>OZ038454.1:19330314-19930314 GCA_964036195.1 Sphaerolaimus hirsutus | reverse complement strand
TTATTTAATAGGAAAGCCAGAGGAAGTCCTTCCCGCAACCTCAGCTTAGTATAAATACATGGTAGATTTATTAATCAGGCATGCTCACAAGGATAGCCAGATCTTTAGCAGAATATCAAAAGCTAAATACCTATTATAAAAAAATAAACGATCAAATGCAACACTGGAATGATAGGAGAAATAATCGACCAAAATAATCAAGGATCACAGTCTCCCTGTCCATGACAAGCGGAAAGTCGCTTATCCCGGTCGGCAAAAATAAGCCTGCAATTTGAGACACAAATCAAGACAACACAATGACCAAAAGTAAACATTTCAACTCGCCTGTATAAAAATGACGCAAACAAAGAACCTATCACGGGTCCGAGCCAAAATATGAAATGGTAAGTCCACGACGGAATAACGGCCGAATCCTGCTGCATGCTGATTACAGCAGCGATTCCCAGTGATTTAATTGGATTCCATGAGGTGGTCGACCGCAATTGCCTGCGAAGTACAGGAGAGATGTGTAAATCAGGGTATTTTTCAGGGGGTCTCCAACTGGGGGGATTACCACTAAAGGGGGTAGACGTTTCTCGATTTTGACACAAGTAAGAAAAGTTATGTCCAAATTACGCGTGTGTTTGTGTAGTGTATAATGTGTGCAAACACTTCTAGGTATTATATTTCGCTAACACTTCCACCAGGTGCCAGTCCCAGACCATGTAAAGTGTTAAGTAAAGTTCCAAATGTCATGTAAAATGTAAATAAAATCAAAAAAGAAGAGATGTTATTACTGAACTTGTAATTTACGACAATTGACACTTTACATTTTTCATGACAATTGACACTTTGAATGACAATTGACACTTGATTTTACACTTTACACGGCTCGGGACTGCCTCCAGCTGACTAGCGTTCTAAACCGGCCCCAATAAAGCCCCAACAGTTAAACATCCCATGATAGAATATTCAATGATAGGAAAAAGCTTGACCATTACTCACGTCATAAACGAAGTGAGCATAATAGCGCTGGCGATTCCCACCGGCTGCACAATGACCCTGTGCTGCTCCTTCACCCCTCCCTGTGCAATCAAAGGCCTTTCAATTGTGTACCCGGCGCCGGGTGAATGTAACGAGGGGGCAAATACAAGCAGGTAGCACAGAACGATGCAAAAGGTGCCGATCATTTGGCACAGTATCAACTGGGGGCAGTCCCAGACCCTGTAAAATGTCATGTAAAATGCCAAATGTCATGCAAAGTGTCAAAGTCATGTAAAATGCCCAGCAAAATAGCAAACGTACGTTTGCCATTTTCCAGGTTATTTTACGTGACTTTTGACACTTTGCATGACATTTTACATACAGGGCACTTTACAGGGTCTGGGATTGGCACCTGGTAGGTGCATCTGATCCAATGGCCCTCTTCAGTGTCAACGTTGAGTATTCTGGGCATCACCGGCATTTGGTGCAGTGTTACCAGCTGCGAAAGGAGGGTGGCACCGATAAAAATGGTTTGTGTTCAAGATGGAACCAGAACAAAAAGAAAGAAAGCAAAAACAGCTGTGACAGCTAAGTGATTGCAGTCAGTGGATTGATACATTTGACAATGCACTCGCCGCTGATAGATTGCCAGCTATCAGTCAGAAAGCAGTGACCATTTCGTCTACCGTATTTCATCGAATTACCCCCCGGGGGTTTATTTTTCCAAAGTGGAAATTTTGAGGGGGGTTAAACGAGGGGGGATTTCGAGGGGGGTTTATTATTTCGCCAGAAATTTTTTGAAATCCCAGCACTAAATCGCTGTTTGTAAGGTACACAGACGCCGAAAAATGCACTAAAAACCGCGATTTATAAGACTATATAGACTTATATAAGTACGAAGACAGTATAAACCCTGTTCTAACATAACATAGTCATTGTTTGAACGTGTGTTCTGCGTTTCCCTGATCACAGAACGCAGCTTTTATCATATACGTTCTGTATAAACTGAATTGGGGGGGGTATTTCGAGGGGGGTATTACGAGGAAATACGGTACACAAAATACACTTGAATCTCACCTGGTGCAGGTAAACCGCGCAGCAGGCACCGAGCAGCTGGGCCAGCACGAGGCTGACACAGACGCACAACGGAGCCGTGGCAGAAAACAAGGTTCCCAGGGTGATCACGGGATTCAGGTGCACTCTGCGAGGTGAAAATAGATTTATTGTCACAAAAATGTCACAATGAAAACTCGTCACAAAAATGTCACATTGAAATGTAGTCCATCACGAAAATTCTCACCAACCTTCCAAAAGCGTTGATAAACACCAAATAGCAAGCCGCCTCTGCTACAGCGATTATACATCTGTAATTAGTCAAGGCTACCTCGCTCTGAGGACTGTTTAATTCCGTCTCTAATAACGTCATCGTGAAAACCGCGAAGGTCACTGCGAAGAGCTCGGCCAGCGCGGGCCTGGTGCCAATCCCAGACCCTGTAAAATGCCCTGTAAAATGTCAAATGTCATGCAAAGTGTCAAAAGTCATGTAAAATTCCTGCAAATTGTCAAACGTACGTTTGCAATTTTCCAGGGCATTTTACATGACTTTTGACACTTTACACAACATTTGCCATTTCACAGGCCATTTCACAGGGTCCGGGACTGCCCCCTGACGCAAGTGTCGAAGCACTTGGCCATGCCACTGGACCGCCGTCTATCGGTCGAATCTAATCTAGTGTCCGCCGCGCTCGTACCCAAGTTACGGTCGCACTTGTCGCCGCCGCGCGCGATCGCGCTGGGCGTGCCTGGGGGAATGAGGTTGCTGCTGGCTGATTGGTCGGTCGCGTTGTCGTAGGTGAGCACCGATTGAGACTGGTAGGTGCCCAGCATGTAGCTGGACGCTGAGAGGGGAGGGTGGATTTGGATAGGTGATGGATACGACGGAAAACACTATGGAAAACACTATGGAAAAAAGTATTTAAACTTTTTAAGTGGTTTTTTCTAATAGGACTTTTCGGATTTTCAATTTTTTTTTTTCTTCCGAAAATAGTTTTCGAATTTTCCAAAATCTTTTTGGTTACTTGACAGTGTCAACTAGAACATTTCAAAGAAGATTTGTACCGAAATTTCGAGACCTCATAAATTAGTCTTGAACGCATTTGAGTTTTCTAGAATGAGTCATTTTTAATCTCTGTCAACTAGTTCACGGAAATCTCATTCTAGAAAACTTTCACCCGAATTCTAATTTTCAAAATTTCGGTTGAAAACTAGTGTGCGGAGGCCTATCTGTCTATACCATAGGTAAGCATTTTTATTAGACATTTGAAATGCTGGGGCCAGTTCCGCAAGTGGAAAAGTTAAGAGTTAAAACTTAAGAGTTGAGTAAAATGACAAATGACAAGTTATGAGTAAAGTTAAGAGTTGAGTAAACGACAAACGATTTTACTCAACTCTTATCGTTTCACTTTACTCTTAACTTATCATTTATCATTTTACTCAACTCTTAAGTTTTAACTCTTAACTTTTCCACTTGCGGAACCGGCACCTGGTCTGTCTTACAGGAGAGGGCTTAGGATTCGGATCGTGTAAAAGCTTACCTCTAAAATGCCTACATAGAGAATTTTACGATGTCATTACAGGAACAAATTAGACAAAATGAAAAAGCAGGTTTCGTCCCCTTTTTATGGACCTGCTGCCAAAAATAAACTTTCAAATTTTAAAGTGATTTTGTAAATTGTGCCAAGATCGGGATCGCGGAAATTTTTTATCGAAATCAGCATCGTAAAATTTTCAGGGGCGGGATTGGCACTACAAATCTTCAGGATCGGGGCCTCGGGACTAGTGATGGAAAAGCGCCAGGAAAAATGGCGCCAGGCGCCGATGGCGCCATCCAAAATAATGGCGCCGGGCGCCAAAGGGCGCCAGTGAAAATGGCGCCAGGCTCCAATGGCGCCACAGCGCCATCTGAAAAAATGGCGCCAACGATAAATGTCACTATTTTAACATTTATATAATAACAGAAGCAATTTTAGAAAAACTATAAGTTAAATGCATAAATATACCTTGGTATAGTTTTCTCGATGGTAAGAAAGTCACAAAAAACGTCATGGATTTATTGGTATATTTTCATGAATATATCCAAAATTTATATGGGCACTAGTGTGTTTTATTTTATTAATTGCGGTGCACTTACCTATCCATTATTAGGTATTTAGTAGTAGAGTTTTCACAATTTCATACTATTGAGAAGTACTCATGTGGGGGCATATTTGAAGATTTGTTATGTTATCTTATTTGTATGTGGAATAAAAACAATGATAAGCAACCCAAAGTGGTAATGCTAGCAAAACATTACAAAGTAAATCTGCTAAGTGGTTATAAATTATATCATTCAGAAGATAAAGCACTTGAATACAGAAAAACGGGAGCACTCATCGTGGCATTTTGGCGGCATCTCTGGCGCCATCAAAAACAATGACGCCGGCCGCCAAGTTGGCGCCAGCGAAAATGGCGCCAAGCGCCAAGGCGCCATTCGAAATAATGGCGCCAGGCGCCAGAGAAAAGGGCGCTAAGCGCCAATGGCGCTGTCGCCCTCTGGCGCCATTCCATCACTACTCGGGACACAGTGTTGAGCCCTACCGCCCAAAACCCCCCGACAAATCCACCACAAACCCAACCCTCTCAAACCTGTCGCCGCAACGGAATGTGGGGGCGGCGGCGGCGACGGCAGCGCGGCAAGCACTTCCTGCTGCCGGTTGCGTAAAATGCCGCGCAGACCCCCGTTTGCAGTCGCCGAGGCCGATTTGCCTACAGTTTGGGTGGGTGGAAAAATTTGCCTACATTTAGGGTGGGTTGAAAAATTTGCGTACATTTTGGGTACCGTTTATTCTCAAATAAGTCCCCTCCCCGAAAAACTCTCCCCTCTCGATTAACTCCTCCATCAAAAACTGTGACGAAAAATAACTCCCTGGGGGACTTATTCGAGGATATAAGGTAGGTTGAAAAATTGAGGCTATTTTATAGTTGATTAAATGAACGGGAAAAGACCGGTAGTGGAGCTCATGAATTATTCAAGTGGCTACGCAGAATGCTATGATTGAAAATAAAAATGCTGGAATGCGTGGTTCGGGTGAGAAAATTTCGCCTCGAGTTTTTGCACACCATCAAGCAAACATTCTGGGATATCCGATGTCGTAACGGATACTTTCAAGCCGGCTAGGTGGCATAATTGCGAGAAATTCTCCCATTCTCACAGCTTTACCACCACAAAAATCCAAGGATCTAAGACAACGGATGGCCCCCGAGTTTTTAAGTGATTTAAATTTTTTTTTAATATCAGGAACAAATCAAATTTACCAAAAACCAGCATTACTTTACTTCGAATTTTGTAAAAAAATTTCAATCGCAAACACAAATCGTTTATGCAAGGGCACAACTGAACATAGGTAGATATTATATTCATAACACCTGAGACCGAGAGAAGTCGTTTTCTAGATAATGCGGCGTACTTAGTGTTGTAGCTAGTGATGTTAAAGGCACCGGGAAAAATGGCACCGCACCGGCACCTTTGCCAACACATGAAAAGGGCACCTGGCACCCTGGGGCACCGGCCAGAAAAAGGCACCGCACCGCACCGGCACCGGTGCCTTTTGGAAAAAATGGCACCGGCACCGAAGGGCACCGGCGGGTTGCCGGTGCTAGCACCGAAAGGCACCGCACCGGGCTGGAATTTCTGAAGTAAATATCGGGCAGTTTCTCAGTGGTCTCACCTTTGGAAGTGCATATTTCCATGAATTTTCAACCGATTTTGATGGTTGAGCACTTAAAATGATCAGAATGATGTGGCAATCACTTTTATGAAGCAATTACAATGATTACAAATGAAAGATAAAATCTTTAATTCACTGCAATGTCCATAGCCACTATTGTCTACTGATCGGAGTCTTTGCTGTACAGAGAATGGAACTATCTCTGTCATTAACTGACAACAAACTTTGAACAAACAAGTAAGATAAATATAAAATATAAAAAGGGAAGGGTTTATGTGTATATACAGTTATATATACCTATAAAGACATATACATCTATGTAGGTAATTGTTCGAATTTTCTACGTCCGAGTATGGGGAAATTCCAAAAAATTTCTGGCGAAATAATAGACCCCCCTCGAATTATCCCCCCCTCAAATTTTGCTGGCGAAATAATAAACCCCCTGGGGGTATTTCGAGGTAATACAGTCGGCAAAAACGGTTGGGTAAATATTTATATCGCTGTTTTTTGAAATATGAATAAGCACATACTATGGACAAAATTGCACAGCACATGAAGCCTTGGCCGGTGCCTTTCCCGGTGCATTTTACTTTGGCCCTGGTGCTAGCACCTTTGGCACCGGCAAAAAAAATGGCACCGCACCGCACCGGCACCGGTGCCATTCTGAAAAAAAGGGCACCGGCACCGGCATGGCACCCCTGAAAATTGCAATGGCACCGCACCAGCACCGGTGCTGGTGCCCTTCAGTGCCCAGCACCGGGGCACCGGTGCCCCGGTGCCTTTACATCACTAGTTGTAGCTTCACAGCATGTGACACCAGGGGGCAGTCCCAGACCCTGTAAACAGAAGAAAGTGTCAAATATCATGTAAAATGTTAAACAAAACAAATATGACCAGATTTTTTTACTGAACTTTGCATGGCGATTGACACTTTACATTTGTCATGGCACATCGCATGACATTTGACACTTTACTTTAGATATTACAGAGCAGGGGTCTCGAATGGGGGGGGGGTTGGGGGGGGGTTACCAACCCCCCCAAACCGCCCAGCTATCTATCTATCCCGGAGGCCGCTCAGCTATCTATCTATCTATCCCGGAGGCAAAATTTTGGGCTACTACCCCCTAAACCCCCCCCCCAAATCGCCCAGCTATCTACCTATCTGGAGCGATTTTTCAGAAACTATACCCCAATTTTCACTCAAAATCGCTATTTTTCATACCTATATATAGATTTTCACCTCCAAAATCACTAGTTCATGGGTCTAACTGCCTATCTTCAGCTATTTTAAGTACTATATGCTCTTGTATACCCATTTTGAGCTATTTTACACCTACTTTTAGCGATTTTTCTCCCTTTTCTTCCTTCTATGCCCCGAAAAAGCCTATATATCAAACCACCACAACCCCCCCCCCCAGAAAATTTTTCAGCTATCTATCCCTCCGGAGGAGCGATTTGCTATTTATCCAACCACTCGGAGGGTCAAAATTCAAGATACCCCTGTTACAGAGTCTGAGATTGGCACCTGACCATGATCAAAAAACAGCTCGAAACAATTGATAATTTTTCAATTCCTACTGTAACTGCAACTTGTTCCACCCCTCTGTAGACAGCTAGTGAATCAATTACCAATTATTCTCTGCTGATGCACGGGGCACTTCGCGCTGCCATCCGCCAACAATGGATTGGTTCCAATTTCATCCAATGGGTGTTGTTGGCTAGCGACGCGATCCATAGAAAATTTAAATAAAATTGTGCAATCGCCCTGTGTTGGGATATAATTGATTAATTAGTTAAAAGGCGGGGAAGAACAGGTTTATGCGATCGAGATTTTTATTGGTATGAAGGGGGGGGGCGATATAAAGGGTTCGACTTAAACCTTGGCTTTTTCAAGATGCAGACGGCCAACGCCTTTAATACCATATGGAAAATAAATAGGTATAGAAATACACATAAAAAAGTCGAAATAAGCAATTAGGTACAAATTGGTGATTCTGAAGGTGAAAATAGGAAAAATGATAAAAATTAGCGATTTCAGGTGCAAAATCAGTGCAAAATCGCTCAAATTTAAAACGTTCAGGAAAATAGATAGATAGCTGAAGCATTTTGGGGGACCCCCACCCTCCTTCAATGGGAGATCGCCGCGCATGTTATGAAATCCATAGGTAGAAGTTACCTTACTAGACTCAGTGACATCGGTACATGAAAAATCTTTGCATAAATTTCCGTGTTTTCAAACATTAGAATTCCTCTCACAACACACGTCACACACACACATCCAACTTCAGATCCCATTCTAACATTTGAGCTAATTCTTGCACGGCACACATTTTTCGATGTAAATACACAGATGTGAAGGTAACAAAAATGCGTCAAGTGTGATGGAGCAACAGAAGCAATATTCTAAGGCTGTCAGACAGGGGTTTTGTAGATTTGGACCCCCGCGGGGGTTGATATAGATAGCAAATCGCTCCTCCAGAGGGCTAGATAGCTGAAAAAATTTCTGGGGGGGGGGGGTTCGCGGGGGTTCAAAATATAGGCATAGAAGGGAGGAAAAGGAGAAAAATCGCTAAAAGTAGGTGAAAAATGGCTAAAAATGAGTATATAAGGACATATAGTACTAAAAATAGCTGAAAATAGGCAGTTAGACACATGAACTAGTGATTTTGGAGGTGAAAATCTATATATAGGTATGAAAAATAGCGATTTTGAGTGAAAATTGGGGTATAGTTTCTGAAAAATCGCTCCAGATAGGTAGATAGCTGGGCGATCAGGGGAGGTTTAGGGGATAGTAGCCCAAAATTTTGCCTCCGGGATAGATAGATAGCTGAGCGGGCCTCCGGGATAGAAAGATAGCTGGCGGATTTGGGGCCCCCCAACCCCCCCCCCCCCCTACTGAACCCCTGCTGTCAGCTAAAGTGACGTGACGCAACATCAGTTCCTTTCATCGGTGAAAAAAGGATGGGCTGTGAAAAATTGCTGACAGCCTGGAAATTGATACACCTTTGAGCGACAGCCGACTGCACAACAAATGAACTAGACAAGTTCTGTTCTGCAAGTAAATAGGTAAGGAAACTGCAAATAACTACGAATGCCATCGTTCAATGCCACAGATAAAATGTGCATTTGAAACAAATAGTAGCCAAGGGGCAGTCCCAGACCCTGTAAAATGTCAAATGTCATGCAAAGTGTCTAAAGTCATACAAAATGCCCAGTGAAATGGCAAACGTACGTTTGCCATTTTACCGGGCATTTTACATGACTTTTGACACTTTGCATGACAAGTGACATTTTACAGTGTCTGGGACTGGCACCAGACCGCAGACGATTACGCACCCAAAACCGCAAATAAAATGCGTAAGCACACCTAAAGACAGTGCGGCACTCTGTAGTAAATATGAACCAATTTGATTAGTCGCCAGCGCGCGGCACATTGAAATCACGACATCATGGACTGCCATAGAAGAGGCTACTATCACTAGCCATTCACTATCAAAGCGGCGGGCATGAGCTTTCATTCCACGCTGACCGCTCTCATGCATCGTTGAACACCACCAGAACGAATAATCACGCACCCATTGTGATGTGGGCGAGCGTGTTTGAGAATTTTGGGGCTACAAACGCACTTAGGGACCTACTAGCTAAATATGTTTAGAAATTTTGAAACTATATTTAGGTCGAATGTCAACGCTGAAATATTGAGGTGTCATATTTGAATATCCACCGCTTTTACATTTATAATGAAGAAAATTTTGAAAGAAAAATGTACTGAGCTTTAATATAAATATAGCATCATCAGAGCCCTACGCAATAAACATAAATCTTTCCATAACCGTTTGTTGATCCAGCCGGCTAGCAGAATTTGGCATAATTCGCAAATAAATAATGACAACAGAAAAACAAAGACTGCATCTGATTTGCGTAAAAAAAGACGAAAGATCTGCTCAACGTTCTAGCAACCAAAATCCCAAAAGCAGCTGATACCAAACACTGTCACATTAACGAAATTTTGGCAAACGGCCAATGCCATCTGCATTGGAAATGGTAAAACTTCATGCGTATGCCAAGCGGAAATTAAGCGTTTCTCATGAGACACAGATCAGGTTCTCGCGAATTGTTTGAAAGAAATGCCACCATAATGGTTCGGCAAGTCGACCGAAAAACGGACCAGAAGTGCACTCTTGCATTATTTTAGTGGATGGATTAGTTTTCAAGAAATGAGTGCCTTGTAACAAGATACACCGATGCCTCGCTAAAGCTTGCGAAACGAGCAGCTTGTAAACCGGTCGCAGCACTCAAAATTCCAGGGCAAAACAAGAACGCATGAGTGACACAGCGCGGGCGGCAGAGCCAAGAAATCACAAGGCATCAACGCTGAAATTGATGCAGTGCGCCGCGCGGCACAAAGGGCGGCGCGGCGGCACGCGGAAGCTGGTGCATTCAGTGGTAAATGGAAATGCGTTCTCTGCCGGCGCGCAAACAATCTTGACGCTGCGACGCACTCCATATATCACTCATTCAAATCGCCGCTAGCGTTGCACCGACGGAAAACTGCTGGTCGACAAAACCCGTTGCCCGCACCCAGTAAATATAACAATGGCGTTGCTTGAGCACGTCGCACGTAGGCAGGGGTTTCAAACGGGGTTGGGATTCGGGGTTTGGAGTTGGGGGTTTGAGTGACAATTGGGGGCTTGTAACACTTACTTCTGCATTTCTAAACTGCCTGGTCAACATTTATCCGCACCTAACGTTGCATTGGGCAGCCCTCGCAATTACATGTTTCAATTATGAACACTTCCAGAACAGCTATTTACAGCTACTTGAAACCCAGTGTCAAATTGAAGGGACTATGCACGTAACGTACATACATAGTCTACCTAGTGCCTACACACACCGGTTTTATAAAAAATTTCAGTTTTTTTTTGAAAACACACATCAGCATCGAACACATTCGAGTTTACCGGAACGAGTCATTTTCACCTCCGTCAACACTAGTTGATGGACACATCATTCCGGTCAACTCAAATGCATTTAAAGCTGATCTGAATTTTACGAATTTTTTTGAAATTTCAGTAGAACACTAATGCTCGTATGGCCATAAGAAGTATTATACTCACCCCGTTACAATACGAGGCGACAGGCAGCGCACAAATAGCGGTCGCAGTGCAACGCAAATGGACTCGGCAGCGGGGCAGTGCATTTTTGCGGCGCGCCGCAGAGTGCAAAGTTGCGCGCCGCCGCCATGAAAGCGAAGAAGCCAAGAAAAATGAAAGTGTATACCATCTATATATTGCATGAGCGATGCAAAGTGCGCGGCAGCGCCGAGGCACGAACAAGGAGCGTAGTCATTTTAACATATTGTCTACTCTCACAGAATGTCGAATCTCACATAAGCAAAGGTGAATCCCACATGTGCAACGTGAAGCTCACATGCCCATTCCCAAATGTGAATCTCACATGCCCAGCCCATGCCATCATTTTTACAAAGATCACATGCTTAAATTATCATTGGCAAGTTTCCAATGTGAGACATAAAGTCACCACAAAATACTGCATGGCACGTGCCTTGTGCATGGGCTGGGCATGTGAGATTCACATTTGGGCATGGGCAGTTGAGTTTCTCACTGCACAAGAGATTCACCTTTGGACATAAGATTCCACATTATGTTAGAATCACATTGCGGCATGTGAGATTCCACATTATGTGAGAGTAGACAATATGTAAGAGTAGAATCACCCCAGTAAAAGACTGACGTGGCCACCTGCGGCAGCGATGAAATTACCCGCTGCCCGACTTGTGGACTGTAGGTAGGGTTCAAACGGGATTGACTTTTCGGGATCGGGATTGGTTTTTTGAGATTTCGGGATCGGGATCGGGATTGGCCGGGATTGGGGTCACGGGATCGGGATTGGCATTTTTTCGGGATCGGGATTGGGATCTTGGGATAGAGTATTTGGCCAATGTTCTGGCATTCACAGTTGTTCATAAAGGTCTCAAAACACTGTTGGATGCCAGAAAAGTGGCATAAAATGAACGCTGGGGGTTTGCGTTCACATTTTAGCATGCAAAAAGTCATTTTCTCACTTATGATAATTTCCACTAATTTTTCCGGGATCGGGATCCCGGACTTTGGAGTTTCTCGGGATCGGGATTCGAAAATTTTCGGGATCGGGATCGGGACTGCTAAATCCCGGAATTTCACGGGATCCGGGATCGGGATACCGTTTGAACCCTAACTGTAGGTGTCTATTTGGTTGGGTAAATGTCGAGTTACTCCAACACGGTCATGACGCGGCGTCGCGCCTATCGTGATGAGCAGTGAAGGCATGTCAGGTATTGCATGGCTTCAATTTCGACCCTGAACCATACATAATCAACACTAGCTTCTAGGGGTGGAAAAACCTTTCTTCAACGTCACTGTTTAAAAAAGGGTTTTAAGTCTCAAAAGTTATGGTTATGATTATGAGACAACGTAAATAAATATTTATACAGGTATATTAGACAAGTTGCAGCAGCTTGCAAGTTGCACAAGTTTGGCGCCCGGCGCCGAGCCACGCACAAAAACAACAACGTTCACAAAAAAACGCCAGCCATTGACGTCAGCCCGTTGATGGCACTCGACTCAACGACATAAATCGTGAAATAATGAAGACAGAACGAAGATTTTATCGACCGCTTATAACGCAGCAAATGTCACTTCGCAGTCGAGCTCATCACTGCGTATTTATTTTCGAGAACACCGACCGGCGCATCTGACAAGCCGGCGCACCATTTCGGCCGCAGGAAATGCGCGCCAATGCTTTTGCGCCGGACGCCAGCGCCCGATTTCATTAAGTGCGCGCGGGACTGGGGCAAAAGTAGGAGTCAACAGTGCTACTTTATTGCGTAGGTATATATTTGTGTACTTTTGCATGCTGTGTGAGCAGCACATGAGTTATCGAGATATGAAGAACATTTTTACATACGTTTTTACAGGGACGTATCCAAGATTTTTGAGCGGGGGGCTGCTTGTTTACGGGGGCCGGCGAACGGGGGGGGGGGCTCAGCCCCCCCCCCTAAATTTTTTTCCCTATATAGGGACGGAAAGGCGTTTTGGCGCTAGCGCCATACAAAGGCTCCACGCCATGGCGCTATTGGCGTTGGCGCCAGCGGCAGGAACCGCTTTATGTATGCAAATATGCATACATATACAGCGAAAGTCGCAAAAATGTGTTTATTTTCAAGGATATTTGTGTACAGGGACCGATCCGCTGAAAATACAATGCATGGGAAAGAAATTGCTATTGAAATTGCAAAATTTTTTAGAAACATCAAAAAATATATAGGAAAAATTGCATTTTCCGGGACTTTTTAGGTCTCACTGCGCGAAGGAGGGGGGTGCTGCCCCCCCGCCCCCTGGATACGTCCTTGCGTTTTTACGTGCATACGTTCGGCAATTTAGCAATTGGAACACACTCACATGCGCAAAGTGCCTAAGCGAGCTCACCTAAAGCGTACAATGCACGTGGGTACAAAGGGCACTACGTCTATCGCCGGTACAATGCAAGTCCATCATCAATGTTCAATTACGCAGAGTTTAAATTCAAGCCCAGTTTAAACATTTTTTTTCGGGAATCCAAAGCAAACATCATCGAAAAATCATCAATGAACATCTCCGCAACGCACGCAGCCACAAATCATAACAATCCAAATCAGTAAATCACAAAGACCTACCCCAGCTCACGGTACCGGTTCCGGTTTCGGTACCTAATCCTCGTCCCCACTGCTACTCGCTACAGCGCGAGGACTAGCGTTGGGTTGCGGGGGGCGCCACCGCAGCAGCTCCGGTTTCAGTAGAAATGGCCGCCGTTTGCGGCTGGAAGAAGCCAGTGAGAGAACGGCCTGAGTGAGTTTAAGATTGGGTTTAGAGGGTGCGCATTAGGAGGACTTGGGGGTGGCATTTTGGGAGCACCAGAATTTCGTTTCATCCCATTCTGTTGCACGTTCGCCGATTTTTAGTATGTTGGGTTTTCGGGTCGGGGCTATGACTAAGTTTTGTCTCCTCGTATAATCCCATAGGCCCTTGATAAGGGCATTATAAAAAGGTGGTTATTTTACACGGCCGATCTGGCCGATTGACTTTGAAGGTCGATTACTTTACCTTTTCCTGTTCAATTTGGACCTTTCAACACTTCAAATGATCGGGACAAACTGTAAGTTCCATACTTTTAGGGTTTAGTGTAGGGCTCGAAACTCGATTTTTTTCAAACTCGAATTCGCGTCACAACCCCAAAATTTTTCTGGTCAAATCGCCGAGTCGAGTTCTGAGAGTCAGTGAAAAGTTTTGTCGAGCCAGGCAAAAAAACTCGAGTCTCGAGTCGAGTCAGATGCGTTGCTTTTTGGTATGACCCTTGCCGAAATTTTAGATACTGGTTTCTCTACCAATGTTTTCACACACACTTAATGAAGTCTTATACCAAATACCAACAGTTTATTTTACTTTCAAAATAAAGTGAAGATATCACTTACATGTTCAGTTTCTTGATGTTGCCACAGATTATATTGCAAAAATAATACCAGCTTAGCGATGGAAATACAATATATTTTAATGATCTGGTTTTTATAATAAAACACAATGTTTTTTTATAGAAAAAAACATTGCAAAATGCCATCCAAAAACCACCTGGCAAATTGCATGTAAAGCCAATGGCAATGGTTGGAAAGCAACTTCCCTTGTCAGAAACAAGTATTTTTTATTCCACAAAAGATCACTTATCACTTATATTTTATATGTAAATTATCAGCTACAACCTGGGATTGATCAGGTAATTTTGAAAAGGAGTATTTGTTTACCCTCTGTAATGGTGAATGAATGGTGGGGGTTCACTTACCACACACAAATTTTACATAGACAAACGGATTCATGCCATTACACTACCTACATCATAGCCACAACATGGCAATAAGAAACTTAAGTTTTAACATCATTCAATACATATGCCAAGCCAATCAATGATAAATCATGCATCTGGTGTGGAAATGTGCACTTGTGCGCAAATTTTTTGAAAAAAATGTCAAAAAATTCATATCAAAATTGGAAATTTTAGACATTATTCAATCAGAACACCGACTCGAAATTTGCCAAAATTTCGAGTCGAGTCAGGCGAAAACCTCGAGTCTCGAGTCAGAACCATATTTTTCCGGTCGAGTCGGCCGAGTCGGTACCCAATTTTACCCTCGAGTCACGAGTCGAGTCGAGTTGAGATTGAGCCCTAGTTTAGTGAGGCCCTGCACTATTCCGCATGTAAACCCATCCGGCATGTTGACCCGGAACACATTTAACTATACCCGGCATGCTGAAAATGGGCAATCAGACACATGACTTAATGATTTTGAAGGTGAAAGGGGTGGGGTTAGGGTTGGCACTTGATTTTTTTTAACTGATTTTTTTTAAATCAGACTTTTTAACAAAAAAATCACGGTGGAAACTGATTTTAATTTGAAAAAAATCTAAAGGCAAAATTTTTGGTAGACTTGCAATTATTTTGCGCGCAAGTGCGCAATTTCTCATAAACATGACCATTTGTGGTGTTTTCATGGGTTTTGGGCCATTTTTAGTGTAAAAACTTCCATTTATTCATGCTACCATGTAAAAATAAGCCGTGATATGCTAGTGTAGAATATTGATAAAAAATCTGGTATTAATTTAAAAAAAAATCAATTAAAAAAAATCAAAGCGTTTAAAAAAATTGATTTTTTTCCAACCCTAGGTGGGGTCACCCGCCCCCTTTCTTACCCCTGCGGGTATAATGTGTCTATAATGGGTCTACATGCGGGATGGGTTTACATGCGGAATAGGCTTGACCCTTTAGTGATGTGTACCTTAATACCTTATGGAGATTAGACCCAGTTTTTCAACACTTTTGAAATAGTTTTGAATCCAAATAAAAACACAAGGGAACAAAAATTACCAGATTTTTATACAGCATATACTTGCCCTTGTAATATTTGATCATGCCTTTATACTGCAGCGTGCTGACAACGTCATTAATATGAATACCTGTCGCCTGACTGACTGCCTTCAAACTGAACGATTTTGTGTCTCCATCTGTTGCGATTTTGTCCAATATCACGTCTTCCCAGTAGCGCCTGTATGTCATGAGTCCCAAATCACTGAGTGGTCCCTCTGGTGACCCGGTTTTGCCTTCTTGCCGCGTCAAGAGGTAGCCTAAAGGAGTGACAATTTTAAGGTTTAACAATTCACTGTGTTTTAGGCAGAAAATGAAAAAAATCGCCAAAACACACAAGGAAATATCAAAAATAGGCATACAATGAGCTGAAAAAATGGAGATGACAAGGTATAGGACATATCGACCAGGGGCGTATCCAGGATTTTCGAGCGGGGGGGGGGGGCTCACCCCCCCGCCCTAAAATTTTATCTACAGAGTGAGGGATTGGCGCTGGCGCCACTAGTAGGCGCAACACCATGGCGCCAGCGCCATGGAACGCTGTCTATGTATGTAAATATACATACAAATACAGCAAACAGCACACAATTGAGTATATTTAAAACGATTTTGGCCACGGAGTAAATCTGCTGTCTGGTGAAAAATGCGCGTAGCGCGCAAAAATTTTTTACGCTGACGTTGAAAAAGTGGCATTTTCCGGCCACTTTCTGGTCTCACCCCGGGAAGGGAGGGGGCTGCAGCCCCCCCCCTGGATACGACCCTGATATCGACTGATGATGTCGAAGGTGGAAACGGTCGAAAAGCGTGAAATTTTGATATTTTGAGCAAAAAAAAGGGCAAAATTCCTCAAAAATCGCTCTAGATGGCTAGATAAGTGGCCGATTGTGTGGGGGGAGTTCAGGGTGTCGTAGCCAAAACAATTACCTCGGGATTTGTTTATTAGCTGAGCGGCGCCTGGGAAAGATAAGTCAGATAGCTGTTCGGGCGGGGCGGGGGTCAACCCAGGGGTATCTTGAATTTCGACCCTCTGAGTGGTTGGATGGATAGCAAATCGCTCCTCCGGAGGGATAGATAGCTGCAAAATTTTCTGGGGGGTTGGGGAGGGGGGTAACACCCCCCATTCGAGACCCCTGGGTCAACCCCGCCCCTATTAGACCCCTCATCTGAATCCCCGATGGGTGCCCAAATCCACAAGACTCACTGAAATCAATGAGCATTCTACCATAACCGCTCCTCATGTACGGCGGCAGCACCATGATGCAGCTCAGATTATATTCCGACCCTTTTTCCTGAAAACGTTTAAAATATTCATCTATCCATTTCAGGTCACGTAAAATACCGTATTTGGCCCCCCCTCCCCGGGGAATTATTTTTCATCACTTTTTTATGAGGGATCTTTTCGCGGGGGAATTATTTAAGGGGAGGAATTATTGTTTCGTCAAATTTCAAAGCATGTTTCTAATACATCGTTCCACAAAGGATGTTTTATTAAAACAATAAAATGCAATTTTTGTACAAATTGGACATCACAAATGGACCATATGTCAAGGGGGGATTATTCAAGGGGGAACTATTCAACCAAATAAGGTATTTGTCAAATTGACGCACCTTGGAGAAATACCCGGTCAATTTGCAGCCCTCCTCGTCCTCTTTGGTGAGCACGTAAAAAAAGAATGGATCAACGTCAAAATATAAAGTCTTGTTTTGCAGCCACAACTTGGCCAGCAAGCACAGACTCTGGCAGTATGTCTGCGAATTTTTTGAAAAAAAATAGAGTCTGCGTTGATAAAAAGATGTACTGAAGGAAAAAGCACCTTTGCCATATAGCCCTCAATTTCCCACACAGACAAGTGAGTTTTTGCATCATGGTAGATCTCATTGCCTGGTGGATGACGCCATACGCACTTTTCCTGTAAGTACAATAAAGAATGAATTTTTTGTACTTTTTTACCACTCCACCCAAAAAAGTTGAATCATTGTGAAAAATATACCGTGTGCCTTCGAAAAACTGTTTCGGTTTCGAGCGGCTTGAGGCAAAATTCGCACACATAAATTTGTCGCCGTTTTGACAAATTGTGCGGGTAGGGAGAGCCGTACCTGCAGCAACGAACGCATTTTAACAAAAAGACAAACAAAAAGGCAGCAAACCAAATATTCAACAAACAGACTAACCATGAATCGATACAGTATTTGCCAAAGTACACATTTTTGATCTCGCATTGATCTTCTAAATCACCATGCGGACTGGGGGCGGGGCTGGGGCGCCGCGCAAGCTCCTGAAGTGAAAATATTGAACCATTCACGCACTTTTTCAATCATAGTCATGTCGATGGAAATGTTCTAGATTAAGTGCTTTTATGTGAGCAGATTTGAAGCGGTCGACAAGGCTGGAGAAATTGTCGACCACCCAAATACTAAAAATGCAAATATCCAAACTGAATGTTCATCAAGACAACGCAGTTTCTGAACTTCAAGTACAAACAAAAAGTCACACAAACCGGATTTCGCTCCTTCAACAGTCTTTCAGCCTCCAAAAACAATTGGACATCCTGCTCGCATGCGACCCGCTCCAAGGGAAGTCGCTGTTCCGGTGCAGAGGAAGTAGCTAGTTGCAGCAGATTTCGTTGAATCTGTTTGGGGTAAATATTAGTGTTAATGATCACGGTATGGTTATAAAAATGCAATGGCCTTTTGGTAAATACCGTATTTCATCGAAATACCCCCAGGGGTTTGATACTTCATGGATACTTCACAAACTGCAGTTTTTGGCAATTACTTTCACTTTACGCTCATTTTGGGGGGGGGGGGTATTTCGAGGGGGGGGGTGGGTTATTTTTTCATAAGCTCGCTCAGACATGGGGGAATTTCGAGGAAACACGGTAGGTCTGTTTTGGCGTTTTCTGTGAGTACGGGACTGAATTTTAAATAAATAGTATTTTATTCTAAATAATAAAAATTAAAAAACATCGACAGGTGTTGCCTGCTGCCAAAAAAATAAGCAAATAATCTCAACATTATCACCACTGGCGGAGTAAACTCGTCTAAAAGCAGACCTGGGCACGCGCAGCTGCCAATTCATCCTGTTCCTCCTTTATACTATTCTTGCGTTTGCGCCCAGGCGACGCCAAACTGCTGTCCGATTTAGGTGGTGTCATGTGAGACTCTGAATCGCGTCGCCGGCCGCCCCTCATGGTGGCAGTTGACTGATGTTTGGCTTTCGATGGCGATTTGCGGGGGGAACTCGACATGTCCGCCACTGTGTTGTGGGGTTTTCGGTGGTATATGTGATTTTTGTGTTGTTATTTACCTAAATCTAAATGACTTTTTAGCACTGAAACCTGTTAATGGAAACGTTCAGTGTGCATTTGATGCCACTTCTCTGGCATCAGAGTGTTCAACTATTTTTCAGAAAAATAAGAGAAAACCCCTGAATACCATAACTTTGTCCAAATTCCCGATACACTAACCCCACCGCAAAAAAAATATAAAAAATAGATCCAATTCCGATAACGAAAATTGAAAGGCCAATTAGGGTTCAAACGGGACCAGTTTTTCGGACCGGGACCGGGACCAGAAATTTTCTAATGTCGGGACCGGGACCGGGACTGGGGGGTCGGGACCGGGACTGGCTTTTTTCAATTGTCGGGACCGGGACCGGGACTGGGGGGTCGGGACCGGGACTGGGGGGTCGGGACCGGGACTGGGATTTGCCGAACCAGGTACCAGCACCGCGGTATTGTTTGAACCTTATTGGTATGTAATATCCAGCCAATGTTGTTCCACACACCTCCACTGTGTGAAGGACCACTCTCAATGTATTAGCCTTTTCTTATAACATTATTCGAGCAGTATTCCATTGCCATCTTCACTTGAAGTTGTGAATATATGATGAAACGCAATGTACGCAGAATTTTTTTGGGAGGGGGGGGGGCGGCGCCAGTTGTAGGTGCCAACGCCATGCCAGTATTGGCGCTGGCGTTGGCGCCAACGTGTACAATATAGGTATCTTTATATACTATTTTTCGTACTTGAATCATGTTGGGGACCTTTCTAACGTTGTCACATTATGGAAAAATACATAGTAACCATTGGCTGGGTATTTGCGCGCTTGCGCGCAAAAATTTTTTAGATGTTCCTACAAAATCGCTTTAGAAAAGTGCCATTTCTGGCAATTTTTTTTTGAAAAATCCGTTTTTTCCATCCCTTGTCGGGACTAGGGTTGGCCGATGTTTTTTTTAAACGTTTTTTTTAATAAAAAAAACGTTTTTTTTTTTAAAAAACATGACGTCCGAAATGTTTTTTTTTTTTTAAAAACATCGGCCGAAATTTTTAGTACTAAGCACTAGGTATTTTGCAAAATTTTTGCGCGCAAGCGCGCAATTTCACACACAAATTGACATTGGTGGTTGTTTTCATTGGTTTTGTTGCATTTTTAGTATCAAAACATCCATTTCTATGTGCTACCATGGGTGAATAAGCCGACATATGTTGCTGTAATATATAATATTGAGGTAATGTGCTTCCATGTACCTCCACTGTGTGTAACTTCACTCCCAAAGTAACAACCTCCTTTTATAACCTTGTTTGATCACCATTCCGTGCCAAACTTTACCTGAAGTCACGAACATTCGACTATAAGGCGATATACGAACGATATGTCGACGAAAAATGGATATTTTTGACACAAATCACCACTTATAATGCTATCCCATGGCTCCACAGCCATTATATGGTCATATTTAACATCACAGAGTATTGCCAGTGTCTGATATACCTATATATGTTGACACTAGCAGGGCCGTATCCAGGGGGGGGCGGGGGGGGCTGCAGCCCCCCCACCCCTCCCGGGGCGAGACCAGAAAGTGACCGGAAAATGCTACTTTTTCAACGTCAGCGTAAAAAATTTTGCGCGCAAGCGCGCATTCTTCACCACACATAGGGTATTATCATCAGATTTGTTTCATGTGGTCGCAAATCGCTATAAATACACTCAATGTTGTGCTTTTTGCTGTTTTGTATGTATATTTACATACATATACAGCGTTCCATGGCGCTGGCGCCAACGCCAATGGCGCCATGGCGTGGCGCCTACAAATGGCGCCATTCCGCCACTATGTAGCTAAAATTTTAGGGGGGGGGGGCTGAGCCCCCCCCCCTCGCCGGCCTCCGTAAACAAGCAGCCCCCCCCGCTCAAAAATCCTGGATACGTCCCTGGACACTAGGTCATATCTGGGAGCTTTTAAAAAAAACGTTTTTTTTTAAAAAAACAACGTTTTTTTTTTTAAAAACATCTAGTTAAAAAAACGACTTTTTGCCGAACCATGTACCGGGACCGCGGTCCCGTTTGAACCCTAAGGCCAATCCCGACAAAGAAAGTCTATCCCGTTTGAATCCTAACAGAAATTGATGTTCAGAAGTTTCAACTTTCAAGAAAGTTTCAACTTCAGAAGCGTGTGAAAGAAAAATGATTGAATTTCACATACTACACAAACATATTACATTTGATTACATCAGCACATTAGCATGAAAAAATAGAAGATTTGACTTAACTTACCACAAAAATGAAAACAAAATTGTGCACACAATTTTTTCAAAATGCCTCTTTAAAAACTATTAAAAATGTCAGCTGCCGTTTGTAAACGGTGGAAAAAAACTACAACCATCTCCAGCCTCACTTATTGAAAAGATATTTTTCCGTGACCTACATATAAATGGGTTCAGAAATAGACAGTTGCCTACCGTTTACCAACAGTCAACTGGCGTGTGTAGTAACATTGGAACAGATACATTATAAAAACAACCTACCACTGGAAGGTGCGGCGGGGCTGCGCAGCTTTGAGCGGCGCGGGCTGAGTATCCCTTCCTCGATTGTCGAACCAGTAGTGGACATCCGTTTACCTGGGCGATAGTATACCAGTCAATCACATACATTGATGGCCCTACACGCACTAGTTTTCACCGTGACATGTGTGAAAACTGAAATGGCCACATGGCGACATTCAGCCTACTCTTATTGTAACCTATCTGTGTTTTAGTTTTGAAATTTATATTTTTATTGATTTAAATTCAAATTTAATTTGAATTAAATCATTCAACCATGTTCATTCATTTGCATTTAAAAATTTCAGTTTTCACATGAAGTCACGGTGAAAACTAGTGTGTGTATAGGCACAATTTGGCAACTTGAAGAAAAATGACCGAAAACGGACAGTTTTGTTCCGAAAGAGAATATATGTCGAACAGACATAATGGATATTATACTCGGCGAACATCACACTTGGAATGGGAACCTACCATAACCCATCGGAATAAAAAACCAAAAATTATACAGTTTGTTCATCATAATATTTCGTTTTTACTATGGAATAATTAATAACAAAATTTATCACATGATTTTATTCACTAGATTACGGTAGGATTCTGCGCAAAGTATGCGGTCCGCCGTGTATACCTTATTTTGATCAAAACGTACGGGGGGTAGCGGTGTGGCGTTTTTTCGGCGACTCGCTGCACTCGGAGCAGAACCACTCGTCGGCTACAAGCAAACGGCAGTCACTGACTATTTATATAAAAAACACACAACAACCAGGTGCCTATCCCAAACCCTGTAAAATGCCCTGCCAATGTCATACAAAGTGTCAAACTCATATAAAATGCCCTGCAAAATGGCAAACGTGACATTTTACAGGGTCTGGAACTGCCCCCATGACAAACGCGAGTCGGTCAACGGCGGGTCGAGGCAGGTTCTATGCACGCCGCTGTCGCACCGGTCGCACAGCAGCAAGTTGTCGCCATCCTCGCCGCTCTCGCACACGGTGCACTTTTTGCACTCGGCACACTGCCAACTGGACACGGCGCCGCGGCGCAGGCGCGACAAAACCGCCGCCGGCGTGTCCACGCACCGTTCGTGGACTGAATTTGAAAGTGAATTAAACTCGAATTTGATCAAAGTAGCACTTAGAGCCGTAAATGTACGCACAGCACTGAAGACACGACTCGCATTGCAGCATGGGCCCGTTTTCACGCGTTTTACACGCCATGCAGAGTGAAAGCGACGCCATTGCGGTGACGATTTCTAAATGAACTCTACTGTAACACGAACTTCGTCTTTAATTTAAATTTACTTTTTGGCTACATGCCAACAAATGTCCTGGCATGCGTCCAAATATTTTTTTGCTGTATGAGATGTGTTTCGTACCAAAATCCTCTTTGTCGCACTACGTGAACATATTTGAACAAACTTTTTCTAGTGTGAATTTTATGCGCTCGATGTTTCTGCGTGTTTCGGATGTATTTGTGTTATTGATAGAATTTCACATCAAAAGGTCATCAGACTCATTTGAACGATGTCTTGTACAAAATGATCAAAAACGTTTGTAATAAAATAATTAAGACGAATGAGACCATTACCCTACGGGTTCACCACGTCGAAGTGTCTTTTCCCCAAAAAGGAAAAGTTCTGTGCTTTGCACTGTTTAATCTGTCGAAGATAATTGATTTCTTTAAACCACCTCAGGCGGATCTCTTCTGGATTGCTGAACTGGTCGCTTCGTTTACGCTTTGCGGTTATACACGTATATTTCCTGGCATTAGACTTTCACTGGTGAGTTATTGCAACATTTTTTGACGTTGTGGAGTTATTATTCTGGCTTCGCTTGGCATCTGTTGAGTACCGTATGTGCGGCCTATAGCAATCGTGTCGTGCGGCCTATAGCATTCTGTCTGTTTTACGTATTCACATGTGAGGGGTCGGCGCGGTGTTCATCAAAGGCGAGCAATTGCGCCAGTAAATAGCCACATGCGTAATGGACTTGCGTGTGATGCCGGATAAACTTCAATGTGAACTAGTCGGTGCACCTGTTTACATCAGATTTCCACTCTACATAGAGATTGATTAATTACATTGAAATTTTTTTTAATGAAAATGAACGTTGAAAATGTTTATTAAAAATTGAAAGACAAAGAAATTGAATAAGACGTTGAAATTTGATTGTGATTGTGCGAAAAACATTAATTAGTCAAGGGTGTCGGTAATAATTGCGCGAATTTCCATACAAAATCGGAGTTTGATTCTTAGAGTGTGCATTTCAAAATGTGTTTTAGAATATACTTTTCTACGAATTTACTTTTACGGCTGGATTATCACCCATAATCCCCCGCCCACACCGCGGTCGGCGACCTCAAAGCAATTACATCACAATGGAAAAACTATTGCTGAAAAGAAACAGCTGTGCCACACGCAAGTCCTTCGCGCGTGCTCCTATTTATTGGCGCGTGCAGGGGTTGGTTTTTTCGATGATTGCAGACGTAAATGCATCGAGCGTACGCGCGTCTGCCAAACAGACGCGCATCATCGTCAGATTACTGTAGAATAATAAGTACACTGAACCCATTTTTTGTACTTTTCCCCGCCTTTTTCCGCACTCCGTGTGTCTGTGTTTGATTCGTAGTGCGAAGGATAAAAATGGTTTGGGTCGTTGCTCACGTAAATTCATAGACTTGTCAGTGAACATTCGTTTCGGCCGCAGAACGGTGTTATTATTTCAATTAGACCTAAATTTAGTCTGTGTGTACGTGGCATAAACACCTGTACCCTGTTCCATTGTATGCATGTATGACTACACAAGATTTTAATTTGGAAGTTAATCATTTTGCTTCGCGAACGATGAGGCATAGAGCATGAGCAATCAGCATGTATGGTTTGTATTTACTATTCTTAACTTGTACTTTTAAGTGTTTTTAGTATGTTTACAAAAAAACATAACTAATACTATGTACACAACTTCATTTTCATCATTGCTGTACCCTGTCACATGCGATGACGCGATATGTATTTACATCATTATCAGTTATTTACATGAAAGCCTGTGTCTGCATATGGTAAGGATATAATCCGCAAGGTAGATAGAGAAAAAGTGTGCATGGACTTCACAATAATTACAACTTGTGAATAAGCTATTGCATTTCACCCGAACTGGTTCCAACTGTGCAAGTGGAGAAGTGGCAAGTGAATTTATAAGTGAAATGGCAAGAAAACAGTAAATCACAAATGACAGGTGAAAAGAAAACGTAAAAACGACTTTGTGCTTGCTTTTTCACTTTTTACTTAGTGGGATAAATACTTTTCTTTTCTCTTTATAGTTGCCATTTACCTTCTCACTTATATAATCACTCCTATTGTTTTTTTTACACATTTTACTTTCACTTGATTTTTTTTGAAATCTCCACCTGCGGGATTGGCATCAGGCCAACCAAACATGAAAACAAAAATCATCAAATTTCACTCTGCAAATGCCAACGTCTTCATTTGCGCCTTGAGCTGTTCAGTAATCGGTAATCTGTCAATCAAGGGCCAAATACTGGCGCCTCTAGTTGCCTGCGACAGTCTATGTCTCACTGTAATCACGCACTGCCGCCGTAAGCTGATTGGTTGCGATATTGAGGCGCGCAGTTGCTGCAGCGAGTCTCGCGGAGCCGATGAGAACGATTCTGGTGCCGCTGAGAATGGGTTGTGCATGTATTTTGTGCGTATTTTTGGGTGGTCTTGGTTAGGGTTGGCCGCTGTTTTTTAAACGTTTTATTTTTTTTACGAGGTCCGAAACGTTGTTCTAAAGAAACATCGGCCGTCTAACTAGGGTTGAAAAAAAAACGTTTTTTTTTAACTCGATGTTTTTTTTAAAAAAAAAACGTAAAAAAAAACGTTTTTTTTTAAAAGCTCCCAAGATATGACCTAGTGTCAACATATATAGGTATATCAGACACTGGCAATACTCTGTGATGTTAAATATGACCATATAATGGCTGTGGAGCCATGGGATAGCATTATAAGTGGTGATTTGTGTCAAAAATATCCATTTTTCGTCGACATATCGTTCGTATATCGCCTTAGTCGAATGTTCGTGACTTCAGGTAAAGTTTGGCACGGAATGGTGATCAAACAAGGTTATAAAAGGAGGTAGGGTTCAAACGGGATTGACTTTTCGGGATCGGGATCGGGATTCACTTTTTGAGATTTCGGGATCGGGATCGGGATCGGGATTGGGGTTTCGGGATCGGGATCGGGATTGGTTTTTTGAGATTTCGGGATCGGGATCGGGATTGGCCGGGATTGGGGTCACGGGATCGGGATCGGGATTGGGATAGGCATTTTTCCGGGATTGGGATTGGGTTCTAAGGATAGAGATTTTGGCCATTTTTCTGGCATTCACAGTTGTTCATAAAGGTCTCAAAACACTGTTGGATGCCAGAAAAGTGGCATAAAATTGACGCTGGGGGTTTGCATCCACTTTTTTGCATGCAAAAACGTCATTATTTCACTTTTTATAATTTCCACTAATTTTTCCGGGATCGGGATCCCGGACTTGGGAGTTTCTCGGGATCGGGATCGGGATTTGAAAACTTTCAGGATCGGGATTGGTATTTTTGAGATTTCGGGATCGGGATTGGGGTTTCGGGATCGGGATCGGGACTGGTAAATCCCGGAATTTCACGGGATCCGGGATCGGGATCGGGATCCCGTTTGAACCCTAAAAGGAGGTTGTTACTTTGGGAGTGAAGTTACACACTGTGGAGGTACATGGAAGCACATTACCTCAATATTATATATTACAGCAACATATGTCGGCTTATTCACCCATGGTAGCACATAGAAATGGATGTTTTGATACTAAAAATGCAACAAAACCAATGAAAACAACCACCAATGTCAATTTGTGTGTGAAATTGCGCGCTTGCGCGCAAAAATTTTGCAAAATACCTAGTGCTTAGTACTAAAAATTTCGGCCGATGTTTTTTTTTTTTTAAAAACATTTCGGACGTCATGTTTTTTTAAAAAAAACAACGTTTTTTTAATAAAAAAAACGTTTAAAAAAAACATCGGCCAACCCTACGTCTAACCAAGGGCGTACCCATGGGGGCCCGTTTCCGGGGTGAGACCTAAAAATTCCCGGAAAATGCAACTTTTACTACACATTTTTCGATGTTTCCCTAAAAAATTATGCGCGCAAGCGCGCAATCTCCCCCGCACATATGGTATTGTCAGCGGATCGTTCTGTAAACATAAATCTCTGAAAATGTGCACAATTCTGTGCCTGTCGCTGTATATGTATGTATATTTACATACATATAAATGGGTTCCTGGCGCTGGCGCCATGGCGTGGCGTCTAGGAATGGCGCCAGCGCCGTGGCGTCATTCTGCCAATGTATAGGTGAAAATTTCAGGGGGGGGGGGGGGCTGAGCCCCCCCCGTTCGCCGGCCTCCATTAACAAACAGCCCCCCCTCCCGCTCAAAAATCCTGGATTCGTCCCTGCGTCTAACCATTAGGCTCCGTCAACATTCTCCTGGTCCTCTTGCACACATAAGCGCCAGCTAGCACCAAATATCTAGCCAATTCCAACTTTCCATTGACCAGCGTCCAATACAGAGGACTATTACCCTCGGCGTCGGTGCAGTTGAGCCGGGCGCCGTGCTGCGACAACGCGATGGCCAGCTGCTCGCGGCCGTGGTACTTGGTGGCGAAGTACAGGGGGCACTGCATCCACTTGTCGCCGATGCTGAGGCGCGCGCCCAGGGTGATTAGCAGCTGCACAAGAGCCGTGTTTCGCTCCCTGCGGGGGGGGGGGGGGTGTAGCGGACTGTGTCACTTGGCTGATCAAGCTTGATCAAGCTGGTTCAATTTTCATCTGGATTCATTTTCATCGCTTGGTTCACAGGGGTCTCAAATAATTTGTCCCCTGCAGGGGTGGATAGATAGCTGAAAATGTTTCTGGGGGAAGGGGGTTCGCGGTAGGGTTGGAAAAAACTCGATGTTTTTTTAACTCGATGGTTAAAAAAAAACGTTTTTTTAAAGCTCCCAGATATGACCTTGTGTCAACATATATAGGTATATAAGACAGTGGCAATACTCTGTGATGTTATATATGACCATACAATGACTGTGGAGCCATGGGATAGCATTTTAAGTGGTGATTTGTGTAAAAAAATCCATTTTTTGTCGACATGTTCGTATATCGCATTATAGTCGAATGTTCATGACTTCAGGTGAAGTTTGGCACGGAATAGTGATCAAACAAGGTAAAAAAAGAGGTTGTTACTTTGCGAGTAAAGTTACACACTGTGGCGGTACATAGAAGCACATTACCTCAATATTATGTATATACAGGGGTGGGCATCTTCAGTTACCGCTGGAAAAACGTGATAGCTTGAGCTACGGTTGAGCTATCACAGTGAAATTTTAACACAATAGAGTAGACTCCATAGGACACCTATTCTGAAGTTTGCAACCCAAACGGCCACATTTTGGGTGAGTAGTGGAACACACCGTTTTTAGTGTAATTTTGTGACTAGGCGTCACCCATAGGATAAATCGAGGGTGGCATTTGAGGGGGGGGGGTCACCGGTCTTTGGTGTTGTCCCATTCTGTCGTACATTGGCCGATTTGGATGCCCTTTGAGTATGTTGGGGTTTGGGGTCGGGGCTACAACCAAATTCTTTGTTTTTCTCGAATAGTCCCCCAGTCTTGAGATAACGGGTGTCAAGTCACAAAATTACACTAAAAACTGTGTGTTCCACAACTCACCCAAAATGTGGCCGTTTGGGTTGCAAACTTCAGAATAGGTGTCCTATGGAGTCTACTCTATTGTGCTAAAATTTCACTGCGATAGCTCAACCGTAGCTCAAGCTATCGCGTTTTTCCAGCGGTAACTGAAAATGCCCATCCCTGTACTACAGCAACATATGACAGCTTATTAACCCATGGTAGCACATAAAAATGGATGCTTTGATACTCAAAATGCCACAAAACCAAGTTCGCGGGGCAAAATTTGTTGTGTTTCTATTTAGACGGCAGAAATGGGGAAAAAGTCGCCAAAATTAGGCTAAAAGTAGCCGAAACAGGTTAAAATAGGTGTATAAACGTGTATATAGCCGATAATAGCGATTTTGGTGAAAATGGTGGAACGGAACAAAATTGAATGATTTTGGTAAAAATGGGAAAAAGCTACTCAAAATTTGCTTGGGCCGTGGCAACCCCTGTTGGTTCATTTATACAACCCACCGGAGGGCCAAATCAGTTACCCTTAAAACGTTCCACCCACCTGACGGCGATCCAAATGGGCGTGTGCTGCCATTGATCGGCGCAGTTCACATCGGCGCCCGCATCTATCAGAATCTTGGCGCTGTCCACCTTGCCGAGGCGGCACGCGGCGAACAAGGGCGGCTCGATTCTCTGGTTCCAATCGCTGGACAACTTGTTGGGGTCGGCGCCGTTGCGCAACAGCTCGGACACGATCGTGTCGCTGGCGCGGTAGATGGCCAGGCTGAGCGCCGTGCAGGATAGAAGGGACGAGTTGATGTTCACCGCGCTTGAATGGAGGATGACGCGCACCTGCGGCCGATCATTGATTTACCTTGGAGATCGCTCCGCGACACGTGAAGCCGGAATCTGATTTGACCAGACCAGTTGGCATACGTGTGCCAACTAGTGTGCGCGGCGCCATAAAAAAACTAAATTGTCAATCTCAAATCGCCCACCTTCTTCAAGTCGTTCTGCCTGATGAACATGTGCAGGTCGTGCAGCGTCGGCATGCCCGGCCAGATGCTCGCCGGCGGCGCGCACCGGTCCCGCTTCAACACGCGCAGAATAATGACCATGGCTGCGGCGCACTGCTTTTTATATATACACCGCCGGGCGGGGAACAGAAGCCAAATGGTCAAAATCGACCGCCTGTCGATTTTCGGCCGTGCACTGCGTGTGTGTGCAAATGTGAAACGCGGTCGTTTTAGCTAACGGCTGAGGCCAAATGCCGCAGTGGTGTATAGCCGCGTAGAGCAGTCAATGATTGACTGCTGGCAGATGTGTAAATTGAGGCCGCAGTCTCATTTTTGAGAGCGCAGCTGGTTTGGCTCGCTTCCAGTGTAGTAATTGTGAAATGTGAGGTTTTCGCCTGTTTCTGAGAGATTGTGAAGCGTGTGTAAATGTGACGTGTGAATTGAAAAACATTTGAAAAGTTTAGATAAGGGAAATGAGTCGTGGGCTGTCAGCGAAAATGAGAATGTTTTTGTATGCGGTTTGGCGGGCTAAAAACGTTGGAAATAAATACGGCAGGTGGTGCCTAGTGAACAAATGCCAACGCCACATGATGCATAAAAATTAATATGACCTTCACTCGTTAAATTCTACATTGAACCATGTCTAAAAAGCGGTTGTCATTTTGACAATGGGCTTTATTTTCCCACTTGTCCTGATACCTTTACATAGAATGCAGCCAAACAATAGACTATGATTGGGAAATTGATCCAATGTATTTATTTTATGTGAATACAGTACGTATTAAACTATTATTCTTATGTATGCTTGTTTAAAGATCAGACACGCACATGACAATGGTCTATCAAACCTGACAAATCATTACATGCAAAGTGTGATTTTTTTGCGCACGCGACAGCCCAATTGGTTCCCATTTTCCTCGCTTGTCTGGATAAATTGATGCGAGTGTACAAATTGCGGGCCAAAAAAACAACTGTTCGATAACTTAGAGAGGGCTGGAAATTTACATTGGGAACCGCGGGCGGGCTTGGCGTTCGTACCGCGCGCGGGGGAGTGGCCCCGTAAAATAAAAACTGTGGTTTTTCCGTGTGATATTTGCAATGCAACGAAAAAAGGCGGTCGGCGAAACAGGCAGTTTTCACAGTGCAAAAATGGCAAATAACGGAACGTTCGCGGCTTTGAACGGAGCGACTATTGCCAGTTTGCATTGGCTAAGCGAGTGCGACCTTTACTTTAGCATGCGCTCGCCGCGCTGTCACGTGCTTTTTGCATGAACAGTCCTCGCAATTATTGCGATCATGTGACAATTTTTTCTATGTATGGCAGGTCGCATCTACTTGACATATTTATAAATATGTATAAATAAAAAACCATTCGCGGTGAAATAACTGTGGCAAGGCCACGGGCGAAACTTTTTTTTTCCTTTCCAGAAAACTCTATCTCTGGACCCCAGGTAAAAAAGTCAATTTGAGCAAACCTTAGCTAACACTAGCCGAATGCTAAAAAGCCTCGCGTCTATGCACGATCGGTATCTTCAGACCGGCACCGACATGCGCGCGGCACACTTCCCTGGCTGTTTTTCTGCCGCGCGGCACGAGTTATTCTGACGCGCGTGCGTTCTTGTTTGCAGTCACGCATGGCGGCGACTGTCAACAAAACTAGTGCGCCCCTCGTGATTGGTGTTGGGAAGTTTTTCCGGCCTTTTTATGTGTGGATATAAATGTTTATGTGCCCAGTCTGAGTGGGTGAAAAGCTGGATATTACCGTTGGCTGGAACGGCGATTAGCCGAAAAGCACACTGGCGCGGCGAAGTTTTCGCGGCGGGAATCTGTGCCGTTTCCGATGGATCTGCCCCCCCCCCCCTGCAAGACCCACGTGACGGCGAGCTAAGCTAATCAAGGTGGAGCGAACTTTTTATAGGGGGGCAGACTTTTTTGCAATTCTGCTGCCACGTGTTTTCTGTGCGCAGCGCTGCACTATACTCGCGAAGGTTTATGTGTAATTGATTCTGTCGCCGAGTGTTCTCTGTTCCGAAATAAATATTCAGGTACATAAGATATTAAAAACCTGCACTGCAAGTGAATTTTTTACATATCTTTTACAAACCACTGAGTGTAACAAGTGACCAACCAAACTTATATATATTGAATTGTATTATAATAATTATAACGGATAATTGTATTTAGTATTCATGCGTATGGTAAATCGTGTGGTGCGATGACCAACTAGTTCCGACTAATTTTTTTTCTGATGGAGTATGTAAATTGGGATGCGGCTATTGTGGTGCCCAATGCCTGTTCAATTCCAGTCCGAACTTAAAAATTGCAATAACTCATATCTACTCAAAATGTTATGCATTTATACCCTCGATGACACGAAAAATCAACCTGAACACAAAACCCAAAACCTCATTCTCATAACATGACTGCAAACGCAAAACCGCACTTTGCAGTTGCGCAGCGGCGGCCGAGCGGCTTGGAGGCCATGTCGGGCGGGCGCGTCATCCGCAAGGAGGCAGAGAAGCGTGAGCTGGAGAAGGACATGCTCATGAGTGAGTGTTGGGAGACTTAACACTTTGGCAGTTGGATGGATTTAGTTATGGCTTTGTGGAGACATAACTTTCAAAATTCGAGTACATTAGTTAGGAATTGATATTCACGGTTTTTGTATCGAAGCCTGCTTTGGCTGCAATTCTACAATACATCTGATCAGGGCCGTATCCAGGGGGGGGGCGGGGGGGGCTGCAGCCCCCCCCCCCTCCCGGGGCGAGACCAAAAAGTGACCGGATAATGCGATTTTTTCAACGTCAGCGTTAAAAATTTTGCGCGCAAGCGCGCATTCTTCACCAGACATAACGTATTATCATCGGATTTGCTCTATGTGGCCACAAATCATTATAAATACACTCAATGTTGTGTTTTTTGCTGTTTTGTATGTATATTTACATACATATACAGCATTCCATGGCGCTGATGCCAACGCCAATGGCGCCATGGCGTGGCGCCTACTAATGGCGCCAGCGCCATGGCGCCATTCCGCCACTATGTAGCTAAAATTTTAGGGGGGGGGGGGGGCTGAGCCCCCCCCCCTCGCCGGCCTCCGTAAACAAGCAGCCCCCCCCGCTCAAAAATCCTGGATACGTCCCTGCATCTGATGGTAAAAAGTTTCAATTATAAAATCTCAGATCGATATCGCCCCCCTCAGCGCATTCAAATATCACCATCCCATAACAAGCGCCCTTACAAACCTCCCAAAATTCTTCACTCTCCTCTAAAACCTCCCAAAACCTCTCAGAATGCCTTCTATCAATGCTGCGCGACGAGGACAACCGGTACTGCGCCGACTGCGACGCCAAAGGCCCCCGCTGGGCATCTTGGAACATCGGCGTTTTCCTGTGCATCAGATGCGCAGGGATACACAGGAAGCTGGGCAGCCATTTGTCCAAGGTTGGATGGTGATGGGTTTTGGGGTGACTGTCCAGTAGGGGTATCCTGCATTTTGACTCCTGGGGGTTCGACAACGCTCATCCAGATGGATAGATAGCTGGAAAAAAATTGGAGGGGGCTGGGGTTGCAGGGGGGTTCATTATATATGCTTTTTAAGGAGTTGAAGATTGAAAAATAGAAACATTGCTTAAATTGGGTAAAAAAATAGCCCAACATTAGCATATAAGAACATATGGTACTAAATAGCTGAAAATAGGCAGTTAGACACATGAACTAGTGATTGTAGAGGTGTAAATATACAAAAAGGTAGGAAAATTCGCGATTTTCTGCAAAAATGCGGGTAAAATTTCTCAAAAATCTCTCCAGATAGATAGCTGAATGATTGCCGGGGGGAGGGGTCCAGTGAATAGTAGCCAATTTAGATAGATAGCTGAGCAGTTTGGGGGGGGGGCGGTTACCCCACCCCACTGGAGACCACTGCTATGACAGCACCTTTAAAAAAATCGATTTTTCGCCAACCCCTCTTAACCCTCCCACCACACCAGGTGAAATCAGTCAACCTAGACTCGTGGACACCCGAGCAAGTGCAATCCATGCGCGTGATGGGCAACTCCACCGCCAGGGGAGTTTACGAGGCCGGCCTGCCTGAACACTTCCGCCGCCCCGCCAGCGACCAATCTTTGGAGCAGTTTATTCGCGCGAAATACGAAACTAAGCGATACGTGATGAAGGATTGGGTTAGGCCTCCTGTGGATCCTAGGGATTTGCCTATTTGGGACGATTTGGAGCAATTGTGGAAACATGGCACAGTGAAGAATAGAGTGGCCGCGCCGCTGGCGCAACCGCAAAGCAAAGTGCGTTGAGATTGTTTCTGGGATTTGGTTGATCCTGTCATGATGATCGGAATGGTTTTCGGGTTTTCGAACTTATATTTTCGCGGAATTTTCTCCAAATATATAGATAGCTGGCAATTGGGGACCCACTGTAGGGAAAACTGACTATCTAATTTGGAAATTTAAACTCAAATTATCGAATTTTGATGACAGATGACCATTCCCAATCACACCTTAGCCCCACCCCTAGTCGATCTAAGTATCATTTTCATCTCATAATTCCATACACGACCGATACGCACCTGCGCAGGCCGCCTCGAGTGTTGGCAAGCTGCCAACGCCTACTCCAGTGGGCCGCGATCGGCCGCGCAGCCCCAATACGGTTGGCGGCGACATATTGGGGAAGGTTGAGAGCGCCGCTGCGAAGCCGTCTAATGATTTGCTCAGTTTGGATTTGGGTGGTGCGAGCCAGGTGTGTGCTGGTTCGCTAGTGAATGGAGAACTGAATGATGAATTCGCGAATGAAGAACTACTGTGTTTGAGTCAATGTGTACTTTTGTTTATTTTTAGGGTCAAGTAAGCACGCTCTGCTCTGTTGTAGCCGCCTGTTAGTAATTTATGACCGCTCTGCAAGTGCGCTCACAAACAAGCACTGAAAAATGGGTTATTTTGAAAATATATGATTAAATATATCTTAAGCATAGCAAGGTTTGCACTGAAAAATTCAGGATATTTATATTTTTTGAATATAAGAAAATATCAACAAAAAAATTGAGAATTTTCTCCAGGTTTTTCCATTGTAAGAATATCTACAAAATTACAAAATCTACATATGATTAATGTTTTGTCAAAATAACTCCATTTTTCGATGGGCGCATGTTAGCTGGGGTGCATACTTGCAGGGTGAGCTCACTTGTAGAGCGGTCAAAATTGCTTGCAGGCCGCTACTAAACACCTTCCCGATCAAGTCCGGCCCTCCATTTTTGATTTCACTTGTGTCATCCTATCTTCAGTTCTAGGGCGCGCCGGAAGCTGAAACGTGGGGGTGGTATGGGCGCAACCCCCCTCTACTTCGCATGAATTGGGGGGGTCGCGGCGACCCCTCCCCCCCCAATTCATGCGAAGTAGAGGAGGGTTGCGCCCATATCTCCCCCACGTTTCAGCTTCCGGCGCGCCCTAGAACTGAAGATAGGACGTCAGAAGAAAAATCAAAAATTGGGGGCCGGACTTGATCGGGAAGGTGTTTACTTGCAGGGTGATTTTAAGCACCCCCCACTGAATTTTATCACGTCAAGCTAGTCATACTTACGTCAGATGGGAAGGTATACTAGGCTGACATCACACTTAGTATGGAAACCTACCATAACCCATCTGAATAAAGAACCACAAATAATACAGTTTTTGATCATAATATTTCTTTCTTACCATGGAAAAATTACATTTTGAAATTTATCAAAAGATTTTTTAAATTAAATTATGGTAGGATTCTGCACATACTTTGCGGTCCGCCGAGTATACAAATAAATAGATCCAAAAAATACTAATAAGCCCAAAAGATGTATTATTTCCCACAATGCTGTAGCTCTGTCAACGAAAAACAGTATTCACTTTTCTCAGACATCAGCCATGGGTGCCGCCGCTGCACCAGGCCCCCGCGGCTTCGCAGTGGACGACCTCCTTGGTTTGGGTTCGGCCGTTCAGCACCAGGACACTGTTCCAAAAGTCGACTCGGCACCGGACTTTGCCAACTTCGCCAGCCACAACAACAACGACAACCAGTTCACGCCTTTTCAGTCGGATGTTGGTGGTTTTTGTTTTGTTTGTGGGTATCCAAGATCTTGACCTATTGTTGGATGGATAGCAAATTGTTCCTCCGGAGGGATAGATACATAGCTTTCAAAAATTGGGGTGGGGAGGGGGCGTCACGGGGGTTCAATGTTAGGGCTTTTCAAGGTGTAGAAAACCTAAAAGGAGGAAAAATGACTTAAAAAATAGGGTAATTATGGCTAAATATTTAGCTGAAAATAGACGATGAGACATGAACTCGAGTTATCACTCATCACTTTTCTTGTTACCCATTTAATCTGTCAACATCTTCACTTTTCACCAAGAACCCGCCGCCGGCGAACGGCGGCCCGGTCAAGAGTCACGACAGCGACGACTTGTTCGGTGCCTTCGTCGCCGCAGACGAGCCGGCGGCAAAACCAGCCTCAGGTCCCGGCTCAAAAACCACAACTGCTGACATCATGGCGCTCTATGCGAAGTCGCAGCCGCAGCAGCAGCCGTTTGGGCAGCAGCAAATGCCTCGGATGGCCGCGCCAGCGCATAATGTGCCCATGGGTGAGATTTTGGTTCAGACGTGCAGACGTGCGAAACAGGCTTATGTGCGAAATAGGTCTGGCCCCGTGCCCCTCTTCCCCGCCCCCTTGTTACGCCACCTTTTCCAAGGTGTAGAAGGAAAAACGGAGAAAAATCGTTGAAAATAGGGGAAAATGACTAAAAATAGCACAAATATATAGCCAAACATAGTTGAAAAAAAGCAATGATTGACAAACGGTAATGATTTTGAAGGTGAAAAAGTATAAAAGGGAATGAAACTTCATGATTTTGATCGTCTTGTCACCTTGTTTGTTTGGAGGAACTTTCAACGTCTTGTTTTCAAAATCACTCCAGATGGATAGATTTCAAAATCACTCCAGGAGTCCAGATGGATAGATTTCAAAATCACTCCAGATGAATAGATAGCTGGTCGATTTTTATTTGGAGGAGGGATCAAGGAGTAGTAGTAAACACCTTCCCGGTCAACTAAGCCACCCATTTTTTTATTTCACTTCGGAAGCTATATCTCGGGCTATGGTGGTGTTATAGAGCTGAAACTTTGTGAATATATAGTTGTAACATCCCTCTACTCTGCATCAATGGGGGGAGGCATGGCGACTCACTACAGGGTGGGTCGCCATGCCTCCCCCCATTGATGTGGAGTAGAGGGATGTTACAACTATATATTCACAACGTTTCAGCTCTATAACACCACCATAGCCCGAGATATAGCTTCCGAGATGAAATAAAACAATGGGTGGCTTACTTGACCGGGAAGGTGTTTAGTAGTAACCAAATATTTTGCCTCGGGATGGATAGAGCCTCTTCAACGGTCCGGGTGTCAGATTCAGCTGTGTATATCTGGAACGTTTGGGGTTAACCGCCCCCCCCCCTCCACCCCCATACTGATGAGATTTCATTGTTTGTCTTCCGCATGCTCGTGCAGCCGCTTTTTCGCCCGCAGGTTACCCTGGCGGCGTGATGGGCGGCGGCAACATGCGCATGCCCGCCAATGTCGCCGCGCCCCCTGCCGCCGAACTGCCGCCGCAGTTGGTCGGCTTTCAGTCGGCGCGACCGACCCTGCAGCGGGCGCCCGGCCCCGTGCACATGCAGCCGCACGCCGGATTGGTGAACATGCAGCAGCACGGTGGATTGATGCACATGCAGCAACAGCCGCCGCAACTGCAACAGCAACTGCAGCAGCTGCATCAACAGCCTGGAGCCGTGCAGCAGCGACCTGTGCATGACGCCTTCGCGAGTTTGAGCATCGGCGCCGTCGGACAGCAGGGCTGGCAGCAGCCGGCCGCAGTGCGGCCGCAGCAGCAGCAAAATGAATTGTCGCTGTGGTAACCATTATCATTTGGCGAAGCGGTCGTGTTAAATTAATGATAGTTTGATATATAAAGTAGTTTATGCACTTCTGTCGCACATTTTCGGATCCTTTTGGTGTGTGAAATGAACAAAAAAGGAGACGTTTTGAACACATCTTATGTTTGTTACGTTACCTACTGAGCGTATAAATAAATATAGTACTTACTGGTGTTAAGAAAAGGTTTCTATTTGAATTGTTCGTTTTAAAGCTCATCGTTGCAAACATTTTCCGGGCCGCCACGCTCTTTCACATCTCAATGAAGTTTCGCTGGTGCATCCACATGCTTTTGTGTAAATCCATCTAATCCGTGGTCGGTGAGGTTCAAACGGGATTCCGATCCTGAAAATTTGAAATGCCAATAGCGAACCCAAGAAGTCAATCCGGTTCAAACCATACTGGTCTATGCAAACTGTCCATGTTTCACCAGTAGCCTTTAGCAACTCTTATGACGTCGAACAGTCGCCACTTTGCCAAAATGTCAATTCTTAATGCCGGCCCACACACTAGTTGACACATGTGTGTCAACTCAGATTTCGGCTTCACGTGTCGCAGAGCGATCTTCAAATGCACATGCGACGATGTTGAATAAAACATTATTGCAAGTGCACTGGAAGGTCGCTCTGCGACACGTGAAGCCGAAATCCTAGTTGACACAGACCAGTTGACACACGCGTGTCAACTAGTGTGCGTGCCGCCAATGCTCACTGATGCAACACGGACATTTCAGGTGCCCACAGCCCTATAGTTGATTGATCTACAGATAATCATGTGGGTGCGCTAGATGAATCGAACAATGCAATATTGCGATGGGTAGAAAAAATGTGTAAGAGTGCAGTCGATCGAGTATTGGTATGGTTTGGCTGTTCGTTTGTGCCACCGCATTAATTTTCTATTTTCACTGATTTTCGTGGTTATACAATAAGGCTGTGTTTATCTCTTTTTTCCGCTTACTACATATCCCGCTGGTGGTAAAACGCCATGTGATAAAACAATTTGAAACTTATTCAACCATACATGCACACCATAAATATTTTTCACACTTTTATAATAATTTCTGGTGTCCACATTTCTAACACTTCTATTTGTATAGGTATTTACCTACTTTATGTGGTGTTGGTCGGTTGATGATTACACACTGTTTCAATAATGTCTCATTATGTGAATGAATTTTGCACTACTAAATATTTCACGTGAACATCCTAATTTGTGGCACGCATGGGTCCGAAAGACGTAGGCTCGCTTGGCATTTAAACCCATTTGGCATGTAGCCCCGATGCGGGGGTCTCATGGGGGATGGTTGCTCACCTATCTAGGTATCTATCCCGAGGTTACTGTCCCCTGAGCCCCCCCCCCCCCCAAATCGCTCAACCATCTAGGTATCTGTGTGGAGCAAACTTTGAACAATTTTTCCCAATTGTTACTCAAAATCGCTAAATTTTGCTCAATTATGTCAATTTTGCCAGATATCATATATATTTTGACCCCAGCGAGCCCCATGATAATTTTCAGCTACCTATCCCCCCGGAGGAGTTATTTGCTATCTATAACGCCCCAGCGAGAGTCAAAACCTTGGTAACGCCTGATCCTTTGTCTACATGCCAAACGGGTTTACGTGCGTGCTGGCACAGGGTCGCCCGAAAGTGGTCCCTTAATTTCAACTGCACAAGTGAAATAGAGTTTATCTAATCGCGGGATGAGAAGTGCCGTTTTGGCATGTGCTACAAATGGGTGTGTTCGATGTACTTTCTGAGTTGTATACCAAACGGGGCATAAAAATACTCTACAATGTCGTTTTGGCGTCACCAATCATCGTCGTAGGGCTCAATTTGTTGATTTCGCAAGTTGAATGCTACCGTAAATACTACACGATTGACACTTTCTCTTGATTTTTTTTTGACATGATGTTTTATAGCGATTTTATGGCTTGCGGGCGACCAAATTGTGGGATTGCCTATCTGCCTCATTTTTTATTATTTCAAATTTGATTCTAACATAATTATGTATCTGCCGGTGTCAGACGTTAGCTGGATGAATTATGATATTCCCACTGTGATTTTTTCTTATTGAAATTTACTCTGTCCTAAAGGTGGTTTAGTGGTGGAAGGGGGCCAGAAACGTGACACGGTGTGCCAGTCCCAGACCCTGTAAGATGTAATGTAATGTGATGTAATGTCATGCATAGTTTCCAAGTCATGGAAAATGCTCTGCAAAATGGCAACTCGGTTGCCATTTTGCATGGCATTTTCCATGACAATTGGCACTTTGCATGACATTTGGCATTTTACAGGCTCTGGGAGTGACACCTGGTATATATTTTCCACTACAGCAGTTCAGCGGCGTCTCAACACTTGGCGCCACTGCAAGGGCAGAAACTTACCCCATGGGCGCCCTCCCATCATCACAGAAAATAAATATCATCGAACTTTTATGAAGTTTTGAGCATTTTACTGATTATGATATGCCTATTTTTATTATAATAATGAAAGACTCCTTTGGGTGTTGTTTTATTTTATGGTTGTCCCCTACCAAAGGTGGTCAAGCTGCCGCTACATTTTCCCCAGGAAGTAAAGTCACCCGGTTGCCAAATTAAGTTGACCCAAAGAATTATATCCGTGCTGTGAAATTGCGCCGCTAAGCTACGTCCGGATCTTTTTCCTTTGTCCTCACGAGCCCGCGTTTTACGAGCGTTCGTAAATCACGTGTCGGCTGTCGTCGCGGACGATTTTTTTTCAATTTGGCCCCGCCTACATTGCGACTGGTGAGCCTTAAAATACCGTTACTGGTTTGGTGGTTGCCGACCATAATTTTGTGTGAATGTTGTACGGTTTTTCGAAAATAAGAACTTTTCCATACGCTGGCGTTTCTGCTTTGTGGGTTTTTGGCTCGCGCACGTCGTTTTTTGCGTAGTGGGATTACTGTTCAACTTCTACACTGAAATTTCAGTCAGTTCACGATGGATTTCCGTTCTACTCTCTCGTCATCTTTCTTCCCGACAATTCCATGCGTATAGAATTCCGATTCAAAACAAACTTGAAAATGTCGTTGATTATTCGCTCTTCGCGATAAACAGTCGTTCCGATGACCAATATGCAGCCGTCGCCCGAGGGTGAAGTCGCCGCCGGCGCGGCCACCAAAACGACCATGGGCGTGGTGTGCGCCGAGATGCCGCCGCCCGATCCCCCAGTTGAAAGTGTCGCGAATGTTGACGCTGAGGAGCCGCGGCAAAATGGCACTGCGGTAATGGTGCGCTTTGTGATTGTGGTTTGGGTTTGGCTCTGTGCCAGTTTTATGGTTTTGGGTCACGATCTACCTAGATTGGGTTGATATCTTTGTTTTGACTGGGTACAAAGAGTGAGTGAGTGAACACAATGTTTTAAACGATAAAGCGTCACACCCGTTTTTCGCTCCATCAGGCAATGGACGCGTCAGAGACTCTCACCGAAATTCCGCCACAAACACAAAGCCCAGCCGACTTCACACCGACAACCACGACAGCAGAAGTGTCCATCTGCGACCGGCCAGTGATCGGGCCCGTGATGCCGCTGTACGTGCACACGCAGCGGCAGAAAATGGTAGAACAGCCCCCGAATCAGAATGGACCGGCTTTTAAGACTGAATCTTTGGACACTATGACGAATGGATCTTTGTATGAGCCGGCGCCGTCCACGTCGTCTTCTATGGACCAAGGATATTTTTCGCAGTGGGTTTTGGTGATGGGTTTGTTTCGGTGCAATATTAGAATAGATTTGAATATGTTAATCTGTTAGATCAGATCTGTTAACCATTTGTATGGAATTCATGTACCATTTATCAGTTTCAGAATTTATGTCATTTTCGTCGTTTGACCCGATACCATCTTTGTAGAGGTCTTTTTCATCGAATTTAATACCTCAATAGTTGCGTCATTGGTGCTCACCATTGCATCACCTCAAGGTGGTGCTTTGTTGCCATTTTATAGTATACAAATCATGAATGTGAATGAACATTCAAAAATTAGTGCTATCACATCACATTGCACTTGTAACTTTACTTATCACAAACCACATTTCTTGTTACCAATTTCTTGTATCAAAAAAGTTAAAATGTGCCCCACATATTTAGATATATAGCTAAGCGATTGGGGGGGGGGGGGTGGTCAATAACTGAGCAGTTTGTGGGATAGTTTCCCTCACCAAGTCAAACCCCCCTTAGGCCGTACGACGCGTACAGCAGCGCTAGCTACAGCGGCGTGCGGCACGGCTACGCTGGCTTCGGCACGGGCGCGTCCCCCGGCGGAAACCAGATGCCCAGGAAGCGCGAGCGCAACCACCACAAGCAGATCAGACCTCAGATCAGGCATGATGGTCGGTTGGGGGGTGTTTGGGATAATTTTGGTGAGGTTGAGAGATTTGCTGTTTTGATTGTTGTATGTCTATGGGCGTGGACAACAGGAAAATAAACTAAAATTGTTAAAAATGGACAATGAAAATGAAAGATAGAAGAGATCAGGATTCAGCGTCGAACTTAAAATGTGAAGTTGGTTAGCATTAATGCTATAAGGAATTATATAACTGCGTATTTAACTTATATACTGCTTGCGTGGTTAACGAGGTGGGGTGGGAGCACACCCACTTAACTCCACTCACATGTCTACCCCCTTCAACCCCACTCCCAACCCCCTCAGAAGCACGCGTGCGCATTCTATCCAGCCTCAGCCGGCCCACGCATTACGGCAGCACCTCAGCCAGGGAGATGGCCCGGCGCGTCATCGAAAAGCAGGAAGACGACCGGATCGAGAAGCGAAAGCGGGAGAAAATGCACGCGCTGTCGCTGGGCAACATGTTGGCGCAGTTGAGGAATCCCGATGAGGGTGGGGATGCGGATGGCAACCGTGCTGTGCAACAACAAGAGGCTGTGGATGGGGAAGTGCCCAGATTGGCCAGTTTCGATTCTGGTTTGTTTGATGTTGATTTTTTATTATAGTCGGTCGACCGAAATATATGTGCAGCATCCTACCATAATTTAGTGAATAAAATCTTGTCATTAATTTCGTAATTAATTATCGAATAGTAGAAACGAAATATTCTTATGAAAAATTGTATAATTGTTGGGGGGGTTTCAGATGGGTTATGGTAGGTTTCCATACTGAGTGTGATGTCCGCCGAGTATATGTGTCTTCACTAGGGTGTTAAATTTCCGTTTTCCGCAGGCAATTTTTTCCCGTTTTCCGTTCCGTTTTCCGGCTGCTGAAATTTTTTTTCCGTTCCGTTTTCCGGCCACTAAATTTTCCGTTTCCGTTTTTTACGGCTGATTTTCCGTTTTCCGGCCAAATTTTTAGTTTTTCCGCCTTTTTTCCGTTTTCCGGCTCAATTTCCAGTTTTTCTGTTTTCAGCAAAATTTCAGCAAACTTTTTCCACTTGTGGCAAAATTTCAGCAAATTTTTTTCCATTTTCCAGCAAAATTTCAGCAATTTTTTTTCATTTCTGTGCAAATTACATTTTTCCATTTTTCCGGGCCCTTTTTTTGTTTTCCGGCCGCTGAAATTTTTATCCGTTTCCGTTTTCCGCCAAGTGCAATTTTTTCCGTTTTCCGGCCGCTGAAATTTTTTTCCATTTCCGTTTTCCATAAAAAAAAATTTTTTTGACACCCTAGTCTTCACCAGGTAGGGTGTCAACAAAAACCTTTTGGCGGAAAAGGGAAACGGAAAAAATTTACACTTGCCAGAAAACGGAAACGGAAAAAAATTTGCACCTGCCGGAAAACGGAAAAATGAAAGGCCGGAAAACGGAAATGGAAACGGAAAAATTTGCTGAAATTATGCCAGAAACGGAAAAAATTTGCTGAAATTTTGCCGGAAACGGAAAAAAATTGCAGAAATTTATCCAGAAATCAAAAATTTTGCAGAAATCTTGCTAGAAATAGAAACAATTCACATAATTGAGAACCTGCATGCATGTTTACCAGTTTGGCTGAAACAGAAAACAGAGGATTGAGTCAGAAAATGGAGAAAAAAAGTTGGAAAAACAGACAATTGAGCCGGAAAAGGGAAAAAAAGGTGGAAAAACTGAAATTTTAGCTGGAAAACGGAAAATGAGGCGGAAAAACGGAAACGGAACAAAATTTAACAGCCGGGAAATGGAAAAAAATTTGCCTGCTGAAACGGAAAACGGAAAGTTGACACCCTAGTCTTCATCGCGTGTTGAAGTGTGTTGTTTCCGCGCAGCCCCAAGAAGGAATAGATTTACGTCGGGACCGCAGTGGCCGGGTGATCGTGCTAAAAATTCCGCTACAGAGACTCGGCCGCAGGGGACAAATGATGGTTCGTTTCTCGGGGCCCAATTTTGCAAATTTTCGCATTTAGTATAACCTATTTTAGAACATAATTAGGAGGGGCTATTAATGCGTCAATTCGTTGACCTTGTGGGCCGGGATGTTCGTGAGTGAAGGAGTACACGACGTATCGATTTTGAAAACATTTGTAACATTTGGTGGGGGTTATTCATAGGGAAATTGATGCATTTGAGTGAAAATAACTGAAATTGGACTCATCTGCTTCTGCTAAAAATACACAAACTCTTCAACAGGCAAAAACGATGCTGCTGGCAGCGACAGCAGATTCACCCAGTGGACGGGGGCCTTTACAACACAATCCAATGCTCAAGTATGTATAATAGCGTTGCGCGCACCAGTACACCACCTAAATTTGGGAAACTGAAAATCTATTTTGAACACATTTGAGTCAACTAGAATCAAGAGTTTGTCGACTGCTGCTGATGGCGATCAAAAATCATTCTGGTAAACTCAAATATGTTCAATACAGATTTGTTAGTTCCCCAAATTTCAATGGTGCGCTAATGTGCGTGGCCACATTCTGCGCACTAGTCCACCCCCATATTGGATCCACACACGCCAGTTGACATCGCAAATTCGTGTCAACTAAATGTCAATTAAATCACCTAAAAAAATCAAAGCAACAGACAAAAACAATGAAAATTAAGTGCCATGATGTAAAATTAACCATGCTCTATCCAGGGGTCTCCAGGATTTTGGCCCTCGCGGGGGCTGGATAGATAGCAAATCGCTCCTCCGGAGGGATAGATAGCTTGAAAAAATTTTCTGGGGGGGCACAATATATAGGCTTTTTCAAGGTTAAGAAGGCAGAAAGGGGAAAAAATCGCTAATAATCAGTTAAAAGTAGCCAAAAGTAGGTATAAAATGGCTAAAAATAGGTATATAACCATGTATATAGCCGGAAAGCACGATTTTGAAGGTGAAAAACTATAAAAAGGTGCGAACATTAGTGATTTTGAGGGAAAATTGGGGCAAAATTTCTCAAAAACCACTCCAGATAGATAGATAGCTGAGCGATTTTGGGGGGGGGGGGGGTCTTTTGGGGTAGTAGCCAAAAAATTTGCCTCGGGATAGATAGATAGCTAGCCGATTTGGGGGGGCAGCCCCCCCCCCCCCAGCCCCCCCCCCCCTAGGAGACCACTGGCTCTATCATAGCTTGAAATCACATACTTCACTAAAATTTAGTTGACACGAATTCAGTTGACGTCCAGTGTGTGTGGCACCATAACCAACTAATTGTCACCGTTAAACCCCCCCCCCCAGTCGGGCGCGATAGTGGACACGGGGGTGGTGCCGCCGCCGACCGAATTGGGCGCCGACGACGTGCCGCCGCCGCCGCCGCACCCCACCGATCCGATCGAAGTGCGCAAAGTGATGCGCAGCAAGATGCACAGATGCGTCCGCTGCAGGACTAGATTCGTCGAGAGGGGGTTGTATGAAAGGCATCTGCAGGTGGGGGGGGGGGGGTTTGGGTGTTTGTGATCGCGGGATCGGGATTGTTTTTTTTTTAGGGGGATCTGGATTGGAATTTTTTTCTGAATCGCGATTTTCGAAAAGTTTCTAATCTATAAGGTTTTTCTCCGATTTTTCACAAAAACGTCTAAAAATATGCTTGGATAGTTGGATGTCAGTGGAATTGCATAAAATGCGCGCTGAAAGTTTCCGTTCACATTTATGAGTCCAAAAAGGTCATTTGACACATTTTAGGGATCGGGATTATGGAAATTTTCGGGATCGGTACTTTTTTTTATTCTTAGGGCCGTTATGTTTCCGGCGTCCACGGAAAAATCATAGAAATATTCAATCTACCTTAACACTCAGCAATGCCACCCGGACGATTACGCAATTTACATGGCGCTTCAAGAGGAGGAAATGGAACAACAGAGACGTGAAGAAATGGAACAGAATCGACTGGAGGAGTTGACCACTGGCGGCTTTATACCCCCGCAGTCGCAGGTGGCCGCAGATGGTTATGATGTGGATTTGAAAGAGTTTGTTTTTGGTTTTGAATGATTTGATTGGTTGGAAGATTGATCGATAGTGCCTGCGCTAGTTTACAACCGAACTTTTCGGAACTGATAGATCTATTTTGAACACATTTGAGTTTACCATAAGAAGAATTTATGTCTCTGTCTACTGCAGTTGACAACTCCTCATTGGCCCCACACACGCTAGTTGACATCGACACCAAATGTCAACTAGTTCCCATCCCAATACAAAGCTTACTTACGAGCCGACGAACGACGTTCAAATACAACCTTTGAATTGGGTTGGGAACCAGTTGACATTTGGTATCGGTGTCAACTAGCGTGTGTGGGCCAATCCGGGGAACTCGAATGTGTTTGTTGAAACAGATTTATCAGCAGCTATGGTATAGTATATTTTCTAAATGTTTTGTCTCCCCGCAGCATCCCACTGCCTGGCGAAGGTTTCGGCGGCGTAGCGCCTCGCTTCGACAGATATGGAGGCTTACGCATGCCGCGTCGACCCTACAGAAAGAAGGTGTCTCCCCAGGTAATGGCTGTCATATATCGACATTTTATTGACCTGCCTTGATCGACATTTTCGCCGCTCACGTTGAAGCCTTCACCTCGCAGTGTCCGTTCTGCGACAAGCGCTTCCGCAACGAGCACTCGCTGCGCAAGCACATCGGCAAGAAACACTCCAAGATGATCAACTACATTCAGTGTAACGCGTGCTACAAGTGTTTACGGAATGCGGACGACCTGCACACGCACGCATGCGAGTTGAAGTCAGTTTGGGGTGGGGAAATTGGGGCGGTGGGGTTTCGATATTTTTTTGGAAAAGTTTCGGCATCAATATTTGATGTAAAAATGTGCTCGATGTCGGAAATTTCGATAGTTTGGTGCAGGTATCAATTATGCATTAATTAATTTTCGCTGTGCGATTTCTCTACTTGTCGCCGGCCACTCAGCTGTCACGTGCATACCAATAAATGTCAACTGAATGTCAACTAAATAACACAAAAAATCATGACACTTGATAGAAACAATGGAAATTGAGTGTCACCAATTAAAACTAACCACGCTCAATCACATAGGCAAATTGAAATCACATAATTTACCAAAATTTAGTTGACACTAATTTTGCTGTCAACCAGTGTGTGGGTGCCCTGTGTAACTTTCAACTGCGTTTCTGCAGATTCATCTGCTTCGAGTGCGTGCCCATTCGCAACCTGTGCACGGAGCAGCGGCTGCGCGCGCACCGTGCAAAGTTTCACCGAGGCGCCAATTCCGGCTTTCGGTGCGCCGACTGCAACCGGAAGTTCTTGACGCCGAGAAAGTTGCGCAAGCACCGGAAGATGGCGCACGTCACCGCCAGACCGTACAAGTGTCACTTCTGCGAGGATTATTTCCCTACGGAGACGCAGGTGCCTGGTTTTTTTATTGCTGGGTAGGGCTAGACGGGAATCGGTGGGCTCAAATAGACTGTTTTTTTTCTTGGATTGGAGAGACTGGAAAATTTGGACCGGGATACTCACACGCTATTTTCGTTTCTCATTTGTCCGGATTGTGTCCGGGAATGGATTTTTTTGTTAGTATCGCGATGTCATTTCAATCTTACTACCGGGACGGTCCGTCAGGGCGGTTGTGCAATTACATAAGTGTCAGTTGACATCGTAAATAAAGGTCAACTGAATGTCAACTAATAAACACGAAAATTTAAAGCTTGCCAGAAACAATTAAAATTAAGTGTCATCGTATAAAATTCACTATGCTAGGAAAGTTAAAAATACATAATTTACTGAAATTTAGTTGACACTTCTTTTGATGTCAACTGGTGTGTGGGCCCTATATCAGACAAAAAAAACTCAACTTCCTCAACTCCGCCCAGACGGCCCTGCACGAGCGCATCCACACCGGCAAGCTGTGCTACGAGTGCGCCGTGTGCGATTTCCGCACCAATCGCTTCGCCAAGTTGGACAGGCACCGGCGCTTGGAGCACGGCTACATTTGTCCCATTTGCACTGAGAAGATGACCGAGTGGGCGGAGCTTAAACATCACACTTTGGATTCGCACGGCGGCTATTTGACTGACGAGACTGGCGCCCGTGAGTTTGGTCGAGATGGGTTGTTTTTGAAAAGAATAATTGGGATTGAAATTGTGTTGTAGAATTGCTTGTGTTATCGGGGGTTGCCTGACACCAGTAATGTCCTCGATTTTCTAGTAAAATCTCAGCATCAAATCCGTCACATGACAGACAATCTACACTTATGTCATCTTGTAAATCAACCACAAACTATATCAACTTCTAAACGCTAGGGGTCTGCGATTATTAGATCGCTAAGAATTTTTACATAAATTTAAGCTACATTCAAATTTATTTTTCCAGGTTTCGTCGAAAGTCCGCGCGTGTGGATCTTGTTTCTGGGTGAATAATCGCGTCCAAAAAATCCAGTTTTTTTGTTGATATTCGGCTGTCTAATTATCTATGTAATTTGAAGTCAGTGCCAATTGCTCGGCAAATTGGAAACACCCAACCTTCAGATTTACATCAACATGCAATTCGGAAATTGTTCGGAAATTCGGAATTCAAGATGTAAATTTCCATTTTCAGTGGTCGTGTTGGAGAGTTGTTGTTTTTTCAGCCTTTTCCAAAACTGTGCTCCATTTTGCATTTTCAATTTCTCGATTTATTCCATAGTGATTAGCGCAGTTAAGCAGTTAAATCTCACATAAAACTAAGGAATACTCTTGTTTTTTGAAGAAGAACTTATTGCAGTTTTATTCGCGCAATTTCTGGTTCCATCGTTCCTGTTAATTTTCGATTTGATTTCCCGGTTACGCGTTTGTTCGTTATTTTTTTAAAGTTCCATTGTTCACGATTTGCTTTAGTCGTCGCGTAGATTTTAGCGTGTAATTTAGCTCAGTACATATTTACACATGTAGCTCGCAATATGTGACATTATTTTCTGCTTACTGCCAAAAGTTTGCAGTCGGTGGAAGTTATTGTCACCAGTATGGTTCGGACGATATGACTTCTGGAATCTGGATTTTAAGAATTTTAGATGTCGAAAAGTACGTTGTCCCCACACACGCTAGTTGATTTCGACACCAAATGTCAACTGGTTCCGTTCCCAATTCAAGGCTTGCGTTTGAGCGTCATTCATCTGCTCATCAGCAAGCTTTGAATCGGGATCGGGACAGTTGACATTTGGTGTCGATGTCAACTAGCGTGTGTGGGCCCATTCTCTCAATATATAAATATAGACATACAGTACCCAAATTTTCCATGTATAACGTCTGGACCTAATTCACCGCAGAGTCACAATATCATTCGCGCTTTGTTTTTTCAATCATCATTTCTCTAGTTCACGCATGGTTATTGTCATATTTAGGACTTTTCCGTCTGATTTTTTTTATCCAGTTGTGACTACAAAACGATAAACGTAAAAACGGCACGTGTGCTAATCGGGTTGCTTTTCAGTCCCGGCGTGACGCCAAAATGTCACTGACCACTATTTGTAGATTTGCAATTGTCGCCAGCGCCTGGTCCCAATTCCGGCTGGCGGCGTAGACGGCCGATCACCATGGTTGGGACAAAATGACATGCCACCTTTTATTTGCGTAGGTTCGATCGCCGCTTGGGTGGAAACTGGTCGGCTGATTTCGCTCTAATATTGTGGTCATTTGCTATTGGCATGCCGCCGTGTGGAGGATAGTATAGCGATTGCAGGTAATAGAGATTGGTGACGTCAAAGCGTCCGCGTCGCAGTCCTACCCGTCCTGGACGGGGACCTAGTTTGGACGACCCCCAACGTTATTTTCTGTGTATTGTGCCCACTACTAGTGAAATTTGAAAACAAGTCAGATTTGGCCGCATTTTAGTTTGATAAAATGGGATATTTTATGTAGTTGTTAACAGTACCGAACTTTTTTCACGTATGCGTAGAGTATTTTAACTCTCACCCGAGTAACGAAAGCGTAAAGTAAAAATTGTCCACTTTTTTTTACTCCTGGGTAAATGCGAGTAGAATACTTTTTTCCAGAATTAGTAAATGAAGGTATTTTTTCTCAGGAAAGCGTATAAGCAAGTAAAATAACTTTCTTTCTGGAAAAAGTGTGAGTTATGGATATCGTTAGTATTTTTGATAACAAAAAAGTTATCGTTCAAGTAATAATCTTTATGAAAACGGGGGGTCCAGAATGGTAAAAATACTCTTTCTGTACTTGCAAAAGTTACTCTACTGTACTCGAGTACCCCGAAAGAGTAAGCGCACATGTGAGTACAGATACTTTTTTTCGAATTATCCGTAAATATGTGTTCACTCTGTACTCGAGTATGCGTACTTTTTGAGTGAAAGTAAATACTCATTAACAACTGATATTTTAAGCCCTCGTCGACAATTGACAACCAACTCATTTTTGTTAACTCAAATGTGCTCGAAATCTGAGTTGTTAGTTTTCAAGATTTTGGTTGAAAACTAGTGCGCGTGGAGACTTTTTTCATTGTACCCACACCCTGGTTTTCAACCGAAATTTCAAAAATAATTACTTATCAAAAAAATGCAAGATGATTTATCAGTTTTCGAAATTTTGGTTGAAAACTTGGTGTGCACAGGTACATTGTGATCACGCACATTAGTTGACAACTGGAATTTCGAAATCTGTTTTGAACGCATTTGAGTTCACCGAAATGGGCCCACACACTAGTTGGCATCGCCAATTCGTGTCAACTAAGTACGACAGATAAAATTAAAGCATCACATTTAGCAGGACAAAATTCACTTTGCTATGTCACGTAGGAAAATTGAAATCACAATTAGCCAAAGTTTAGTTTCACACGAATTTTGATGTCAATTAGCGTGTGTGGACCCAATGCACTTTTTTATCCGTTAAGCGGAGATCAGAGCTCAGCGTGAATTTGACGTAAAATGACGAGGTAAAATTACGTCGTAAAATTAATTACTTGAGTGTGCATCATGCTACGGGTCTACAATTTTCTAAGAATAATATAAGGATTACATGCAACCATTGACGTAAAATGATAAAAATTGAATTTTGCACTCCGCTCTAGCTATGGCTGACGACACTCTGTATTTGACGCGATTAAGGTATTGATTCATATATTATCCTTAGAAAATTGTAGACCGGTAGCATGATCCACACTCATGTAATTTATTTTACGACATCATTTTACGTCGTCATTTTAAGTCAAAATCACGCTGAGCTCTAATCTCGGCTTTAGAGCGGTTGGCAGACTGATTTTTCTGGCCAACTCATGTGTGTCAAAACTGATATGTAAATTTTCGAAAATCATGTTTATTAGTGTGCCATGACATAACCGAAATGGTCGCTATGCAATATTTTGCTGATATTGGACTACGCGTTGCTTTTTTGTCACTAATCGTGGGCTCTATAAAAATTCAGACTATTTAGACCGGATCAGGGCCGCGCCCACTGCCAGTAACGAAAAATGTTGTCAACTCAAGTCCTGAATGGCATTTAAGTTTACCGGAATCTGTGTTTGTCAACTGCAGTGGTGGAGAACAATAATAACTTATTTCAGTAAACTCAAATGCTTTCAAGGATGATTTATGAGTTTGTTAAGTTTTTAAATTTATTGGTTGACTAGTGACTGCAGTGACAACGTAACTATTCTGGCTTAGGTATCAAATCGTGGGGCTTGGGTGGCAATTTGCACATACCGCAAATCCTCGAATAACTCCCCCTTGAATAACTCCCCCCTGTTGGCGAGGTGAGGAAAAATAACTCCCCCCTCGAATAACTCCCCCCCTGAATAACTCCCCCTGTAAAACGTCTGAGGAAAAAATAACTCCCCTGGGGTCTTATTCGAGGATTTAGGTTATATGCCGTTTAACCTGGTTATAATTATGAGTAAGTGGCGTGTGCGTAACTCGATATTCACATTCTCAAGAACAAAAAAAAATTGGGCACTTGGCGCTGCATCACCATGAAAATGTGTACCGTATTACCTCGAAATACCCCCAGGGGGTTTATTATTTCGCCAGCAAAATTTGAGTGGGGGGATAATTCGAGGGGGGTCTATTATTTCGCCAAAAAAATTCGGAAATTCCCCATACGCAGACGTAGAAAAATCGAACAATTACGTAGATGTATATGTGTTATTAGGCATATATAACTGTATATACACATAAACCCTTCCCTAACGTCACTAAGCCATCACTTTTAACGTGTGTTCTGCATTGTACAGATCACAAACTACGGTATTTGTCATGTACGTTCTCTTTACACTCAATTTTAGGGGGGGGGGTATTTCGAGGGGGGGGTTATTATGTCCTCAGCCGAATTTTAGGGGGGGGGGTAATTCGAGGTAATACGGTAATTTTAATTTCGCGATGTCGTGGTGCACGCCCCATCCTGACTGTTTTCGATTTCAACATTTCCGCTTAAGTGTGGTTAGCGTTCAGAAATAGACGATTTTGGAGGAATTTTAAATATAATTTCAGAAAATCTCGCAAATTGGAAATAAAATTGAATCAGTTAAAATCTAAGGGTAAAAAATTTCTCCATACAAAAATAGACATAAACCGTAAAAAAATGCTTGTATGCATGTAAAAATTAAAAAAAAATTTAATACTTTTAAATCTCCCAGAGATATTTGGAACACTAAGAGTGGGGTGAGCATCCAGGAAAGATCCAGGATTGAAAAAATTTACATTAGTGCACAGTAAATATATGTACGCACTTTAAGATTTTGTTTAGCATCAAGGACCGGTCCCGCAAATCTACGGTACTGTAAAATGTCAACGGAAGCCGGTGCCACTTACCACACGTAAAAATAACTTTGTCATCTCTATAACTCATTTCTTGACATTTGTCCCATACAAATATTGCTGAAATACATTCAATAGTAATTCTGTGTAACCCTGCAAAGGTGGTGGGCGTATGAAATTTTCCAATCCTTCAGATGTGGTCATTTTATTGTGATACATAAAGCTAATTATATCCATCTATATGGTCAGTATTTAGCTTACGTTTATCGTGTGAATGCTGTGGTCTTTACCACAACATCCAGTCACGTTCCACTAGTTCCACATTCTATTTGCAATTCACTTTGCAGGCGCGCCGAAATGTCCGGCTGCGAGAGCGCGTCGAGCAGCGGCGACGAGTCCGCGGGGGAGGTGCCGCTGCCGTGCCGCCTGTTCATGTGGGACTTTGGCCAGTGCGACCCGCGCAAGTGCTCCGGCAGGAAGTTGGCTAGGTGGGTTGCATAGTTCTGAGTAGGGATGGCCAGCGCTTTTTTTCAAGCGCTTTTTTTTAAAAAAACGCCGTTTTTTTAAAAAAAAGCGCAAGGGTCCCAGCGCTTTTTTTAAAAAAAAGCGCTGGCAAAAAAATTTGTGCTTGCGCACTTGGTATTTTGTAATTTTTTCGCGCGCGAGCGCGCAATTTCACATGCAAATTGCCATTGGTGGTTGTTTTCATTGGTTTTGTGGCATTTTTAGTGCCATTGCTTCTATTCCTCCATGGTATCATGTAATAATAAGTAGTGATATGTCAGTCTAGTAAATAATATCCAGCCAATGCGCTCCCACATACTTCTACAGAGTGTAACATCACTGTCATGCATTAGCCTTCTCTTACAACGTTATTTAAGCACTATTCCATGCCTATCTTCACTAGAAGTCATGAAACATACACAAACAGCGATATACATAACGAGTCAACATAACATTGGATTTTTGTGGCAGAAATTAGGACTTATAATGCTATCTCATGATTACACAGCCATTCTATGGCTATATATCATCACAATTACTACCACTTGTCTGATATACCTGTATATATTGACTCAGAACCCTATTTGGGAACTTTTTAGGTACCGTCTTGACATTTTTTGAAAAAAAGCGAAAAAAGCGCGTTTTTTTAAAAAAAAGCGCTTTTTAAAAAAAAAAGCGGGGTCGTTAAAAAAGCGCTTTTTTTCCATCCCTAGTTCTGAGCCGGGATTTGAGTTGACACGTGTCAGCTAGTTTGTGGTCCGCCATTATTCTCGAGAATGCTGCTACGGGATGTTGACATTTGTGACGTATCTGGCGATTCACTAAACTAACATCTAAACGAGTCGGAGTGTACAGACATATTCAATAGGAGTGGCACTACGGTGTCAACTATCCGTTTCCGCTTTCCGCAGGCAAATTTTCCGGCAAGTGCAAAATGTTTTCCGGCAAGTGCAAATTTTTTTCCGTTTCCGCAGGCAAAATTCTTTCCATTTCCGCAGGCAAATTTTTTTCCGTTTTCCGGCAAGTGCACAAAAATTTCCGTTTTCCGTAAAAAAGTTTTGTTGACACCCCAAGTGGCACTCTTTCGTTTTAGTAACATGGTACACCGCGAGGAATTGAAAGTTCCCATTCCACACTTTCGAACTTGCAGGCTCGGGCTAGTGTCAGAGCTCCGCATGAACGCTCGCTGCAACGGGATCGTGCTGACACCGTCTGGCACCGGCACGCTGTCGCCCGCAGACCGGTGACTACTCTTGTTCCCAAAACTATTTATTTTATTCAAACATGGTTTCATTCCAATCGGTGGTTGAAAAACATTAGCCGAAGACCACACAGCCGACTAAACTTTGTCCGTTTTGTCCTTCTCCACTCTGGCCACTGGCCAACATCCCATGATCATCCCCATCCCTACCCTCCGCAAACGCAGACCAACGGTGCTGCAGTGCGGCCTGGCGGTGGTCGACTGTTCGTGGCACCAGCTGGGCACCACCTCTGTGAAGCGCCTGAAGCACCCCGCCGCCAACGCGAGACTGCTGCCGTATTTGGTGGCTGCTAACCCTGTCAACTTTGGTAGACCGTGCGAATTGAGTTGCGCAGAGGCGCTCGCAGCCGCACTTGTTATTGTGGGTGAGCGGGGATCTGGTCCTGGTGTGCTAGATGTGTGCGTATAGTCGATTATCACTTTTACACATCTAATACCAAGGGTATCTTGAATTTTGACCCTCCGAGTGGTTGGATAGATAGCAAATCGCTCCTCCGGAGGGATAGATAGCTGAAAAATTTTCTGGGGGGGTGTGGTGGTTCAATATACAGTGATCCCCGGGTTATCGGGTGGCGTAAAATTTTTCAAATCTCACCCCATAAAGCGGGGAACCCGATAACCGGGGGACGTACTATGGAAGTGCCATGGTGGCTGTGCATGACATATCCAGAGTTTACATCATTAATACGTGAACAAAAGGCTTTTTAAATGCAATTATCGTGTAACGTGTAAAATGTACATTTATGATGGCATTTAAGACACGCTGCACGTTTGCAGGCTTGCACGCTTGGGAAATGTTTAAGTAAATGGTTCTTCAATGCGAAAATACCCGATAACAGAAGCCACTTTATATATGAAAATGCAGAATGTTCTCAAAATCCCACCCGATAACCCGGGAATGCGGGGAAACCCTCAATCCGGGGAATTTTGTTCACGCGTGTCCCCGGTTTTGAGAATTCCACCCAGTAACACGGGGAACCCGATAACCGGGGGAACCGTCAACCCGGGGACGACTGTATAGGCTTTTTCGGGGCATAGAAGGAAGAAAAGGAGAAAAATCGCTAAAAGTAGGTGTAAAATAGCTCAAAATGGGTATACAAGAGCATATAGTACTTAAAATAACTGAAAATAGGCAGTTAGACGCATGAACTAGTGATTTTGGTGGTGAAAATCTATATATAGGTATGAAAAATAGCGATTTTGAGTGAAAATTGGGGTATAGTTTCTGAAAAATCGCTCCAGATAGGTAGATAGCTGGGCGATTTGGGGGGGGGGGGTTTAGGGGGTAGTAGCCCAAAATTTTGCCTCCGGGATAGATAGATAGCTGAGCGGCCTCCGGGATAGATAGATAGCTGGGCGGTTTGGGGGGGGGGGGTAACCCCCCCCCCAACCCCCCCCATTCGAGACCCCTGTCTAATACACTTTACATTTTCACGCAACAGTTGTTTTGAGCGAAATACATGAGTCTAATACACTGAAATTTCCACGACTGATAAATCGGCCTTGAACGGGCTTGAGTTTACCGGGATAAATAATCTTTGTCGGAGATGATAAAAGTATTTATGTCAATGGCCCTACACACTAGTTCTCACCGTGACATGTGTGAAAACTGAAATGGCGACATGGCGACATTCAGCTTACTCTTATTGTATGCTATATGTGTTTTAGTTTTCAAATTTCCAAATTTTAACTTTTTTTATTTCAATTGAAATTTAATTTCAATTATATCACTCAACCGTGTTCATTAATCAGCATTTAAAAATTTTTCAGTTTTCACACGAAGTCACGGTGAAAACTAGTGTGTGTAGGCACAATATGGCATTCCATGTTTTTACAAACTATGGAAGTAAAAATAAATTGTTGTGTACTGTCTCACATTTTTACAATGGCGCTGAATATTAGTTCTCTGAAAGTACACTTGTTTTCTTTTTTCTAGCTCCTTTGAATGTGCCTACGTACACTAGTTGACAACCGAAACTTCCAAAACAGATTCATCATGTTTGAAAATTTCGGTTGTCAACTACTGTGTAGAGCCAATAATCCAGGATAATTTAGAAACCCCTCCACAAACCAGGCGAGCGCGCCGCAGCCGAAAAGGTACTGTCAAAATTCAAATGGGGTCATACCTTCCTAACACTAAACGCGGACGCTTTGAGCGCCTATGCCGCGTGCACATCGGCCGCTGGTGCCAGTCCCAGACCCTGTAAAATGCCCTGTGAAATGTAAAATGTCTTGCAAAGTGTCAAAAGTCATGCAAAATGCCCAGTAAAATAGCAAACGTACGTCTGCCATTTTACCGTGAATTTTCCATGACTTTGACACTTTGCATGGCGTCTGACATTTTACAGGGCATTTTACACGGTCTGGGACTGCCCCCAGGCGTCATTGCGGCGCAGAAAAATTTGATGGAGAAATTAAAATTGGAGGATGAACAGCGAAGGAAGGATAGAGATGACATCGACTTGCCGCCGAGTTATTCGGATGACGAAGAGAGTTGTGACGAAACCGTTCGTTGATTTTTATTTTGTTGTTAGGTTTCTGGTTGTCCTCTGGTTTTTTTGCTACACTTATGTACAAATATTTTTCGTGTGTGTTTGCGTGTCAGCAGATCAGCATACTGATAAGAATTATATAAATATCTGCCTTAAATATTGACATAGGGGTCAGAAAGACCGAATTTCTTTTAAAGTATACGTTAACGTAAAGTATTTATTTTTACTCATCTTCTGAGTACAGGAACCATTTTTACTTTTACTCATGAGCAAAATACTTTTTCCGCAGAAAACGTAAATGTGAGTATTTTTGAGGAATTCTGCCCAAAACTCCCAAAATTCTGCCCACCCAAAACACTCATTTTCATACTTTTTGCCCATTTTCACCTTCAAATTCATTATTCCATGTGCTTTTCCTGTTTTTAGCTATTTTTGGTTTTATTCTGCACTCAGTACTCAGAATTCTCTTTATTTCTCAGAGTACTCTTTATTCTGCACTCAGAAAAAGTACACATAAAAACGAGTACAGGTACTTTTTCAAGGGAAACGTAAACGTATTTACTCCGTACTCGAGTATACTTTTTGAGTAAACGTAAATGCGTTTTTAGAACAACTGGCTTTGATGGTATTATCATATCTTTCATACCTTGTTGTGCTTTGCTCATTGTTCTGGTACTCAACATCTTTGGCGCTCCACACGGTGGTTGGCGCTACTTTTTAGAAGTTGATTGAGTCAACTCAGAGTCAACTGTTTCAAGTATAACTATTTTTAATTTTTTACCTGTGTTTATTAAGAAATATTGAGAAGTCGATTGATGTAGAATGAAAGAAGGGGATTTTTTGGATACATATTGTAAATGGCTCAGAGTCAATTGAATTTTTGACCAGTTGACTCTGAGTTGACGCTAATTTTGGCGTCAACTAGCGTGTGGAGGGCCTTTACTTTACATCCACACGGGCCCCTCCCCTACCCCACGGGCCATACTGTTTGCACTGTGTGAACTCTTCACAATTTGACTCCCTGGTGGCAATCTCTGACCCTGTAAAATGTAAAATTTCATGCAAAATGGCAAAAGTAATGGAAAATGCCCTGCCAAATGGTAACCGAGTTGCCATTTTGCAGGGCATTTTCCATGACTTTTGACACTTTGCATTACATTTTACATTTTACAGGGTCTGGGACCCCCTGTTGTACGCTCATGAAGTTGGGATGTTGGTTGACCGCAATATCGTTATGCAGTATTTGTTTTTGATGCTATTTCAAGGTAGAATGGTAAATTTATATAACTGAAAGGCTATTTTTGCACAAGTATCTATCATGAAATCTCTCTCTATCACTCGAATCAAAGTATATTTTACAAAGTGTACATGCACATGTGGTAGCAGTGACAGGTAAGCTCCATCGAATTGACAGCAGTAAATATTTTTGCAATGCTGCTTTCGGTTTCGTTTCCACTGCGCTACCACTACTAGGGTTGGGAAAAGGACGATCTACCGATCGTATTTAATATCGAGCACTTTCATATCAAATATCGACATCGATCTTTTTGGAAGTTTGAAATATGAACACAAAGAAATCCACACATTTAGATATTCTTATGTGTAAGAAATAAAAAAGTACCGTTTATCCTTGAATAAGACCCCCTTTAAAAACACTCCAAAACCTCTGACGACGCAATAATTGTGGTCCTATTCGAGGATATACGGTAGGTAAAATTGACGTCGAAGCGTCAGTCAATCCGCATACGGCAACACGATCCATCCATCCACAAAAAAAAATCATCTCCCAAACGGCGGCACAGCACCGGCTGCAACATCGGCGCACTCTACATCGCGCGGCGGCCAACAAGCGATCCTCTGCTTGCGCTTGCTCAGCCGCCACGCCTGCATGCAGTCCTTGCCGCCGCCGTCCGACCGCAGCACGGCGCAGCACCGCCAGCGGGGGTCGCACGTGGAAGAGATGGGCGGCAGGGTGCCTCTGGGGGGTGGCGGCAGCGCAGTGTTCGCCTTTGATCTGAAGGGGTCTGCGGGGGGGGGGGTACGTTTTGGGGGTTCGTGAACAGATAAATAGGTGCGAATCGTGCTTTGGGGGATTTTTTGTGTCGAAAATATTTTGGAAGCCCCAGCCGGCGATTTGTTTGTTTCACGTCATCCATTGATAACACTTTCTGATGACGTTCTGGGGCCAGTTTCGCGAGTGGTAAAGTACAAAGGAAAACTTTACTCTTTACTCTTTGCTTTTCCACATTTGGAACGAGAACCAGGGGGCAGTCCCAATATGTCAACTGTGTATCCAAGTCTTATTATCAAACAAGCTTTGGATACAAAAACATAAGATCTGGATACTAAAACACAAGATTTGGATACCCTATTTTACCAACTTTTGTCACTTTGGGACTGCCCACAAGTGCTTTGTGCTGGTTCCACAAGTGAAAAAAAGTGAAGAGGCAAGTATTCCTTTTTACTTTGCCACTTGCTGAAGTGGCCGCCGGCCATTCGGTACGATAACGGATAGGAGAGATTTTTACGCATTCCGTTAAAATGAGGCCAACCTGTGGCGGTGGTTCTGATGGGGGTGGGTTGCGCCGGGGGATCGACGTTTTTGCTCACTTGCAACGCGCCACCCTGTGCCGGATCCCATTTGCAATTGTTTGGCAGCTCGAAATAGTCCACCTGAATCGATTGTGAATAGTGTGTATTTTATGTTTGAAAAATTGTCTTCTTGCTGGTGGGGCGTATATATCCCAGTTGACCGATTGTCCAATTGACATATTTACCTAATGAGTACTGTTTTGTGGAACACGTCAACTGTAGGCGTGTTGCACTAGGTAATGTGTTTGTAGGGTTTCACACAACCAACCAAATCGTGTTCGCTGGCCACAAACAACTGCGGCCTGTCGTCCGCAGTGATGATGTTCAGGATGCAATTGTTCTGCACCTCGTTGTAGAACAGCAGGCCGGATACGCACTTGTACTTGCCACTGGCCCTGGCGATCAGGCACTCGTTTACGCAATCTGCCAAGGTTTTTGCTGAGGCGACGCTTTCCGCGCTGCCCACGAGCATCATTTGCACCTGTGTATTGGCTGCGTTTTTGGCCCCACACACGCTAATTGACATCGACACCAAACGTCAACTGGTTCCGTTCCCAATTCAAAGCTTGCGTTTGAACGTCATTCATCGGCTCATCAGCAACACAGTTGTTAAAACGTATTTACGTTTACTCGATAAATACAGATACTCAAGTACTGCCTAAATACGTTTACATTTTCTCCCGAAAAAAATAGCGGTACTCGGTTACTCGCGTACTTTTTGAAAGTACGCAAGTACAGAAAACGTATTTCAAACAGGCTTTTTATAGATATTTTCAAGGCATACAGGAAACAAAAGGAGAGAAAAGTAAAAAAAATTGGGTCAAAATAGCACAAAAACAGGCCAAAACACATTAAAAAGTGAATTTGATAGTGAAAAAGTTAAAAAAATTAGTTATTTTAAGTGACAATTGGGCCAAAATTTCTCAAAAATACCCACTTTACGTTTTCCGCCGACAAAAGTAATTTACTCACATTTACTCATGAGTAAAAGTAAAATATAAATACTTAACGTTTTCTGTACTCACCTGTGAGTAAAATTTAAATACTTTACGTTTACTTTTGAAAAAGTTCAGTACTTTTAACAACTCTGATCAGCAAGCTTTGAATCGAGATCGACACCAGTTGACATTTGGTATCGATGTCAACTAGCATGTGTGGGCCCTTTGGATTCTGGATGATGGTTATGTCTGTTTTGTGGTTACGCATGCGTTCTTAGGAATAGTTGTAGCCGTTTTTAGGCACTAAAGCAAATGAAAACGCTGATAATTTGTAATTATATTTTGGATGGATATTCTGTTGGCCATATATTTAGATAAATAATGACATTCCATTTTTTTAAATATCACTGATCCCTTAGATTAAGCCAATCTAGAGTTATTGAATAAACAATGTCTATGACCACATGTGTGAGGTGGGTTACTTCTATTAAAAAATTTCCATAGTATGGATGTGCTACCGTATTTCTTCTAATAGAAGGGCGGGTCTCCAATAGAAAGGCGTCTCCAATAGAAGGTACACTTTTTCGACTTAATTTGGGCCACGAAAAAAATAGAAGGGCGGTCTCCAATAGAAGGTACACGAAGTACTGGAATTGTGCCAAATGCATGCAAAATTGAAAATATCAGCGAAAACTTGAGCACTTTAGTGGCTTTTGTCCGTCAATTTGGCGCTATTTTTACATCACATGTCGAATGAACTCTATAAATCATCATTCTATGAACTGTCTCTGACGTAACACTTTGAAAAACATGCGCAGAACGTGAAATAATGCGCTGAAAAAATGGCGAAAAAAATAGAAGGGCAGTCTCCAATAGATGGGCGGGTAAAAAAGTTGAAGAAAAAAATAGAAGGGCGCCCTTCTATTAGAAGAAATACCAACAACAAGAAATCCACAACAACGGGACATTGGGCCAGATTTAATACTCCCTACAGATTTGTAGGGTAGGGCGTACGCCCGACAGATTTTTTAAAGTTTAGCCGCATCGACGCACATGCACCGAGAGCAAGGCGGTTCGTAAAATATACGAAACCATCCTTTAAGGTTGCCGATATTGCAATATGACGTATATCACTTCGATTTTGGCTCGGAAATCACGATTTCGTCATTTCTTGACCGTCTGCCAATTCGTTTTTTATTTTATTTTGTCGGGCGGGTTACTCGCATAGGTCACGCTTTTGTGTAGAAAGGTGGTCACTTTTTTAGTGTTCACTGTCTGCAACCGAAACCATGAGGGCAGCGACAAGAAAGAAATGCATGCACGAGCGTACAAAAGCGCGACTTATGCGAGTAACCCGCCCGACAAAATAAAATAAAAAACGAATTGGCAGACGGTCAAGAAATGACGAAATCGTGATTTCCGAGCCAAAATCGAAGCGATATACGTTATATTGCAATATCGGCGACCTTAAGGGATAGTTTCGTGTATTTTACAAACCGCATTGCTCTCGGTGCATGTGCGTCGATGCGGCTGAACTTTAAAAAATCTATCGGGCGTACTCCCTACCCTACAAATCTGTAGGGAGTATTAAATCTGGCCCATTGGATGACCGAAAGCTGGTACAATGTTGTGTAAGTATTTGAAATGTCTTTCAAGCTGAATGACTGAATTCATCCACCAAAAGTAATTCACGGACCACCGATTCCGTACACTCAAATGCGTTCTAGTTTGCTATATCAGTTTCCGGAACTTTTGTCGCAAAATAATGACATACATACCTGTCTTTTGATAATATTGGTATCGCATTTCGATGCTGCCTTGTCGTCGATGCACATTTTCTCATAGAAAACAGTGTTCAGTGCAATGGTTGGCGCGCCGCTGCCCCCGGGGTAGAGCTTTTCCTTGCTATGCACGCCTGGTAGTGGTATTCAAAATGAATTTTTTGAGTGGTGTCCACCCGTGGTCTGTTCATTTTAAATATTCGATTTTGTTAACTTTTAACGATAAGCCCGAAATTCATTATCATCACTTTACGGGAATGGACCAGTTTTATTTCTATTACATTTTGTGTGGTAGTTTCCGTGATCGCGCGATGCCTTTTTCACCACGCGAACTTTTCTGCTGGCTTAATGGCGCTAGCCAACAAAATCATCGGGCCTACTCAATTGAGGCGTCTAATTCTAAAAGTCGACAAGTCCACAAAATGCGATTTTGAGTAAAATCAATGGCGAATTTTATGACATCATAATGACATCATTGTAGGAACAAAAATTTACAAAATTTACACTTTGAAATTCCCCCCAAGTAAATTTTGCAATGCATGCATTTTAGAGGTATGGTTCTTTACATAACTTAAAACATCAAACCATTCCCTTTAAAGTATCATAAACCAGCTCTTTAAGTGTCTAATAAAAAAGTTCCAAAAAGTGACTTTTTTGCCATCCATCTATTGGGGAGTGGTGTTTTTTAGAGAATAAGAGAATTTTTTAGAACTTTTTCACATTTATCTCACATTATTGAATAGTGTATAGTAGGGGAGCGGTGTTGGTAACACATCCCCAAAATTTTAGATTTATACCCCTCCCACAGCTCAGCAATCAGCGGGTGCCGGACCTGCTGTGGGACACCAAAAAAGCCAAAAAAAAATTTGCACTTAGGGCGACCCACCCTGAGAGGGGTCGCCGTGACCCCCCAAATTCATGCGAAGTAGAGGGGGGTTGCACCAATACCTACCCCAAGTTTCAGCTTCTGGCGCGTCCTAGAACTGGAGATAGGGTGTCACAAGTAAGATCAAAAATAGGGTGCCGGACGTGACCGGGAAGGTGTTTATATGTGAAAAATGGGGTGTCCATAAATTTCCATTCGGTCAGAGCAAAACTGTTTTTGGGAGGGAAATGGACTTGTCGCCTTCTTGCACGCAAGAACATTTTTGTTCCCGCCCGCGTTGGTCCTGCCTTACGGGAAATTTATGCACTTGTCGACATTTAGAAATCGGTGCCCGTAATGGACTTATCACATTTCTTGCGTTTTTTTCCCAAAAAAAAGTATGCGGAGGATGGACTTGTCGACTTTTAGCCCAAAACTAAGTTGACTTGTCGACTTCTTGCCCAAAGTTTTTGCATTTTTCCCAAAAAATGTCAAATTTGGCACTATGCCATATGGGCATGTGAGGTCAAAAAATTTATGGAAAATGATGAAAAATGTGCGGAAGTAGCCTCAGATGACGTTTCCGAGTCTAACTCGAAATTTTCATATTTTGGACTTGTCGACTTTTAGATTTGGACGCCCCAATTTGAATCCAGCAAAAATACTGGGCACAGTTTCAAAAGTCAGCGCTGCGAAGCTCACACGATCCGAGCAGCTGATTGAACTCCACCGATCCGCAATCGATGTCCGTCCGGTCGGCGCACAGATCCAAGCAGTCGGTCAGCGAACGTTGCGGCGACGTGATTATATCGTCCGAACCTTCTATAGCTACGTTTTCGATTCTTGAGAACGCTGGCCGCATGCCTGTGGTGTGTTAGGCATGAACACGTGTGTTATTTCTCAGTCTTAAAATGTCAAAGAGTTTACAATTCACTGAAGCGTCCCGCCATGGATGGAAAAACGCTTTTGGCGCTTGGCGCTATTTTACTGTGACGTTATTGACGCATGGCGCGCATAGGGGATTTTGGGGTTAGCATTTTGGGGAGGGGGGGTTCACCTGCCGGCGCGTGCTAATAACTCGGGAACCGCTCGGCGAAAAATGTTGAAATTTGGATATGATATAGTTATAGGTTGGGGCTACGCACAATTTTGACGATTTTTTTCTACGACCCCCCAGACCGGAGATAGGGGGGGGGCAAAAAAACACTGTCATTTGCGTTTTTTTTGGGTGTCGCCGAGAACATGCAAACTTTGAACATCAATATCTCGGTCATTTGTGAACCGATTTTAGTCATTAAAATGTTAAAATGATCACAAATGTTCGGAGAGTTCATTTCTGAGGTCAAATTGGAGATACACATTTGGTTATATATCGATTTAGCCCGATTTCGAAATGCAAAATTTCCGCAAAAGTTTGCGTTTTGAACATGCTATCCTATTCTCCTGATCGAGAGAAACTCAATGAAACAGAAATGAGATCGATATCTCTTTCCGATCAAAAGTTATGGCGCTTCAAACTTTTCCCTCCCATCCACATAAATCACCACATGCATGCAACTTCAAAACTCCATATCTCGGCCATTTCTCAGCCGATTTTCACTGATGAACACTTAAAATGATCAGAATAACATGGAGATTTCATTTTTGGGACCAGATTATCCGTATTTTGCAGCAGATTTCCCATACAAGCAAATAATGCGAACTCTTGAATTAAATTGTCATAATGAAAATGCATACAAATAAACTGTGGATAAAAATGATATCTACATGTTGTTCTGATCATTTTAAGTGTTCATCAGTGAAAATCGGCTGAGAAATGGCCGAGATATGTAGTTTTGAAGTTGCATGCATGTGGTTAATTATGTGGATGGGAGGGAAAAGTTTGAAGCGCCATAACTTTTGATCGGAAAGAGATATCGATCTCATTTTTGTTTCATTGAGTTTCTCTCGATTAGGAGAATAGGATGGCATGTTCAAAAAGCACACTTTTGCGGAAATCTTGCATTTCGAAATCGGGCTAAATCGATATATAAACAAATGTGTAGCTCCGATTTGACCTCAGAAATGAACTCTCCGAACATTTGTGATCATTTTAACATTTTAATGACTAAAATCGGTTCACAAATGACCGAGATATTGATGTTCAAAGTTTGCATGTTCTCGGCGACACCCAAAAAAACGCAAATGACAGTGTTTTTATAGACCCCCCCTATCTCCGGTCTGGGGGGTCGTAGAAAAAAATCGTCAAAATTGTGCGTAGCCCCAACCTATAACTATATCATATCCAAATTTCAACAATTTTCGCCAAGCGGTTCCCGAGTTATTAGCACGCGCCGGCAGGTGAACCCCCCCCCCACAAAATGCTAACCCCAAAATCCCCTATGATGGCGCCACACAAATGAAAAGCACCATGGCGCTTTTGGCGCTTGGCACTATTTTTACGTGGTGCCAGGAACAAAACGCCTGGCGTTGGCGTTTGGCGCTATCACCAAAGCAAACAGCGCCATAGCGCTTGGCACTGGAGTTCGGGAGAGCGCCAGGGCGCTTTTGGCGCCCGGTGCCAAAGTCTTGGCGCTTTTTCTATCACTAGTCCCACCGTTGGGGCAGCCTCCGTTGGGGCGCACATCTTGGCGCACGTTTGATGCAACCACCGCCTGGTTGGGGTCTGTGTTGCCGGACGCGTGGATTTTCTGCCTGTGCTGATCGGGTTCTTGGCTTCGGTCGCCGCCCACTGCCAGTTGCCGTCTGAGCGATGGCTAACTCGTGTGAGAAGGTAGTTTGCCAGTTGTCTGCACACACTAGTACACCACTGAAATTTGGGAAACTCAAATCTGTTTTGAACACATTTGAGTTTACAAGAATGAATTATTTTAATCTCGATCACCATTACCTAGTTGACAGGCCTCATTCTGGTAAACTCAAATGCGTTCAAAATACATCTACGAGTTCCCCAAATTTCTGTCGTATACTAATGGCACTACACACACTAGTTGACATTGACACCAAATTTCAACTGTTTTCGATCCCGATTCGAAGCTTCCCGATGAGCCAGCGAACGACGTTCAAACGCAAGATTTGAATTGGGATAGGAACCAGTGGACATTTGGTGACTATGTCAACTAGTGTGTGTGGGGCCAATGTCACACCTTCTCGCACCAACCTCAAACACTCTGCCGTCACACTATGATGCGTATAGTGCGCCGTACTGAACAAATAGGGCCCTTTCTTAGTACAGAAGCTGGAACCAACGCCGAAATCGAGCCTGTCATCTCTGGTGATTTCTGCCAATGCCGCATCTGCGTTGCTGTGCGACCGGAAATTGTTTCCGTTGCGGTTGTGCTCTTCCATGGGGCGGGCGTTCTCGTTGAAGCGCACCTCGTATAGAAGGCATCGTTGTCGGGACTGTGGGGGGGGGGGATTTTTGTTCTGTGCTCCATTAGTTGGCCTGCTCACTGATTGTTTCAATGTAAGCTCTCCGTTAAGTGACCTACCCTGCAGTTTTATACATTTTCTCCAGTTCTTGGTTGTTTTTGCTAGCTATTATGCCATACTGAGGATAGCTCGGAGGATCTCAATAGAATTATTTGAAAAATGTTATATTTGCCATATTTCCTCTAAATGCTCCCCTTGAATTACCCCCACCCCCTCTCAAAATACCCCTCCCCTACTTTTGGCCATTTTTCTCCATTTTGTGTCTTCTACACCTTGTGCGATTTACTTTCTATTTATGGGAACCCCAGCGGGGCTTCAAATCTACGACAGAGTTGTTCAAAGTACCGAACTTTTTTCAAAGTATATGTAAACGTAAAGTATTTTTTTTTACTCACCCCCTGAGTACAGAAAACGTAAAGTAAAAATTTTTACTTTTACTCATGAGTAAACATGAGTAAAATACTTTTTTCCCCAGAAAACGTAAAAGTGAGTACTTTTTAGGAATTTTGCCCCAACTTTCACAAAAAATCATTCATTTTTGTACCTTTTTGATCATTTTAACCTTCAAATTCATTAGTTCATGTGTTGATTGTCTATTTTCAGCTATTTTTGACAGAAAAATTTCTACTATTTTTCTCTTTTTTCTCCATTTTTTCCACCTATGCCTTGTAAAAGCCTATAAAAAGCCTATCTAAAATACGTTTTCTGTACTCGAGTACTTTCAAAAAGTATACGTAAATGCGAGTACGGGTACTTTTTTCAAAGTATACGTAAACGTATTTACTCAGTACTCGAGTATACGTACATTTTGAGTAAACGTAAATACGTTTTAACAACAATGATCTACGAGACCCCTGTGGGAATTTAGAACTTGGCCAGAATATTATTATTTGTCAAAGTTGTCACCGCGTGTGTTGAAAAATAAACTAATTGAACGCAGAAACTTCAATTGCACCCACCTGATGATAGTCGAAAGACAGGCATCTGCCGGGGAAAACGACGCACAGCTCTGCGCACCTGTCGGCCGATTTCAAGCCGACCAGTGATTGAAATGGTCGCAGGCACAACACTCGCCGGCTGCTTTGAGCCGTGAAGCACTGCGCGTCAAGTTTCAAAATACCGTATTTGCTTGAATAATTCCCCTGGGGAATTATTATTTCGTCAGACTTTTTTGAGGGGGACTATTCGAGGAGGGGAATTATTAGTTCTTCGAAATTTTCAAGAATATTTCTGTTAACTCATTTAACGAAACATGCATTATTAACACGAAAACGTTCCATTTGTGTAAAAATTGGGCACAATAAATTGATTAAATCTTTTAATGGTGGCTTATTAAGGGGTATTTATTATTTCCTCACTCGTCTTACAGGGGGGGGGGTTCAAGGGGGAACTATTCAAGCAGATACGGTAGGTAACTTTTCCAAGGGCAAAGCAAATTTGAACAATGTAAACCCCTTACATCTATGGGCGCTTTCTGCCCCCTGGCTGCCAATGCGAGGATGCAGTTGATTGCTACCGCGATAATAACCGCCGTGTCCATTTTCAAGGGCAGAAATCACTACTACGCTGTTCGTCGATTCACTTTGCGCACATCGCTGGTGAATGTAAATATTTACCGGCAGTTCGCACGCCGATCAGGTGTGAATCAATAAATGTGAATATTTCACTCGATTGCCAGGGCGCGGCACTGTGAGAAAAACTTTTATCGATATTTGCGGCGACAATGTAAACTTCGTGCGCTGATAGTGTTGATTGTGCTCATTTTGGATGGTGGGGTGGTAAATAAACGAGCCGTTGCGCACCTCGTGTCTCGCTTCAGACGTGTAAAAAAGTAAAGTGTTCTGATTCAATCGACAGCAGTTATTTGCATTTTTAGTGCTAGATTAGTGACAGTACTGCGCCGTGACGCCTTTTTCTGGCGTTAGCGCCGTTTGAAATGGCGTCAAAAGTTCTGGCATCAGCACGATAATTTTTTGTGTGAATCATCGCCGGCTAAATTGGCACATCCGCCATTTTTCTGAGTAACGTCATGGCGCACTTGCTAACGCTAAAAGTAATGCGTCACATGCGAAGTAAATGTACAAAATTTCACTCTCCTCACCAGTGGTAATGCAATGTAAATAGGTTATGCACATCCTTGGTGAATTCAGCAAGTTGAGCGCATTTGGTAGTGTATTAAGTTTGTAAGTTGCTGATTTGCAAAGACACAAGGTGAGTACTTATGTATATCCTCGAATAAGACCCCATAGATGATATGATTTTTTTCAGAAGTTTTGGAGGCGGAGTTATTCAGATGGTTGTATTCAAGGGGATGATTTTTTCCTGCAATTTGTGACAGGCAAGAAGTTGATAAGGCCCAATAACTTCAAATGCCACGTTCTTAAAATCAAATTTTTGGAGTCACCGTTACCAACATCTAGGAGTAGAAGCTTCAAATATAAATACATATCTCCAATTCTGCCTGATGGTATGTATATTGAGCATTTCTTAGTCTATGTTGTGGAGTTTTAGATATTGATAAGCCACAGTATTTGGTAAAAGCAAATCTGCAAGAACCCATCAGGTGTGACATTTTTTATATTTACATTATGGTGCGAGCTTCCTGATTAGGTATAATTATTGCTGTAGTTCCTCGAAATTCCTGAGGCGGTTTGATTATTTCGCCAGCAAACATTGACAAATTAATTTGAGGGAGGGAACTATGTGAGGGGATTATAACTAATTACAAAAATAGTTTATAAAAAATAAACACATAAAAAGGTAAACATAAAGTACATAAATTATTTGCAGGTCTTTATGTACACAAATTGACTGTTGGCACAGTGGGCTGACAGTGACACATAATATGAAGTATTCTTGTCTCCATGTGTTCAATGGAAAAACCCCAGTCATTGATGATGCGTGATCAGGTCACAATGTGCCGAAATTGCACCGCCGGTGTCAAGATACACATTTTCAATGGTGAGAAAATGAGTAGGAAGGTACCCTTAAAATGTTTCTTTGTGAAGAGTGTGTGAATTTGATACATTTTTCGGTAGTAGCTTTGCCATCGGAATTCATATTGTAGTAGTAGGTAGATTGAACTTACAGTAAGTCCAATCAAATACTACAATATGCACAGCGGCGAATTCTGTACCTTGTAAGGTGAAGAACAAGCAAATAAATTTACAAACATCATTTATGTCAAGTTTGAAAAAATTCAACTCTTAATATTTAGTTGATTTTGGTTGGCACCACGTATCTAAAGTAAATACCTCCATATGTATACAAGAATTTATTCCATTGACAGTGTACAGAATTTTATCTCAGTTAACTAAGTAAATAAATATGTGTTTATGTATTTATTTATACATGCACATGGGTGACAGAGATTCATTGGTAATGATCAGTGAGAAGAAGCTCTGTGGACAGAAATTGATGTATTATAACAGGTAGTATTTTTTGAAAAAATAGGTAGATATCCAATCACAACAGACAATCACAAGTGAGATCATTGTATGCTGACCAGTGGTGAATTCAAGTGGAAATAACTGTTCAGCTAGCATTTTCTATGAAGTTTATCACCACATATCATAATCAGGCTGGAAAATGCAATCAAGGTAAATACAAAAACGAAAAAGTATTGTTGGACTGCATCATGAATATTGTTGTACTCACCTCAGTGGCATAAAAGAATGTTGTAACTTTATCCATTCCATTGGCATTCTCTGCTTTGCAGGTGTATTCACCTGACACTTGGAATGCATCAACAGATGACTTTATTAGCAAATCACCACTATCCAACAATTCATATTGTGGATCAGTCTTGTCTATTCTCTTTCCACTCTCGGTATACCATGAAATCTGATGAGATTTTACCACTTTAAAATGAAACTTTTAAAAAAGAATGTCAGTTCAATTGTGATATGTTTTTACCTTCACATCCGCTCCACCAGTGGCACGACAATACAACTGTGCATTATTATCAGCCCTCTCAAAACGTCCCTCGGTCCACATGTAAATATTTGGAATTGATTTGTCTTTGCTCACATCAGAATGTAGCGAGCAGTGCTTTTTATGTGCACCATCTGTAAAAAATAAACCGATTGACAAACTGTATGATGAAATATTTGAACCACACTGACAACTCACCTTTGACAACATTTACCCTGGCATTGGCAATCATTGCCTCATAGCCATTGTCAGCCCAACATGAGTATAGGCCTGCGTTTCTGATGTCCACGCATGGAATGCGCAATTTTGCACCTGTGATGCCGTTTTGGATGGTCGCCCTTCCACTGTTCATCATTTGCTCCATTAAGTTGTTTGAGTCGGAATATGTGTCCTGTGTGCAATGCATTCTTGGTGTTTTTGTCATATGATGCAAATCGTTGAATAAATCTCCAGGGAAGTTATTTTATGTCAGATTTTTTCACTGAGGTATTTCATGGGGGGTTTTTCAAGGATGAAGTTTTTCATTTATCATAATTTTGCAGAAAATTCTCAATAAATTTATAGTACAAAATTAGTTACAATTATTAAAAAAATGAATTTAAAACAACGGGTAAATACCAGTTCACGCGAGCCCATTAAATCGAGGGGGCTTATTCAAGGACTTCCATGTCCGTCATTGCACCTCTTGTATGTATTAGGTATATTTCAGCACACCAAATCAACCCAATTATTTCACCACCCAACTTCCACCAACCAAATCTATCGGTTTCCCATTAAACATCCACGTAAGTCTCGGGGTAGGAATGCCCGCCGCAGTGCAACGCAATGTCACTTCGCTGCCCGCTTTCACTGTAGTTGACTCTGGTGGTGAAACCATGCGCATTTCTGGCGCTTGCACTAGGATTTCTGCGATTTGGAACTTTTGCATATTTGTATGATTGGTAGGTATACTTGCGAGCGAAAAAGTATGTGCGGAATTCTACCATAATCTGACGAATAAAATTTTGTGTTAAATTTCGTTATTAATTTTTGCATAGTAAAAAAATGAGATATAATTTATGAAAAAACTGTATAATTGTTGGTTCATATTTCAGATGGGTTATGGCAGGTATCCATACTAAGTTTGATGTCCGCTGAGTATAACAAACAATTTTTTACCTGCATTTTTTAGATCATTGCGGAATTTCGACAGTTCGTATATGATGTCCTGCAAGTGGTGGGATGGTCACATTGATTTTCATTTGGTACAAATCAAGGTAAAATCATGATCAGTGCTATTTTTTCGATTTTCACTCACAGAAACGTCACGTTGTTTCGGTGCCCCGCTGCACAGCATACAATTCGAGATGAGCAATATTAGCAAAGCCACTGCCATTTTTTATGGTCAAACCGAAAATCGAATAGCAACAGTATTTAGATAATAAGTGTCAAAGGCACAATGAAAATAATAAGGTGCTTATATCAAATCTCTATCGTTTTATTGGTAAATTTCTTGATCGTTCGATTGTTCTGAAAAATGTAAATGTGTGGAACTGAGTGAATGATGCAATAGTTATGCAATGAGAAATAATCGATGCGTCATCATTTTCGATCAAATATGTGAAATACAACTGCTGTGGAAATTCTTTAAAGGGTCCGTTACAGCTCGACGAAAAATTAAAGGTGAAACGAAAAATTTTGTCTCGGCAAATTACAAATACACAAGAATGCTTAGGGATATCAATCTATTAATTGACATGATGAAAGCACTGGCCGATATCTACGCCTTGTCTATACCAGTCTATACTAAACCATCTATACCTATGTATCAAAAATTGTCCAAAAATTTCCTGTAGTTATTGAGATATCAATTTTACATCACACTTTTACATTTTATCAGCAATTCCAACAAAAAAATGTTGTCGACTAATTGTGAAATCTTGACATAAAATTAATATCTACAGAATCTATCGGTTAGTTTTTCCAGTTCCATTATGTCAATTAGGGGATTTATATCTCTGAGCGTTCTTAAGTTTCTGAAGTTAGAGATCTCAAGTTTTTGTAATTTTTCGAGATTGAATTTGTCGTTTCACCTTTAATTTTGCGTCAAGCTGTCACTCCCACTTAACTCGCATATTTACTGACTCGGATTTCATATATTTATGCGCCGCGACACGCCCACCCACGCAGTATTTTAACAAAACTGGTATTTAGGTATGTATACCGTATTTCTACCAATAGGGCGGCTTCCAATAGAAGGTAGTAAACTGCTGGAATTGTGCCAAATGCATTTTTTTTTATCCCAGCGGACGCTGTTATTTAGTGGTTTTGGTCAATAGATTTGTTGCCAAATCAAGATCAAACGTCGTGTGAATTCGATGAATTGCTGTTTCTATTGAGTCTATTGACATCATTAATGAAAACTGTGAAGTAACGGTTTGCAAAACTTTGGTAAACGTGAAAAAATTGGCTGAAAGGATATCGAAAAAAGAAAGGCGCGTTCCAATAGAAGGGTGGGTAAAAAAGTTCACGAAAACAATAGCAGGTCGCCCTTAGGTATATTATAAGAAATACGGTAAATAAATATATTGCATACCCCACCCCTTTTGTATAATTTACACAACAACAGGATATTTTTGATTTACTGATTTCGTCAATATAAATATAACAATATAAATGCATTTTTTTATAAATTTGTGCGTCAAATATTACATTGCACTGCTTTAGTGCGTATGTATTTACCTACCGTATTTCCTCGAAATACCCCCGGGGGGTTTATTGTTTCAGAGTGAGAATTTTGAGGGGGGGTTAAACGAGGGGGGGGGGGGGGTATTTCGAGGGGGGGGGTTATTATTTCGCCAGAAATTTTTTGAAATCCCAGTACTAAAATGTCGTCTGAAACGTACGCAGACGTCGAAAAATGCAACAAAAATAGCCATTTATAAGACTCTAAAGACATTTATAAGTGTGTAGACGTACAAACACTGTTCTCACATAACAGAGTCATCGTTTTGAACGTGTGTTCTGCATTGCCGGGATGACAAACCGCAGGCTTTGTCATTTACGTTCTCTATACACTAAATTTGGGGGGGGGGTATTTCGAGGGGGGGGTTTATAAGTTCATAGTGTCCATTTTGAGGGGGGGTATTTCGAGGGGGGGGGGGGTATTTCGAGGAAATACGGTATACATATTTTTACTTCATTGTAATCGTAGATCAGCATGTAAAACTAGAAGGATACTCGGAGAAAAAATTGATGACATCGTTTATAAAAATAAAATAACTAGGCTGCACAGAACAAATAATCCCGACAAACCCGACAACAAAAAAGCTATTAGTTCATCTTTTTAGTGTAGTTCTATGAAATTTTTACGTTATCCTGGGCAGTGAAGCTGACAGAGTCCACAGTTGTAAAAACGTATTTACGTTTACTCGATAAATACATATACCTGAGTACTGCGTAAATACGTTTATGTTTCCTCCCGGAAAAATACCAGTACTCACTTACTTGCGTACTTTTTGAAAGTACGCGAGTACAGAAAACTCAAGTGAGAAAAGAATTGGAGGTGCATTTAAAGCAAAAACCACTCAGAGGAATTGAATCTGATACAAAAATGGCAGCGAAAATGATAGAAGTTGCGATAGGTCGGGAAGGCGACCACTCTCACTTTTACTTTTACTCATGTTTACGCTTTCCTAAGTACAAAATTGAAAAAAATTCTATCTTTTACGATTTCCCCAGTTAAAAATACTGATATTTACGTTTACTCACCTTTTACGCAGCGTAAAAGTAAAAAATAATATAATATTTACTTTATGTTTACATTTACTTTGAAAGAAGTTTAGTACTTTTAACAACTATGATAGAGCCATGAGCGATCTAGGCATCGCACATACCTAAAATAAGTACTTTACATCCATCCCAAAAATCGTTGAAAGATCTCAAGCTTATGCTTTAAGCTTTTGCAAACTTTAAATTTGGATGCACCTCGGACACTGATTTGTTTAGCTGACCGCTCAATTGAGATCAGATTTATTTAAACAAGATTATACAGGTGTCTCTTATATAACGCAATTGGTGTGTGGCTAACGCGGTGTTTACAGGAAATTACCAACAGTTTTGCGTATTTACTTTTACTCAAAAAGTACGCATACTCGAGTACCGAGTAAATACGCATACGCATACCTACTTCGAAAAAGTTCGGTACTTATAACAACTCTGCAATGACCATGTGACGACCAAAATTTCAATTTTTCAAACATTTCTAGGATGAGAATAAAAAATCTGACAGGCTCGATCAATCACTCACGATTTGATCAGCCCGCAAGCTAGGAAAAACATCGAACCTCACACATTGCACAATCATGCACACTAGAGCATACCTTTTTCCTGTCGTCACAGGCGGTCGCGGAAATTGTTCTATGCAGCCTCGTCAACTTGTCTACATAAAGCAAATTTCTGCGACAACCCGCGACAACCTGTGACGACAAAAAAAATCTAAATATAGTATGCATGGTTATGAAATGTATGACATTTTACGTTTTTCCTGGGTTATGAGGCAGATTAAATCATGATCGATCAAGCCTTCATGAATATCAAACATTTCATTCTCATTCGAAAAAATGGTTGAAAAATCAAAGTCGTGGTCGTCACAGGTCGTCTCTGTAAACACCGCCTAAAAAATGCCGTTACTGACGTTTTCTGTTGAATGGCGCTAGCCGCTTTTGGTTTACCTAATTGGCATTTGGCGATGCGTGTTCGAAAGTAACAATTTACCGGTCGTCTGAGATTCCACTTCTCTCGCTAGAAAGCATCTGAAACTTTGTCATAGTAATTTATCGGGAATTAAATCCTTTCTACGAATTTTCCACTTTGACAGTCACCTTATATCATGGGATTGCTAAAGTTGAAGTGTTCATATTCTGATTATAGGGTTTGCCACTTTGCATCCAATACGGTTTTCATCCTATACTGTGTCACTTTACCTGCTGTACTGCTATTTCCATGCTGACTTTTGATGTGTACCACTTTTCATCCAAAGTATACCTCTTTACATGCTGACTTAGTGTGCCACTTTTCATCCAAAGTATACATACCTTTTTACTTGCTGTAAGTATGGCAGTTTACTAGCCAAACTATGTATAAGGCCTGCGCACACCAGTTTTCACGCGAAATTTCGAAAACTCACAAATCACCTTAGAACACATTTGAGTTTTCTACTCTAAGGTGGCCGTTAACTACAGTTGACGGGGATTGAGAGTGACTCATGGTGGAAAACTCAAACATGTTCAAAGCTCATTTATGAGTTAATGGAATTTCGTGTGAAAACTAATGTGCGCAGGGCCATTTGTTCTGCAGGCATCAGAGCACTATATGCATGTGGTAAAAATGCTACACTTTTCATTAAAAATACCACCTTTTATGTTTTACTTTTACCACTCAAGGTAAAACATTTTTTACTGCACATATCCTTCTGTTTACATGTTTATACTTTTACAAAACCCTATTCTTTTAAAGAAAACTTATACTCATAGTTATACTCAAACTTATACTCAAGAAAACTTTATCTTAAGTCATAGGAAACATGTTTTAATGAATGCAATGCAGTCTCGCATGAACAGTGTTACATTTTTGTTACTTTACAAAACACCTGTGGCTTATAAATGTAATGGTCTAGCACGTGAAGTGGTATTTATACTGAAGGATGAACACTGACACAACAATTTAGCATGTAAAAACATATCTAGGGCTTCAAGTGTTCTAGTGGCTTCTAGTGGTTTTTAAACCTATGTTCTGGTACGTAAAACGGAGTATTTTCGATGAAAATTGTGCGCATGTAGATGGTTAGGGATGCAAAGTTTAGCACTCTCGCTATCGTTCAACTGCCTATTTTGCTATGCAATTAACTTGTCTGGTAAAATTAATAAACGGCACAGTGACGCGGCTTCGTAAACACTCAATATCACCTCTCAACCCCTCTTAAAGATAAACAATATTTTCAATATATATGTAAATGTTCTAAATAGATGATTCATTATTTAAAATATCTGAGCCTCAAACAAAAAGGATTCTCCTACCTGTTTTATTTTGTTGCACTAAACAAATCCTCAGTCTAATCTGAATCTTTCATATAGACTGTACTGAGTTCAAAAGATAACCAATAAATGTATTAAAAAAATTGACGCCTGTCGGTAAACTATACTGGGTGGCTAATCGGATAGAATGACCTGATAAAAATAAAAAATAAAAAACTGAAAAGAGAAACAAAAATTATTTTTGATCAAGAACATCAAGTGCCTAAACTGCATGCCACATGACTAGGAGTTCAATTTCACACTTTATTAAGTGACAAAAAGTGCAGTGACTGGAACTGACAGAAAGTGACTGGACTTTTCACAGATAGCTGAAATTTTTTTTGTTTATGGGACTTACTGTCCCTATATGAGGTCCCCTGATGAGAAAATACAACCGCGGAATTTGAGGGTATCTTGTCAGAAAAATCAGCGATAATCTGCAAACCGCACGCTACATACAGAATGTTACCGTAAAAAGTTTGATGAACCAGGTGCCGTAATGAATAATTCCCTCAATCATTCTATAACGCGAGCAACGTTAGTACAATGAGCAAAAACGTTTTTTTCCGGGCTTCATACACACGGTAAATAGTAGAAACCAGTGGGAACCGTACATTCCTGGACTACAAAATCTAAAACCTTTCAAAATATTGGCGCCACGAGCTCAAACTACCTAAATGTGAAGGCGTTCGCAATCACTTCGCAATAATTGCACACCGATTTGCATGCGTGCCCTGTTGATCCGTTGCAGGGTGGTTCAACCTGAAATTTTATCCATTTTTTTGCAGCAATTCTCTCCCGGTACAGTGAAATGACTGCAGCCCACAACTGGGCTATTTGTCATCGCTGCCACAGCGTGGCTCCTTTCAGTTTTCATCTCAAGCTATATAACAAAAGGCACCTGCTCTTGATAGCCAAAGCAGTGGTATACTCGGCGGACATCACACTTAGTATGGAAACCTACCATAACCCATCTGAATAATGAACCAAAATTATGCATTTTTTTGACAAAATATTTCTTTTTTACTATGTAATAATCAATTATGAAATTTATCACAAGATTTTATTCATCACATTATGGTAGGATTCTGCTCACACTTTGCGGTCCGCCGAGTATAGTGCTACATTGTCTTGATTGCGAGAAACCTGTATGCGGCCACCCCGTAAATTTAGATTGTCTGGAAAAATGTCCGACGGCGCGCAATTAGCACGCGCATGGCGGGCGGTCTAAAATCGAATCAAAGCGGATTGACGGCATTCGAAAAGTCGCTTGTTGCCGCGCTGCGCAGCATTCAAAAATGGCGCCAATTAATGGCCTAAGGCAGGTGTTTATCGGCGACGCGGGTGGCACCTGCTCCAGGCGCCAGTCCGTGCGAGGAGCGGGGCGCTTGTGGCGCCGATAACGCGCGCGCGCCAGTGCCGTGTCGCGGCGCACACTAATTATTCAGTGAAAGACGTTTTTCGTGGGCGGATGTCTTCGTCGGTGGCCCGGCGGTGGTTAGCCATGCGTTGTAATTAAGCATCGAATCAGTGATCGCATCGGCTTACATCATTGATGTCGTCTGCATGCAAATAGCATACCTACCTAATCAACATATTTATAAAAAAATATTGTGTATATCCAGTCTCCATGTCTTAAAATATTCACATACCGTATTTCCTCGAAATACCCCCCGGGGGGTGATTGTTTCATAGTGGTCCCGAGAGGGGGGGGTTAAACGAGGGGGGGGGTATTTCGAGGGGGGGGGGGGTATTGTTTCACAAGAAAATTTTTGAAAACCAAGTGCGAAATTGTCGTCTGAAACGTACGCAGACGTCGAAAAATGCAACAAAAACCGCCATTTATAAGGTTCTGTAGACTAATATTAGTATGTAGATGGTATGTACACTGTTCTAACGTGACACCGACATTGTTTTAACGTGTGTTCTGCAGTACACAGAACACAAACTACAGTTATTGTCATGTACGTTCCCTTTACACTCAATTTGGGGGGGGGGGTATTTCGAGGGGGGGGTGATTGTTTCATAGTGGTCTCGAGAGGGGGGGGGGTCAAACGAGGGGGGGGTATTTCAAGGGGGGGGGGTATTTCGAGGAAATACGGTATTAAACTCGGATTCTCCAGTGATATAGCATGACTCACATGCAAACACATTGATCCTCATTATATTTGACTACTAACGAAGGCCAAAATAGATTCGAAAATTCGAATTCTTTGGACTGTTCGAATTTTTAATCACGCGGTGAAAAATATACACATGCAAAACCATCTGCTGACTTCTGTTCTGAGTTTTTCTTCCAAAAAGATTCGAAAATTTGAAAAACGTTTTCTTCGCCTCGCCCGGCGCTTCGCCAGTGACGTCGGCTCGATAATTTTTTATCAAATTCCGTAGACTGCAAGTGGACATAGATTACGTGCTTACCGCTCACCTTGAGTTCCATTTGTAGTCGGCGGCCGGCGCAATATCGCCGCGAAGCGGGCACCATATCCGCCATTAGGATGAACGCATGCTATCATATACGTTAGACAGACAGAATTCAAATGCAAAAAATTACTTCAATATCTCCATCCAATCAAAAGTTATAGCATTTCAGACCTCCATCTTCTTTCCCTGGCAAAATACTTGCACACTTGACAGTTGGACCAAGTTTCCTCCTCAATAGACCAAAGCCAAAATCCCAAATTTACACACTCAATGGCCACACAGACTAGTAAGCCTACCGCCATTTCCGAGTGGTTGGCGATGGATGCGAAACTATGGCTGAAAAAAATACATGCCACGGTGTCACACATGCAAAACCATCTGCTGACTTCTGTTCATGCTTAGAATGTTGATGTTGCTCACAAAGCTAAGCAACACATGGGCATGCAGTTGCTATATTGCAAATTTTGTTTTAAAATGAACATAGGAATTGTATACAGACAATAAAATATTATACTAGGCAGCTACTGCCCAAAACAAGAAAAGTCCCAATTATGCTGAAACACAAACAAACTGAGTGAATTTTGTTACTAATTTTTACACTAAGAATATATGCACATAAAAAGTTGAGGGGTAGTCATCGTGGGCACATATAGCAAACTCCCCACTGATATCCAAACATTGTGCACATTCAACATTTTCAAATTTTGGCAATGTTCATCCTGCAGCATGCACAGTTCCAATTTTTCTGTACTGGCTAGTGTATTGGCTTTATTTTCAACATATAATGGGTAACAAATCGAGATAGTGTGGTTGGTATAATAATCTGCATGAGGCGTTATTATCGATACACTTTGGCTTACCGATCGACATATACTTTGGCTTTTTAATCAGAATTTAAAATCGGAAAGTTTTAATATCGCTACACTTACTCTCCATCTGAAACGGCGCACCAACACTGAAGCCCAGCTGTGATCAGAAACGCACTGGATCGGACAATTTCAGACACAACGAATCGGAATGCCCAAAAAACCGTCGGGCCAATTCAATTTCACGTCACGTCACGTTCAAAACAAATTACCCCGAGTACACGCATTCCGTTTAAATATAGCGCGGCGGCGCTTGGGCAGTGACGTCGAATTGATCATTTTATCAATTTCCGTAGAGGACAGAGTGGACAGAGATTATGTGCTTACTGCTCACCTGGAGTTATGAATACTTTTCCATTTGTAGTCGGGGCAACATCGCCGCGAAGTGGGGCACCATGCCCGCAATTTTGTAGGATGACAAGGGAGTAGTGATGGAAGGCGCCAGGCGCCAAGAGCGCCACGGAACAAGGGCGCCAAGCGCCAAGGGCAAAGGGTGCCAATAGCGCCAATGGCGCCATGGCAAGGTGCCCTTTTGCACCCTCAAATAGCGCCGGCGCCATGGCGCCATTCCATCACTACAAGGGAGCTAGAGCGAATGCGCTCAGAAGTTACCTACGCGTGGTGTTTCACAGTCCCGTGGCATTTGGAAAAAGTAATTCTATGTAAAAGTATAGCATTAAACCATAAATACTACACTCTTATTTCTCTTCAATTCTAATTTTTCGATACATCAACACGTCGAAAATGAACGAATTCGAAGGCACTCTCACAGATACATACACTAAGGGCTACTGAGGTGTCCCCCGGGGGTGCTTACAGACCCCTGCCCTGCACACCCTCCATACATACAAGTGTGGGCACCCCCCCACCTCATGCGTGTATTTTATGCTACGGTACAGTGAAACGAATTGTCCCCCGATATTCAATTTGAATGCCATGTGCTCATGTCACTGTATGTAGTTGTGGCTTTTTTGGAGAATCACCATCGAACAGGCGCCGAACTGCTTCTATTGGCAGAAAAGCCAGTGTTGAAAATGTCAACTCAGGACCTGATCTGTCAACTCATGTCAACTCAGCCCCCTCTGTCAACTCATGTCGACTAAGGACCTGATCTGTCACCTCTTGTCAACTCAGTCCAGATTTGTCAACTCATGTCATCTCAGCTCCTAATTTGTCCATTGATGTTAATTCAGCCCCCAATTTGTCCACTCAAGTCAACTCAGCCACTTGTTTGTCAAATCTGGTCAAGTCACCCCTAATTTTTCAACTCCAGTAAACTCACCCCCTAATTTCTCAACTCTGGTCAACTCACCCCTAATTTGTCAAATCTATCAACTCAGCCCCTAATGATTCAACTCCTGTCAACTAAGCCCCTGATTTGTCAACTCCTGTCAACTAAGCCCCTAATATGTGAACTCCAATTAACTCCCCTATTTGTCAAGATCAGTCACGTCACCCCAAATTTGCAAGCAACTCCTGTCAACTCACCCCCTAATTTGCAAACTCTGGTCAACTTACCCTTAATTTGTTACCTCCTGTCAACTCAGCACCTAATTTGTCAACTCCTTTCAACTCAGCCCCTGATTTGTCAACTCCCATCAACTCAGCCATTATTTGTCAACTCCAGTCACCTATGTTGTCAACTGTCAACTCAGCACCTTATTTGTCAACTCCCATCAACTCACCCCTTATTTGTCAAGTCCAGTCAACACACCACCTTAGTTGTCAACTCCAGTCAACTCAGCCCCTAATTTGTAAGCTTCAGTCAAGTCACCCCAAATTTAACAACTCCTGTCAACTCACCCCTTTATTTGTCAACTCCAGTCAACTCAGCCCCTAAATGGTAAGCTTCAGTTAAGTCACCCCAAATTTAACAACTCCTGTCAACTCACTCACTAATTTGTCAACTCTGGCCAACTCAACCCCTAATTTGTCAACTCCCATCAACTCAGCCTCTGATTTATCAACTCCTGTCAACTCAACCCCTCAATTGTCGACTCCCATTAACTCTACGCCTAATTTTTAAAATCAGTCAAGTCACCCCAAATTTAACAACTCCTGTCAACTCACCCCCTAATTTGTCAACTGTAGTCAACTCACCACTAATTTGTCAACTCCCATCGACTCACCCCCTAATTTGTAAACTCAGGTAAACTCATCACCCTAAATAAACTTAAGTTAAACCCATAATCTGTTAACTCCTGTAAACTCAGCACTCTAAATAAACTCAAATCAAATACACCCCTAATCTGCAAACTCCTGTAAATTCAGCACCTTAAATAAACTCAAGTCAACCACCTCCTGATCTGTGTCCTGACTTCCAATTTGTCAACTCCTGTAAAGTCAGCACCCTAAATGAACTGAGGTGAAACCCCTGGTAAGTAAACTCCCATAAACCAGAGTTGGAAAAACGTATTTACGTTTACCCGAAATACCCGGTTATTCGGGTATTTATACTTACGTTTACGTTTACGTTTTCCAAAAATACCATTACGTTTTGTTACGTTTTCCTGGCACAATTACCCGGGTACCAGAGAAAACGTAAAAATCCAGCTACACGAAACCACGTGTCTGTGAAATGTGCTGTATTACCGCAGTCACATATTGATTTTGTGTAAATAGTTATACAAGTGGACGTAAATAATGCCAATTATGTTGTGTAATAGTCTTTTTGACAGTGGAAATATTGCAAATAAATGTAATCAATCAATTGTAAATGTAGTCAATGTGTCAATTTTGGAATATGAACAGTGTGAAGGAATGTGTTACCTATAATGTGTATTCGTGTTGTGGGTTATACAATCATTCACTGTATTGTTTCACTCATATCCTGCTGAAGTTTTGCAGTAATGTAATTTTTGATGAAGAAGTGTGCTTATCCATGAGTTTGCCAAACCGCGAGGCCATCAGAAACAACATTCATAAACAAATACCGTATTTCTTCGAAATACCCCCCCCCCCTCGTTTGACCCCCCCCCCCCTTTCTCGGGACCACTATGAAACAATCACCCTCCTGGGGGTATTTCGAGGAATTACAGTAGACAAAAATTTAAATAAGATTTGATGTTTGCTATGAAACGTATGTGAAAAATGTGGATGGAAATAATGTAGGTATACATTGTTGAAAATGGCACAACAATGGTCTTTTCAGAAGCTCTGCTCATATGGGGCACTTCTTGAAATTTTTACGTTTACGCTTTTTTTTACGTATTCCTTGGTATTTTAAAAATACCTTACGTTTTAGTATTTATACTTTAGATTTGGAAAAGGTATTTACGTTTACGTTTACGTTTTCCAAAAATACCAGTATTTGAACAACTCTGCCATAAACTCAGAACCCTAAATAAACTCGAGTAAAACACCCCTAATCTGTAAACTCTGGTAAATTCAGCACCCTAAAAAAAACCAAGTCAATCACCCCCTAATCTGTAAGCTCCCTAATTTGTAAACTTGTATAAACCCAGTACCCTAAAAAAGCCAAGTGAACTCCTTTTATTTTTGTTCACTCAGCATAAACTCTTGTAAACCCAGCACCCTAAAAAACAGAAGTCAACCCCCCATACATTTTTGCAATGAGCAGACCAAGAGAAGACATTTATGGAAAAACACTCTGCCAGCTACAAAACCCTGCTTGTCAAGATCATTTCTTCGATGGGCTATGTTTTGCACTGCGTATACTTTTCACAAGAAATACTGTGCCTATTTATGTAAGGGAAGAAATACGGTAGATGGATACATTTGCATTTGGTGCGGCGTGTCGGGTGCTTCTGCCCTCCTAATAATATCTGGGGTCAGGTATGTTTTTCATCCCCGCCATCGCACTTTTAATTACTTTTCAAGTGAAAATCCTGCTATACCCTGCTGTATGCAAATGTAAGTACTATATGACTTTCAAATCAAAATCCGGCTATACCCTGTTGTATGCATATGAAATTACTGAAAGATTCCAATCAAAATCTGGCTATACTAGGCTTTATGCAAATGAAATTACTAAACAACTAATCAAAATCTGGATCTTGCTCTTCAAAGATGATCTGGTCAAGATATTTTTACATAATCAAATTACCAAACAACTTTCAAATCAAAATCCAGCTATACTCTGATGTATGCAAATGAAATTACTAACAACTTTCAAATCAAAATCAGGCTATACTAGGCTTTATGCAAATGAAATTACTAAACTACTAATCAAAATCTGGATCTTGCTCTTCAAAGATGATCAGGTCAAGATATTTTTACATAATCAAATTACCAAACAACTTTCAAATCAAAATCCGGCTATACTCTGATGTATGCAAATGAAATTACTAATTATAAAATCTGGGGTCAGGTATGTTTTTCATCCCCGCCATTGCACTTTTCATTACTTTTCAAGTGAAAATCCAGCTATACTCTGCTGTATGCAAATGAAATTACTATATAACAACTTTCAAATCAAAATCCGGCTATACTCTGATGTAAGCAAATGAAATTACTAATAATAAAATCTGGGGTCAGGTATGTTTTTCATCCCCGCCATTGCACTTTTAATTTCTTTCCAAGTGAAAATCCAGCTATACTCTGCTGTATGCAAATGAAATTACTATATAACAACTTTCAAATCAAAATCCGGCTATACCTTGTTGTATGCATATGAAATTACTAAAACATTTAAATCAAAATCTGGATCTTGCTCTTCAAAGATGATCTGGTCAAGATATTTTTACATAATCAAATTACCAAACAACTTTCAAATCAAAATCCAGCTATACTCTGATGTATGCAAATGAAATTACTAACAACTTTCAAATCAAAATCAGGCTATACTAGGCTTTATGCAAATGAAATTACTAAACTACTAATCAAAATCTGGATCTTGCTCTTCAAAGATGATCAGGTCAAGATATTTTTACATAATCAAATTACCAAACAACTTTCAAATCAAAATCTGGCTATACTCTGATGTATGCAAATGAAATTACTAATTATAAAATCTGGGGTCAGGTATGTTTTTCATCCCCGCCATTGCACTTTTCATTACTTTTCAAGTGAAAATCCGGCTATACTCTGCTGTATGCAAATGAAATTACTATATAACAACTTTCAAATCAAAATCCGGCTATACTCTGATGTAAGCAAATGAAATTACTAATAATAAAATCTGGGGTCAGGTATGTTTTTCATCCCCGCCATTACACTTTTAATTTCTTTCCAAGTGAAAATCCAGCTATACTCTGCTGTATGCAAATGAAATTACTATATAACAACTTTCAAATCAAAATCCGGCTATACCTTGTTGTATGCATATGAAATTACTAAAACATTTAAATCAAAATCTGGATCTTGCTCTTCAAAGATGATCCAGTCAAGATATTTTTACATAATCAAATTACCAAACAACTTACAAATCAAAATCCGGCTATACTCTGATGTATGCAAATGAAATTACTAACAACTTTCAAATAAAAATCCAGCTATACCCTGTTGTATGCATATGAAATTACTAAAACATTCAAATCAAAATCCGGCTATACTAGGCTTTATGCAAATGAAATGACTAAACAACTACTGTATTTCCTCGAAATACCCCCCACCCTTGAAATACCCCCTCCTTTGACCCCCCCCCTCTCGAGACCACTATGAAACAATCACCCCCCCTCGAAATACCCCCCCAAATTGAGTGTAAAAAGAACGTACATGACAAATACTGCAGTTTGTGTTCTGCGTAGTGCAGAACACACGTTAAAACAATGTCGGAATCACGTTAGAACAGTGTTTATACCATCTACGTACTAATATTAGTCTACAGGAGTCTTTACATGTCAGTTATTGATGCATTTTTCTACCCCAGCACACATCACAGACAACGATTTTGTACTAGGATTTCAAAAAAGTTCTTGCAAAATAATACCCCCCTCGAAATACCCCCCCTCGTTTAACCCCCCCTCTCAGGAGCACTATGAAACAATCACCCCCCGGGGGGTATTTCGAGGAAATAAGGTAATCAAAATCTGGATCTTGCTCTTCAAAGGTAATCCCGTCAAGCTCAGAAGTAGTGATAGAAAGGCACCGGGACACCGGTGCCCTTGTGCTGGGCACCAAAGGGCACCAGCAGCGGCGTGGTGCCCTGCCATTTTTTAAGTATACTGGTGCCATTTTTTAAGTATAGCACCAGTGCTGGTGTGGTGTGGTGCCATTTTTTGAGGGTGCCAAAGGTGCTAGCACCAGGGCCAATGTGAAAGGCACCAGGAAGGGCACCAGCTAAGTCTTCATAGGGTGTACAATTTCATCCACAGCATGGTCTTATTCAATATATTTACCCTACTTTTTTAAGTCTATTTTGGAAAAAATGTCCCATCAAATATATTTCAAAATCTGCCATACCCTTTTGAATAGGGAACAAAATTGTGTTGTATTTTCTGTCATAAATATTACATTTCTTTCAACATTTAGTTCATAATTTGTTGACATTGACATGTAATTTCATGACAAAATTTACCTAGTAACATTTTCTGTACAACATCCGCCCAGTCAGTAGACAACAGTGAATACGTGAATTGGAGCATATTAAACATTTGAGTTCCATTTGTAATAATCGGGTGGGCGCGCCAGCGCCATCCCTCGCTGCCGAGGGAGGGCGCAAGCGACCCACCCATAATATGGTCGGACACACCAAAATGCGGAAATCGCAAATTTAAAATCGCAATAACTTCGGAACGCAATGCGCTAGTGCAGAACCGACTGCACCATTAAAAAGCCCGTGTCGAAGAGTACCACCATGCAAATTTTCAGATCCAACGGTTGAGTTCGGAGGAAGTTATTACGCATTTTCTTTTTCAAGTGGTGTTCTTGTTGTTGTTGTTGTTCTTGTTCTCCCGAAAATCTTCAAACTGAAATAACTTCCTTGAAACACGACCGATTTTCATGGTTGATGGCTCATTTGAAAGAGAATATGATGCCATTTCTTATTTTCGGGATTGTTTTTCACAGGCTCCGCCCACTTTGGTACGGTATCTGTTTGAAATTTTCAAACCTCAATAAATTTAAAATTTGAATACAAATGGGGCAATAAAAAAATTTGTTGATGTGTGCCATGACTAGAGCTTTCAAATGAGCCAATTTTTGGCAATTTTGGTGCAGATTTACAAAAGTTATTCAAGTTTGCTTATTTTGTGTAAAATGCGCAAACATGCCTGAACTACTGCTTCATGTGATACTGAGCATGTGACCTTGCATGCTGATTACTATCAGGTCATAAATGTCTAGTGGTTGATGTCAAGTCAAATGTCAAGTTATAAATGTCAAGTCAAATGTCAAGTGATAAATGTCAAGTGATAGATGTCTAGTGATAAAATATTAAGTGATAAAATATCAAGTGATAAATGTCAAGTGGTAGATTTCAAGTGAAATGTCAAGTGATAATTGTCAAGTGATAAATTTCAAGTGAAATGTCAATTGATAAATGTCAAGTGATAGATAGTTATAAAATATCAAGTGATAAAGTATCAAGTCAAATTTCAAGTGATAACTTTCAAGTCAAATGTCAACTGATAAATTTCAATTGAAATGTCAAGTTCAATGTCAAGTGATAAATGTCATGTCAAATGTCAAGTCAAATGTAAAGTGATAAATTTCAAGTGAAATGTAATGTCAAATGTCAAGTGACACATTTCAAGTCAAATGTCAAGTGACAAATTTCAAGTGAAATGTCAAGTTTAATGTCAACTCATAAATGTCAAGTCAAATATCAAGTCATATGTCAAGTCAAATTTCAAGTGATAAATGTCAAGTCAAATTTCAAGTGAGAAATGTCAAGTCAAATGTAAAGTTTAATGTCAAGTGATCAAATATCAAGTCAAATGTCAAGTTATAAATGTCAAGTCTAAAGTCAAGTCAAGTCAAATGTCAAGTGATAAATGTCAAGGTGAATATACAGTGATAACTTTCAATTGAAATGTCAAGTCAAATGCCAAGTGATAAATTTCAAGTGAAATGTCAAGTCAAATGTCAAGTCAAATGTCAAGTCAAATGTCAAGTTAAATGTCAAACTTAATGTCAAGTGATAAATGTCATTTCAAATGTCAAGTTTAACGTCAAGTGATAAATTTCAAGTGAAATGTCAAGTTTAATGTCAAGTGATAAATGTCATGTCAAATGTCAAGTAATATGTCAAGTAACAATTTTCAGGTGATACCTGTCATGTTGTTTATGTCAAGTGAAAACTATCAGGTGAAAAAATGGCAAGCAGTTCATGTCAAGTCATAAATATCAAGTGATGCCATTCAGTCATAAATGTCAAGTGGTTTATGTCAAGTTATTGTCAAGTGGGTAATTTCAAGTCATAAATGTCAAGTGATAACTTTCAGGTTCTAAATGTCAGGTTGAAAATCTTTTGAATCTTAGTATTTGGCTTCTTCTTGACTATAGATTGTATTGCTCACTGCCACATTTGGCATTTGCTTGATTTGCAATAACTTATAAACTTTTGGGCCTGTGGCCCTCAAAAAGAAGTATATCTGATAAAAAATGGCTAAAGCCAACAAAAAGTGGACACTGCACCTAACCATGTGTATGCTTTTGAATGCACAAAAGTAATATATCATATACCATGCCATTTTCTGATTGAGCTATCAAAAGATGTATATCAAGGGAAATGTACACAAATGCTAATAATATAGGCTATCAACACAGCAAACTGCACCACAAGAAACAATTTCACCAAACTTTTGCATGGCAGCGTGAGCTTTTTGTATATTTAATGTTTGCAGCACTTTGACACAGCTCACGCTGCCATGCAAAAGTTTGATGAAATTGTTTCTTGTGGTGCAGTTTGCTGTGTTGATAGCCTATATTATTAGCATTTGTGTACATTTCCCTTGATATACATCTTTTGATAGCTCAATCAGAAAATGGCATGGTATATGATATATTACTTTTGTGCATTCAAAAGCATACACATGGTTAGGTGCAGTGTCCACTTTTTGTTGGCTTTAGCCATTTTTTATCAGATTCTACTTGCTTCATTAAGTGATCGCCACATCATTCTGATAATTTTAAGTGCTCAACCATCAAAATCAGTTGAGAATTCATGAGAAATATGCCGTTCCAAAGGTGCGGCTTCTAAGAGAATACCTGATAAGTACTTTGGAACTTCTGGCCCAGTGTGGTGCCTCTCGGTGCTAGCACCGGCAGCCGGCTGGTGCCCCAGGGTGCTGGTGCTATTTTTTCAAAATAGCACTGTGCTATTTTTCACTATGGCACTGGTGCCAGTGCGGTGCCATTTTTTTGCCAGTGCCTAAGGTGCCATTTTGACGCGATGGGTCCGGAACCGGTGCGGTGCGGTGCCATTTTTCCCGGTGCCTTTTCCATCACTACTCAGAAGGCATCATTTGAACAAATTTTAAAAAATGCATCGCTGCTAAAAAATGAGTTCATTTAGGCATCGCTAGACTTCGCACATCAGAATGCGCTGATTATTTAGAAAGGGCCAGGATCGGTCAATTTTCAAACCCTATATGGAAGCAACGGTTTCGTCCTTACCCAAAGACCGTTGTGCACCAGTGGCCCAGGACTCATCAGTTTGGAAGCCACCCCCTTGGTGCAAGTAATAACCCCTACCGAAAATACATCCGCACAAAAAACGACTCAAAACCACAAAATATGAAACCACACCCACCTGATTACCCCTGCCTCTTGCCTCAGGCATCATTTGAACAAATTTTAAAAAATGCATCGCTGCTAAAAAATGAGTTCATTTAGGCATCGCTAGACTTCGCACATCAGAATGCGCTGATTATTTAGAAAGGGCCAGGATCGGTCAATGTCTTTGATATTATACAATTTGTCGGTGACACCACACACCTTCCTTCATAACGTGGAAATTAAATGATTTGACAGGTGGAAAAATGATTAAAACTGGGTTATAGAAAAACATACCTACACATAAATATTTACATTGTCACAAAAAGGCACAGTTCCAGGCACAGCTTATGCACGTTCAGTGATGCCTTTGGCGCTCATCGTTTTGATGTAAAAAAACACTTCGCTTGGGGTATTAGAAGGTAGCAAAACGATCTTAATTTTGATACATCAATGCATATAATACTATCTTTATTATAAGGTAAAAAATTTTTGCTCTCTCTTTCCTAATCGCGGAAGTAATGCAATAATAATTGAAGAGTATCATTCCAAAAGTGAATATCTCCACCAATTTCAATTTTTCAAAATCGCATTTTTAAGTTTAGTGGTGGCCCGAGAGCGCTATGTTTGAGCAGCAAAGCTTGCCCCACACTTTTCAAATACCACAGACTATTGCCTACATTTTTTGTATCAATGACTTGTTTAGCCGTACAGTCTATGTGTAGTTGTGTCCAGATTTTTCAGCCCATTTTTTCAGGTACAAATAAGCGAACCAGCAATTCGAAGTTAAACAACTTTTGAATGGTGCAACCTATAAAAAACCCAAATGCACCATTGAAAAGCCTGTGTTGAAAAGTACCCATGCCTAATTTTTTTAGACATTTATGTTCATCCGTATCCAAGTTATAGTGCTGCAAATGCACGGATGCACTTTTGGAATGAAACTCTGATTTTGTATGGGAGTTCTGACCAGCTCTTCACAAACACGAATGCAGTTTTGGAACGAAACTTTTTTTTGGAGATTTGAACGCACTTTTGAAGTGGATTTTCTGTAGCCGGAGGGTGGATATACGCACTTTCGATGTGAAAGTGCCATTTTTTTGGTGGAGATACACACTTTCGATGTGAAAATCGTGATTTTACAACACTAATTTTTTTGCTCAGATGTGCAAACATATGTGTGGATGTCGAATCCACGCCTCACTCAATTTTTGTTATTTTGGCGCTTGTGCACTCTGGAACGAAACTCTTCAATTATTATTATCGCAGTAAAAACGTAAAAACGCAAGTAAAAACGGAACAAGAAAAAAATAAAAATAAAAAATAAAAAAATTTGACGTGTACCGGGTGAAGAAATCTTGGCACAATGCCGAGATTCATAGAACTGACTTCTTAAATCAAACAATTAACACTATGGATGCGAACGTAGCGCTGAAATGCGTCGGCGAGTGGGGCCGTCTGTCTTATCGTCGGCCTGGCGCAGGTCCCTTCCACTGCAAAACCTCCGCCCATATCAACAGATCTATCTATCGATCTATCTAATCGACCACACTCACCACTTTCAGGTGCCGATCGCCACGCAAATGGTTCTGATGGTTTTCGTGGCGCGCGACGCGCATCCGACGTGTCTCAGTCGACTCGCTGTCGGTAATTCAAGCGACGTGTGCGATAGCAAAATTTGCGATAAGCCGATACCCGCTGAAAGTGATTGGCCGACCATAGCTAATGAGGTTGGCGGGGGGGGGGGGGGTTGTTGACTAGGTTGGATGTCTATGGGTTTGACTTAGAGCTTCACGACGACAGAATTCCTGTCTGTCGGACCAGGGGTTGACATAAGTTTAGACATTTTTTAGGAACTGGCAAAGTTCCAAAAGTGCCAAAAAATCTGAAAATGATCGGTTTGTAGCCCCGGTTTTTGATCGCCTAAATAATCTGTTCCGTTTTCGTATAGAAATTATAGGAGGGATGTTAAGAAGAAATGTAGATATCTTTACTTTCTATCACGAATGGTCGACATGAAATCAACAGAGAAAGGCACAACAGTATTGAACTATTTAACCAGAAACGTATTCAACCAGCCTACATTTGAAAAACATAGATACCCATCACAAAACCTACTCAAACCTTCAAACATTCTATTTTCAAAACCGCGTACCCATCCTCCCAGTGGTCGCTGATCTGCTCATCGTCCTACCTGACTGGCATGAGCCAGTCGGCCACCATGTTGGGCGTGCTCATCGGGTGCATTCTGTGCGGCCCCCTGGCGGACGCGTGGGGCAGGCGGCCCACCCTGGTCGGCTGCAGCGCGCTCATTGCAATGACGTCATTTTGTGGCTCCTTGGTGGATGGGTACAGGGCCTTTGTGGCTGCTAGATTTGTGTGTGGAATTGGCTTGGCTGGTGGGTTGTTCTGTGGGTGCTCTATCTATTGTAATACAGTTATTTTTGGCATTTTTTCTCAGCGCTGGCTTTTTGTTTCAATTAATGACGCTTCGCATCGATATTTGGCGTTCCGCATTCTAACATTTTTGGTTCCGCAGGCGAAAATGGAACAGAAATAAAAATAGGCCGATCGCAAAAAGTTGTGTTCCCTTGTGAAATTCGCATGTAGGCATAATTTTTAGTTCTTGAGCATTCGTCAAATTGGGAGACTTGTGTTTCCGCATCCGTAAAACGTTCAAATGCGGCATCAAATTTCAAAGAAAACAAAAAATCAAACCAAAAACCCCACCCATACCAACCCCCCCCCCAGGCCACGGTCTAGCATCCTTCTCCCTAGCAGCTGAGTACGCGCCGTGCACCATGCGCACGTCCATCTCCATGCTGCAGTCGTCGCTGTTCGCAGTGGGCATCGCCGTGCTGTCGCTGATGGCCACGCCGGAGGTGACCAGCGGGTGGCGCCAATTGACCACTGCTAGTGGAGTACTGGTTGCGCTGTGTGCCGCTGCTTATTGGTTTGTGGTGGGGTGTTTTTTTTTTGGGGGCAGGGGTCTCGAATGGGGGGTAACTCCCCCCCCTCCCAAAAAAAACAACCGCCCAGCTATCTATCTATCCCGAAGGCTGCTCAATTAATGGAAAAATGGGAAAATATAACTAAAATAGGTATACAGGCGGATTTATAATCAGAATGGTTGAAAAACGACAATAAGATACATGAACTAGTGTTTTGAAGGTGAAAATTGGCAAATAATAGTGAAACTTACCGATTTTGAGCAAAATTCTGAAAAATCGCTTCGGAAAAATCGCCAAAAAAGTTGCCTCTGTGATAGACAGATAGTTAATGGAAGTATGATTTCCGAACATGATCCGAATTTTTCTCAAATTTATTTCTTGCTATATTCTTCCACTGTAAAGTATTAAAAATCAAATTACCCACCACAGTTGGACCCCCGAATCCGTCCGCTGGCTGTGCGCATCCGGTCAAAATGACCGTGCAAAAATCGTCCTACAACGAATAGCCACTTTTAATGGAACCGCGTCGATGTTGCCAACAGACGGTTCGAGCAGCGAGGATAAGCTACTTTCGAGAGAGTCTGTTTTTTATTTCTCAATTATGCATATTGTATATTTTGATGTTTTCGTGCACATCACACCCCAGACCCTGTAAAATGTAAAATGTCATGATCAAGCGTCAAAAGACATGTAAAATCCCCTTATTATGTCAAATTTTATTTTACTTTTCTTATCAGTCGTTTGACATTTTCAGAACATTTTACACTTTACACGGTCTAGAAGTGGCCTCAGACCAATGTTATCTCTAAGCACCCACGTATCATCAATCTGTCTTTCTCAGCTCCTCCAGCAGCAGTTCGGAAAGTAGCGACTTAGATGTACCACAGAAACGTGAGGAAGTGGGAATGCGATTGAAAATGCACTCGAAGCGGTCCCGCGTCGGGAAAATGTCACCCCGCGCCGCTGTCAGCAGTAGTTCAGCAATGAGACAGTTCTTGACTAATCGAACTGCCACATTCATGCTGATGGTATTGATGTTTAGCTGGTGAGAATCTGCGTGGCTTTTTTCGTATAGTCGGCGGACATTACACTTAGTATTGGAACCTACTATAATCCATCTGAATAATGGACCAAAAATTATACAGTTTTTTCATCATTGTCGTCCGTTTTTAGATACGATGTAATACGGTGTAATTAATTACGATATTTATCACAAAATGTTGTCATTGAATTATGGTAGGATTCTGCACATACTTTGCGGTCTGTCGAGTATAAAAACTGTCTAGGTATGCTAATTCCGCCCGTCACATTCTATTATGAAAATGAATGGTGCCGCAGGTTTGCCGCCTCTTTCACGTACTACGGCGTGACCATGGCAGCGGGCGGTCTTTCCGACAACGCGCACATGTCCGTCGCGCTCAACGGACTGGTCGAGGTGCCCGGCTACGCGCTCGTGTGGCTCGTAGAGGCACAGTGGGTTTCTTAGCGGGCTATTCTTTCCACGGCAAAGGCATATTTGACCCCGTGCCTGCAGTCACGTAAACCCGCTAGTCATGTAGATCCGCCTGTCATGTATTTTAAGGAGCTAGCGGCAGCTGGTTTACATGTAAATATATTAGAGTACATAGCGCGGACCGCACTGTGTGAGCACCACATTGTTTTGTCTATCTTTTGATGACTCAGCTCAAATAAAAATTGAAAAACTCATAGATAAGTTGTTATGCATTTGAATTTTCTTTTTCTTTGAGCAGTGTCATCAAAATAGTGACAAAACAATGTGAGTGCATACTAGGGTTCAAACGGGACCGCGGTCCCGGTACATGGTTCGGCAAAAAGTCGGGACTGGGGCAGTCCCGGTCCCGGTCCCGGTCCCGACACCCCAGTCCCAGTCCCGGTCCCGGTCCCGACAATTGAAAAAGGCCAGTCCCGGTCCCGGTCCCGGTCCCGACCACCCAGTCCCGGTCCCGGTCCCGGTCCCGGAATTTTTCAGTGGTCCCGATAAGAAAAATTTACTGGACTGGATCCAAATTTTGCTTTTTAAATACTTGTAAACTTCGAAAAAATTCGCGCCAGTCGGCGCATTCTCATTCCGTCAACAAATTTTTGACGTTTTTTTGGTGAGTTCCAAACATTCTCATTCATGTTCGACATCAGAGAAGGCTGAAAAATTTATTTTCCTTCAGAAAGCACTGCACCAGCTTATGTATCAATACTCACTGTCATAATTTTCGTGTATTATGTTTTTTTTGTGACTCAATTGAATTTTGTGACTTATATTATATTTTTGATGACAATTTTGATTGAATGAAGTGTGAAAATCGTATGAAACTTCTGAAAATATGCATTCAAATGGTTATCGGTCCCGATAGGGCTCAAAATAGGGCTATGGTCCTGGTACCTGGTTCGGCAAATCCTGGTCCCGGTCCGGATGCCCCAGTCCCGGTCCCGGTCCCGACAATTGAAAAATGCCAGTCCCGGTCCCGGTCCCGGTCCCGACCACCTAGTCCCGGTCCCGGTCCCGGTCCCGATAAGAAAAATTTCTGGTCCCGGTCCCGGTCCGAAAAACTGGTCCCGTTTGAACCCTAGTGCATACACACTGCAGCCCGCGCTATTTACTCTACTTGTCGAGTAAACCCACTGCCACTTACCCCTGTACTGTGCTTACCCCCTTAAAATACATGAATGGCAGGTCTACATGACTAGCGGGTTTACATGACTAGTAGGCCTACGTCGCATATTTCACCACCGAAAGTATTCAATCACAGCGTGGGTCGCAAGTTGCTCATCATCGCGCCGCTGTGCCTGGTGTCGGCCGCGCTGCCGCTCACGCCCATGATGCCACTGGCGGCGCCGCTGGTGGCCAAGATGGCCGTCAGCGTGGCCTTTGCCCTGATTTGGCAGCACAGCGCGGAAATCATGCCGACGGGTCTGCGCAGCGCCGGTCTGGGCGCGTGCTCCATGAGCGCCAGGGTGGGCGGCGTGCTCGCGCCCGTTGTCGCCGTCATGGCCACGGTGAGTACGGGTTTTCTGGGGCCAGTCCCGCGAGTTGACAAGTACTTTACTATTGACCAGGGCCGTATCCAGTGGGGGGGCGGGGGGGGGCTGCAGCCCCCCCCCTCACGGGGCGAGACCAGAAAGTGACCGGAAAATGCGACTTTTTTAACGTCAGCGTAAAAAATTTTGCGCGCTAGCGCGCATTCTTAACCGGACATAAGGTATTATCATCAGATTTGCTCCATGTGGCCGCAAATCGCTATAAATACACTCAATGTTGTGCTTTTTGCCTGTTTTGTATGTATATTTACATACATATACCCCCCCCCCAAACCGCCCAGCTATCTATCTATTCCGGAGGCCGCTCAGCTATCTATCTATCCCGGAGGCCGCTCAGCTATCTATCTATCCCGGAGGCAAAATTTTGGGCTACAACCCCCCCCCCCCCAATCGCCCAGCTATCTACCTATCTGGAGCGATTTTTGAGAAACTATACTTTGCCTATTTTCAGCTATTTTTAGTACTAAATGCTCTTGTATACCATTTTTGAGCTATTTTACACCCACTTTTAGCGTTTTTCTCCCTTCTATGTCCAGAAAAAGCCTATATATCGAACCACCACAACCCCCCCAACCCCCCCCCCCCAGAAAAATTTTCAGCTATCTATCCCTCCGGAGGAGCGATTTGCTATCTATCCAACCACTCAGAGGGTCGAAATTCACATGGGGTGTTGCACATATCCAAATCTTATGTTACCATTCACAACGCTCAAAACCTATCATTTCAGTCGCACCAGCTGCCATTCTCGCTGACCGAATTTGGCGTGTACACGCTAAGTACTGTGCTGGCCGCCATGCTGTACACCATTCTGCCAGAGACGCGGGCGAAGCGACTGCCGGAAACTGTCAGGGATATGGTCGAGTTGAATAGAAGTGCGGTTTGAGCAAGGACGTATCCAGGGGGGGGGCGGGGGGGGGCTGCAGCCCCCCCCCCCCTTCCCGGGGTGAGACCTAAAAAGTCCCGGAAAATGCAACTTTTACTATATATTTTTCAGTGTTTCTCAAAAATTTTGCGCGCAAGCGCGCAATTTCTTCCCCATGCATAGTATTGTCAACGGATCGCTCCATGTAAACCAATATCCTTGGAAATGAATTTATTTCTGCAACTTTCGCTGCATATGTATGCATATTTACATACATATAAAGCGGCTCCTGGCGCTGGCGCCAACGCCAATAGCGCCATAGCGTGGCGCCTTTGTATGGCGCCAGCGCCAAAACGCCTTTCTTTTCTGTGTAAACTCAGGCACCACTCGACGATGCTGACGAATACAACGAAAAGACTGCTTCTCAGGAGGAGTGGACAGGAGAACCTGTGCGACTACAGTAGATGAAGTAAGTTGTTGATTTACTTGTGCGCGCTTTTGCTGTAGAGCGTGGGTTCAGTGCCACGTTTGACTGAGTTACTATTTACCACTTCAAGCGTCGCTACCCTGGCACCAAACTTCATTCAAATACTCACGTATACTCACAAATACTCACAAATACTCAGCAGACAGGTACTGGATTCACGAGCTACCTTGACTGCTATTCGGGGTTTAGTCTTCACAAGACACAGCTACTGTTCTCAGGCCGCAGCTTAGCCACTGTAGACAAGTCTATTTATTCACTTTCACAACTCCGGTAGACTACCCCGAATAGCTCTCAAGCGGCTGTATTTATACTCCGCTTCCAGACAGACTATCCAATATAAAAACTAGGTCAGCCTCCAGTGGGAGCACTAACGCATGCCAATAATAGGATTACAAAATTACGTAGGGCACACAGTGGGATTTACAACATGCGTTGAGCCTAATAAAACAAAACCACGTGCTGGCATTTTCATGCGCGGCCAGTAGGATAACATTTGATACATTTTCACGAGTAAGAATACAACAGATCACCCCTTAATTTGAACTTTTGCTTCCAGCGAAAGAAAATACAAAATCACTGAATTACCGAACAGAATACTAAGATAAAACACGATGCCAGGGCCTAACCTAATATTAGCCTAAACGAGAAACTTTGACACTGACGGGGGGGTACCAAATGACCACTGAAAAATGAAACTGACTTAAATGGAATTACTCAACCACAGTTACAGTGGAAACAAACAAACGAAACTTCTTATAAGAAAATGACACTAAATTGTTTTTTGTAAAATTTTGAATTTTTTGAATGAAAAGGTTCAAAGAAACAGTTCAAAACTGCACACAAAATTGTCAGCTAAGCTGAGCCATCACCAAATGAAAGACAAAATGGAATGAATTAAAATTGCACCCTAAAGAAAATGGAATGAAACTTATCTATTGGAATGAAAATTTTGAAAATGGAATGAAAATTTATAATGATGTGAAATTTTGATGTGGTCACCCCTTAATTTTGACTTATGCCTCTCCTGAGGCCTACAGTACAAAACAACAGAAATAGACAATAAATGGTGCCGTACCACTCAATCTACTCCAAGCCCCTCTGCCTGTAGTTCAGCTCCTCCATTGTTCTGACTTTTCCTGACTTCTGAATCTCACTGATCTGTGCTTCCTTGACTGTGCTGCTGGTGGGGGAATCGCTTCTGTCATTGGCAGATCCAGATATTTCTGTCTGGCTTCTTTGAGCAAACTGTGGCTGCGGATCAGGTTTATGGAATTGTGCCTCTGACTCATGTACAGCCTGCCTTTGCTTCTGACTGGTATCATGGAAATGCTGGTTCTGACGACACTGGGCCTCACTGCTGATGGCTCTAGTGGTGTCACTGTTGTTCCCTCCTCACTGAGTTGAAAGATGTTACTTGTCACAGGAGATCCACTGGAAAAATAGAATGTCTGAGTGGTGGTAGTTGTGGTGAAGTTGATGGGCAGGGCTGGTGCAATTGTTTTATGTGGTTTGGCACTTTGTACTTATGTGGGGTAAAATGATGGAGTGTGGTAGACGATACATAAGCACAATTTTGCCTAAAGGGGAACCAACATCTTAACAAAATCTTAAACTAAATAGATATATTTTAATAAATAAAGAGACACTTAAAATTTAAATAACCTTAATGCGATTTGTACACCAAACACATATTTACAGACACAATTTCCAAAATACTTCATATATTAATGTAGGTTTATATGTATAATATAATTTTATTATATTATAAGTATTTATAGTTTTAATAAGTATATATAATATTTTGGTTGTATATAATTATTATTTAAATAAAATTGAGTATATAATATTTTGAGTAATATTATAGTAGATTTTGAATGGGTATTTAGTAATAAATTTAAGTAGAGTATTAATTTTATAGGAATATGTGTTTTTTTGTGTTTTGAGTTTTATTTTATTTTTTAAATGATAAGGAAATGAAAATGATAAGAAAGAAGTAAAACATAATCAAGAGAAATCAGCACGCCGAACTGGAAAAATGTTGAAATTAAATTTCTTTCAGCAATTTCTCAGTCCCAGCCACACAAAGACAAAATAAAGAAACTCAGGGGAAACTTCACCAAAACTACTGCCACCAGACAGCATCATCTGCTGCTAAACTAAAAGCACTAAACACACATAAAGTCAGTGGTCACTGGTTCGTTGATCTGAATAACCTCCCCGGTCAAGACCATGGCGTGAACCTCGTCACTCTGCCAGTCGCCCTGGTCCACGAGAAAATTGAGCATGGCCGCCGCGTTTTGGGCGGTGTGTTTGCACATTGCTTCGAGAATTCTGAGGGGGTGGCTGGTTAGATGGCACTAACTGAGACATTACTGCACTCATTACATCTGTCTTAATTTCTTGCGCCAATTGTTGTATGTTATTTTTCACCCTAGCGTAGCGTGATTCCCTATCAGCTACACTTCCCCCACCTATACCAAAAATACAATTTCCTGCCTTGTGTGTGTGCACCTTACACCTAGGGCAAAACCTGTCATTCCTGCACTGGTGTTGCTTGTGCCCAATGCGGCCACAATTGAAGCAATTAAAAAAATTTCCCACAAACTTCTTGTTGTTGTTCAAGGGACCAGTCGGACGCATAGCCTGCAAATTGTTCACTCATCACATGGACGGGAGATCAGTGTCAAGTCAAAATGAAATATGTCACCAAATGTAAAATTATATTTCTTTTCACAAATTTTCTAAACTTAGTTTTACAAGTTTTTATTCACTGTGTGGGGTGATATTTCGCAACAACATTTCTGACGTCATTCTAATCATTATCTGCAAAATTTCTAACACTGCATCCTGTGCCTGTCTAGTCAGTATTTGCAAAATTTCCAAAAGATAATTTACACGTACCACTGGAACTGGCTCCAGAGGCTGGGAGCGGAGCACTGGGGGCTCCCTCTCTGCCTCGTCACTGGCTACTCCAGTGGCCGGCCAAGGTCGCAGAAGCACCTCGGGTTGGCCAGCGCTGGAACTTGGCGCCTCTGCACCCACACTCATCACCTGTCCATACTTGGTGAGCCTGGGTTCCAGCCCCACTGCTGCCAACTTGACTATCACTTGCGTTGGCTGGAAAGCTGAATCCTTGTCGGCCGGCCATGAGACGGTGCGGTCGTGCCATGGTTGTTCCAACAATCGGTTGAGCCCTCCATATTGCACCACTCCTCCTCTGATGCGCATCCACAGACGGTGGAGATACTTGATTTCGTACGGCAAGGTGCAGTGATTCATCTCGAGCATTTCGTCTGTCATGGCGGGCCACTTGGTGCACTCTACCATGCCCACCAGGGCGCCATCGTGCGTGACCTGGAGCGGCACTGCCTGTGTCACTGCCAGGGCGGTGAAAGGCTGAAATGGATTCACTATGAATTATACAGTTCAAGGTCTCAGAAGCCTTCTTGCTTTTCTTGGCTTCTGCATCACTCACTACCTTACAAATCCTTCTAAACGGAATCAATTGAGCAGGACGGTGTGGTTCACCTATGGCTCCTACAAAAGCTGCATTATTCAACAATTTTCTCACAACCAACGGACCAATGAGTTTTGGCAAAAACTTGGCAGTTTGGCCTTGCTTTGGCACTACTGCTTGCTTCACGTACACTGCGTCACCTACTTCTAATTTATTTTTCTCCAAATCCACTCCCCTACTGGTTGACTGCTCGTATTCAAACTTATTTTTCAGGGCAACTTTCCAGCTCTGATAAATAGCTTCTCTCACAAAACCTATCGGACTGTCATTAGTGCGCAGAGCCAGACTGGGTCTTTGCATGACATCCGGCAAGAAGAACAAACTGGGACGAAAACCAAACACAACTTCATATGGACTCATTCCTATACTTGCTGAGTAACTGGTACGAATGGCTAACATGAGGGTTGGCAAGTTTTCTGGCCAATCCTCATGCGCCCTGGCAAACTGAGTAACCACTATCCCTAGTGATGTTTTAAATCGATGTAACTGTTCTACCTTATTTGCTTGTGGATTCGCGCGCAATGTATTGTGATAACTCACGCGCAAAAACTTGAAACAATCCCTTAGCGCCAGCAAATTTGCGCCCTGGTCGGATATGCATAACCTAGGCATTCCAGTAAAAGCAAAAATGTGTGTCATTAGTGCGCGTGCAATTGTTTGCGCACGCATGTCAGTCAATGGAACAGCAAATGGAAAATTTGAAAAGGGACAAATGGCTGTGAGTACAGACTTGTACTCACACTGTGCAGAATAATGCATCACATTCGTGATATCCAAATACAAAATGTCAAAAGGTCTGTCTCCCTGTGGAAGCTGACCCTGTTCAGCAACCACCTGACCAGTCTGCCCTTTGTGCGCAAAACAACGTGGGCATTTACGTATATAATCTGCTATGTCATTATATGCATTGTGCCAGTAAAAACAATGCAAAAGCCTCTGATAAGTTCTGGCAGTTCCCTGATGACATGCCCAGCCTGATGCATGATGCAAAGCCATCACAGGGCGCCGTAAGTCGGCTGGCACATACAGCAATAATGCTGGCTCCAAACCGGGCTTTCTTTTGTCAAAATAATACAGTAAATCATCTTCTATAACATATTGCTGGGCAGCCAGCACCACCCTTCTGGCCAGTGCGGCATCCACAGGCAAATTTCCATCCATCAGAAATGCTTTCATGGCAGAGCAGAAAGCATCTGCTGCTTGCCCATCACGAAACTTCTGAACTATCCCATCTTGCTCCAGAAACTCTGAGTAATTCTCTTTATCGTAATCTGCTGGATCAGGAATCTGGCTCCTGGCAATCTGATCTGGTGTCTGATCTGCATCAGGATCGTCACCTATCACCTGAGAGTGTGTAGTTCCATCCTCGGCTGTCACCACAACTTTTGGTGCCATTGGAACTGTGTCAGCTGTCCGAGCAGCCGTTGCAGGGGCTGGTGCCGTGGCAGTTGTCACAGCACCTGGCGCTGCTGGCTGCACACTGGTCACAGCATCAGCTCGCGTTCTACTTCTAGTTTGCATTGCTTGCAGCAAATGCTTTTCCACATGTTTCTGCACTTTCTCTTGCAATTCACAATTATCTCCACAGTCTTCTCCACAAATCTCCATTCTCTCATCATTCAGTATCTGTTCTGTGGGATCGGGCACAATATCTGGCTGATTTTTAACATCAGCATCACAAAATTCTCGTGACAACACATCGGCTGGATTTGTCTTACCAGGGGTGTATTTTATGGACACTCCGGGAAAAGACGAAATCGCCAGTGCCCACCTGGCAACTCTGGGATTCTGTGCATGTTTGTCGCGCAGCAAATAACATGCTGCCGCACAATCTGTGTGGACTTCTACTTTATAAAAGTAAATTATGCTGCGCCAGTGAATCAAAGATGACACAATGGCCAACATTTCAAAATCATAACTAGCCATGCGCTGCTCAGCCTTTGAGAGCACACGGGAATAATACCCAATGATTCCATGACGATTGTCTCCCTTCTTCTGTGACAAAATGCCAGAAATCCCCTTTTTGGACCCATCCGTGCACAAGTCAAAGGGTTTCTCATAATCTGGTGCGGCCAAAATGGGCGCAGACATTAACTTGTTTTTCAGAAATTGCCATTCTTTGTGTGCCTCTTCTGTCCACACAAATGGCTGATTGTCCTTACCTGTCAGTAACTTATTCAGATGTCTAGTGTGAAGGGCAAAACCCTCGATCCAACTCCTATGCCAGTTTGCCATTCCAAGGAATGATCTCACTCCGGTTTTGTCCTTGGGTGGGGGCAGCTTATATATTGCTTCTATTTTGGATCTATCTACCTCTCTCCCGTCTTGACTAATGTACTGGCCTAACATTTTGATGCGTCGTGCTGCAAAAACGGTTTTTTTCAGCGAAATTCGAAAACGGTAGCGTTTGAAGCGCTCCAAAGTTGCACGCACGTCATTCACATGCAACTCCACCTTATCAGACACAACGCAGATGTCGTCAACATAGCATAGTGTATTATTCTCCAACCCAAAAAACAATATACTCATACTGAGCTGAAACAAGGATGTACTCTGACTGGCACCTTGAGGTAAGGAATTCCACTTCAAAACGCCTCTATTAGTTGAGATACTAAACAACTCGCGACTGCTTGTTGACAATTTTATCATATCATATGCGCTAAGTCCATCAAACGATGACCAAACGCAGCCCTGAAGAAGCCGTTCTAACAATTGTTTGAGGCTGGCTACATTTCCCTGTTCAAGTTTTACTATGGCATTTATTCTTCTCAAGTCAAACACTGTGCGCCAATTTTTAATTGACGGCACTTTCTCGGGTTCGGCCGTAGGTTTGCGCACGAGAAACACTGGGCTCGAAAATCGACTTACACCAAACTCAGCTAAACCCAGAGAGATTTGCCTAATTAGCCAATGATCTAGGATCTGGGATTCAAAATAACTAACGGGATACGGACGGGATTGAAAACCCGGATGTGAGTCATCTTTCAATTTTATATCTGCGACCAAACAACTGCACGTGCTTCGGTCACTTAATTCGAGCGCGAATACAGAGTGATACTCTAGTAGCATGTCCATGAACTCTTTCTTTTGTTCTTCATTCAAAACTGTTTCCTTAAAATTTGCGTCACGGCGTATTATTTCGTGTCTTTCCGCTACGCTTAACTGTGGAGCTATGGGTTTGGCCAGATTAGGCAGGTTTTGCCTATTCTCGTCAGTAAAATTTGGATCCACTGTCACCGTAGCAACAGCATTTGGTGTAACCCTTCTCGCTACTTCTGCCGCTTTCTTCAGTTCAGACATTTTCTTAGTTCCCGCGTCATCTGACAAAGCGGCCAGGGTTTCAGGAAAAACTTGCCCTACACTATCTTCATCAAGAATCATTGATGACAATTTTGCCTTTGGATGAATGGTTTGCAAACAATCAAGCCACTCACCCAGCCGCTCTTGACACTCATGTCCAGGCATCACTACTTTCCTAAACCTTTTTCCATACTGGGGTGTGAGTAAAATGGGCACTTGGGTCCCATTCGGGGTTGTATGACCTGTCAGATAAACTGGCGTTGGTTGCTCAGCTAGATTACTGGGCTTAGTGGGGGCAGAAATCAAAATTTGCTTATCGGGCATCACACTCAAAGCCCTATGCATTTTTCCACCCAACTGCCTCACTTTCAGCAGTGGTCTATCATTTGGTAAAGTGATGTCACTTCGATTAGGATTGAAAACTGGAACAAAGCCTGAAAGCGTAAAGCACTTTCTTTCCTCGTCAAATTGACGCTGCAAATCAATCAAAGTTGGATAAATTTTTACACGATGCACACGCATCATCTTTTCAATTGGCTCACAAACATAGTTTTGTTCCAATTTCCTGTCCTTCAAGACCATAGTCAGAAATTCCTGGGTTATGTCTGGTGCGTACACTTTCAGAGAAGTTGCACACAATGGCTTCAATTTAATTCTTTCGTCAGAATACATAATCAGTGTGTGGTTCACCCCACTCTGCTTAGGGGTGTTAAAGCGAATTTTCTTCCCAGAAATGAATTTTATCTCACCCATATCTAAATTTACATTTTCATTATTTCGATAAAACGTTACTTGAAAATCGCCCCATTGCTTCAAGGTCTTAAAACCTATATAGACATCACTAGAAATTCCCTCCAAAACTAGTGCATGCACATTAAATATGGTTCCATCAATAGTCAACTGCATGTCACAGGTGCCTATTGGAATCATGTCAGCTCCATCAGCAACTGTGATGGTGATTTGAGTACTTTTGCATGGCAACTTTAACTTGTCAACTAATTTCTTATTCAAACAAGACATGGAGGCGCCTGTGTCAATGATACAGTGCACTTCCTGAGTCTTAATCATTCCATGAGCACTCAGCACGGTGCCTGTGCCTGATGAGGCCAGACTGTGATTTATGGATAATGAATTCAGCTGATGGGCGCATGTAGTGGCAAAAATCAGATGCATGCGCCAGTGCCAGTCACAAACATGTGACCTGGTCACTGCATTCCTACTTTTCTTTCGTATCACTTTCCCACTAACTTTATTAACTCTGGCTCTATTTCCCTGCTTCAGAAATTCCTGAACCTGTCTAATTTTTAAGTTTTTCTCAATCTTGCCACATCGGTTCCACTCAATCAGATTACTGGTCAGCACAGACATTGCTGCTGCTGAGCATGTGAACATTCTGGTTATTGTGGCTGTGAAATCCACAAACTTGGACCTTGAGACAACTGGTGGTGCATTGTCAAATACTTCTACACCAAACCTGGCCAAGGACCATGGCTCTGGTTCAATTGTCACACTGACATGATTTTCTGGTAATGTTACGGTTGAAAATTCTAATTTAAATGGTTTGAGAATTGGGGTTTGGTCTGCTGACCCAGCAGACATTTTGGTCCATAAATAGCGCATTAGAATTTGTGCCACTTGAAAAGTTGTTTTCCAAAAAATCATGTTCGCCAGTGCACAAATATACATTACTTTGGCATAACTTAGTTCCTTGAAATGCACATTTAGCATTTCTGCATATGAGACATGAGCTGTGGGTGTAGCGCCTGTTGGTTGTATTAAACACATTATTGCCAACAGCACTAAGAAAGGAATTTGTCGTGGTGGCGTTCTTGTTCGCATAGATGCTAGTATTTCCCCTTCTTCATAAGCTTCTAATTCTTCTTCTGCTTGCTGCGCTTCTTGAAAAGTGCGCAACAATTGCGGACCTAAACGTAAACGTGGAATACGGAAACGTGCGGTTGGGTTCGCAGCCCTAATTGTTTGTCGCGGTGGAATGTCCAAGGTGTTTGGTCTAAGTAAGTTTGGTGTGTCCACATGCATGGAGGGTTCACACCTAACCATGGGTGGTGTTGTTGGTGGATCATTACTTCCTTCCACATCACCAGCATTATTTAGACGCTGTCGAATATAATCATAACATTGCTTAGCCAGTTTCACAGGGTATTTTACTGCATTAAATAAAACTCTACGCGCCCATTCATAGCGCACACACAAGTAAATGCCGGTAATTATTGCTACCATAAAACCTACAATTATAATTATATTTATTACAAATTGCATTGGCCCTCGTATGGCCCTGGGAACTGCACTTGTGGTTAGCATGTGCACCACATCAAATTCATGGTCAATTACACGCCCAGATGCATTCAATAGCAAATCTCCAGCGTGAGTCAACATATGTTCCAAACCATGCCCATGCAGCATTCCTGCCGTATGAGCACTATCCACAGAAAACAGACTTGTGTAATGAATTAGTCTATCTAATTTTTCTTTTGCATCAGCCTGCTGCATGTGCAAATTTCGAACATTTGCGTAAATCATAGCATTTTCTATTGCCATTCCGGGCTTGAGCAGAGTCTGATTAAACTTAATTCCTTCTGTTAAAAATTTTGGATTGACAAAAGCCGGAGTCTGATGCATGGTCACTTTTACTTTGTTTCCATCAGTTAAAGCCAAATACGTACCATTTCTAGTCTTATATACTGGTGACTGCATTTGTGAGCATGGAATTTTGTTCGCATGCTCAACCAAATCTTGTGTTCCAGGTATTTTGAACAATAAGTTTCCATGCACTTTAACTGGCAGCATGTCATAACATGTGTCTCCTACCTTTTGTAAATAATATATTCTCTCTGGTCGAACCTTATGACAAGTGGTGACAGACAACGCGTCTCCTGTGTACTCAGCATTTATGCCATTGTCTGCCAGCAACAAACGTGCTGCAGACACAGGTGATATGCGTGACAACGCACGCACCATAAATGCATTGTTCCTTGCCAACATACAGATTTGGTGGCGCAAGGTCTCAAAATTTTGGTGAGCTTGCTGTGTGAGTACTTGGTACATAAATTGATGTTGAGTAGCCGCATTTGGCGTCAATTCACCAGTCCAAAATTCAGAAAATGTCATCTTGACAGCTGATGCACATTCTTTCTTAAACATAATTTTACACATACTCTCAGTTGATGAATTATCAATTTGCAAGATTGACAGCAGGGGCCCCTGATCAGTCAAATGTACTGGAGGGTCCAGACACTGGACATGAATGGGCGTCTTGGATTTAATTGTAAATGCAGTTTGCTCATGCATCAAAAGAATCGTGTCATTTTGCCTCTTACCGGGAAAATTACCTACATGTTCATATGGGCATGCTGCGGGCACCAAATCATGCGGGTCCCACAGCAATACACCTTTGCTACCAGTGCACCAGCCAGTTTCTGGAGCACAGTTTGGGGCAGAATCCAAGTCAGTAATCAATTCCCTATAATTAAAGGTTGAAACAGTGCCAATGGTGAGCATAACGTTGTCCACATGTTGCTTGAAACAATCATTCCATGTTGGAAATTGCAAATCTATTTTATTTAACGTAGACCACACCATTGGCTCTATTTGCGTAAGTCCTAGTTTGCCAGCGGTTTCTGACTTAATTGCAGCATGCATTTGTTCACATAACCCTATGGTGGTTGAAACATACATGTCGTGTGACTCATACACATAATGTGAAAATAATGCATTAGTACATGTCGTGATTTCATGGCGCCTGGTTTGACAGAATGTGGCGTTCGTAGCCACAGGGCGGCGCCTGTGGGCATATACTGATACGGACACGTCAAGTACTGGCGACACCTGTGTGTCACCAGACAAAGCGGAACTATACAATGTACATTCGGGTATTTCGGGTAAAGCTAAATACCATGCACCTGTCGGTTTAGGACAGATCTGCAGTAGTGGCATTTCAGCCACACAGCAGGTTTGCATGAAAAAACACATCAACCCTAAAGTCCACACCATCCTGCTCCTAACACCTATCACTGACAAAGCCAAAAGTAAAATTGTCAACACTTGACCAACCAAGTTTTCATGGAGGCCGGCCTTAGTTCTCGGCAAGGGCCGCAACTGCAGGGGGTCGTTGTATGGAGACTGTCTGTCCCTGATTGCAAACCTCTCGCCGTCCACTGTTTGCTCTATGCGCACCACCTTGTTGCTGGTGGCCAGGAGTCGCAGGCTCTCCACAGACTGGCCATACGTGGTGTGGCCCAGATTGACTGGTCTTTTGCCGTAGGTGGCCAGCGCCACAGCCCTGGTCACTCTCCATCGCAGGTTGCGAACCATGTTGTGGGCACACTTGACAACCTTCTCCCTGCTGAGCAGCCTCACTACCTCTGGTGGGATCAGCTCGGTGGTGAGAACGGCTGAAAAATGGCACCATTTTCTTATATCAATATTAGACCTGTCAGCAATCTGCTCAGATGATTTCAACCTTTTCTTGTCAATTCTCACATCAAAACTTGTAATTTCACCAGCAGCAAGACTTCCCTTTTCAACAGAAAACTTTCCCTTCTCTAAATCAATCGAAATCTTACCTTTTAATGCTTCAGTAGCAGCCAGCACTGTGACCGGCGTCATTTTCAGAGTGTGTGCCATCGTCAGCCACTCAACAGCATCCAAATAGGTCAGCGCCATGACCCCGGACGCCTTTTCTCTCCGCTTGATGTGCTCGGGCAGCACCAGGAAGACGTACTGGTGCTGAGGGCAAACCATGGGGATCCGCCCCAGAACCACTGGCGGGCGTATCAGCAAGTCTGCAGGGCAAACAATCAGAAATGTCTGACCCTTTCTACTAACAATTTTTTTGGCAAAATAAAACACATTTTCATTATAAACAGTCAAGAAACTATGCAATTCACCTTTCACCAACTGGTCATTTCCCAGCGCCTGGGCCATCATCACATTGATGGTCCACCAATACGCATCCACTCCAATCGTATGGCACAGGCGGTGTTTTGACTGCAGGATGTTGGCAGAAAAATCCTCCAAGGGCATGACGCCGTGCGTCGGATGCAGCACCACTGTGCCTAGTGTGCCTGCTGACAACTGCAGATGGCTGGTGCCACAGCCACCTAGATGACAGGCCAAATCGAAGTAGCGCGATCCATAGAATTCCAGCGGCAGTCCCACAACATGCCGAAAAATGGGAACGCTCTCATAGAACACTTCTGTGGGCTTGTTGTCAGCCCTCACGTTGTGCTGGGTGACTGCAAAGGGGGTATGTGCTTTGCAACACCGAGCGCCATTTGGAATTACAGTATTTCCACTGATGTGCTCATCATGAACACCTTCAATGAATGCTTCACACAACTGACCTTGCGGGTGTCCATACTCAGTCTCATAGCTGATGTGATTGTCAGCCTGAACTGAGTCCAAGTGTGGCGGGTTTATTCGGTTGGGGCGGCGCATAATTGGGTATCTTGCAGCACTCTTCGTTGGCAGAGGCACATGTCCTTCATGAATGGGCTGTGCCTCTTCGAATTCCTCTGGCATGTTCAGATCTGCTGCCTCTTCGGCCTGCAGCATTCGCATTGAGGGGGTTATGACTGCAAGGGGGACAAGTACTTCCTTTACAATTTTATGCTCAATGTCTGTCGGACCCGATGTCCAATGGCACCGGAAAAGTAATTCAGAGCGCCAGTGGACATCAACCCCGACACACACATGACGAAACTTCCATGTAAACTGCCACGTTAAATCACCACATAAACACCCTGTCGCATAGCATTCACACGCATCTGAATTTACATTTTTTGTTAAAACCCTATTTTCAGGATAATTTCCCTTTGAATTTTTCGAATTTCCATTCAGAAAACCCATTGACCTTGCCACAGCCTCAACGCAGTATTTATTAATAAAGTTGACCGTTTCCCAGAACTTCGGCACGAATGCCATCTTACGTATCAATGTCTCCCTTTGCACGAGTGCGTCCCTCCGCACAACTGTTTCTCGAGTGGCTGGAAAAATCAATTTCTCAGCTAAGGTTTTTCCAGCATCATGATTCACTGTGATTTCAGCTTCTACTTTCGTAACAGAAAATAGGTGTGGGTTACAGACAAGTAATATATTTATTTTATTTCTAAAGTGACTGGCAAAAACTTCCAAAAATGATTCATTGTCTCTCTGCAATTTTTCCAGCCATTCGGTAAACAGCCGTGACACCGCACCCTCTCTCAACTTCACTACACTATCATTGTGCAGGCGCCTAGGAGTGCGACAATCGCGCTCGAACCCGGCTACCGACGGAGAATTTTTGCCGATCGATTTTGGTAAAGTGCCAATAAAGCGATAACTTGGATGAGTGCCAACAACTTCACTAACATTTCTTTGCTGTGTGCTAGGAGGATGAAAATGGCATGTGTGGAAGTTATTTTGTGAGTTGGGTTTCGCGTCATCACTTCTGGGGGGTTTTTGTGATTTGAGAAGTTGGTTTTTAACAGTTTTGGATACGGGTTCAGGAGTGATTTTTATCTGAGGAACTTCAAACTTTGACGCTAAATTTCCGCCAGCAATTTTCACAGTGGGACAGGTTTGGGTCTTTTGTCCAATTTCAAGGGTGTTTTTGTCAACATTTGTAAAAACAGCATTTTTTGAGGGGGTTATTCTTTGCGCGGAAGTGTTACTTCTGATGTGAATTTTCCGCACCCACATTATCCTGTCAACTTTACAATTTTGTCCTTCAATTTCAACTTCATAAAAATGCCTCAAATCAGTGCAAGAAGAATGTTTACCCAAAACCCTAAAAGCGTCAAAATTTAACACCCCAGTGTGAGAAAAACCACCTTCACCAAAATGCCAGAAAATTTTACCAAGATGCCAAAAATCACCAAAATGCCAGTGAAACTCATCAGAAGGCACAGAATATTCACCCAAAATGCAGAGAATACCTTCACCAAAAATGCAAAAAATACCCTCATCAATATCCAACTTTTCACCCAAATGCTGAAAACTGTCACCAGAAACATAAGGCTTCTGACCGGGCAGTTTCTCGAATATGAAGAAAATAAAAGAATTTTGAAAATTGAATTTTACTGGGAAATAATCATTTCCTCCAGCTCGGTCAGGGCCTTTACAAAGTAGTGCATACAGTCCACTACCACCACTTTCACACAGTAACACATGCAAACCATAATCACCACCTTCACACCTGTGTTCTTTGCAGCCTCCAAGGCTGTGCTGTGGCTGGAGGAGGAAGCCTCCTGGATGTTGTCCACCTCTGCCTTGGCCATGGCCTTGGTTTCCTTCCCCATCTTGGACTCGACCGCGGTGTCGCGGCGCTTGGGTGGCGGAGGCGACGCGAACCCTTCGTCCGCCTTCCGCTTGTCTGTGCACATGGAAAGCTTTATTCAGGTTGGTACTTGGATAAGGATTGTCATTTACTTTTCTCGGACGCGCACAAGGGCCGTCATCTTTATTTAATCCAACATTATCAAAATTTCGTTTATAATCATCATTCAAAGATGTCACATAATGTAAGCAATTTTTCTGATTCTCGCTTGTGAATCGAACACTTGAAAAACGGGTGCTTGGAAAACGAACACTTGTGAATCGAATTTTTCTGCTTGGAAAGTGAACATTGTTCCGTTTTTGCAACAAAATGCTTGGAAAGTGGTTGCTGTCGCATTTTTGCGACCAAATGTTTAAAGGGTAGGTTTCTGTGGAACATCTGCGGTCAACTTTGATTCTAGCAAAATTTTTAATTAGGTAAAATTTACTTTTGATGACTTCCCCCTTTTTTTCATCGATGGCTCCTGCCATCGCATGGTATAGTGTGTGAGATTCAAGGGCCAATTTTGTGTTATTATTTTTAGTTACGTATTTATTTTGAAAAGTACGTACTGCGATAGCTAACACATCTTTTTGCAAAATCTTACTAAATTGTTTTGCATCTGTGGAGGACTGTAAAGTGTATGTATTTCCAGATTTATTCACTGCAGCATTTTCATGTGCAAAATTAAACAACTCACAAGTCTCACTTATTTTCATATGTTGTTTCTTTTGAACTGCCAGTGTGGACTCGACAGTAGATTTCGCGATGACACGCCCACCTATGACCATGGTCTTTAAAATGCAATGTTTTAATTGTCGCATTATTAAAGAGCCACGCTCACCTTGGGCCTGTGAGGCGGTGCGCGGGGCTGTACGGACATACTTGGCCATCACTTTGATGGGGCTCAGGCTCTGCTGAAGCGCTGGCGGCGTGACACACTTGGCTGCCTCACGAAGCATGCTCAATTTGCAGGAGTTGTCCCCGTCGACAGACTGAACTCCATCTGAACCTGCGGGTACCAGTCGTGCCTTACGAATTAAAACGTAAGACGCAAAATGGTACACACCTTCCATGTGGCCACGGCTGTCAGACCTGCTCGTGACCGTCGGCGGGTCGCTCGACGCGTCTGGGGCCGAAGCACCTTTGAACAAAAGGCAACATACATTTTTCACAAGGTGGTTTATTTTGTATAGTGTCGTTTGTTCACCTGTGGTCGGTCCCAGTTCCTCTGAGGACACGGTGCTGTCACTGTCGTCAAAGTGTGGGTCTGGGTCAGAATCGGGCTCGGAGGGGTCTTGCTCAGAGCCGTCTGGCTCCTCGTAATCTCGATTTGCGGCCGCAACCGCGGCAGCCAGGTCTGCAGAGTGTAATTTTGCGAAGTGACATCTCACATTCCCAAAACATTTCACATCCCCGAAATACTTTACATTTTCGAAACACTTTATATTTTCGGAACACTTTATATTTTCGAAACACCTTACATTTTCAAAACACTTTACACTTTCGAAACACTTTACACTTTCAAAACACTTTACATTTTCGAAACACTTTACACTTTCAAAACACTTTACACTTTCGAAGCACTTTCCAAAACTGGCCCGAAACCATGTGAAACTACTAGAAAAATTGCCCCACCAAAACTGACTTAGTTCACAGGCCACAGCCTGTGCCTGATTCTGTTGACTGGCAAGCGTCCGAAGGGACGTCGGGTCCGTGGTGGGCTGCACCGGCGAGAGCGGCACACAGAGCGGCGTGAACGTGACGCGCGCCTGCTCACTGGGCACCGGGGACACGGTGCCTGAGGGGGGAAGTGCACACACAGGTAGTTCCATTCGCGGGAACACCACTTTCTCACTTACATCAACCCATGGTACCAAATCAGACCAACCATATGCAGGGCTCTGTGAGGGGTTGGCAGACAGCCCGGCGGTGCTGGAGGCACCCTGGTCCGTGGCGCTGGGCGCCCCAGCGCTGGCGCCGTCCGGCCCCTGGCCAGCACGCTCGGCGGCCCTCTGCCGCTCAGCCACGTGCGTCGGCACGTCAGCAAACATGTCGGCCAGCGCGGCAGCCGCGCCATTCTCTCGCTCGATGCGCTCGAGCTCAGCATCAACACCTGAGCAGGGGAAGCATCGGTTTGTGGGCAGGGCACACACCACTGGTACACTTGTTGGGGGTAGAAACACACAAAAGGGGTTCCTATCTGAACATAACTTTTCATGAAAACTCAACATATTTCCCTTATGAAAAATCTCGAAAGCGCTAAGTAATTCATTTTTACCGAAATCACGTATACAATTACAGATTTCTCGGACATCCTTGGCAATTTCACATTTTTTTGCACTTTCACAATTTTTCACAACGGCGCCAAGCATGTTTTTGGATTTGTGACACTTTAAATTATCACTGGTGGCAAAATCGCTCATTTTATTTTTATCAAAGGCGCCACACATATTTACGTAACTATTTACGACGCTTTTCACTTCACTTTTACTTATTTCATCCCCTGAGCGCAATTGAAGGTTGTCATCGGTGGCAAATGTTGTCAAATTGTCGCCTCTATATTTGCCATTTTGCCATTTTGCCATTTTTTTGCCATTTTTGCCATTTTTGCCATTTTTGCCATTTCGTCTAAAAATCACATAACCAGTATCGAAAATTGGCAAACTGAGTCTTTTCAACATTTTATCTATTTTGGCAACAATTTTTAAACATTTGCCATCGGTGGCAAAATCTATTGTTCTAGAAATGGACACGCATTCACCTTGCAAACGCGGCGTGCCCGGGGGCATTTGTAGGGTGTGGGCTAACTCATCAATGCCCTGATTGTCCCCACCTAGGCCCATAGCGTGCAGTCCGAGAAAATCCGGCGTTTCCACCCGGAAATTGGGATCGGGTTGGGGGTAGGAATTATCGTCGGGATTCATTTTTGTTTTAATTTTAACAGTGGGTTGACTGAAATTGGGTGGGGCAGAAGTGTTTTCTTTTATTTCAACGTTTTTCGATAAATCAAAATAATTATCAAAATAACTGTCAAAGTAATCATCAAAAAACGGGGTGAAAACACACTTTTGAAACAATAAGTTTCCAGACAGTGCAAAAATAGCCACTGCTGAAACTAGTAGCTTAATATAAAAATGTTTTTGTGAAGCACTGCACGGATTTATGCACAGTGCTGAAACTTTCTGCGGTTTTTCCGCGCAGCTTGGCGGTGATAAGCCCGCCTCAAACCACAACAAATGCGCCCACTTTACAGCGGGCTGCGCGCTTCCAATTATTGCGTCTGGATTTGATGCAGTTATATTTCCGGACGCAATTGGAGGCTTGCCAATTGGGTTACGGTAGGGACACTGGCGTTTGCGCCAGTCCATGGCGTCGATGCCAGGGCTTTTATGGCGTTTACGAAAATGCAGCGCGTCGCGACAACGCGCCTTGAAAACTTTGCCGTTTGTGCGGCAACTAAAGTGAGTCAAAATCTTTGGGGCTTGGGTGCGAAATTTAGAATTTCTAGAAAATGTTGACAATTCTGAACAACGTCCTACTTTTCTCAGAGTGGCTGGCCCAAGATAAGCCCACTTGTTGTTCTCACATTTTTCCCTTATTTTTATGAGTTTTTGCGCGGAAATATTTTGTATAGATTTCCGGGCCATTAACCAATTTTTGGTAGGCAAATCTTTGCATTTGAACATGTCACAGGTGGGCTTATTTTGGACCCCTTTCCCACAATTATCCTTGAACGCATGTGCCATTTTCTTAAAATCATCATTTGGCACCTTTTCGCTCCCCAAAACTTCAACATCTTCTTTATCAAATGCACGCTTACCTACCGCGTCCGCCCCCGCACGCGCGCACGGTTCTTTACCTAATGCCCACCCCTGCACACGGTTTTCTTTATAATTCATCGTATTTATCATTGTATTTACGCAGGTTTTCAGCTCGGTTTTATATTTTATAAAACTGGGATTTGTGTCAAACACTTGGGGGACTTGATGTGGGTGCATTGCCGGGGAATTTTTCATGACAATTGGCGGAGAATTTGTCAGAACTTTCAAAATATTTCCCTGGACCCGCTTTTCATTTGACAATTCATTTTTCGACAATTTGCCAAGTTTTGGAACAGTTTTTATGGTCGGATCACGTTTTTGGGTGAGTGACACGGATCTCGGTGGGGGCATTTTTGGTAATGAATTTTGTCGCGAGTGCAAAAACAACTTATTTTGACACAAATTTCCGCAGCTTTTGCTGCGAACAGGGCGAAAACACATTTTTTTGTCAATTTTTTTATTTTTCTCTTCAAAACTAGCGATTATGGAAAATAAATGTTCCATCGATACTTCATTATTTTTATCTTCCTCGAAAGCCACACCTGCAGCCATGGCAGAAATAGAATGATAAACACCATTTACTCTTTCAGGTGGCTTATTTTGGACACGTTGCGCAGTACAGTTGCGCGCTACATGACCTGTGCGGCCGCATTGAAAACACGTGCGCGGTGGGCCTGCGCCCTGGGGCGCATTTGCCGCTGGGCCCTGCGGACGGTACGGTGAATACCATCCAGAGCTGCGCATATTCTGTTGGTTTTGCTGGCCGTAATTGGGGGTGCTGGGGGGTGCAGAAGTAAAACTAGTATTTAAGTTTGAATTTTGGCCGTTTGGGTTCTGAAAACTTTGAGAACTTGGAAAATTTGGGTTTGAATTATTCCCCCCCCTGCGAAAAGTTCCTCCACGCACCTGCGTGGTGCCTATTGCTGCTTTTTGACCTATTTCGAGGATAGCACGACGCATTTCCGCATTTTCGTCGCGAACTTGCGTCTCCAATTTATCAACACGTTCAGTTCCCTTTTTTATTTCGCCAGAAATTTCATCTAACTTTTTCATTATGTCCACGCCACCCCGGCGTGTCTCATTTTCTGAGCCATTTTTCTCGGCTGGGGAAGTTGCTCGTGCAGACTGAAGCACTTCAGTGGGCCTTTCTAATTGACTTAGGGGGTCATTTGCCGTTTGATTAGAGGTGGCATTGTTGCGGTCATTGTATGGGCGCCTATCAAACCGCCGCCTACCTAACATAAATCGGCCGCGTGGCACAAAGCCAGCGCCTCGCCTAAGTTGATCACCCGGTGCACTGGGGCGACCCTCAAATGTCACACTTGCACGTGTATCTTGTGACACCTGGCTTTCATACACGGAAAGGCGTTCGAGCAGAGCCGGAAAATCTAAATTTTGCTCAACTGGGGACAATGTCCTATAAAATATTTGTAATTGGGGGGATATACAATTTGCAAAAAGTATACGAAAATCTCGTTCTTTCGTTTCATCATCTAAATGTGCAAAAGCAGAAGCGTGTGTGTCTCGCAAAATATGATAAAATTCTTTCACTGACTGATTTTTTTGTTGTTTAGTTTGCGAGAGCTCATTTCTAGCACGCATTTGTACCTCGGTATTTTCATATGTACGCAGAAAGTCATTTTTCAGGGCTTGATAATCAGATCTGGTCGCATCACTGCAACCAGCTAGCCACCTAAGGGGTTCACCGCGTAAACGCAGTGACAAGCACAGGGGCCATTTCTTCTTTGGAATACACAATGAGTACAATGCCACCTCTAACTGCTTTATCCAAACAGAGGGATTTATTGCATTTGGGGAGCGGTCCCCAGAATATTCCGGGCACTTTTGACTTAAGGCAGTTATGTAAGGCCCGCTGAGAATTTGGTCTTTGCCGCTAGCTATTTCATAGGGGTTGGTGTTACTGTTTATTGCGGCCAATTTTGCATGTGCAACTTCCAACTCTAAACTTTGCAAGCGCTGGTTTGTAGCATGGCGCAAATATTCTACTGTTTGCTCGCGATCATCTAAATACTTTTGATGCCAATCTTCACCTGCGGCATCATTCACTAAATCCACATGCGCAGCGGGTTGATTATTAATACCACTTGGGTCAGTTACCCCACTTACCCCATTTACCCCACTTCCGGCCACCTGTGCCGACAACACTTGCCCCTGTGCATTTCCAACAGAATTTGAAGGGTTTGGAGACACTTGTACCACATTTGGCTGGTTTTGTCCACTAGTTTGTGAACTGGGTGCTGTCACAAAATGTGAATTCAGTGTCACAGCTTGCTGTAAACTGGGCACTCGTGAACTTGTGTTCACATTTGAACCACTAAATGCACGGCGGCGAGTTGTTGTTGGCAGAGGTGCTCGGGGTGCCACAAATCCCCCCACTGTACCTTGTGCAGATGGTGCTGATACGACTGGCTGGACGGGTGGGGCTGTCGCTGAGGTTCCTGGCGGCGGAGTGCGTGGCAACGCAGAACGCCTTGGCGTTGGTATGGTGCCGGTCGACGGCGGTGGCGGGTTTGGCTGCCCGGCTGCCGGGGGTATAACGGCAGCAACCCCCGCTCCAGTACCATTTCCAACAGGTGGGTCTGTATTCTGCGGGGCAGTGTTTTGATTGGTGGTGTCAGAATTTTGTGGGTCATTAGCAAGGTTGGATGTGCTTTCACTCAAGGCTTCGGCGGCACGTCGCCGTGCCTCATCTGTGGCAAAAGTTTTTCTCACAGCTTTCAGCTGTGCCAACAACCCATCCAATCTTGCTAAGTACCCCCGCAACTGCACACGCAGCCCACGATCGTCTTTAAATGAATAGACAGGCGCGTTCAAAATAGCCTTTTGTTGTGTCAAATTTTGGATTTGCTCATCCAGCTCAGCCATAGTCAGAACATCAACTACCTGTTCGGGCAATTCAGGCAACACTAGCCTGCCCTGATCGTCATACTCTGGCTGTTCTGGTGGCAATTCAAACACCATTTTGATGCTTGTAAGTCAACACTGTGTGTCCAAAGTCAATTTGCTAACTGTGAATGGGTACTCAGCACCGATTCACACTAGCACTGCGGTAAAATCTCAGGCACCAGGTGCCTGCTGCGGTGTTTCTAAAGCTTCAGAAGCTTTCTGCTGTTTGCCACACTTAGGCACGGTCGCCAATTGGCTTCCCCCCTTGATAAAAAAATTTGTCCCAAATTTACCACTCACAAACACGTACCAGGTGCGTCGGTTGGGTGGCACCACAGACGATCACCACTTTTCTGTGTAAACTCAGGCACCACTCGACGATGCTGACGAATACAACGAAAAGACTGCTTCTCAGGAGGAGTGGACAGGAGAACCTGTGCGACTACAGTAGATGAAGTAAGTTGTTGATTTACTTGTGCGCGCTTTTGCTGTAGAGCGTGGGTTCAGTGCCACGTTTGACTGAGTTACTATTTACCACTTCAAGCGTCGCTACCCTGGCACCAAACTTCATTCAAATACTCACGTATACTCACAAATACTCACAAATACTCAGCAGACAGGTACTGGATTCACGAGCTACCTTGACTGCTATTCGGGGTTTAGTCTTCACAAGACACAGCTACTGTTCTCAGGCCGCAGCTTAGCCACTGTAGACAAGTCTATTTATTCACTTTCACAACTCCGGTAGACTACCCCGAATAGCTCTCAAGCGGCTGTATTTATACTCCGCTTCCAGACAGACTATCCAATATAAAAACTAGGTCAGCCTCCAGTGGGAGCACTAACGCATGCCAATAATAGGATTACAAAATTACGTAGGGCACACAGTGGGATTTACAACATGCGTTGAGCCTAATAAAACAAAACCACGTGCTGGCATTTTCATGCGCGGCCAGTAGGATAACATTTGATACATTTTCACGAGTAAGAATACAACATTTCCGTCCCTATATAGGGAAAATTTTAGGGGGGGGGGGCTGAGCCCCCCCCGCTCGCCGGGTTCCGTAAACAAGCAGCCCCCCCCGCTCAAAAATCCTGGATACGTCCCTGGGTTTGAGGAGAGGTTTGCGGAGAACAATAGAAGTTTTGCTTGCGCTTTAGATTGCGCATGCAATAAATATATAGTTACCGCACGTTTTACAGAAAATTTGCCATAATTTTATGAATATAGTCTCATCATAAACTATACCAAATTGATAGATCAGATCCTGATCAAATTCACTGGTTGGCCGTAGTTAAAGTCCCTGATTTATCGAGTTATGCCACGCGACCCAGCATTTGCGGATCTGTTTTTTTTGTGATGAAACTCAAACAAGCACCATGTTCGAAAAACGTAAACATGGGTGCGTTCGCTGATGAAGAGACCGATGAATCCAAACCAGTGCAAGCTGCTAATGCAGTTAGCTAAAGCAATGCAATGTGATGAAGAAAATATTCTGGGTTTTTTTCAGTCTAGAAACCTTATTTTTTATACTTGATACTTATTTTATTATACTGACCGTGGTCGTTAAGTGGTGGACCAGCTGAAATTGATCCGCATAAAACCAGCGTCTCTCTATTACCATATTTATTCTAATAGAAGAGTGCCGTTCTGTTTTTTCGTCAACTTTTTTACCTGTCGTTCTATTGGAGGTGCCGTTCAATTGGAGGCTGCCGTTCTATTGTTTTCGTGGGTGCAAAAATGTGCCAAAACCTGCCGTTCTGTTGGAGGTATGCCGTTCTATTAGAAGAAATACGGTATATCACATCAGGTTCTTGCCACATCTCTACGCATATCGCTTGTTGTACTAAAATAGCTGGTACCAGTACTCCTGGTGGGTACCCGAGTCAGTTATAGCAAACCCACGACATATTTAAATAGGTTTTACATTTGTTTATAGTTCTTTTTTCACCTTTCCGGGTTTTGTGCGGTGATGGCTTCAGTGCCTAGGTCAGGTAATGGAGTTTTTAACTGTGATTTTTGGCGCGCTGTGATAATAAACTAGTTCCGACTTTCGACGACTTCCGAACATTTTCAGTGCATTTCATGGTTCTATTTGTTGGGTTTCATATAAATGAAAACAATTATCTACGCCACCGCGGCAATCCTTCGAACACCCACTCATAAAGAAATAATGTACTCAACTCATAGTGTAATACTCAAAAAGTGCGTACTACACTTTCGCTTAGCTCGTCACCTGACAACATGCGGAATAGGCACCTGAAAGAAATTTCTGTGCAGTTATGAAAAGTGGCTCAATTGGATGGTGTGAAAACTTTCAGAAATTTTATTCGATAATTTTCCAAAGATCAGTCGCTGATAACAGAAATGTGAAATATCGATGCTCAATAAAGATGTAGATCACAAATATGTCTCATATTATCGATAATTACTGGGTGCCTAATCACAAATACGACGTTATGAGAAGAAAATGACTTAACGCAGATTTTTGATCAAGACGTTTAAGTGCAGAAATAATTTTACTATCGTCGAATGGGGGAGGGTTAAGATTCTTCCAGCTTTCACAAATTAGCCATATTTCGAGAAACCTTAATCAGAGGAATCAGTACAGAAATCGTCAAAAAATACATCGTTACAAACCAAAGAAATATTTGTTAGCGAAATCTCCTGCCGTCGATCAAAAATAGCGCGCCGGGCACAACACTAAAACAAAAAAGGCTACGGCAGAATTCACGCAATAAATACATATGTCATAACACCGGTAACTTTTTCGTTCCTCCATTGTCAGCCGAGACGAAGGGCTACGTAGAAAAAGAAAGTGTCGGAGAAAGGAATTATTGGCAGAGAAAGTTTATAAAATCCTTCACAACGCTATAACATACCTGTGCGCGCTTCGTCGGCGAAAAAGCGCACGTCAAATTCATTTTCCTCCGCCGCGAGCGATGTCAATATCGGCTTGACGTCGCTCGACAAAGTTCTGCGTCGATTTTATTGGTTTAAAAAAATGAACCACTAGAAAATCCACTAAACACAATTTTCGCCCCAAACCACACAAACTTATTGTCCAACTTGGCGCCGATCTTCTGCAGCGTCTTGGCCACGTTGAACCTGACGTTGGGCACCTTATCCTTGGACAGGGTGACCACCACGGGCAGCAGCTGCTTCTCGACCACCTCCTTGGGCACCGCGTCAGATAGAACCTGCGCGAGTGGTCGGTCTTCAAGTGGATGGGTTGTGTTGGAGGGGTTACCGGGGGCAGGGGGGTCTCCAAAGGGGGGTGCCCCACAATCTATCTTTATCCATCTATCCCGAGCCCCCCCCCCCCGCAATAGCTCAACTATCTATTATAATCTGGAACGATATGCTGAAAAGTGAAATTTTGTACCAATGTTTGCCTCAAAATAGCTAATTTTGAGACCCCCGCCTCAACCCCCCATTGGAGACCCCTGCTACCATACAAACCAATGTTATTTCTCAACAAATGCTACAATGCAGTGCTATTATATTAATTCCAATCAAGGACGTAGCCAGGGGGGGGCGGGGGGGGGGGGGGCGGCCGCCCCACCCCTTCCCGGGTCGGACAAGAAAATATACCCGAAATGGTGCTTCCGTAAAGCGATTTTGTCGCCAGTGCGGCAAAATTTTGCGCGCAAGCGCGCATTTCGGCGCCGCACAGTATATATTAGTTATACCTGTGGTTTAGGACCAAAAAAGCACTGAAAATTCGCCCCCGTCGCTAGGGTTGGGAATTTCAAAATTTTCGGTTCCGGTTCTCGGTTCTAGTTTCCAAAAGATTTCGATGCGGGTATCGGTTCTCAGTTCCTGAAAATTTTCGGTTCCGGTTCTCGGTTCGGTTCTTAAACTCGGTTCCGGTTCGGTTCTTTCGGTTCTAAAATGATCAAAATTTCGGTTCCGGGTAATAAAATAACCGGGTATCAGGTAATAATCGGCTGAACAACAGAAAAACAATATGCCCAAGTTTACATGTGTAAGTACATTGGTTGGATATTTCATACTACAGGCACATATCACAGCTTATTATTTCATGGTAGAATGCAGAAATCAGAGCTGTTTTAATAATACTGGTATTTAAAAAAGTGTAAAAGCAAACATATACTTTTGCTAACAAACATATGCTTGATACGGCCCTGAAATGAGTACTGGTATTTTTTTCTGGAGGAAACGTTAATGTATTTATGTAGTACGCGAGTGAGTACGCGTATTCTTTTGAGTACAAACATAACTTAATAACTTTTGCCAACTACGGTTAAAACTGCCACAAAACCAATGAAAACTACTACCAGTGATAATGTGTATACTGCAGCGACATTACACCTTATAATGAAATCTACCATATCCCATCTGAATAAACGAACATACATACAAAAAATTTCATCATATTTATCAAAGCAATTTGATCATCATCATATTTATCAAAGGTGTAATGTCGCTGGAGGATATGTGAAATTACACGCTCCCGCGCAATCATTTTGCAAACAGATGAATTTTGCAATTCTGAACACACACCAAGATGTTCAGCTGCTGTTTAAAGGCTTAGATGTAGGTAGGGTTGGCCGATGTTTTTTAAACGTTTTTTATTAAAAAAACGTTGTTTTTTTTAAAAACATGATGTCCGAAATGTTTGTTTTTTTTAAAACATCGACCGAAATTTTTAGTACTAAGCACTAGGTATTTTGCAAAACTTTTGCGCGCAAGCGCGCAATTTCACACACAAATTGACAATGGTGGTTGTTTTCATTGGTTTTGTGGCATTTTTAGTATCAAAGTAACCATTTATATATGCTATCATGGGTTAATAAGCCGTCATATGTCGGTGTAGTATATAATATTGAGGTAATGTGCTTCCATGTACCTCCACAGTGTGTAACTTCACTCCCAAAGTAACAACCTCCTTTTATAACCTTGTTTCATCACTGTTCCGTGCCAAACTTTACCTGAAGTCACAAACATTTGACTATAAGGCGATGTACGAACGTATTGACAAAAATTTTTTTGACACAAATCACCACTTATAATGCTATCCCATGGCTCAACAGCCATTATATGGTCATATATAACATCACAGAGTATTGCCACTGTCTGATTTACCTATATATGTTGACACAAGGTCATATCTGGGAGCTTTAAAAAAAACGTTTTTTATTTAAAAAAAACGTTTTTTATAAAAAAAACATCGAGTTAAAAAAACGTTTTTTTCCAACCCTAGATGTAGGTGTTAAAAAAACGCTGTTAAAACTTTAAGATTCCTAGAAAATTTCGGTTCTTTCGGGTATTGACTTCGGTTCCGGGTATAAGTGCCGGTTCTCGGTTCCGGTTCGGTTCTCAAGCTCGGTTCCGGTTCTCGGTTCTCGGTTCCAAAAAAGTGCTCGGTTCTCGGTTCGGTTCGGGTCGGTTCGGTTCCCCAACCCTACCCGTCGCTGTATATGTATGTAAAATACATACAAGTACAGCACTATTTGGCGCCAATGCCAACGCCAATGGCGCCATGGCGTCGCGCCTACGAATGGCGCTGGCGCCAAGGCGCCATTCCTTTACCACAGGGGTCAAATTTAGGGGGGGGGGGGGCGCCGCCCCCCCCGTTCGCCGAGCTCCGTATACAATCCACCCCCCCCCCCCCCCGCTCAAAAATCCTGGCTACGTCCCTGATTCCAATCTAAACAAAGAACAAACATTGATGCAATTGAGACACGTAAGTCGGTGCAGGTAGTTTGTCTCATTGGCCAGTTGCTGTATCTTGGGAACGACTTGTTTCATGGCCCAATCTTGGCCGAACTTCTCAGTGAGCGCCTTTAGTATGCTCGTGGACGCCTCGCGAATAGCGAAAACTGAAATGGCAGACATGTTTACGCGTTACTTGCACGCAGATAAATGTCTGCAAGAATGAAAGCGCTCACCGTGATCAGTGAGCCAGGTGAGGCAGAGTCCCAGCAATTTCTCGTCGAAAAACTCGCGACCCTGGAAGAAGAAATCAACGATAAGGCATCAGTATCGTTAACCATCCGTATACAGTATTTTCTCGAATAATTATCCCAGTTTGATGAGCGAGGAAAAAATATTTACCCCACTTGAATAAACACACCGACGATGGAAACAGATACCTTCTAAAAACAATCAATGAATCAGACCAAGCAAAAGAGGTCGCAAAAGAGCGGTGTCTGGTTTAGTTCATCAAATGCAAATGCAGCACGTCCAGTGTGCACAATTCCGAATGCGCACTACCAATGAAACATGTTTGAAATTTGTTTATGAAACAATAATTCCCTAGCTTGTATAATTCCTCTCAAAAGGGTGTGACGCATAACTAATTCCCTAGGGGAATTATTCGAGTAAATACGGTATGTTACAGTACGCACGAGCTGCTGCGCCAAAAGCGGCATGTACTCCACGATGGCGAGCCTGACGCGCCATTTGGTGTCCTCGGCCAGTTCCACGATGGCCGGCAGCAACGAGTTGGACAGTTGCGACGCCCCGATCACGTCGTTCACCTGGGATGGGAAATTGTGTAGGCAGAGTGAAATTGAGCTGCAATGTACATAGAGCCGAAAAACGGCATTGGTTATCTTTGATAAGTTCCTTTGAGGAAGCAGGTTGGCAGCAAAGGTATTTACGTCTTTTGGACACGGGAAAATTGCGCTATAGTCAATATACGACACTGTTAGGGATGGCTAGGCTTTTTTCTATTTTTTCGAACAACTTTTAAAAAACAAGCATCTAAACCGTTTTTGAAGAAAAAACGTTGCTTTTTAAACCCGGGTCGTTAAAAAAAACGTTTAAAAAACCTGTATCTAAAAATCATCCAAACCCCACATTCCATCCCACCCACCTTATCCAGCGAGCTAATAATATTCAGCCGCACTTCAGCCGTATCATCCTTCAACAGCTGCAGGTAAATGGGCAGCAAGTGCTCCACGGTCAGCGGCTCGCCCATGACCGGCGCCAGCCCCATAACTTGGCCGGCCAGGGGGCAGTCCCAGACCCTGTCAAATGACCTGTAAAATGTCAAATGTCACGCAAAGTGTCAAAAGTCATGTAAAATTCCCGGTAAACTGGCAAACGTACGTTTGCCATTTTACATGACTTTTGACACCCTGAATGACATTTGACCTTTTACAGTGCATTTCACAGGGTCTGGGACTGGCACCAGGGCGGTCTTCACGTGCTGGTTGGGGTCGTGCACCAACTCCTTCACGGTGGCCACCAGGGTGCCCAGGAGGAGCTTGTCGCGGCCCGCGGATGGCAGCGCGGTGCAGAAGTCTGGGGGAGGGGGTAGATTGTGAAGGGGGTGGGGTAATTAGAGTGTAGAGGGGCATCTGACGAGTTTCAAAATATTGCAAATCAAAAAAGATTGCAAATCGTCGTGAAATATAGTTCAGACGGGATCCCGATTCCGATAACGTCAGCGATCCCGATAACGAGGGCCAAATCCTAATCCCGAAAATTTTCAAATTCCACTAAAATTTCAAATTCCAAAAAAAATTTTTGCCGAATTTGCCAAAAAACTTTGTACTGAGAAATGTGAATGGAAACCCCCAAGTGGCATTTTATGCCACTACTTGTGCATCAAGTGTGTCGTTAGTCGTGAAAAATCAGAGAAAACCCCTGAATGTCAAAGCCTAACCAAAATTCCGATCCCGAAACCCAAATCGATACCGCGAAAAGAAAAAAACGATCCGGATCCCGACAAGTCGACCTAGTCTCAAGTAAAAAAATCCAAAAAAATTTATCACAAAATAGTTAACAGAATCTACCTTTGATCTTGCCGGCGGCGGCAGCGCGAACCTCAGCTTCATTATCCTTAAGCAGGTTGTTGAAAGCTGGGACCAAGTCCTCGCGCGACACGTCCGGCCCAGCGGCCGTTTGCAACTGGTGAAAGATTCACACGTTTGCAAACTGGTGTCAGAGGTCTCTTAGGGGGGGGGGGGTATCTACCTATCTGGTGCGATTTTTGTGCCCAAATTATCACAATTGCTACTTTTCATGACCTTTTATAGATTTTCACCTCCAAAATCGTTAGTAAATGTTCATTATTGCCTATTTTCGGCTATTTTGGTATATATGTGCTTATATACCTATTTTTAGCCATTTTTAACCTACTTTTACCGATTTTTCTCCCTTTTTTCCTTCTACACCCCGCAGAAGCCTATATATTGAACCCCCGCGAACCCCCCTAAAGATTTTTCATCTATTTGCTACCTATCCAACCCCCCGGAGGGCCGAAATCTGGGCGACCCCTGACTGGTGTAACGGGGTGGGGAGGGTTGACAAATAGTGCCGCGGTTACTGACCTCTGTGAATTTATCTGCGACCATGAAGCGCACACGCCAGCTTCTGCGAACGAATGTTTGGGTTGAATGCAACTCCAAAATGTCGAGGACTGGCCAAAAGGGGCCAACACACACTAGTTAACATCGCGAATAAATGTCAACTGAATGTCAGCTAACACCCAAAAAATTTGTCCATTACACTTAGGGTGTCAAAAAATTTTTTTTACGGAAAACGGAAAACGGAAAGGTAAAATTTTTTCACTTTACGGAAAACGGAAAACGGAAAGGTAAAAAAAAATTTCTGCCGGAAAACGGAAAACGGAAAGGTAAAAAAATTTCACTCAGCGGAAAACGGAAAACGGAAAGGTAAAAAAAAATTGTCGGCCGGAAAACGGAAAACGGAAAAATGAAATGCCGGAAAACGGAAAACGGAAAGCAAAATTTTCACGGAAACGGAAAAAAATAAAGTGAAATTAGCACGGTAATAGACTAATTTGCAGAAGGAAAACCTGCATGCAGGTTTGCCTGTTTGGCTTTGATTGTGGTAGCTGTACATTCTGCAACTATGGATCATGCCTGTAACTTCACTTGTAGTTCAAGCTTAACTGAACCAACAAAAAATCATCAAAAAGTAGCCATAGTGGCCATAGGAAAGGAAACACTACGACAATTTCACAGTCTAGAAGCAGTGGGAATCACTGATGACCCCTATGCAATTGATGACAACATTGCAGAGGAGATGATAATAAATAGCATAAAATTCAACAACAACAACAAACAATATTATATTGACTGGCCGTAGAGTATCAGTGACCTGCCCACAGGAAAAGCAGAAGCCTTGGTGCAGTTTAAATCACTGATAAGAAGATTCAACAAAGATCCAAACTTATTCGAACAATACCGGAAAGTTTTGGACGACCAACTAGAAAAGGGAACAATTGAGATCTGTGACGACAAAACAGACAACAAGGGGTTTCATTACCTGCCACACCAGCCAGTAATCACGCCGGGCAAATCGACATCATGCAGAATTGTGTACGATGGGTTGGCAGGTAAGCCCAGTTTCATTGAGTGCCTTTTTAGAGGAACAATTACAACACCATTAGCACTGGGCTTACTCCTGAGGTTCAGGGCAGGCAATCTAGCATTAATTGCCGATATTGAAAAGACATTTTTGCAAATAGGATTGCATGACCAAGCTAGAGACTACACACAATTTTTCTGGCTGAAAGATGCCTCAAAACCAGTAACTGAAAATAACTTAATAGTACTTTGTTTTAAACATGTACTGTTTGGTCTTGTCTGCAGCCCAGCAATTTTGGGAGCAGTCATAAAATACCATTTAAATGTGACAATAAACAACATGAATGAATATGAATAAAATGAAGGGGAACAAAACCAGTTGGCAATGATAAAAAACAACATTTACGTCGATAACTTCAGCATGAGTGTCACGAATGAAGTTGAAGCTTTAGAACTATATTACAAAGTCAAAGCTTTATTTAACCAATGTTGTATGAACATGAGGGAATGGCTGTCAAACTCCAGATCAGTCATGAATGAAATAGCAGAAAACAACAGGAGTCCAAAGGTGAATAAAATTGTCACAGTAATGGGCATGAAATAAAATCACTGAACAGACATGCTGGCAATATCAACACCAAAATTGCAAATTGACAGGATCACAACACCAACCAGACGAAAATTATTGGTGTCAGCATATTGGGTTCACAGCACCTGTTTCACTGACCCTGAAATCCCAGTTGTCAATGCTGCTCCAAGAGACAAAAACAACACAATGGGATGAGCCAATTGAAGATAAATACAGATTGGAAAAACAATGGAAAAATGCCAGAAAACTGAAAATTGAGCCAGAAAATGGAAAAATGGCCTGGTAAAATGGAAACGGAAAGGTAAAAATTTTTCAGCCGGAAAACGGAAAAATGGGCCGGAAAAACGGAAACGGAAAGGTAAAAAAATTTCAGCTGCCGGAAAATGGAACACGGAAAGGTAAAAATTTTTCGGCTGCCGGAAAACGGAAAGGTAAAAAATTTTCGGCTGCCGGAAAACGGAAAACGGAAAGGTAAAAAATTTTCCTGCGGAAAGGCGGAAACGGAAATTTGACACCCTAATCACACTCAATATTAACAACGAAAATCAAGTGCCACGATATAAAATTAACTATGCTGTATCACATACGAAAGATGAGAGCACATAATTGACCAAACAAATTTTGTCACTAATTTTGTGTCAACTAGTGCCAAAGACACAAACATAGGGTTGGCCGATGTTTTTTTTTAAACGTTTTTTTTTAAAAAAAAACGTTTTTTTTTAAAAAAAACATGACGTCCGAAATGTTTTTTTTTAAAAAAAAACATCGGCCGAAATTTTTAGTACTAAGCACTAGGTATTTTGCAAAATTTTTGCGCGCAAGCGCGCAATTTCACACACAAATTGACATTGGTGGTTGTTTTCATTGGTTTTGTTGCATTTTTAGTATCAAAACATCCATTTCTATGTGCTACCATGGGTGAATAAGCCGACATATGTTGCTGTAATATATAATATTGAGGTAATGTGCTTCCATGTACCTCCACAGTGTGTAACTTCACTCCCAAAGTAACAACCTCCTTTTATAACCTTGTTTGATCACCATTCCGTGCCAAACTTTACCTGATGTCACGAACATTCAACTATAAGGCGATATACGAACGATATGTCGACGAAAAATGGATATTTTTGACACAAATCACCACTTATAATGCTATCCCATGGCTCCACAGCCATTATATGGTCATATTTAACATCACAGAGTATTGCCAGTGTCTGATATACCTATATATGTTGACACTAGGTCATAGCTGGGAGCTTTTAAAAAAAAACGTTTTTTTTTTAAAAAAAACGTTTTTTTTTAAAAAAAAACGTTTTTTTTTTAAAAAAAACATCGAGTTAAAAAAAAACGTTTTTTTTCCAACCCTACACAAACAAATGCAAAAAAACACCAGAACAAACGCACCTGTCCTCGATCAGCTGCATCATAGTGGGCTTGGCGAGCTCGCGCACCTCGTCGGGCTTCTTCAGCAGCGACGCGATCGCGATGCACGCCTCCACGGCCAGCAGGCGCACGCTGTCCTGCGTCCAGTCGCTTTTGAGTGGAAAACATTCTCGACAATATACTGTCGACCGGGGGTAGCAGGGACGTATCCAGGATTTTTGAGCGGGGGGGGGGCTGTTTGTTTACGGAGCCCGGCGAGCGGGGGGGGGCTCAGCCCCCCCCCCCTAAAATTTCGCCTTCAAAGTGACGGAATGACGCCATGGCTATAGCGCCATTCGTAGGCGCCAGGCCATGGCGCCAATGGCGTTGGCGCTGGGGCCAGAAACCGCTGTATATGTATGTAAATATACGTACAAGTACAGCGACAGGCACATAAGTCAGTGCGTTTTCATGGATTTGTGTTTATGGGGACTGATCTAAAGAAAATATAAGGGTACAGGGGGTAAAATGCGCGCTTGCGCGCGAAATTTTCGCGGAAAGGGAAAAATTTTATCCCAAAAGTTGCATCTCCTGGTGTTTTTCCGGTCTGACCCCGGAAGGGGGGGGCTGCAGCCCCCCCCCGCCCCCCCCCCCCTGGATACGGCCCTGCCATCAAGTGACAACAAAAGTGTCACCTGATGTGAGTGCCCCCTTATATGTAACAATCATTCTACCGTATTTCCTCGAAATACCCCCCGGGGGGTGATTGTTTCAGAGTGAGAATTTTGACGGGGGGGGTTAAACGAGGGGGGGCTTATTATTTCGCCAGAAATTTTTTGAAATCCCGTTACAAATTTGTCGTTTGTAACGTACACAGACGTCGAAAAATACACCAAATAGAGTCTTTACACTTACATAAGTATGTAGATGGTATAAAAAGGTTCTAACGTAACACAGTGGTTCTTTTTAACGTCTGTTCTGTATTGCTCGGATCACAAACCGCAGCTTTAGTCGGGTAGGAAAAGGGGGTTGGAGGCAGTAAACCCCCCAAGTAATCGTCCAGCTATTTATCTAGGAGGCAAATTTTTTGGCTACTATCCCCTGAACACCACCCCTCCCCAACTCGGCCAGTTATCTACCTTTCTGAAGCGATTTTTGAGAAATTATACTCAATTTTTGCTGAAAATCGCTAAGTTTCATAACAATTTATAGATGTTTACCTCAAAAATAACTAGTTCGTGTCTAACCGTGATTTGCTACCTACCCTACCTCCTGGAGGGTCAAAATCTAGAATAACCCGGCTGTCGACAAATTCAACCGAATGTAAAGACGGGCAAACACCAACCTGTTCGTCGACGGCGAGATCAAAGAAAATTGTCATAAATGAACCCTTCGCATTGGCATCCTTGGTGATTAGATCCGGCTCAATAGCGGTGGCAAATTCGCCCAATTTCTGCGCCGCCGCCCGCCGCACCATGGGCGTGTCGTCGCGCGCCAGCTGCCTGTCACGCAAGCAAAATTCGGTAAATAACCAAGGGGCACTCGCACACACACACCCTGTAAAATGTCTGGCAAAGTGTCAAAAGTCACCGTAAAATGGTGAACGAACGTTTTGCCATTTTTCATGGTATTTTACATGTCTTTTGACACTGCATCACATTTTACATGACATTTCACATGTTGCATTACATTTGACATTTTACACGGTCGGGAGGTGTCACCTCTACACTTTGCTTTTTTACATGCGCAGTGAGTATAAAAAACGTACCTGAACAACGAACGGAGGTCCTCTTTGATAGCGGGCGAGACACGCGGGTAAACGCAGGCGAAAAGTCCACACGCCGATGTGCGCGATGTGAACCAGTCGCCCCCGGCCAGTCTGAATGGCGAACATTTTTTCATTTGTTTACTATTCACTGTAGTTGAGTGAGGAAATGGGAGTTTTAGACGATCTGTGCTGAATGGGGCAATATTTGACAATGAATACAATCGCCAACGACCTACTTTCACCGCTAGTAGGAAGTGACAAACACACCGGAAAAAAACTTCCGATGCTATGAATCGGCCTGAGGGTTCAAGCGAGACTTGATGGTCGCATTCCTTCGAAAAAATTCAATCTGAGCTTCGAGTCTCAATTTCGAAAAAGCGGCCCTACATGAGCTGCCCGAAAGAACCTGTCGGGCAAAACCCATTCACAACCCCAAAACCCCACCTTTTCAACATGTACACAAAGTGCTCCTCCAACGCGGCGGTGCTGTGCTTGTCAGCCAACGCTCTGAGCGACTCCACGGCCTTGTCCCTGACCACGGTTTCTTCCACGGTGGCCAAATTTTCCAGCGGCGGCAACAAGTGGTGGACAAATTCCGGCCCGCCGACTAGAGGACAAAAGTTGCCCAGCTGCTCGGCGAGCGCTAACAGGACCTCGTCTTCATCGTAGATTGTGTCTGCGGAAAAGAAGTGTTTGTTGGCAACAGGGGTTGAGTAGGGGGGGGTGGGGGGGGGGGGTTACCCCCCCTCCCCCCGCCAAAAAAAAAATCCGCCAGCTATATATCTATCCCGGAGGCCCGCTCACTAACCAGTGAGAAAAGGGATGAGCTCGCTGCGGGTACGTTCCACACCGAGCGCAAGCGCGATCGTCGACAGCTTGCGGATGCTGTTCAGTCGTAGCTGCAAAGTGTAAAATAGTCGATATTTGAATAAGCCTCGAAACGACAAAACCGGTCTATCGCTGAAAAGCGCCATGTTTCTACGACGGTTTGGAGTTATGTTCAGTACAAAAGTATTGCATACGACGCATGGCGCGGGTTAATAGGTGTGCACCAGACGCCATTATGCGGCTTAGGCGGATTAACGTTACGTTTGTAGATTTTTAAATTTTTTTAGTTGTTTGATGAGTTTTTTGTGATAATGTCGTCTGTTGGTGATTCAAATCATCGGTATTATTTTAGCGACTTTTTTGATAATGTGCCAAAAATTCGATTGGGATTATAGATTTAGATACGGTTTGTACTTCACATTTATTTGGTTTGGATATGCTTTACATACAAATTTGTAATATTTTCACAATATTTTAGGCTCTGCTTAGGCTTAGGCTTAGGTCTGTGTCTTTTGGTGACACGCTCATTCTCTGGAAGGAGGTACGAGTGTCACTTGGACCTAAGCCAATTGGTAAACGAACACTGAGAAATCGTTTGCCCGTCTGTTACACCCCCATTGACTCGTGCCACTTACCGTATGCAATAAGAAGTACTTTTGTATTGAAAATAACCCCATTTAACCGTTTCTACAAAAACGAAGAAATGAATGGTCCAATTGAATTAACTTAAACATCACACTGTACAAAACAAAAACCACAATCCACCCTGATTCACACCTGCACATCCTCATTCCTCAACTCATCAATCAGCACCGCGATGGGGTATAGCGAGTCTTCAGATTCTTCCATTGGCACGGCGCCACCGCCCGACATGCCGATTGTGTCTGTTGGCCTGCGGGCACGCTTATTGGGGCTTCAATCAGCTACTTCACGGCGATGAGAGAGTCCTGGACTTTTTTCCTTTTTTTCGGAAATTCGATTTTTGATGGTGGAGGGACTTGTTCTGGATGTTAGAGTTGTACAAATTAGACGAGCAGTTTTATAGGCGGCCAAAGGTCTTGAGCTTCAGTGATTTATATTCAGACTAATTTTAGCAGTCTGTACAGCCAATGCAAAAATCTTCATCGTTTGTCGTATGTGAGAACAACATCCTCAAAAAATCTCTTTAGACGTTTACTACGATACAATAGAGTTGTGCACGATTTCGAAGCAAAATTGTTGGCCCAGTGCCAGCTAAACCCATAAGAGAAAGATATTGGCCCAGTGCCAGCTAAACCAAAGCACACCGTTACCGCGGACACTGCCCAAAGCATTTCGCAGTATGAACCTCGAATTGCTCGGTAAGTCTTACATGCGCTCATACCCTTGTCGTTCGCCCTTCACCCCAATTGAATTTATGACCAGTATTCTAAAAACCCACTTTTTTGACCCATTTTTCCAGAGTCCTTCGGGCAGAACTACCCAGAAGAGTCTGACGGGGTGCTCGAATGTGGCGGCGGCGCCGTTTGCTGCAAGTTCAATCGCTGGGGAAGCTTGCTCGCTGTGGGCTGTACGGACGGCAAGGCGATTCTGTTCGATTTTATCACACGGCAGCCTTGCAAGACCATCAGTGCTCATGTGCTACCTATTTCTAGTCTAAGGTTGAGTTTTATGGGTGTTCGTGTTTTTCAACCGTTTTTTTAAACGGTTTGAAAATAACGGTGCGGTGAGATCCGTGTGATACTTGAAGGTGTTCGGAACAAGCAGTTTTCAGCCCTAAGAACTAGGGTGGTGGAATTTATCGTTCCGTACCGCGTACCGCACTTTTCAGATGTACCGTACCGTTTACCGCAAAATAGAAAATTTTCCGTACCGTGTACCGCAAAACCGTCCCGTTTGCCACCCTCTAAAAACCCTTCCTATTCAATCAAAATAGGGACAAAAATGAATCGATCGCTCACTTCACAGTTGGTCCCGCAATGGTTCCCGTTTGCTGACGGGCAGCGGCGACTGCACAGTGGCGCTGTGGGACGCGGCCACGGGCGAATGTCTCGATCGTTATCGATTCCCCAGCAATGTGCTCAAGGTGCAGTTCCACCCGAGAAATCGGTTTGTGATACAATTATGTTTTCTTAGGGGCAATCCCAAACCCTGTAAAACGCACTGTAAAGTACAAAGTGTCAAAAGTCATGTAAGATGCCCTGGAAAATGGCAACTGGTTGCCATTTTCCAGGACATGGCTTGACATGTGACTTGACACTTGAGTGAAGTGACTTGACATTTTACAGGGCGTTTTACAGGGTCTGGGACTGGCACTTGGCGAATACTATTGAGCAGATGTTAACGTAAATATTTCAGGTCTCTGTTCCTTGTCTGCATTGTGAAATACCCGTGCGTCCTAGTGAATGCTACCGATGCGAGCCACATGTGAGTCACTTTGACATTCCTGTGGGCACTACCAAACCCTGTAAAATGTCAAAAGTCAAGTAAAATGCCCAGTGAACTGGCAAATACTTTTGCTATTTTACAGGGCATTTTACATGACTTTTGACACTTTGCAGGGCATTTTACAGGCTCTACGAGTGGCGCCACTGACTGCCATCACTATTCGTTCACCCAAACCAACCATTCATCACAGAGTGGTGCCGTGCGATGATGAATCTACCACCTGTACAGCGGCAGAGGTCAATGTCACCGCGAGTTTTGACAGGCGCGGCCAGCATTTACTAGCTGGCAATGGTCGCGGCAGGGTGACCGTTTTTGACACGGACACTTTGAGACCGGTGGCCAGTTTTAGACTGCAGTCTAATCATGCCATTAGGAGTTTGGAGTTTGCTAGGAGGGGAGAGTGAGTGGGAATTGTTGTCGATGGAGGAGTTTACTGTTGTCTGGAAATCAGTCTTTTGGGGATATCTATTTTCATTTGTTGATGGGGATATGCATAAACTATTTTCTGGGGTGATGATTGGATACATTTATTGAATATTGAAATGCTGGAATTTACAACGCAAAATACTCTGTTCAAGTGGAGTTGAGTTGTAAGCCAAAAAGCCGTGATTAATGCCATGTTTGGACGAATTTCATTGCTGGCACGGCAACAAAGTAATGAGCTACATCTGTTGATCTACTTTGCTCATTTCTCACGAATCTACACCTTTCTGTTAACCCTATCAATCATTTCAATCACAACGCAGCACCTTCCTGACGAACTCCACGGACCGCGTGATCAGGGTGTTCGACCTGCGCGAGGTGCTCGTGCGCGGCGTCAACTGCGGCGCCGCCGAGCCCATGCAGAAGCTCACCGACATGGTCAACAAGTGCGTGCAAGATCGTTTTGTTTGTGTGTGGAAATGGTTGCCGTGAGAGTTTCAGTAGCCCAGAAGCACCTGGGAGCACGCTGGGTTAATTGATCTTATGTGATACTATGGATGGAACGTTATTTTTTAGCTGATATATATATTTTTTTTAAATCACGAGTATATCTGATTTTTTTAGTCAAAATGCAAAAACGTTGGTAGATGTTCACTAGAACATTTACATGTTTTTGCGCGCAAGTGCGCGATTTCACAACCATATTTACATTAGGGTTTGGGATGGTTTGTATTGGGTTTGTTATCGTAGTGGCAAACCTTTCATTTCCGCGCACTAAATACAATCTTTGCTTTTTGATCAAAAATTGATTGACACCTCTGATTTAAAAAAAATCAGTTTGAAAATTGTCATCTCAAATATCTGATCACAATAATTAGATCACCAAAATAAATACAAACTCCCTCATTCAAATTCCACCGCAGAACTCTTTGGCGCGCGTGCTGTCTATCCGGCAACGGCGAGTACGTGTGCGCCGGCGCGCAAAAAGGCCACGCCCTGTACATCTGGGAGCGGAACACTGCCACCCTGGTGCCTATCCCAGACCCTATAAAACGCCCTGTAAAATGTCAAATGTCACGCAAAGTGTCAAAAGTCATGTAAAATGCCCGGTAAAATGGCAAACGTACGTTTGCCATTTTACCGGGCATTTTACATGACTTTTGACACTTTGCGTGACATTTGACATTTTACAGGGTTTCACAGGGTCTGGGACCGCCCGCGGGTCAAGATCCTGCACGGCGCCAAGGGCGAGCAGTTGATGGACGTGCAGTGGCACCCCGGCAGGCCGGTCATCTGCTCGGTGGCTAGTGGAAATGTGGGCGTGTGGACGCAGAGCCACGTTGAAAATTGGAGCGCTTTTGCGCCCGATTTTAGGGTTGGTAAAAGGGGTTTTTCTGTATAAAAATGTGAAGTGAAATGAGAAGTGGAGAACTAATATAAAATAAAAACGTAACGGATGAATTCTGACTTAAAAAGCATTGTTTCTCATGACGGTAATAATGGTTCTGTGGGAACGTGGGATTTTTCGCTTGCGTCTCAACTTTGGGATTGAAAATGTTACCCTATTCAAAACACGATTTCACGTCACTTTTCACTTCTAATTTCACTTCGCTTTTCCGGAATCGGCACCAGGTCACTCACTCTGTGAATTATGTCGGCTTTTTTGCCGCGCAATTTGTCAACGCGTGTTATTTGCGCCGGCGCAGGAATTGGATGAAAACGTGGAATATGAAGAGCGAGAATCCGAGTTCGATATCGAAGATGAGGATCGCAGCGTCGAGTTTAATCCAGGTAAATGCGAAGCACTTGCTTAGCATGTGCGTAATTTCCTGCGCTCACGCGCGTGTCGGCCGACTTCCAGGCGCCTTACGGCCAGGGATGTATCCAGGCTTTTTGAGCGGGGGGGCTGCTTGTTTACGGAGGCCGGCGACAGCCCCCCCCCCCAAAATTTTAGCTACATAGTGGCTGAATGGCGCTGGCGCCATTAGTAGGAGCCACGCCATGGCGCCATTGGCGTTGGCGCCAGCGCCATGGAATGATGTATTAGGTTGTCAACTAAGTAACCTTAATTTCTTGTGTATGTGTGATCGCAAAAAATTAATGTTACTTAGTTGACAACCTAATATATGTATGTAAATATACATACAAAACAGCGAAAAGTTCAACATTGAGTGTATTTATAGCGATTTGCGGCCACATGGAGCAAATCTGATGACAATACCTTATGTCTGGTGAAGAATGCGCGCTTGCGCTAAAAAATTTTGACGCTGACGTTGACAAAAGTCGCATTTTCCGATCACTTTCTGGTCTCGCCCCGGGAGGGGGGGGGGGCTGCAGCCCCCCCCCCGCCCCCCCCCCTGGATACGGCCCTGCTTACGGCGGTGTGCCTAAGCGCATCTATGCGCGAGGGCACAATCAAAGGCGCTGCTGTTGAGGGGCGCTTTTGCAAACACTGTTCAGCATGTTAATTAGTGCTTGAATTTGAAATTTTCACTTTTATTTTTATATTTCATAAATATTTATCTATTTATTTGCAAATCTAAATTCCGATTTGCATGCATAAACATTTATGTATGAGCTATTTTCCAAACTTTAGTTTGATCTCTGATTGTGTCGCTGCACCGCCGCGCATAGGGTGCATAGATGCGCAGAGAATTTACATGCGCTGAGAGTTTCCGCCCGCCTTACACCCTGATTGAATCTGTGCACCTTTGCCATTGCGTCTATAATTCCACTCGTCCGCAGCCAAGGCGGACGAAGACGAGATGGTGGACGTGACCACGACCAAAGCCCCCCAAGCTTTCTGCAGTTCCGATGAAGAAGACTTGCGTTAGTTGACACGCACCGACAACTCTGACTGCGCACCGTCTGAGAAGTAGATTGCTCTGAATAAAAAAATTTGATTGATCAAAAAGTTTCGGCACCGTAATTTTGCTGTCGAGGCAGCTTATAGGCTCAATCTGTTTTGTTGTATCCAAAGGATAGTAAGACTGCACCATTGACATTTGAACTATTCTATACCCGCACCCCCGCCTTCAGGAGAAGGTAACGTCAACCCCAAGGACGATCAACCCCTGTGGTTCCTGAGCGTAGCCCCAGAAATCGAACCCAGCGGCAGTGCCCAACACCCTGGTGCCGATCACCAATTGGTGGTGGATGGCAGCTCTGGTCAGAGCCACCAGCAGGGCACAGTACCAGCACACCATGGCGGCATGCAGCATCCTGGCGCCGATGTCAGACCTGCAGTTGGCATGCTGCCAAATGTTGCTAAACAGGTTGTCGAGCACGTGGTCGATATCAAGCCGCTGTTACAAGGTTGGCTAGTGTTGGCGCTTCTTGCTTTGTGATTGAATGACTTTGTTCTGAGATGCTGTCCGCCAGCCATAGCGGAAATTGGGTGGAGTGTATAACTCACGACCTCAAAGCTTATAACATCATTTCGGTAAGCTTAAATACGTTCAAAGCTGATATATGAGTTTTCACAGACAAATTGAAATTTCGGTATAAAATTTTTAGTGTTTGTTTAGACCCACCATCCAAATTCACAGACACGAGTGCGTCATTTGCGCCGCCATCTAACGTCGCGCCCGCCAATGCAAACTCTGCGTCGGTGAGCTCTGTGCCGAGCAGTCGGAAGCGCTCGTCGATGAGCAACGTGGGCCAGCCGCCGAGCAGATCCATGGCAAAACACAGGCGGGTCGCTGGCTCGGGAAGATAAATTGAAGTTGTGAATATTGAGACTTTCTGATCTCTTTTGTGCTGGGCGGTTGGTGATTACATCCCATATGCATTTACGTAGCTTCTGTACATAAAATATTTTAATTGTGATTTAGTAAATAAGTTATAATAATAATATGTATTCTATTAAAAAGTTTTGCTACATGATGTTTGGCTTTAAAGTTCTGGGATGTCGGAGTGTATGCAAAAAAAACGATCGATGGAGTTTGATTGAAGGTTCAAACGTGATCGCCTTTTCGGGATTGCGATTGTTTTTTTAGTTTTCTGTATACGAGTCGGCATTGGGGTGTCGGGATCAGGATTATTTTTTATATTTTTGGGCAGAAATCACCACATATAATGCTATCACGCGACTCCACAGCTATGGCTCTGTGTATCACCGATTCACCACAAGTACTGCCAGTTGTACGATATACCTGTATCATTGACTCAGAACTATATTTTGGAGCTTTTTAGGAAAGGTCTTGACAAAGCGAAAAAGCGCTTTTTAAATATAAAAAAGCGGGCCGTTGAAAAAAGCGCTTTTCTACTACTGCTGCATAAAATGAGACAATATAATACTACATAGTGCCACAAAATATCATCACATCAACACCAAACTGTGTGAAAATAATCAATTTGCAGCAATAGTTGGTGCGGTTTTTTCCTCCTTCACTACTATAACATTCATTGTACACACTGCCAGCTACACTAAACAATTGTTCACTCGGCACTAATGAAGCTGGGGCAGACTTTGGCTAATTTTGCCAACACTGGAAACTTCAAACATTTTGGCTGGATGCCAAAAGTTCTGCTGAAAAATTCCCAAAGGAATGTAGTGCAATTTAAATGCAGATTGAAAACCCGCCAATATTGGCCCTTATGACAACATGTGGGTCAGCATACACCAGGGACGTATCCAGGATTTTTGAGCGGGGGGGGCTGCTTGTTTACGGAGGCCGGCGAGCGGGGGGGGGGGGGGGCTCACTCCCCCTAAATTTTTGCCCACACAGTAACGGAATGGCGCCATGGCGCTGGCGCCATTCTAGGCGCCACGCCATGGCGTCATTGGCGCTGGCGCCAGTGCCAGAAACCACTGTATTTGTATGTAAATACACGTACATATAGAGCGGCGAGACCCCTTTTGGGATGAATTTCAAGGATTTGTGCCTATGGGGGCCCACCCACTGATAATTATACGTTTGCGAAGGTGAATGCGCGCTTGCGCGCAAAATTTTTGCACATACGATGAAAAATGTATAGAAAAAGAAAGTTGCATTTCCGACGATTTTTTGGTCTCACCCCGGGAGGGGGGGCTGCAGCCCCCCCCCCCCCGCCCCCCCCTGGATACGGCCACGGCATACACACTGCACTAGGGCATTACAGCCTAGGGTTGGCCGATTGTTAAACGTTTTTTTATTATAAAAACGTTGTTTTTTTAAAACACGGTCCGAAACGTTTTGTTTTTTTAAAAACATAGGCTGAAATTTTTAGTACTAAGCACTAGCTATTTTGCAAACATTTTTGCGTGCAATTTCACACACAAATTGACATTGGTGGTTGTTTTCATTGGTTTTGTGGCATTTTTAGTATCAAAGCAACCATTTCTATGTGCTACCATGGGTAAATAAGCCGTCATATGTTGCTGTAGTATATAATATTCAGGTAATGTGCTTCCATGTACCTCCACAGTGTGTAACATCACTCCCAAAGTAACAACCTCCTTTTATAACCTTGATTGATCACTATTCTGTGCCAAACTTCACTTGAAGTCACAAACATTCAACCATAAGGCGATATATGAACATCTCAACAAAAAATGGATATTTTTGACACAAATCACCACTTATAATGCTATCCCATGGCTCCACAGCCATTATATGGTCATTTATAACATCACAGAGTATTGTCACTTGTCTGATATACCTATATATGTTGACCCAGGAACATATATGGGAGCTTTTAATAAAAACATTGTTTTTTTAAAACGTTTTTAAAAGTTTAAAGTTTGAAAAAAAGTTTTAAAAAAAATTACCAGCAAATATTTACCACAAATTGTATTGTGGTAAATATTTGCTGTTAATTCTTTTTTTAAATTGTTCATAAACACCTTCCCGGTCACGTCCGGCACCCTATTTTTGATCTTACTTGTGACACCCTATCTCCAGTTCTAGGGCACGCCGGAAGGTGAAACTTCGGGAAGGTATTGGTGCAACCCCCCTCTACTTCGCATGAATTTGGGGGGTCGCGGCGACCCCTCTCAGGGTGGGTCGCCCTAGGTGCAATTTTTTTTTGGCTTTTATGGTGTCCCACAGCAGGTCCGGCACCCGCTGATTTCTGAGCTGTGGGAGGGGTATAAATCTAAAATTTTGGGCATGTGTTACCAACACCACTCCCCTACCATACACTTTTCAATAATGTGATATAAATGTGAAAAATTTCTAAAACAATCTCGGCTATTTACACAGGCCCCGGCCGGGGACCGGTCCCCGGCAAAAAATAAAATTATTCAAAAGTCGATAATTGGTGTGTATAGGTTGTTTGCATGTTAATTAGGTGAATTATCACCAAATTAGCATGCACAAAATTTTTGCAAGACGGTTACACCCGCTGATGCATTTTCTCTGGGGGAGTGTATAAATTTTGTTGGATTTGTCTGAATTTTGGCATGTGAGTACTCCTTTGTTTAGTGAGTACGCATGCCAAATTTCAGCTCAGCGCGGTTACCAGTTGTTATTTTATTTATACTTCAATTTTTTTCGATCACTGTATTTTTTATAGTGATCGAAATCCTGCCGGGGACCGGTCCCCGGCAATGTCGAAATGGCCCAGACTGGGGTCAAATGTCCCCGGTGAGAAAATTTTTTTTCAGTAAACAGAATTTTGGTCCCCGACAGGGGACAAATTTTTAGTCACCTGCCGGGGACAAATGTCCCCGGTCGGGGACAAATGTCCCCGGTCACGGACAAATGTCGCGGTCGGGGACCAAAATTCTTTGTTTACTGAAAAAAAATTCTCACCGGGGACGGGGCCATTTTGACGTTGCCGGGGACCGGTCCCCGGCAGGATTTTGATCACTATACAAAAATACAGTGATCAAAAAAAATTGAAGTATAAATAAAATAACAACCGGTAACCGCGCTGAGCTGAAATTTGGCATGCGTACTCACTAAACGAAGGAGTACTCACATGCCAAAATTCAGACAAATCCAAAAAAAATTTATACACTCCCCCAAAGAAAATGCATCAGCGTGTGTAACTGCCTCAAAACAATTTTGTGCATGCTAATTTGGTGATAATTCACCTTATTAACATGCAAACAACCCATACACGCCAATTATTCACTTTTGAAAAAAAATATTTTTTGCTGTGTAAATAGCCAACATTCTCTTATTCTATAAGAAGTAAAATCAAAAAATGGGTGCCAGACGTGACCGGGAAGGTGTATATATCGCCTTGTTGTTTATATAAAAAAAACTTAAAAAACAACAGTTTTTTTCCAACCCTATTGCAGCCCAATCACTGCTTGAACTGGCCATCTTTTTTTTAATTTTGATAAGATGCTGAAGCCACACAAGAACCCGGACAAGAATATTACCGTAGTAGAAAAAGAAAAAATACAGATTTGAAAAATAATGGAAAAATGCCAGAAACCTGAAAATCGAGCCGGAAAATAGAAAAATGCAAACAAAAAGGTAAAGAAAAATTCAGCTGCAGGAAAATGGAAAGATAACAATTTTCAACTGCCAGAAAATGGAAAGGTAAAAAGTTTGTCCGATAGAAAGCGGAAGTTGACACCCTAGCTTTACCAGCCCACCCTACTCTGGCCTTACCTGCCCACCCTATCCTAGCCTAGTCACAGTGACTCTAAAATACTGGTTGCAATGTTGGAATAGCCAAAGCAGGCAAGCAAGCATATGATTACAGTGGTTCCAAAATACTGATAAAACTTTTGATCTATTGGTGGAAAATATGTCATAATACATAGCTGTAATTTTTACCGTATTTCCTCGGTAGTGATGTGATGGCGCCATGGCGCTGGGGTTTTTTGTGGGTCCTTTTTTCTGTGGGTTTTAAAAGGCTGAGTTTTGATAAAAGATCAAATTTTAAAAATGAGCATGTCAAAAATCCATTTTTTATGAAAAATTTGAAGCAAACTGATAGATATGTTTTTTTCTGGATGTTGCATGTACCGTATATGATAGTGATTAGCATCGGAAAAATCTGGGAGATTTATATTTAAAAATTCTGAGATAAATATTTTTTCTCGATAAAGATTTTCAGATAAAGATAAATATTCTCAGATTTTCTGAGATAAATATTTTTTCACGATTTTTAAATTTTATAGAGACATCTAATTGTATTTTCTTTTTCAGAAAGTTTTAAAAATATCAGAAAATCTGTCAAATTATGATATTTATATTTTTCTAGTGTTTTTTAGAGAGATTTCATTACATTTTTTTCTGAGAGACTTTCTGAGATTATATTTAATTATATATTTTTTAAATTGACGATTTTTTTCAATGCTAATAGTGATTGATTCACGAGGCACCATTATATTGGGGGTTGCCGTTCTTTTTTCTCGCCAAATATTGCACAGATTTTTTATTTGAACATACCGTATTTACTCCAACAATCCCCCCTTGAATACATGCCGTTCTAATAGATGCGTCCTTTTATTATAGGTATGTCGCTCTACTAGAAGAAATACAGTACAAATTCTGAAAAAATTTCATACTGCAACATTGAAATACAGTACAACAGTCAATACAGTCCGGTATCATACTGTGCAGCACGATGGGGAAAAATTTGCACCATGTACTGCAATTTTTGAAATTTACCATACCATAATGTTTACCGCAAAATAGAAAAATTTACTGCAGTGAATTTACCGCGGAGCCATACCACCAGCCACCATAGTGTTCAGTATCACACCGGTCTCGCATCACAAAATCACGCATCACCATAGTAATTCCCGAAGAACTTTTATGTTGAACGATTTTCTGCCAACCATGATATTCAACAAGGTGGTCATTATGAACATAAATAATTGCTGCCCTGTAAAGCAGTCATTGTCAATGCCATCATGCAGCCGGGGCATGCGCTTTTGTTATTGTTAAAGAGCCGTTCGATGCTCAATGCTCGTTGCAGAGTTGTTAAAAGTACCAAACTTTTTCAAAGTACGTAAATGTAAGGTAGAACTTTTTTACTTTTACTCGTGAGTATTGATGGGTAAACATACTTTTCACTGGAAAGTGTAAAATTGGGTATTTTTGATTAAGTTTTCATCTAATTTTCACTCAAATCACTATATTTCATACCTTTTTGTACATTTTCACCGTCAAATTCACTAGTTCACCTACCGTATTTCCTCGAAATACCCCCCGGGGGGTGATTGTTTTATAGTGCTCCCGAGAGGGGGGGGTATTTCGAGGGGGGGGGTATTATTTCACAAGAAAATTTTTTAAATCCCTGTACGAAATTGTCGTCTGAAACGTACACAGACGTCGAAAAATACAACAAAAACCGCCATTTATAAGGTTATGTAGACTAAGATTAGTATGTAGACGGTATAAACACTGTTCTAACGTGACACCAACATTGTTTTAACGTCTGTTCTGTATTACACAGAACACAAACTACAGTTATTGTCATGTACGTTCCCTTTACACTCAATTTGGGGGGGTATTTCGAGGGGGGGGTGATTGTTTCATAGTGGTCTCTCGAGAGGGGGGGGGGTCAAACGAGGGGGGGGTATTTCGAGGAAATACGGTATGTACTTTCAAAAAGTATAGGTAAAACCGAGTACAGGTAATTTTTCAGAAGAAACGTTAACATATTTACTCAGTACATGAGTATAGGTATTTTATTTACATATTTTTCGAGTAAATATCTTAAACAACTTTGGTTCGATGCCGTAAGCTGGTATAAAAGGGAATGAATTTTGACAGTGTATCGCCAGTCGCCACATTGCCCGCAGTCAGAGAAAGACAAGAATAGGTCCAAACTGACAAAATGAAGCTGATTCTTCTCGTGTTCGTTGGCTTGCTGGCTGTTGCTGCCAAAGCCCAGCATGCTGACGAGGTCTGTTTCGATATTTTTCAGCCACACTTATCTTGTCAGCGCTTGTCTTAGCTGCAGAAAAATGCAGAACAGCAGGTGAAAGCTATAATAGGTAGTCGAATATAATTTGTTCAAGAGATGTTATTTATTCCTTCCCTTTGTGCAACTACATCTCGTTTTTCGGTTTTTCTCGAAATACAGTGCCATATAACATGCTTTTTGAGCCTTCTTCGTCAGCTTTTCCACAATTGCAGAAGAAATTTCAACAGAAAAATCAAACCCATTGTTTTTAATAAAAATACCTATCTTTTAGGCAAATATAATATAATAAAAAAAACATTTTTCAGTGCTACAGCTGCGTAGAGGGCGTTCCAGGTGCCAGTCCCAGACCCTGCAACTGCCTGTAAAATATCAAATGTAATCAAGGTAGCAAAAGTAATGTAAATATGCCTGTAAAATGCAATGGTATTTTACATGGCGTTTGATGCTTTGCATGACATTTGAGATTTTTACAGGGTCTGGAACTGCCTCCAGGTGACGAAGAAGCACTAGATACCGGTGTGACTGCGCAGCTGACTACATTGGCTTTTTTACATCCAAATGCCCCATGTGCAGCGAGGACCCCGACTTCGAGGTACTTATGCCATTTGTAGAGTCCCTCCGGCGGGGACACGGTCCCGCTTCCTCGAACCCCCCCCCCTCAAAATGGACACTGAATTTATAAACGGGAGTTATAAATAGAGTTGACACCGAAACAGTTGATATCCAGTGTGTGTGGCGCCTAGTGATGTAAAAGCGCCATGGCGCTAGCGCCAAAGTAAAAAGCGCCGTGGCGCTTTTGGCGCTTGGCGCAATTTTTACCCGGCGCCAGGAACAAAATACCTGGCACTGGCGTTTGGCGCTTACGCCAAAGCAAAAAGCGGTTCTGGCGCTTGGCGCCATTGGCACCTGGCGCTAAAGGTCGGAAAAGCGCCATGGCGCTTGACGCCAATGTCCTGGCACTTTTTACATCACTAGTGGCACCATTAGCGACTGAGATTTTGTCCACAAATATCTTGTGGCAGTTCCGCAAGTGGATAAGTAAAAAGCATACCGTATTTCCTCGAAATACCCCCCCCTTGAAATACCCCCCCTCGTTTGACCCCCCCCCCCCCCCCTCGAGACCACTATGAAACAATCACCCCCCCCCTCCTCGAAATACCCCCCCTCCTCGAAATACCCCCCCTCCTCAAAATACCCCCCCCCAATTGAGTGTAAAGAGAACGTACATGACAAATACTGCAGTTTGTGTTCTGCGTAGTGCAGAACACACGTTAAAACAATGTCGGAATCACGTTAGAACAGTGTTTATACCATTTACGTACTAATATTAGTCTACAGGAGTCTTTACATGTCAGTTATTGATGCATTTTTCTACCCCAGCGCACATCACAAACAACGATTTTGTACTAGGATTTCAAAAAAGTTCACGTGAAATAATAACCCCCCTCGAAATACCCCCCCCCCCCCTCGTTTAACCCCCCCCCCCTCTCGGGACCATTTTGAAACAATCACCCCCCGGGGGGTATTTCGAGGAAATACGGTATTTCGAGGAAATACGGTAATACGGTATTTACCGTATTTCCTCGAAATACCCCCCCCCCCCGCCTCGAAATACCCCCCCTCCTCGAAATACCCCCCCTCGAAATACCCCCTCAAAATGGCTACTATGAATTTATAAACCCCCCCCCCTCGAAAAACCCCGCTCCCAAATTGAGTGTATAGAGAACGTAATGCGATTAGTGATCCGGGTAACGCAGAACACGCGTTAATAACAATGACTGTTATGTTACAACAGGGTTTATACCATCTACGTATTTACTTATCTACCTATATTAGTCTATAGAGTCTTAGTCTTTGGTGCTATTAAGTCTATTTTGCGACGTCTGTGTACATTACAAACAACAATTTAGTACTGGGATTTCGGAAAATTTCTGGCGAAATAATACCCCCCCCCTCGAAAGACCCCCCTCGTTTAACCCCCCTCAAAATTTTCACTCTGAAAAAATAAACCCCCGGGGGTAATTCGAGGAAATACTGTATTCATTTGCAAAAAAACTGTACCGCTACCGTGTCTGTGGTCTAAAATTGTTGAAATACGAAAAAATGGTACTGCACGGTCACGGTTCCCCTTGAAAAACAACTCGCCTTGGGATTTATTCGAGAATTTAGGGTCAAATTTGAACCAGATAACAAATTTTTCCAATTTATTATTTTCATCGTCGGTTACAGAGCTGATTACAAAGTGATAAGTAGTTCCCAACTTTATACGCAGGGGCATATCAAAGACGCATGTGAAGGATCTGACAAGTCAAAGCAGCGGCGCGGCGAAGTTTTCATGTTTTAAGCAATTTTGTTTGAACTCTGGTGCAATTTGAAGGCAAGGCAGGCGGCATGATCCATTCTGATTATCTGGCACATGTTCACACACATTTTTATGGCCTCTGTAATCTTTATCAAACAAAATACCTAGATAGATATTAATAAACTAAATACCTAGATAGATATTAATAATAAACTAAATGCTCACTATCAATTTGAAAATGCATAATGATATTTTTTTTAAACAGAACAAAACAAATGAGGAGTTTGATTCCGAAACCCGTTATCTGCAGGTTTTTGGGTTTTTTGAAAATCGCATTTGAAACTTTGACATTGGCCCACGCGGGCATGCTTCAAGTGACAACGCTTGCCCGAAACTTTTTGAAAGGTTCATGAATTTCTCTACATTTTCCATATTTACAACCCTCTGGCCGGGGTATATACCTAGAGTTATGGTGATTTGTTTGACCTCACAATAGCATAAATGCATGCAGATAACGAGTTTCGGATGCAAACTATCACCTGAGTGCCACTAGCCTCATGAAAATGACCAGGTTCGGGTGCAAAGTCACCTGCAGATAACGAGTTTCAGGTGCAAATTCATAAAAACCAGTACAGATTTCCTTAACGAGTTTCGGATGCAAACTCCATTTTTGTATGGTGATTTTGACACCTCCATACTGAATCCTTAACGAGTTTCGGATGCAAAAAATGATAGTTTTTTTTGTAGATAACGGGTTTCGAGTGCAAACTCACCTATTTTGGGCTGCAGATAACGGGTTTCGGATGCAAAATTGCATTTTTTTCAAAAAACGCTATATCTGTATCTCGGGAACGGTATGAGATATTGAGAAAAAAAATTTTCTATCACGAAGAAATATATATATATACAGGGGTGGGCATCTTCAGTTACCGCTGGGAAAATGCGATAGATTGAGCTACGGTTGAGCTATCAGAATGAAATTTTAACACAATGGAGTAGACTCCATAGGACACCTATTCTAAAGTTTGCAACCCAAAGGCCACATTTTGGTTGAGTTGTGGAACACACGGTTTTTAGTGTAATTTTGTGACTTGGCGTCACCCATAGGATAAATCGAGGGTGGCATTTGAGGGGGGGGGGCATCGGTCGTTGGTGTCGTCCCATTCTGTCGTACATCGGCCGATTTTGATGCCCTTTGAGTATGTTGTGGTCGCGCCTACTACCAAATTCTTTTTTTACTCGAATAGTCCCCCAGTCCCGAGATAAGGGGGGTGAAGTCACAAAATTACACTAAAAACTGTGTGTTCCACAACTCCTCCAAACTGTGGCCGTTTGGGTTGCAAACTTCAGCATAGGTGTCCTATGGAGTCTACTCTATTGTGTTAAAATTTCATTGTGATAGCTCAACTGTAGCTCAAGCTATCGCGTTTTTCCAGCGGTAACTGAAGATGCCCACCCCTGTACGTCAGATCCGCACTTAACTCAATTTTTTTCACTTTTGCACTTAACAGGTTACGGAACCAAACTCCTCAAATATGGAAGTAAGTAAAATATGAGACATTTTTTCAGCAATTGGCTACACTTTTTATTAGAGGAAAACGTCAAATAATTTGATACCTATTATGTGAAAATGTACAGAATAATGAATGCTAGTGGTATAAATATACTGGTCCTACAAGGAAAATAAAAATTTATGAGATTACCTAAATTATGCTTCATGTGATTTCCATCCTTTTTCCAAAAGATGGTCAATTTTTCAATCTTTTTATTTATCTTTCAAACTTTTCAAATGTATTTATGCTTTTACCTGGGCATTTGGGTGTTTATACCTCTTATGCTCAAATAAAATATTTGATGCGTTGTTATCCTTTCCCGGAAGAAATAGCTGGGTACGTATACTGGGAGTGGGAAATTGTGATTCACATCTATTGCAAAACACAGGCGGGTCGCCGGTTCGGGCGGATAAATTAACGTGTGGAAAGCCATTCGGACAGGATCTGGTATGGGGCGGGGATCACCCTCCCCCCCCCTCAACAAAAAAAAAAATCCAGCTACCTATCCCGGAGGCTGCTCAGCTATCTATCTATCCCAAGGCAACATTTTTGGCTACAATCCTCTGAACTCAAACCCCCCCCCCAAAAAAAAATTGATCAGCTATTTATCTATCTGTAGCGATTATTGGAAACTTTTACCCAGAATTTTGCCAAAAATCTCTATTTTTATGCTTTTTACCCATATTCATATCCTGAATCACCACTTCATCTACCTTATTGCCGATTTTAAGCAATTTTAAACTGTCTTTCGCTTATTTTTAGCCGTGTTTCACCTATTTTAGCGCTTTTCCACACTTTTCTTCTACACCTCGAAAGAAGCCTATAATATTGCACCCCTGGTTGGTGTGGCGGTGCACTTGTACGCACAAATGCCTGGTACGCACAAATGCCCGGTACGCACAAAATTGTGCCCGCCACGCACATCTGCCCGGTACGAAATGACATTACATTACATTTTGACCGTGTATTTCTTATCACACTTGTGAGTGAAGTGAAAAAAAGTTGCGCAATGACATTAGTTAACTTTTTGTCACTTCACACATATTTGAACATCACTTGAAAAAGTGTCAAGTGAAAAAACGGTGGATAATGGCTATTTTTGACCGTTTTTTTCACTTGACACTTTTTCAAGTGATTTTCAGATATCAGTGAAGTTAAAAAAAGCTGTGCAATAACATTAGTGACCATCTGTCCTGTACGCAAAGATCATCAGCCATGTAAGTTACCGGGCAGATGTGCGTGGCGGGCACAATTTTGTGCGTACCGGGCGTTTGTGCATACCAGGCATTTGTGCGTAGGAGGCCTGACCCGTTGGTGTTCATTATCTATCTACTCGTAATGGAAGTTACATACAGGTAAATACATCGGCACTCGGTAATGAACGCTTTTTTTCTAGCGGTTTACTTTGAAATGCCGTTTCCATGGTAACACTGTTGTCGTGTGATAGTCGCGCTGAATTGGAACATTCTCCAATGGCGACCAACACAGTATTTTTTTACACACTAGTTGATATTGTGGCCACGCACACTAGTACACAACTGAGGCCTCTACTTCTCAAAGTCGACAAGTCCACAAAATGTGATTTTGAGTAAATCGCATTTTGTTTCGGACCCAATTCCAGGCCCGTGGTGCGTGTCCAATTTGGCTCTCTCATGCTTTCCATTAAGTTTCATATGTTGACAATTAAGTGTCAAATTTTCAGCCCCTGCTCTCAACTTTTGTGTGAAAAATTAGGTGTCCATAAATTTCCATTCGGTCAGAGCAAAACTGTTTTTGGGAGGGAATTGGACTTGTCGACTTCTTGCACTAACAAACATTTTTGTTCCCGGGGAAGCCGAGGCTGCCTTATGGGCAATTATGGCTGCCTTATGGCTTAAACTCAAATCTGCTCAAAACAGATTTATTAGTTTCCCAAATTTTGGTGGTGTGCGCGGCGCCATTTTTCTGTCAACCGATTTATGTCACCTCAAATTTCAAGCTCTCGTGTCGCAGAGCGATCTCCAAATGCACTTGCCGTAATATTTTTTTTTCAACGTTGTCGCATGTGCATCTGGAGATCGCTCTGCGACTAGCATTGAAAAAATCGTCAATTTAAAAAATATATAATCTCAGAAAATCTCTCAAGAAAAAAATATAATAAAATCTCTCTCAAAAAAACTGGAAAAAATATAAATAAATAGGTATAAATATCAGAATTCGAGATATTTTCTGATTTTTTAAAAATCTCAGAAAATCTCTCAAAAAGAAAATATAAAAAAATCTCTCTAGAAAATCGTGAAAAAAATATAAATGTCAGAAAATGTTATATATTCTGAGATTTTTTAAATATAAATCTCCCAGAGATTTTTCAATGCTATCTGCGACATGTGAGCTTGAAATCTGAGTTGACACAGACCAGTTGACACACAAATGTCAGCTAGTGTGCGGGCCGCCAATGTACACGCTATCGAATAATCTCAAAGTATGCAAACGTTCATATTGTAGTACTTGCGACCGCAGTCTGATCAGGGGGTTCCGTCGGTGACAGAGGTGCAATTTGGGGGAGGGGGGGGGGGGGTGGAAATTGCTTCAGCACATACAAATAACTGAGCTGCCTCTGAGATAGAGTTTAAAGGTCCCCCTGCTAGACACCAGAATTTGTATTCACATGATGGAAAACATTTCATTTTCTGTACTTCATACACATTTACAGCATAATCCACACTGATAATAAATAATAGCAAAAGAACATCACAAGTACAATTGAAAAAAAATACTTAAGAAATACACATTGGTATATGACTGTGAGAATGAAACACAAAATTTATAAACGTTCAATATCACTGTAACTTATTGTGGCAAGTTTTGGTCAGCGTAACCAGCGAAAAACAACAATTTCTAAACATCGCAAAGTTTTTGGAAGTACTTGTACAAGTAAATAGCGTGACGCAAAGAATCCCGTTTCCAATTTCGCAAATAGACAGGTGGCAAGAAAAGTATGTATCAATGACAAGTAGTGAAGGAAAAGCGCCAGAAAAAAAGGGAGCCAGGCGCCAATGGCGCCATGGCCATGGCGCGGCGCCCTTTGGCGCCCTCAAGCGGCGCCATTCAATCGCTAGTGACAAGTAAAATAAAAATTTCCATTCGCATATTCACTTGGCTGAAAAGTGAACGGCCTGGCCACGGAGCTATTCTTGCCACTGGACAACTAGTAGATTCGATTGAATAATCTCCCTGAAACAACCTCTGATCAATTGGTATCCCGGGGTACAGATTTTATCTAGGTAAATAATACATCGAGTCTACCTGATAAACCTTGTAATCTTGTTTTTGGATTCCAAAGTGGTTCAGGGGGTTCTTATTCATAATGGCATCAAAAATGAACGTAATATTTATTGTTTACCGGAGTACGAAAAGCAAAATAAAATGGCAAGCATCGACTAGATGGACTAGATTATTGATTAGGCAAGTATCATTCGAAGTAAATACATAACTGCTTCCTTCCTTTTTGTTATAATTGTGTTTAAACAAATGGTTGGTTGAACTTGGCACAAATTCCATGTGGGCGCGCATGCAACTAAAATTTCCAATCACTAAAAATACGCGTAAAAATCCTATTTAGCTGAAACGACTTGTGGGCGTTTTGTGACATTTGTGCTCAGTTCTTGCATTTTTTCCGAAGTTATTTACGGTTTGAAATGTGAATGCGACGTAATTTGGAGGACAATCTCTCTCTTTGGAAGCTCTCTCTCCGAGCGCTAGACTATAACTTCGTGAAAAATTGCGCTTTCAAATTTGCGAACAAGTATTTTCCCGCTGAGATGGGCGAGAATCCAAAGCGCGAAAACCAAATGAAAGTACAGTACAGCGATCATTGCATGACGTCATAGTATGACCGAGGCACTTAGGTTTTTGCTGGTAATTCAATCAAAACAACGAACTAAAAATCGAAGAATGTTTTGAAAGTAGATTATATAATACTCCGATACTCCGATAAGTTGTTTTTTAAACAAAATGAAGTGAAACTGAGAAGAGCGTTATCCATGAGTCGTTTAGTGCAAATTGTGACTGATTTTCCTCAGTGCCGTATAAATATTTACGAGGGTCCTTACGCATGCCGAATTTCTTCTGATAGAAAATTACCTAGTTAGTTTAGACACTTCCAGTATTTTAATAAAAGAATGCTAGAATAGGTAGCTTACGATATTTACCACCTATCTATATTTACAACTGCACTAAAGATTTGTGGGCTTGCAAAAACGGCGAAGAAATACACCACCGTGCAGAATAGTTGGGACTTTTCACCCCTAGGAAACAGGATGCCTTTTGTCCACCACACTATTGTTGCTTCCCATTCTTTTGCACCTTGCCCAATTTTGATGCTGTTCGAGTATGCTTGGGTTTGGGGATGGGGCTGAAACCTGGAAAAAAATTTCCTCCAAATAATCCCCCAGTCCCGAAATAAGGCGGCCTTAAAGAAGCACATGCATTTTACATGGCATATCTGGCTAGGTGTCTGATGTTCAATAACGTGGCCATTTTTGACAGTTCAACATTTGAAATGATCAGGACAACCAGTAGATTGCATTTTTCATGTCATATCAGTGACGTCTAAATTCCTTATGTTGATTTGACCTGGTTTTTCAACATGAAAAATATTTTTTCTGAACATGCTATCATATACTTTAGACAACTAGGATTCATATAAAACAAAAATGAGCTAAATATCTCATTCCAATCAAAAGTTATGGGACTTCAAACTTATCGGTGGCATCCAAATTCCTTATGTTGATTTTACTGGGGTTTCCAACAAATGAATTCCGTTTTTGAACATGCCAACATATACTTAAGACATTGAGGATTCATATCACAGAAATTTTTTTGTTAATATCACTTTCCAATCAAAAGTTATAGCACTGCAAACTTCCATCTTCTTTCCATACAAAATAATTGCACATTACATATTCACAGTTGAGCCAAGTTTTATGGCCAATAGAGCAAAGCTGAAATCTGAAATTCACACACCAAATAGCCCCACTGACTAGTGTGCCTACGTCCATTTTCCAGTGACTGGCAATGGATGCAAAACTGCAGCTGAAACAAAAGCTGTCACATATTTATAACAATCTGCTGTTCATGCGTAAACATTCCTTGCCATGCTCACAGTGTGGTGATGCAGGCAGGCAGTCCCTATATTGAAAAATGTCATTAAAATGAATGTTGGAATTGGACACACACCATACCTTACAATATGGGGTCAATTCAGCCTAAAATAAGCAAAGTCCCAACTATTCTGAAACATGAAGAAATTGGGCAAACAATTTACTACTCACACAAAATATGCACATAGAAACTCAAGGGGCGGTCATCCCGGGCACGTGTAGCCAACTCCCAGGATACCCACCTATGGTATCCAAATGTTTTGTACATTTGCCATTTTGAAATTTTGGCAACATTAGTCAGGCAGCGAAAAAGTCCGAACTATTCTGCACGCTAGTGTAAAAGAGTCTATCTTCAATGACCTAGCAGAAATACGGCACCGATAACTCGGTGACTCCATATTGCATAATTTTTACGGAACACCCCGTGATGTGTGGGATTGGGATACCACATTGCTTCGACTTCCGTTTGCTTTGTAACATTGGTTGGCACGCTGCCAACGTCAAGATATCAACTATATACGGTACGCCTGTGCAGTATAAAGTCACCGGGTTAAATGCATTTACATATTTTACAGCCCACACAGCTTCAGAAACGACCGCACCGCAAACGACCGTCACATAGGCCTGACGGGCGCCAAAGTGTGCAACGGCTGCGGCTGCGTCGACTCGTCGCAGTCCACATCCACAATCACCTCGCTAGTCGGCTTGGCCAGGCCGCGCTGCTCGCCCAGCACGGTGAGCATGGGGCTGCGCTGCTGCTCGCGCCACGGGTGCTGCTGGGGGCAATCCCAGACCCTGTAAAATGCCCTGTCAAATGTATAATGTCATGCAAAGTGTTTTAAGTCATGGAAAATGCCCTGCAAAACGGTCGCCATTTTGCAGGGCATTTTCCATGACTTTTGACACTTTGCGTGACATTAGACATTTCACAGGACATTTTACAGGGTCTGGGAGTGGCACCTGGTCGCCGTGCTGCGGCGCCAGTTTGTGGCCGTGGTGCTGCCGGGCCGCTTTGCCGCCGGCGTGTCGCTGCGGCGGCGACTGGACCAGGTGCTGTTGCGACAGCGACGTGGTGGTCATGGGCGGCGACATGAGGCTGGCGGTGGTCACCTGCCGGCCCCACCACTCGGGCGTGGGGATGCGCAGTTCTAGCGCCGCCTGGTCCGTCTCTTCGCTCGACGGCGGGCTCAGACCGACCGAGCCGACTTGCAGCACCTGCGCGCGCAACACTTATCTGTCGTCTGCTGCCATATCGAAGCTAAATACCACAGTTAGCGTTCCAAAATTTTTTTGGGATATTTAGATTTTTTTAATATAAGAAAATATTAAAATCTTTTATTTATTTATTCATATTTTCTCTAGGTTTTTCCCAAGAGATTTAATTAGGTATACTCGACGAACATGATACTCTGCCCTCGCACTCATTTATCTCTCACGTTGGAAGCGTGCCAATGATGGTAAAGCATGCAGTTTTTGTATAAAAGCTGAAAAAAATCATTGTTCTGAATAAGTTGACGTATAGCGTTACAACAGAGATAACTTTTTTCAACTTTTTATGAAAATCGCGTAAATGCGTAAAAAAATCGTTGGCACGTTTCCAGCGGGAACAACGCGTGCAGGGTGTAAAGTGATTGGAGTATATATATTTTGATGCTAGCAAAATACAAATAAATTTTTTATATTTATTTATATTTTCTCAGCATTTTTTCAAGTAGATTTTACATAATTTTATTTTTTTAGAGATTTTCTGCGATTATATCGAATTATATTTTCTGAAAAAACACCCATTTTTGTAACACACATCTCACACTTCCACCCTCAAATCCACCCTTCACCAACATTCGCATCGTGCTGGTGCTGGTGCTGGTGCTGGTGCAGCTGCTGGTGGTCGTGCTGCACCAACGGCAGCTGCACGCCGGCCAGCGGCAACATGCCGGGCACGAGCGCGTTGCCGCCGGCCGCGTGCTGGTTCGGCTGGTAGCCCTCCCAGTTGTACTCGATGCGGACGCGCTGCTTGGCCGCCGCCTCGGCGCTCAGGATGTCCCGCTGCGGCTGGTACACGTCGGCGATGGGCTGCAGCCGGTACAGGTCGCCGCCCGACATGGGCGACTCGGCGAACGGCATCAGCTGCGTCGGTGGGCGTTGCGACGAGTAAGGTGGAGATATAGGCGCCATAATAATATAATACGACATCCACGTATACTCGGCGGATATCACACTTTGCATGGAAACCTACCATAACCCACCTGAATATTGAATAAACAATTATACAGTTTTTCGTTATAATATTCCGTTTTTACTATGGAGTAATTAATTACGAAATTTATCGAAGATTTTATTCATTAAATTAAATTCATTAGGATTCGGCGAAAGTATACTGCAGTGACATGACACTTTACAATGAAATCTACCATATCCCGTCCGAATAAAAGTACAAACATCAAACTTTTCTTATCATATTTGTCACATTGCTTCTACTTTGGGTGAATTTGGTGCTGTTTTCCGCGTGACCTCATTCATAAAAATATGGTATCACTCATTGTAAGACGATCTGCGTCTCCAGTCTATGCGCTCCACTCGGTAGATGACGAGAGTGAACCAACAAGAGATGTCACTAGCTCACCATTCTTTCACAATTGACCGCCTCCGAAGCCTGCACGGACGCGTATAGGCCAGGCACGCTGTACTCGACGCTGCCCAACACGTCGGCCAGAATACTGTGTTGCCTGTCGCCATTCGCGGCCATGGCCGCCCGTTCAAGGAACACCTTGATAGCTGGATTCACTTGAGGCTTGGTGCTATGACTGACGCCGGTTTTTGCGTCGGCCCTGGGGGCAGTCCCAGACCCTGTAAAATGCGCTGTGAAATGACAAATGTCATGCAAAGTGTCAAAAGTCATGTAAAATGATCTGCAAAATGGCAAACGTACGTTTGCCATTTTGCGGGGCATTTTACATGACTTTTGACACTTTCCATGACATTTGACCTTTTACAGGGCACTTTACAGGGTCTGGGATTGGCACCTGTGGTGTGCAGCACCGTCCACGTTGCGGGGGTTATTCGAGCCGCGCCTGCGGCCGCCCGACTCTGTGAAATTGCGCCTCCGGATGCAGTAGGGGTCTTTGCTGCAAGTTTGATGAAAAGCCATTTTGGAAATGTTCTGTGGAAGTTTATTTTTGAGTGAAAACCGACGATGTGTAATCGAGCATCCAATAGCTGCCCTTGCCCTTGTCCTTTTGATCCCGGGGCACCTTGACGAACTGGCGATTGAGTGAGAGATTGTGCCGAATCGAATTCTGAAGTTTGAAATGAAACGTTGTTGGAAGGCTCGCTCTCTCTACATCGTTTCAAGTATACTCGGCAGACCGCAAAGTATGCGTCCAAAATTACTTGTTTTTAGTTTATGACGCGTGAGCACGATACTTACGCATGCACTTAAAAAATTATTGAAAAATATGAAGCGATCATTGCTGCTTTCCGTTTTTCAAACTTGAAACATTTTCCATTTTTGTAAACAATTTTGATTTTAGAACCATGGCGTCATGAGGAAGTGTTTCCTTCATAAAAATGCATAGCATCCGGTCTGCAGAATATAACGCGAATATGACATTTATTCACCTGCCACGAGTTGTCTCCTTCTCTAAAATACGCAAAGTGCTCCTTAATCCACTGATAAATGTCAGTAAGGACCATTTTATTGCCCTGGGTTCCGTTCATGGCCATGGTAATCAGCTGTGCGTAACTGTAGGGTGGCTTGACGGGCTGACTGGCGTAGTCGACCTCTGGTTTCAGCTGCAACTGCGTGTCGTTGGTGTCGTCGATGCGCTCCACGTCGATGCCGTTCTCGTTGAACGTGCTCGCCGTCGAGCCGGCCGGTGGCGTCGCTGGCGGCGACAGCTGCGAGAAGCACGAGATTTTTTTGCACAGCCGATAAAAACGTTGAATGACCGCATTTTTTAACAAGAAAGACTGAAAAAACTACCGTGGGAAAATTTTGGCTAAGACATGAATATGAAGTCAGCGGCAACAGACGCAGACGTCTCAAGCATTCTTGAAAAGTTACGCTCCGTTTACAAAAATCCGAGTGCTGTTTTATATTCGAAAATTGAAAAACAATTCAATAATTTCAAAAACTTTTTCGAAAACAGTTTTTAGAAAAATTCAAAATTTCGAGTGCTCATTTTTCACACTAATATTATAACAGTTGATCAATGACATTGCCATTGTTAATGGCATATATTTCAACAGTGGCAAGCTTACCCCTCTATCCAAGGCGGCCGGGCCATTCAACAACCAATCCAAATTTGTGAGAGCGTCGTCGTTTGATATGGGCTTGTTCACAACCTCTGCCATTTTTATATTAATTTAATTAAGAAATAATTTATTTATCCCCGCAGCAACAACTCCATTGATAGACTTTGATAACTCTGTACTGTACCATGCAATATTCTGAACTATTGCAAATCTCACGCGAAATTCGCACGGCACACTTGAAAGTTATTATTATTTACCAAAGTAAAAGTGCAGACAAAGGTTTCTAGCAATAAATTTATATTTAACGAGCTCCCGCGTCGCCCATGGCAACAGTTCATGCGCACAAGTTGCCAAACAATTAGAAGTAGCTTGCATTCAGAGTCCGGATTAACAACTAAAGCATGCATAATACATCTGTACGCATAGGCATAACTGCCGTTGGTGCGGCCTTAACTAAACACGTAAGTAAACACGTGCACAGGTTATCTGCGAGCGGTCGGCTCCCGGGCCCGGCACGACTGTGCCAGCCCAGGTGCCAATCTCAAACCCTGTAAAACGCCCTGTAAAATGTCAAATATCATGCAAAGTGTCAAAAGTCATGTAAAATGCCCTGCAAAATGTCAAATGACATGCAAAGTGTCAAAAGTCATGTAAAATGCCCTGTAAAATGGCAACCAATCCCAGACCCTTTAAAATGCCCCGTAAAATGACAAATGTCATGCAAAGTGTCAAAAGTAATGTAAACTGCCACGCTAAATGGCAACTACCGTATCTCCTCGAAATACCCCCCCCCCCGAAATACCCCCCCTCAAAATGGGCACTATGAATTTGTGGTCCGGGAAATGCATAACAGACGTTCAAAACACTTACTGTGTGACGTTAGAACATGGTTTATACCATCTACATCCTTATATAAAGCTGTAAAAATTTATAAATGGTGGTTATTGTTGCATTTTTCACGTTTTTCTCGCAAAATTTTCACTCTGAAAAAATAAACCCCCAGGGGGTAATTCGAAGAAATACGGTACATGACTTTTGACACTTTGCATGACATTTGACATTTTACAGGGTCTGAATGTGCCCCCAGCGGTGCGTGGCGCCAGCTATAATACAGCGCGGCGGCACATGCATTCGACCTTAATAATCACGCTGGAGGGTTTCCGTTTTTGCGCCGCCCCCACTGCAGCTGCACAGGTGCGCGTCGCCGGAAGGCCACCTGCTTCTGTGCGTTTCTCCCGTGAGCAAGTGCGAGTTATGATTTGCCCGACACGTTTTTTTTGTCGGGTTGCCCGATTTATTGTGATTGGGGTTTTGTGTCGCTTTGCTGAATGTGATTTCGAATTGGCTGCCACGCGTAATCAGGCATCTGAGAATTTCAAGTTGAATTAATTAGGTTACCCGAAAAATAATGTAGGGTAAATTGTATTCGTTCCCAAAGCTCTCACACAATACACATTGTGTATCTACCAAATACATCAATTGAGGTTCAAGGATAGCAATTTTTACATGTGATTCCTATGATATAGAATCAGGAAGACACTGAAAATAAGCTGCCCATGTTTGTGGCAAGAAAGGTGTAATTAACTGTGTACCCTGCGGCCTTCATTCTGCACACCAAAATCCTTTAATTAGGTAGGTATCTACTATGTTGTATGGTTTTACATATTTGGTGTATGTATTTAGGAGCTAGTATATTGCATGAGAGGTAACTAGCGGGTCCCTTCTAAGAACTTTCAACGACAACCAGCATAAAAATAAATATCTACTTTTTTCTAACAAATATAAATTTTGTTGGGTGGGTTGGTTACCTGCCCAATATTCCTTTTCAACCCATTGCACCTAAATATTATATCATTTGTCATTTTACTTGCGTCTTGTAGAACGGGCACCTGGACATAACTCCAAACTTTAAAATGCGGCTTGAACAATCAAAATTTGTCAATATATGCACTTTTGGAACCCGGATCTTCACTTGGGGATGGGGAGGGTGCGTCGACGTTGTGGCGGGTTGCATGAATAAATATTAATTTCGCAACAGTTCTCCCATGGGCGGAGCTTGAACAAAAAACAAGAAATTCTTTTTTTGTGAATATTATTATTGAGGATCGGAGCGCGTATGTAAAGTTGGCTTACGTCCAAGTTTTAATGTGGATACACTTACGTAATTTACGAATGAGAGTAGAAGACAAAGGATTTCAGTCCGCGTCACCGATAATGGCCGCTAAATGCGATAAAGCGACCGGAAATGGTCCGACCGAAGAAAGCGACTAGACACTAGCATGCCGCGCCGGTTCGCCATCGTCCACGGCGGTGTAGACGATTGTTTATACAAAATCTGTTTTGGCCAGCTGCCAACTTCACATAAGGGGTATCCGCGATTATTGGAAGACTAAAAAATAGGGTCGAAAACGGGTGTGTCGGGTTCCGTTTTACGGCCCCAGCAGTATCAACAGTAAAAAATGGACGTTCGGTCGTTATCTAGCGGCGGCCCCATGTGGACCAGTGCGGCCACGCTGAACACCGAGGACAGCTTGGACGGGTGAGTGCAGTGGGGCCAACTCTTCAGGGGTTTGTGTTGGCGCGGCGACCGTTTTACCTGTTTTGGCACTGATCCAATAATGGAATGTCATGGCAATTGTTGAACAGAACGTTTGTCTCATAACGCTTTCAGGATTGTTCGACTAAGCCGCATCCTACTCTGCAATGCAAGCCGATATCTCTGTACAGTCGCAATAGTTTACCAATTCATTCTTTGTGATTTCAGGTTGCCCCTGCCGTCCACTCCGACGCGCGAGATCGGCGACAGTGGCAAAGGTATGCATATTCACATTTGGTTGACATGTCTTTGTCACGAGTTGGATGGATTACAACGTAAGATGCCCGACACTCTCAAAGCGCGCACAATTTCGTGGGCTTACGCGCGTGGCTAATTTTCTATTGGATGTAACAAGTGTACTCGGCGGACAACAAAGTATGTGTAGAATGCTACCATGATTTAATGAATAAAACTTGATAAATTTCGTAATTATTCCATAGTAAAAACGAAATATTATGACGAAAAAAACTGTATAATTGGTAAATGGTTCATTATTCCATGGCCATGGGTTATGGCAGGTTGCCATACTAATTTGTGACATCGACCGACTATACTAAAAATAACGCCGTTTCCTATCCAATCAACTGCCCACTTCCCAGACTCGAGCCGGGCCGCGTGCTCCCCGTTCAGCGAGCTGTTCCCCACGCGGCTGCTGAGCGAGAACGGCGTGCACGTGGGCGCCGACGAGCAGAAGGGAAGCCGGCCGCCCGCCCTGCCGCCCGCCGCCGCGCCGCAGAGACACTCGACGCATGGGAGCAGACACGCGGCGCTGCCCAGCGGCTTGATGCAGAAGTACGCGCATTCGCATGGCCATCATAGTCCTACTGTGGCCGCTATTAAGGTGGGTGAGGGTGGGTGGATTGTGTAGAGTATTGACTGTTTGTTTCATTGTAGCGTTCAAAGTTAATGAAAATCAAAATTACAATCATATTTTTGGTGCATTGATATTCATTATCGAGATCCAAATAGACCCTCGATATCTATTGCCAAAATTATCTATCCTCTGTGGCTCTTGAATGCCTACATCTATTGTAAAACCTGAGAGGTTCAGATACCCAACCTTAATCAAGATTTATCAGTTATCATCAGAGTTCATTTATCATCAGACAGTCTGAAACAGGCTATTCTAAAGTCACTAAAACACGGCTTACTCAGGCCAGGTCGACGGGCGTGAAGAAGCACTTCTGCGCGACTTGCATGAGCGGCTACACGCGCCTGTCCACGCTCAACAAGCACACCAGGGAAAAGCACCCCAGTCTCGGCGCCGCCCCGGGCGGTAGGCTCTTTTGAACCCTTGGGAAAGTTACCTGTTATTGGGGTTTAAACGGGATCCCGAGTCCCGAAAAGTTTCGGGATTTTGCATTCCCGATCCTGAAATCTCAATATACGAATCCCGATGCCTGAAATTTTTTTCAACTTTGTTTATGTCGATTTTGTACTTAGAAATGTGAACGGAAAACTCCAGTGTCACATTAATCGCATTTTGCTGGCGGTTGTTTAGATAATTTTGTGGCAAATTATGGCAAAACCTTCAATATCATAACGTTGTCCAAAATCCCGATCCCGAAACCCCAATTCCGATCCCGACCCCGAAACCCCAATTCCAATCCCGATCCCGAAAAGTCAATCCCCCTCGCCGCGCAGGCGCCACCGGCACGTCGCACATGTCGCCCATGCGTTCGTGTCCGTTCTCCGGCTGCAAGTTCAGCACGCGCAGCACCAGTGCGCTGCACGTGCACAAGAGGAAGCAGCACGTGGGGCTGGGCGCCGGGTTGAAGCCGATGTACTTCTGCAAGGCTTGCAGGAAGAGGTATAAGGATAGGAAGGTGTTGTTGCAGGTGGGTTGCAGATTGGGTTCCTCACACGCTAGTTGACATCGGAAATTCGTGTCAACTCAATTTGACAATTCAAAGTCAACTAAATGACACAAAAAAATTAAAGCATCGGACTTAACAGAAACAGTGAAAATCAAGTGTCATTATGAAAGAACTATGCTCTATTATGGAAAAAAACCTTTAATATCCTGACTGTTGAGAAATTTGAAATCTAATAATTCATTAAAATTTATTTGACACGAATTCAGTTGACATCCATCGTGTGTGGCGCTTTTTGAACGTTTTTGAAGTTTTCGTCACGTATATGATGGGTCCACAATCTCGTGGCTTTTCACAGCACATTTCCCGGAAGCACGGCAACGACGCGTCGCTGATCGGCTGCGGCAGCATGGTGGACGAGCCGAGCGCCGCGAACACGGGCATGCTCGAGCCGCCGCTGAGCCGGCACGAAACCGGCTCCCAGGTGCCAGTTCCAGACCCTGTAAAACGCCCTGTAAAATGTCACGCAAAGTGTCAAAAGTCATGTAAAATGCCATGCAAAATAGCAGCTCGGTTGTCATTTTGCAGTGTATTTTACATGACTTTTGACACTTTGCATGACATTTTACATTTTACACGGCTATTTACAGGCTCTAGGACTGCCCCCAGAGCAGACAGAGCAGTTCGGCCAGGAGCATGTTGTCGGCGCCGCGCGCCGAAACCGTCAATGTGGATCTGATGCCGGCGCCGCGAGCGCCACAAGCGGGCGTTCGTCCCTTGGTGCCGGTGCGCGGGCAGGCGATCAGCGCCAGTGCGGATGGGGATGTGACCACTATCGTAGTGGTCAGTTGCACTTCTGCTATTTGAATCGACGTTACAGTGTCATCACAGAGGGGGGGCCATGGAGGCAGTCCCAGACCCTGTAAAGTGTAAAGTAAAGTGACAAATCTCAGGTAAAATGTCAATGAAAACAAATATGTAAATTGTATTACTGAAGTTTGCATGACAATTGACATTTTACATGACATTTGACACTTTACAGGGTCTGGCATTGGCACCGTGTCGTAGAACAACTGACAAACACAAATACAAAAGAACCACTTTAAAGAAGCAACTAATTTAGTAATCCCCTCCAACCATCCACTTGACTCCGCCCCCAGGACGCCCTGTCCCCCATGGGCAACAGCAACAGCAGTCTGCGCGACGAGACTCCATCGCCCTCGCCGTCGACCAGCTGCCAGTCGACGAGCATGGGCGCGAGCGCGACCACGGCCGCCGGCAGGCACACGGCCACCGTGCCGCCGGCCGTGTTCGCGTCGCCCGGCCTCGCCGCCGCTGCAGTTGCGCACAGGGAGGGGGCTAGTGAGGGGAGTGCGTTTGCCCATGCTGATACGGCTGTTACTTATGCGTGTGAGGTGAGCTGGGCGGGCACTTGGTGGCGGTTCAGATAATAAGTATTATACTACTACTCAGATAGTAGTAAAATAGTAGTAGTACAGGTGCCGGTTCCGCAAGTGGAAAAGTTAAGAGTTAAACTTAAGAGTTGAGTAAAATGACAAATGATAAGTTAAGAGCAAAGTTAAAAGTTAAGAGTTGAGTAAAATTATTTGTCGTTTTACTTAACTCTCAAAATTACTCATAACTTTTCATTTGTCATTTTACTCAACTCTTAAGTTTTAACTCTTAACTTTTCCACTTGCGGAACTGGCCCCAGAACTACTCAGAAAATAAGTAAAATAACTATTAAATGAAAGTGATAGATCGGTCAAGTGAGGCGTAATTTTGTAATTATTTTGTTGCTTTTTTGACATGCCATAAGTCCAAGGAACTTATCACTTGAAAATATGGCGAATAGGCCTCTTGGCCTTAACTGGCCTGGGCACACACAAATGTTCACCCAGGTGTGCAGCTTCTCCGCGTCGGACTACAGCACCGTGGAACTGCATCGGCGGCGAGCGCACCCCTCGGTGCTCATGTCGCTCGCCTCCAACATCAACACTCGCGCGGCGCCAACCACTGGCGCGTCGAATGGCGCCGGCGCCAGTTCGAGTGGCGTCGAGAGTGTGCAACACGTGCACGCTGTCAGGCCACTGGGAAGGGTGGGGGAACCGGGACGCGCCAATGGCGTGAGCGCCGTTTTTATGCGCGAAATGGAAAAGGCCGCGGGGGAGGAGACTACGGAGAGAGAGCATAATAGGCCGTTGTTTGAGTGCATTGAAAAGATGCAGGTGCGGTTTTGGTGCTGATTCCGCAAGTGGGGAAGTAAAAAGGCAACCGAAGAGATAAATGGCACGTCAAAAGAAAAGTCAATTTATAAGTGAAATGGCATGTCAAAAGACATATGGCAAGTAACAAGAAAATGTTAAAAAATGAATAAATAAATTTACTTGCCCTTGCCATTTCACTTGACACAGAAAAATATACTTTCAATTTTACCTGCCATTTAACTTGCCACTTATAAATGGACTTTTCTTTTGACTTTTCACTTGCCTCTTCACTTCGAGTGCCGTTTCCGCGAGTGGGAAAGTTAAAAGTAAAGTAAAATTATAAATGGACAAGTTGAAGTAAGTGAAGTGTTAAAACTATGCTACTTGCTGAACTGTTCCCTGGTTTTGGTTTTCATGTGCACGCTAAGAAATTGAATTAAGCTTTCGTGATACACGTCGAAAAGCGAATTCTTTCTCCTCCCCCAAACGACGACAACAACCTCTTGGCAGTGTGCCAACGCGTCTCTGGCGTCCGCGATCGACTGCCGCGACACGAACTTGTCGGCCGTGCGGCGGCGGGCGCGCACCCTGCTCGTGTACGCGATGCGAGCGCTGCACCGCGGCGACGGGGTGGACAACGCTGCTGATGGCATTGAAAGGGCGGCGGCGGAAAAGTTCAGAGCGCTCGCTGGTGGTATGGACGCGATCAATGTGCTCAGGGGTGCCAGGGGCGAACAGGTCGGCCAGCGTTCTTATTAGTGAACTGAGGTTCTTTTTATTTGAAGAGTTAAATATTTCAGGTATTTAAATATTTTTAAGTGCCGAGCAGAGTTGTTAAAAGTACTGAACTTTTTTCAATATAAACGTAAAGTATTTGTATTTTACTCACAGCTAAGTACAGAAAACGTAAAGTAAAATTTTTTACTTTTACACTACGTTAAACTGAGTAAAATACTTTTTTCCTGGGAAAACGTAAAAGTGGGTATTTTTCTCGCAGAAAACGTCAAACTTAGTATTTTCTCTCATAGATAACGTAACAGTCAGTATTTTTGAATTTTGACGTTGGCATACATCGAACATGTGGGGGTTTTTCTCCTGATACATATTTCTTGGGAAAATATCCTGATGTTTGTCACTTTCTGTCTGTCAAAATGACTTTTATGTCCCCTTAAAATACGTTTTCGGTACTCGCTTACTCTCAAAAAGTACGCGAGTAAGGGCGTACCGGGGTTTTTTTTCGGGGGGAGACGTAAACGTATTTACGCAGTACGCGAGTATACGCATTATAAGTGGAGTTTTATGCCAAAAAATCCAATGTTGACTCGTTATGTAAATTCTTATTTGTCAAATAGTCATGAGTTCAAGTAAAGTGAGGCATGAAATAGTGCTTTAATGGGCCCACACACGCTAGTTGACATCGACACCAAATGTCAACTAGCGTGTATGGGGCCAATAAGGTTATAAAAGAAGGCTAATACATTGAGACTGATGTTTCCCACTGTAGAAGTATGTGGAACCACATTGGCTTGATATTATGTACTACACTTACATATCACAGCTTATTATTACATGATACCATGCAAGAATGACACTAAAAATACACAAAATCAATGAAAACAACTACCAGTGGTAATGTGCATGTGAAATTGCGCGTTTGCGCGCCAAAAAATTACAAAATACCCAGTGCATAGGTAGAAAAAAATTTGCCAGCGATTTTTATTAAAAAATGCAGAAAATTTTTTTATTAAAAAAAGCAGCCTTTTTAAAACAAAAACGCTTGAAAAAAAAGCGCTGGCTATCCCTAATACCGAACCTGAAACTATCGAAGGTTACAGAAAATGAATGTCTACTAAATAAACAACATAAATATCTGAAGAATTTCCCGAGTTGTGAAAAAACAAGTGAATTCGGCTTCCCATTTAAATATTTCCTACCAAAAATGTGGTGGACGTAAGTGTTTACCATTTGAAATCCTCTATCGCCAGTCAATTTTCTCAGGTCGACATGTGGCTGGAGGCTGCTGAAAAAGCCGTCTGCACAAATGCGCACGATTGACCTGTTATTTTTGTTGCGCTGCGCACAGGAGTTTGCTGCCGGTAAATATAAAATTTAGTCAACTCATAAATAAACTTTGAATGGTTTTTTAGTTTACTGTAATTGGATTTTTGGAGTCGTAAATTTAAAGTTGTAAACTGGAGTGTGCAGCGACAGTGTTACATGTTTTTTATGCCAGTGATCAATCATAATTTCGCGAACTGTGATAATTTTGCTTCCTTCGTTGTTTTACTGTTTCCTGGAATTTGAAATATTAGTGTACTATTTGATTCATCAATGGTTGAAGTATACTTCCTCCCGTCAACCTTTTTCAAGCTGATTTTCAGTTGTAACGTCAACGTTCGTTGTAGCACTCACTACAGTCGTCGTTTATAGCTTTTGTAATTGTGGCTGTAAAATGAAAACGAAATTTCGCCCATGAAAATACTGTAACCTGCGAATTCCGCGTAATTATCTTTTTGGAGAGAATGAACTTCCAGTAACGTTCAAATGGGGTCCTGATCGCAAACACACCAATTCTGAAATCTCAAAATTCCAATCCCTACCCTGAAACCCAATCCCCATCCCGAAAACCCTATCCCGATATCGAAACCCCAATCCCCATCCCGAAACACCAATCCCCATCCCGAAACCCCAATCCCCATCCCGAAACACCAATCCCCATCCCGAAACCCCAATCCCCATCCCGAAACACCAATCCCCATCCCGAAACCCCAATCCCCATCCGAAACCCCAATCCCGATCTCGAAACCCCAATCCCGATCTCGAAACCCCAATCCCGATCCTGAAACCCCAAAAATTCGAATTTTTATGCAATTTTTATTTTGAAATTGACCATCTATTTTATTCTTGTCCATTTTCGTTTTTTCTGAGATTTTGCCAACCCCGTTTAAAAGTGAGATAAATATTGAGCAACCTAAAAATCTGCGTAAGAAATATGATCCCTTCATTAAATTTTTTAAAAGTGAGTTTTGGATCGGCACGAAATCTACTGAATTGAATTTTGTGCCCTAAGCTGTTTACATAAACTGCTAACAACTGAGGCGTCTACTTCTAAAAGTCGACAAGTCCAAAATATGAGAATTTCGAGTTGGGCCCGGAAACGTCATCTGGGGCTAAACTTCCACACATTTTTTTATCATTTTCCATGAAATTTTTGACCTCACATGCCCATATAACAAAGTGCCAAATTTGACATTTTTTGGGGAAAATGCAAAAATTTCGGGCAAGAAGTCGACAAGTCCACCTAGTTTAGTGCAAGAAGTCGACAAGTCCATCCCTCCGCTTCCTTTTTGATGGGAAAAGTGGCAAGAAATGTGATATGTCCACTATGGACAGCTACTTCTAAAAGTCGACAAGTGCATAAATTGCCCATAAGGCAGCCTCGGCCTCCCCGGGAGCAAAAATGTTCTCTAGTGCAATAAGTCGACAAGTCCAATTCCCTCCCAAAAACAGTTTTGCTCTGACCGAATGGAAATTTATGGACACCTAATTTTTCACATAAATGTTGAGAGCAGTGGCTGAAAATTTGACACTTTATTGTTAACATATGGAACTTAATGGAAAGCATGAGAGAGCCAAATTGGACACATACCACGGGCCTGGAATTGGGTCCGAAACTTAAAATGCGATTTACTCAAAATGACATTTTGTGGACTTGTCGACTTTTAGTAGTAGAGGCGTCAACTGCTTTCTCTCATAAGTAATATTTACATTTCAACATCAAGATGAATAGGTATGATTATTTAATAAGATGAGTTCAGTAAGTCCTTCAGTTGTGTTTGGTTGCTCTGCACCCGTGTCGTTTCTCGCCGGTGAACTTGACATTGTATTCTAACAAGAAAAAAACCATGCTGACTGATTATTAGACACCATTCCTATTTTGAACATTACATATTCGATCACCGTATTCGCTTGAATAGTTTCCCACTTGGATAATTCTCCCACTTGAATAGTTCCCCCTGTTGTGTCCAATTTTCACAAAAATGGCGTGATATTGTGTCAATAAAGCATATTGCGTGAAATGCATTTATAGAAACATGCTTGAAAGTTATGATGAAAAAGTAATTTCTCCCTTTGAATAACCCCCCTCCCCGATTGATTCCCCCTCAAAAGTCCCCAGTGGAATTATTCAAGCAAATACGGTAAAATACAAATTATTCAGTGACACGGTCTGACACGGTCACCTCGCGCGCACAACACTGCCGCGGTGCGGCGCGACAATACAAAATTTGGACAGGCAAAAATTTTGTAAAATGAAAAATAAGGCGCATGATTGAAGGCCCAGATAACTGTTTATGTATGTATTTACGTCTGCCTCTAAATATGATTTGAGTAATTAACCGCCGCGGTGACCTGGTGCCGCGACGCGACAAAACCCGCCCAATATACGAAATGTGCGGAAATGACTCTTCGAATATGGGTGTTGCGAATGCGATGTACGACGGATGCGATGGATGGCAAAAGTAAATTAAAAAACACCGAGAAACTTCCATTTATGAAATGTGGCGGGATCGAACTGTTGTGAAACTTTTCCTCGCTTGGCTGTACCTGCACACTGCACTGCGTAAAAAGTATCAAGCAATTTAAAATTGCAGAAGATAATTTTAAATACTGTTCAAAAACTAAGTCGGAAATAATTAGATCGATTAAAAAACCAGTTCCCTGAATAAAATTAGCATTGCAGAATTTTTTGTAAATAGTTCAATCGCTTTCACAGACATTGTCATCTGTTCTACCACGAAACCGCTATTTGATATTTTTTGTATCCAGGCAACAATAATGTATTAAATCGCCGCTCGTGAATCACAATCAACCATTTCAAAATATGCCGTCTCTAAACCAATTCTACCTGCGCATTTTCATAGCACTGACATTGGCAGTATGCCAATGGGATTTAGTAACCAGCTCAAGACACACTATGCAATCGATCCCATTCGACCCATTCCGTCTCGAGTGCAGACAGAGACATGGCCTGGTGCCAGTCCCAGACCCTGTAAAATCCTGTTAACTGTCAAAGGCCATGCAAAATGTCAAAGTTGTGTAAAATGCCCTGCAAAATGGCAACCGAGTTGCCATTTTGCAGGGCATTTTACATGACTTTTGTCCCTTTGAAAGACATTTGACATTTTACAGGGCACTTTACAGGGTCTGGGACTGCCCCCTGGTTGAGTTGGCAATGAGGCACGTGTTCAGCCAGGGCAACAATAGGGACGACACCCTGTTCACGGTCGTGTGTGAAGATGTTGATGCCATGTATCCGATCCGCAGCGTCGTGGCACTGGTGGGGAAGGGTTTTGGTGTTAAACATGGATTTTTCGATTTAATAGTACCGTATACCTATATGTATGAACCGTATTTCCTCGAAATACCCCCCTCGAAATACCCCCCCTCAAATTGGGCACTAAGAATTTGTAGTCCGGGAAATGCATAACAGACGTTCAAAACACTTACTGTGTTACGTTATAACATCGTTTATACCATCTACATCCTTATATAAGCCTGTAAAAACTTATAAATGGTGGTTATTGTTGCATTTTTAACGCTTTTCTCTCAAAATTTTCACTCTGAAAAAATAAACCCCCGGGGGGTAATTCGAGGAAATACGGTATATACTGTCTCATGGAGAGTTATTTTTTCATTCAACTATTCAACTATTCAAGTAACTATTCAACTATTCAAGTGGGAATTATTCAAGTGGGAATTATTGTTATGTCAGAATTTTCTACCAGATTTCTACCAATTAATTGTACAAATGAGCAATGCATTAGAAATTATGGTAGTTTTCTACCAGTCAATATACTCGGCGGACAGCACACCTAGTATGAAAACCTACCAATTTAATGAATAAAATCCTAATTTAATGAAAACCTAATTTAATGAATAAAATCTTGTTAGAAATTTCGTAATTTATTATTCCATAGTAAAAACGAAATATTATGATGAAAAACTGTAATTTTTGGCTCATTATTCAGATGGGTTATGGTAGGTTTTCATACTAAGTGTGATGTCCGCCGAGTATACACATTCTGTTCTCTCACCCATCAAACTATTCCAGGGTTTCAGGAATTCCTCACTCGCCTTTCAGCGGGGAAATATTTGAGTGAAAAACTATTCAAGGAGGTGCACTAATCGAGGGTTTACTCGATGTCCGGACTGGATGCTGCACGTGTAAACAAGTAAATACCTATCTAAATCCTGATTGCACCCCCAGGAGCGGGAAGACTGCAACTGGTCGAAGCCGAGGGACGTGTCCATGGGCGCGGGCGAGTTCGGCTCGCTGTGCGACGACTGGCGCACCTACGTCGCCGGCATGAGCAGAGTCGACGGCGCCAGGTACGCAAGGCTAGCTGCCGCTCATGGCCGGCCAGAGAACTGTGCTGGCCGTAGTTGTTGGTGACCCACGCACTAGTTGACATATGTGATGTAATGTATTTCTGTCAATGTAAACTGAAGGGAGTCTATGAAGTTACATCTTTGGAAATTACGAGAACAACAACCATCTTTTGTGACAAAATGGAAATATCATTTGAAATGAGGATCAAAAATATCTCTAGCAAGACAAAACAAAGGAAACTTTTGGGAATAGAAAACAACGGAAATATTAAGACTAAGGAGGTGATTAGATTTGACAACAAGTAATGATGTGGTGTATTTCATTATATTTATTATATTTCTGTTAAAGTTCACTTGCTTTTTGTGCTCGCTTTTATACGCGAGTGTTCATCCCGGGGTGTGACTGGCGATGTTGTTTGCCATTTTCCTGTATTCATTCACTTATTAGGACGCTAGGTAGTTTACCGAGTTTTTTTCCTCTTCTTTCACTGGCCGTCGCAGTAAATGTTATCTCACTTACAATCACAATTACATGCCATCTCTGTGTTGTGCTAAGCAAAGAAGTTACAATCTCACCAAATATGACCGCAATAAGGGTAGCCGACGGGTGTATGTTGTTGAATTTTACTTGCATTTGACTTGAACAGTCCGCGCCGAGTAAACTAATTAATTGAATTGAATATGTGTGTCAACTGTCAACTGGTCTGTGTCAACTCATATTTCGCAGAGCGACCTTCAAATTCGCATGCGGCAATGTTGAAAAATAAATATTACGGCAACTGCATTGGAAGATCGCTCCGCAACACGTGAAGCTGAAATCTGAGTTCACACAGTCAAGTTGACACACACGCGTGTCAACTAATGGATGGGCCGCCAATATAAAAGACACTACCCCTTGGTAGTGAGGCATTTTCAAAGCGGCTCTATTGTGGTGGCTCAAAGGTAGCTTACCGTATTTTTCCGTGTAAGGGACCCCCCGTGCACAACACCCGGGGTGTTACACAGCTGCATTGCACCCCGGGGTGCTATGCTAGGTTTCAAAAATATCACCCGATTTGAATTGCTTAAATATTGTGCCTGGCGCGCGCAACTCATTGTAATTCCGCGGCAAGCACTTTTCCATTGCATTGCTGCACGCTGGGAACCTAAAAAAAAGCCTAAATATGTAGGGACGTGTATCATAAATAGAAATCCGCTGTACTGTCCGTAGAATTTGGAGTTGTTTCCGTGTATAACACCCCCTGAACTAACACCCGGGTGTTATACAAGTATAAAAAAAGGTTGCTGGAAAGGGTCTCAATTTTGTATAGCACCCGGGTGCTTTACACGGAGAAATACGGTAAGCTTTTCACGCTGCAACCGGCTATTGTGGCTGCTATTGAAAGATCGAAAACATTTTGCTGAAAACAGTGGTGGCTATTTTTCATCACTCGAAGTGATAATTCCACCAACTTCCAACAGCCCCCCCCCACACAGGGTGCAGGCGCTGTGCTGCAAACTGCGGACGCGCGACCCCATGCGCTGCGTGGACAGGCAGCACCCGATGCCCACCAAGCAGAGGCCCATCATTAAGCTGTCCTTGAACAACATGCTCTTGGCCGATTTGGGCATGAGGTGCGTGCCGATTGCTTTTCATTTCCCAAAAATGGGTGGAATTTTATGCTCTCATTATTTTTGCAGTTTCGGTGTGTGTTTTTTTTTTTTGGGGGGGGGGGGGGTGAATGAAGGGGGACTTATTAAAGATGGTACGGTAGAATGCAGCGCCGCTTATACTTCTTTTGATAAAAATCCGCCAATTTATTAAAAAAGTAGTATTTTAGGTATACCCAACCCATCTTTCATTCCGCATTCAAATGAGCTTGAAGCTCTTTTTTAAATGAGATAGAAAGTTGATTCGCAAATGTTCGTCAAATGTCGGGTTATCAACATATAATACCAAGAAAAAGTATAAAATTATTACAGGAACGACCAGTACATCGTCAAGTACTGCCAGATGGGACCGCGAGACCCGCGTTAGTTAAAATATTTTCTAAAAAAGTGCAAAAATTTGGGTTGCCTGTGGCAGGAATCGAACCTGCGTCGTCACGGCCACAACGTGAAGTACTAACCACTATACTACACAGGCCGAACGTCGCGCGGCTTAAGTCTCCTTATATAGTCGCGCTGTATGCTGTACGTGTTGTATATTATGTATTTATGCACTCGGCAGGCATTTGTGTTCACGAAAGATTCCCGTAAAAATTTCTTCTACCAGCGGAAAAATGTCCATTGTTGTTGAAGTGCGTGTGACATGACACACTTTATACAGGTGCACTGCGATAAATTACTCGCGAGCGGCGCAATAATAAATTGAATTTGATTCAAAATTCACAAATATGTATTTAGGTGTGTGTGTGGGTATGAATGAAGTATGGCTGCACACACACATAAATACGGTATTTTACGTAAATATAACTTCATCACTTGTAATTATAAGTTCATTACTTGACAGTAGGTTTGCGGTCAACTGAAAAATACGTGATAAATCGCTTCTATTTTAGCTGCCGGGATTGATGTTAGGCTCCAGCCGGCACAACAAAAAATGTTCCCATCAAACCACAGTATTGAATTCAATGTTTTAAGGGAGTGTTGTCGTTGTTTTTCAATGTTTGGCCAAGTGCCAATGCATGTGAGCAGCATCAGACTAATGCGAACGAATATCGAATGACGTTTATCACTGTAAAAAATCCTTTCCACCTAGTCCACAACCCTCATCAACTCCTTATCACAGGTATGATCCACAACGACGTTGGCGAACCAGAGGAAGTACCCACGACGCCACCGACAACCACTGCGGCACCGAGCACAACTACATCGACAACAACTACCACTACCACCACTGAGAGTAGTCGGTTGGAGTGGCGTGCAGTTGGATAATTTACCATGACGATTTTGCTTTCATTATTTTACATTAATTGCAAATGGGAGAACCTTTTGTCACAATGGTGCCAGTCCACGCACACTGGATGTTAACTGGTGCCAGTTCTGCAAATTGAGAAGTGAGAAGTGAAGTGACAAATGCGAAGAAAATTGGCAAAAGCGAAGTGAAATGGCAAAAGCGTAGTAAAAATAAAAACTGATTTCCTTTCGCTTTTGCCAATTTCCTTCTCAATTCACTTCTCATTTCACTTCTCACTTCTCAATTTGCGGAACTGGCCCCTGGTTTCGGTGTCATCGTTTCGGTTATGACACTATTCTGTGCGTCGCAGGACAATTCTCAAGGACACATGCGGCAAAGTCGATGAGGTATTAATATTGCCATGTGCACATAAACTGTGTCATAATTTTTGAACACGGTTTCGCGGCCCATAAACTAAAATCTTAATGAAAACCAGTCGGCCCAGTTGACATCCGGATGTCAACTGGGCCGACTGTTTTTCATAAAGATTTTAGTTGTTAGGTTGCTAAACCGTGTTCAAATGCATCAACATTGCTGTACGTGCACTTGAAACTTGTCCTGCGATCTAAATTGAACTTAAATCGAGTTGACACCGCAACAGTTGACATCCGGTGTGTGTGGCGCTATTAGCGACTGAGATTTTGTCCACTGGCAGTTCCGCAAGTGGATAAGTAAAAAGGTGATTACGAGAAGGTGAAGCTAAATATGAGCAGAGGTACTGCCCCCAAAAATCGCACATAAATACATGCAGCCACGACCCGGCGTCCAAGGCGTACCCGACCACCGCCGACGACAACGACACCGCCAACACCAGGTGCCACTCCCAGACCCTGTAAAATGCCCTGTAAAATGTAAAATGTCATGCAAAGTGTCAAAAGTCATGTAACATGCCCGGTAAAATGACAAACGTACATTCGCTATTTTACCAGGCATTTTCCATGACGTTGACACTTTGCATGACATTTGACATTTTACATGGCTTTTTACAGAGTCTGGGACTGCCCCCAGCGCTGCCACCGAAACCGACAATCAGAGTGTCTCAACGCCGGCCTATCATCCGTACGCCGCCGCCTGGCCCCTTCGCGCCTCTGGGATTCGCCTTTCCCAGTCGATCGGATAGTGGTGGGTTTGTGGTTTTTTGTGTGTTTTTTTGGGTGATGTGAAATGTGTACTGCTAATGGGTCTATGGTGAATCTTAATGGCAAACATTTTGGCATGTTATTGTCGGTGGGGATCGGGGAATCCCCGGGGGTTGATAAATGTCAGTGCTCCTAGTTTTTTTCATCTGTTTCCCGACTGATTGAAATTTGGGAAACTCATAAATATGTATTCAACAGATTTGATTTTACCACAATGAATGGTTTTTGATTGCTGTAAACTGTAGTTGACAGACTCCTCATTCTGGTAAACTCAAATGTATTCAAAACAGATTTATGAGTTCCTCAAGTTTTTATGGCGCACTAGTGTGCGCAGAGCCTAATGCTTCTGTCAAAACTAGGGTTGCCGATGTTTTTTTAAAACGTTTTTTTTTATTAAAAAAACACAACGTCCGAAATGTTTTTTTTATAAAAAAAAATCGACTGAAATTTTTAGTACTAAGCACTAGTTATTTTGCGCAATTTCACACACAAATTGACATTGGTGGTTGTTTTCATTGGTTTTGTGGCATTTTTAGTATCAAAGTATCCATTTCTATGTGCTACCATGGGTAAATAAGCCGTCATATGTTGCTGTAGTATATAATATTGAGGTAATGTGCTTCCATGTACCTCAACAGTGTGTAACTTCACTCCCAAAGTAACAACCTCCTTTTATAACCTTGTTTGATCACTATTCGGAGCCAAACTTGAAGTCAGGAACATTCAACTATAAAACGATATACGAACAATATGTCAACGAAAAATGGATATTTTTGACACAAATCACCTCTTATAATGCTATCCCATGGCTCCACAGACATTATATGGTCATATATATAACATCACAGAGTATTGCCACTGTCTGATATACCTATATATGTTGACACAAGGTCATATCTTGGAGCTTTAAAAAAAACGTTTTTTATTTAAAAAAAACGTTTTTATTATTATTTTAAAAACGTTTTTTTTTCAACCCTAGTCAAAACCACAAAGAAGTTGCGGCAACGTTTCCACATTTATCCCCACAGGTCGCGGAAGAATGGTTCCATTTGAGCTGGCAAATGCCATGTTTGAGGCTGAAAACTCTGAGAGGACTGACAAGCAGAAATTCCAACGAACTGACACTGATTTGAATGAGTTCGCAGACGATGACAAGCTCACAGTTTTTGTTGACCCAGTGGAAAAACAACAACCGCCAGAACAGCAACAGGTATTTTTTACAACTACAACTTCAACTACAACCAGATCTACAACAACTGCACCGAGGAGTACACCAATACCTAATTTTGTTTTGGAGAGAACTCACGAGTTGGCAGAGGAAATAACGGGTCTGGGACTGCCCCCAGCGCTGCCACCAAAACCGACAATCAGAGTGTCTCAACGCCAGCCTATCATCCGTACGCCGCCGCCTGGCCCCTTCGCGCCTCTGGGATTCGCCTTTCCCAGTCGATCGGATAGTGGTGGGTTTGTGTTTTTTTGTGTTTTTTTAGTGATGTGAAATGTGTACTGCTTATGGGTCTATGGTGAATCTTAATGGCAAACATGTTGGCATGTTATTGTCGGTGGGGATCGGGGAATCCCCGGGGGTTGAAAAATGTCAGTTCTCCTAGTTCTTTTCATCTGTTTCCCGACTGATTGAAATTTGGGAAACTCATAAATATGTATTCAACAGATTTTATTTTACCACAATGAATGGTTTTTGATTGCTGTAAACTGTAGTTGACAGACTCTTCATTCTGGTAAATTCAAATGTATTCAAAACAGATTTATGAGTTCCTCAAATTTTTATGACGCACTAGTGTGCACAGAGCCTAATGCTTCTGTCAAAACTTGGGCTGGCAGATGTTTTTTAACACGTTTTTTTAAAAAGAACGTTTTTTTTATTAAAAAAACATGACATCCGAAATGTTTTTTTAATAAAAAAAACATCGACCAAAATTTTTGGTATTAAGCACCAGAGTTGGTCAAATACTGGTATTTTTGGAAAACGTAAACGTAAACGTAAATACCTTTTCCAAAATGAAAGTATAAATACTAAAACGTAAGGTATTTTTAAAATATCTGGGAAAACGTAAAATAAAACGTAAACGTAAAAAAATTATTACCGTGTTTCATCTAATAGAAGGGCGCCCTTCTATTTTTCACCGACTTTCTATTATGGAGACACCGTCTTTTGGAAGCTGCCCTTATATTTTTTCTCCGGTTTTTCTATCAATTTTTCACATTCTGTCAACGTTTTCCCAAGTGTTATGTCACAAAAAATTTATATTATAGTGATTCATAGAGTTGATTAAACATTTGATCTTCAAATTGCTCAAAATCAATCCATGAAAGCCACTAAATAACAGCATCCGCTGACTTTTTTTATAAGCATTTCGCACAATTCGAGTTTGGGAAGTAATACGTAATACTCTGCACGGAGGTGGGGTCTAACTATAGAATAATTTGAATATTGAATATACCTATTTTGAAAATACGGCTTCTGTGGAGGAAAAGTGTGCGCTGGCGCGCAAAATTTTTAAAGTTGTCGGAAATTTATGACGGAAATTACATTTTGCAAAAAAATTTTTGGTCTCACAACGCTTTTTACGTTTTCTCTGGTACCCGGGTATTTCGGCCAGGAAAACGTAACAAAACGTAACGGTATTTTATGAAAACGTAAACGTAAACGTAAGTATAAATACCCGAATAACTGGGTATTTCGGGTAAACGTAAATACGTTTTTGCAACTCTGCTAAGCACTGGGTATTTTGCAAATTTTTTCGCAATTGCGCAATTTCACACACAAATTGACATTGGTGGTTGTTTTCATTGGTTTTGTGGCATTTTTAGTATCAAAGTATCTATTTATATGTGCTACAGTGGGTTAATAAGCCGTCATATGTTGCTGTAGTATATAATATTGAGGTAATGTGCTTCCATGTACCTCAACAGTGTGTAACTTCACTCCCAAAGTAACAACCTCCTTTTATAACCTTGTTTGATCACTATTCCGTGCCAAACTTGAAGTCACAAACATTCGACTATAAAACGATATACGAACAATATGTCAACAAAAAATGGATATTTTTGAACAAATCACCACTTATAATGCTATCACATTGCTCCACAGACATTGTGCCTGCGCACACTAGTTTTCACTGTGACTTCGTGTGAAAACTGAAATTTTTTTAAATGCAAATTAATGAACACGGTTGAATGATTTAATTTAAATTAAATTGGAATTGTAATTAAGAAAAGTGAAAATTTGAAAATTTGAAAACTAAAACACATACCGTATTACCTCTAATATAAGGTATACCTTATATTGTTTTCGTCAGATTTTTAAAGCCAAAAGTTATACCTTTTATTAGAGGGTACCTTATATTAGAGGGTACCTTCAATTTTTTCCGCCAGATTTTCGTCTGGTCAACAATTTAAAGTTTCTCTTCGAGTGAATAGTGCCGTCGTAAACTGACACACTTTTCAGCGGCGGAAGTCGACGAAGAGTCATCGCAGTGCCCTTCAGCACCATTTTCTTCATTTTCCGCTATGTTTAGCAACCGTTTTTATTATTTTGCGTGTTTTGGCACGCAGCCAGCTGTGCCTTATTAGAGGTATGCCTTATATTAGAGGGTACCTTATATTTATTTCGGCGCGTTCAAAATAGCCAAAAGTTATACCTTATATTAGAGGGTACCTTATATTAGAGGGATGCCTTATATTGGAGGTAATACGGTATTTCATACAATAAGAGTAGGCTGAATGTCGCCATGTGGCCATTTCAGTTTTCACACATGTCAGGGTGAAAACTAGTGTGTGTAGGGCCATTATATGGTCATATATAACATCTCAGAGTATTGCCACTGTCTGATATACCTATAGGTTTATGTTGACACAAGGTCATATCTGGGAGCTTTAAAAAAAAACGTTTTTTATTTTTAAAAAACGTTGTTTTAAAAAAAAAAAAAAACGTTTTTCTTCCAACCCTAGTCAAAACCACAAAGAAGTTGCGGCAACGCTTCCACATTTCTCCCCACAGGTCGCGGAAGAATGGTTCCATTTGAGCTGGCAAATGCCATGTTTGAGGCTGAAAACTCTGAGAGGACTGACAAGCAGAAATTCGAACGAACTGACACTGATTTGAATGAGTTCGCAGACGATGACAAGCTCACAGTTTTTGTTGACCCAGTGGAAAAACAACAACCGCCAGAAGAACGACAGGTATTTTTTACGACTACAACTTCAACTACAACCAGATCCACAACAACTGCACCGAGGAGAACACCACTACCTAATTTTGTTTTGGAGAGAACTCACGAGTTGGCAGAGGAAATAACCAAAATTCTGGTTGACACTCGCGGTGATGAGTCGCGACAACAACAACAAAAAGTGGAGCTTCAGAATCCCACCATCAGAAACCATGTGTTTGAAAGAAGCGTCCTAGCGGAACCCATTCGGGAAACGAATTCTGTCCAGAATAGTTTTGTAGGTTCAGTTAACTAAACACCTGTGCTCAAGTAAACATAGTGCTCAAGTAGCAATACCCGGTGCCCCAGGGGTTAAATAAATTTTGACCCCTCCGCGGGTTCATATAGATAGTAAATGGCTGCTCGGCCTTTTGACTAAGATCAAATCGCTCCTCCAGAAGACATATAGCACAAAAATTTGGAGGGGGCTTGTGGGTGTTCAATATACATAAATATGAATACGGTTTAGATGAAAAGAGGGGGTATAATCGCTAGATAGATATCTGAAGCATTGGAGGGGGGCTGCAGCCTGCAGGACCAAAACTGGACCCCCTGCAGTGCCCATGTAGAACCAGTGCGGGGGCCAGACTTGAGCACCCGGGCATACATAGGCACAGAGTATTGTTACTTGAGCACTACTTGAAGTGGGTTTACTTGAGCAGTGTCTTTCAGTAATCCAAATGATGTCGAAACCACATGACATGCAACAAACATTTCAGGCAATTTCACCAATGCCAGTGGTGCAGCGCATTACTTCCAGAGAAACAAGTGCACCTTCCAGCACAACTCAGTCTGCTGTGGAAAACACTCATGAAGTAGAAAGAGAAAACTTTCAAATACTGAGTGACCCTCAAGCTGTTGAACAATCAACTTCAAAACACCATAATCCTTCCATCACAACAACTTTTTTTGAGACACACCTTCCACAAGCTGCCAGAGAAACCAACACTGTTGTTGTAGGTTTGACTTCTGTTTTATACAGCATAATGTGTACTTAAAAATGCCCTGTTCAATCTAAACTTCAGGCAAATCCACCAACAGTGCCAGAAACTCAACAGTCATTTTTTGCACTAAAACATATTTCTGGTGCCAATCCACCAGGCAATGTGGGGCCACCTGGAGTCAGTGCACCTGGCCATACCACAGATTTTGGCCATGCAGCAGTGATTGTGCAACCAGACGAAGAAAGAGTGCCCCCTGTGAAAGTGACTACACCGGAGGAAAGAAAGGTGACATTCTACCCTTTCATGCCTTTTGTCAGTTCGTGTCAGGTATTGGCGCCACACACAGTGGATGTCAACTTAATTTGTGTCAACTAAAGTTTAGTGAAGTCTGTGATTTCAACTTTTCTATCTGATAGTTAATTTTACATCATGACACTTAATTTTTTATAGTTTCTGTTAAGTGTGATACTTCTAATAATTTTTTGTGTTATTTAGTTGACATTGAGTTGACATGAAGTTGCAATGTCAACTAGCACGTGTGGGCCCAATGTCAGTGACAAAGCATGCTTACAAATGCAGGCACTGACTGCTGACCTGACAGTCCATCCAATTACAATACCAGTGCCAATATCCGATCCTGGTAATACTGATGATGATATGATTATATTGGATGTTCTGCCAGGATTATCAGCAAGTGATATTGCAAGCATAAACTTTCCCACATTTGATGATGAGGTTAATGGAGCAGCATTTATGGAAATGGCACATCAACCACTTAACAGTGCAAGCCAACAGAATGTGGTCAGTCTTGTTTTGAAGATCAATTTTAAAATAAACTGACAAATTTCAAAGTATACTCGGCGGACAGCACACCTAGTATAAAAACCTACCATAATATTATGAATAAAATTTTGTGATAAATTTCACGATTAATTATTTCATAGTAAAAACGACATATTATGATGAAAAAATGTAAAGTTTTGGTTCATTATTCAGATAGGTTATGGTAGGTTATCATACTAAGTGTGATGTCCACCGCGTATACATATAAAAATGCAGGAAATGCATGAATTGAAGCAATGGAAGGAAGAAGTACAGGAACAGTTCAGTCAGCAAAATGTTCTCAATGCACACAATGTAAAATCTACAGCTGGTAATGCCGACCCACAAGATAAAGAATTTGTAGATGGGCCATTAGTCATTTTTGAGAAAGATTTGAAGGAGTCTGGAGAAAAAGTAGTGCAATCAGAGGGTGAGACGAACTCCATCCAAACAAGAACTGGTAATAATGACTCATTGCATGCTGCACACTCAGTACCAGAAGACGGTTTGCCTTTTGTTTACAGACTAGCAGGATTCTCTCCGACCTTCGGTCGGGTTTTGTGGTTCTCTACAATTAATACCATTGGAGAAAATATGATACTTTAGTTAAGTTTGCCCACATGCTAGGCATGTGTTTTGAAATGCGGTATGTAATCTACCAACAATAACAATACCAAAGATGCAATGTTTTGGAATGGATTTTTGTAAACTTCTGTAAAATGGTTGGGCATGAAACTCAGTAGTAAAATGTAGACAGTTTGCAATTTGGTATGATGGTGTGCAGTGTGCAATCTGTGTGGTATAGGTTTTGTGATATGATAGTGTGGTTTTTGCAAGGTGTCAAACTTTGTTGTAATCTTCAATTGGTTACATTTGTGCTTTGCTGTTCTTTTTGTGTTTGTAAATCCTTGTGGTATAAATTGTAGAGAACCACAAAACCCAACTGAAGGTTGGAGAGAATCCTGCTATAGGTACCCACTACTCAGAGGCTTGCAAAAACTGACACCCCAATGGGGACCCCCCTCCAAATGGCACCCCCTGGGGAACCTCCCAAAAGTGGCACCCCCTGGGAACCGCCCAAAAATGGGACCCCCTAGGGCCCCACAAATATGGCACCCCCTGAGGACCACCAGAAAATGGCACCCCTTAGGGCCCCCCCAAAAATGGCACCCCCTTGGGACCCCATAAAAATAGCACCCCCTGGGGACCCCCCAAACATGGCACCCCCTAGGAACCCCCACAAAAATGGCACCCCCTGGGGACCCACCCAAAGTTGGCTCCCCCTGGGGACTCTCCAAAAATGGCACCCCCCTGGGGACCCTGTGCATTCTGTGTGGTATAGGTTTTGTGATATGATAGTGTGGTTTTTGCAAGGTGTCAAACTTTGTTGTAATCTTCAATTGGTTACATTTGTGCTTTGCTGTTCTTTTTGTGTTTGTAAATCCTTGTGGTATAAATTGTAGAGAACCACAAAACCCAACTGAAGGTTGGAGAGAATCCTGCTATAGGTACCCACTACTCAGAGGCTTGCAAAAACTGACACCGCAATGGGGACCCCCCTCCAAATGGCACCCCCTGGGGAACCTCCCAAAAGTGGCACCCCCTGGGAACCGCCCAAAAATGGGACCCCCTAGGGCCCCACAAATATGGCACCCCCTGAGGACCAGCAAAAAATGGCACCCCTTAGGGACCCCCCAAAAATGGCACCCCTTAGGGACCCCCCAAAAATAGCACCCCTGGGGACCCCCCAAACATGGCACCCCCTAGGAACCCCCACAAAAATGGCACCCCCTGGGGACCCACCCAAAGTTGGCTCCCCCTGGTGACTCTACAAAACCCAACTGAAGGTTGGAGAGAATCCTGCTTTAGGTACCCACTTCTCAGAGGCTTGCAAAAACTGACACCCCAATGGGGACCCCCCTCCAAATGGCACCCCCTGGGGAACCCCCCAAAAGTGGCACCCCCTGGGAACCGCCCAAAAATGGGACCCCCTAGGGCCCCACAAATATGGCACCCCCTGAGGACCACCAGAAAATGGCACCCCTTAGGGACCCCCTAAAAATGGCACCCCCTTGGGACCCCCCAAAAATAGCACCCCCTGGGGACCCCCCAAACATGGCACCCCCTAGGAACCCCCACAAAAATGGCACCCCCTGGGGACCCACCCAAAGTTGGCTCCCCCTGGGGACTCTCCAAAAATGGCACCCCCCTGGGGACCCCCCCCTCAAAATGGCACCCCATATGGACCCCCCCCGCAAAAAAAAATATAGCACCCCCCTGAGGACCACCAAAAAATGGCACCCCTGGGGACCACCCAAAAAATGGCATCCCATGTGGACCCCCTTGAAATGGCACCCCCATATGTACCTCCAGAAAATGGCACCCCCTGGAGACCCCCCAAAAATGGCACCCCATGGGGACCCCCTCTAAATCCTGTAAACACAGCCCCTAGTTTGGAAACTCCTGTAAACTCAGCCCCTAATTTGGAAAATGGTATGAATATTTCAAAAAATCACTATCATCAATCCACAAATGCATCAATTCACAATTTTCAATTTTTTAGCCCCAGGGGTTAGACTTAAAAAGTTATGGTAATGTAGAGTAGAAATGGAGTGCACATCTCAAATCAGTGCAATAAAAAACCCACAAATGCATCATTTCACAAATTGAAAGTTTTTGTGCCCAGGGGTTCATTATCAGGGTTTTAGTAATGTGGTGTCAAAATGGAGTGCATATTTGAAATCGCTACAATCAGAAACCCACAAACACATCATTTTATGATTTGAAAATTTTTGGCCCTGGGGGTTCATTTTCAGGGTTATGGTAATGTAGTGTCAAAATGAAGTGCATATTTCAAATCAAGGCAATCAAAAAGCCACAAATGCATCATTTCACAATTTCTAATTTATTAGCCCCATGGGTTCAATTAAAGGCTTACAGTAATGTAGAGTTGAAATTGAGTCATTTCAAATCAGTGCAATTAGAAACCTGCAAAATGCATCATTTCACAATAAGAAATTTTTGGGTCTAGGGGTTCAATTTCAGGGTTTTAGTAATGTAGTGTCAAAATGGAGTGCATATTTGAAATCGCTACAATCAGAAACCCACAAATGCATCATTTTATGATTTGAAAGTTTTTGGCTTAGGGGGTTCATTTTTATGGTTCTGGTAATGTAGTGTGAAAATGAAGTGCATATTTCAAATGAGTGAAATCAGAAACCTGAAAATTTATGATTTCACAAATTGAAAGTTTTTGGCTCCAGAGGTTCATTTTCAGGGTTATGGTTATGTAGTTTTCAGGGTTTTGTAGTGTCAAAATGGATTGCATATTTCAAATCAGTGCAATTAGAAACCCACATCAAATCATTTCACAATTTCTAATTTTTTAAGCCCTGGGCATATTTGAAATTGCTACACTCAGAAACCCACAAATCCATCATTTTATGGTTTGAAAGTTTTTGGCCCAGGGGGTTCATTTTTAGGGTTATGGTAATGTAGTGTCAAAATGAAGTGCATATTTCAAATGAGTGCTTTCAGAAACCCGAAAATGCATCATTTCTCAAATTGAAAGTATTTGGCCCCATGGGTTCATTTTTAGGGTTATGGTAATGTAGTGTCAAAATGGAGTGCATATATCAAATTGGTGCAATCAGAGACCCAAATTTGAAATCAGTGCAATCAGAAACCCAAAAATGAATGATTTCACAAATTGAAAGTTTTTGGCTCCAGAGCTTCATTTTCAGGGTTATGGTTATGTAGTTTTCAGGGTTATGTAGTGTCAAAACAGAGTGCATATTTCAAATCAGTGCAATTAGAAACCCACATTGAATCATTTCACAATTTCTAATTTTTTAAGCCCTGGGCATATTTGAAATCGCTACACTCAGAAACCCACAAATCCATCATTTTATGGTTTGAAAGTTTTTGGCCCAGGGGGTTCATTTTAGGGTTATGGTAATGTAGTGTCAAAATGAAGTGCATATTTCAAATGAGTGCTATCAGAAACCCAAAAATGCATCATTTCTCAAATTGAAAGTATTTGGCCCCATGGGTTCATTTTTAGGGTTATGGTAATGTAGTGTCAAAATGGAGTGCATATATCAAATTGGTGCAATCAGAGACCCAAATTTGAAATCAGCGCAATCAGAAACCCAAAAATGAATGATTTCACAAATTGAAAGTTTTTGGCTCCAGAGGTTCATTTTCAGGGTTATGGTTATGTAGTTTTCAGGGTTATGTAGTGTCAAAACAGAGTGCATATTTCAAATCAGTGCAATTAGAAACCCACATTGAATCATTTCACAATTTCTAATTTTTTAAGCCCTGGGCATATTTGAAATCGCTACACTCAGAAACCCACAAATCCATCATTTTATGGTTTGAAAGTTTTTGGCCCAGGGGGTTCATTTTAGGGTTATGGTTATGTAGTGTCAAAATGAAGTGCATATTTCAAATGAGTGCAATCAGAAACCCGAAAATGCATCATTTCTCAAATTGAAAGTATTTAACCCCATGGGTCCATTTTGAGGGTTATGGTAATGTAGTGTCAAAATGGAGTGCATGTATCAAATCAGTGCAATCAGAAACCCAAATTTGAAATCAGTGCAATCAGAAACCCAAAAATGCATCATTTCACAAATTGAAAGTTTTTGGCCCCAGTGGTTCATTTTCAGGGTTATGGTAATGTTGTGTCAAAATGAAGTGCATATTTCAAATGAGTGCAATCAGAAACCCAAAAATGCATCATTTCTCAAATTGAAAGTATTTGGCCCCATGGGTTCATTAACGGGTTATGGTAATGTAGTGTCAATGGAGTGCATATATCAAATCAGTGCAATCAGAAACCTAAATTTGAAATCAGTGCAATCAGAAACCCAAAATTGCATCATTTCACAAATTGAAAGTTTTTTGCCCCAGTGGTTCATTTTCAGGGTTATGGTAATGTAGTGTCAAAATGGAGTGCATTATATATCAAATCAGTGCAATTAGAAACCCACAATGCATCATTTCACAATTTGAAAGTTTTGGCCCCATTTTGGGTTCAATTTCAGGGTTATTGTAATGTACTGTCAGAATGGAGTGCATATTTCAAATCATTGTAAGCAGTAACCCACAAATGCATTATATCACAATTTATATTTTTTAGCCCCGGGGGCCTCACTTAAGGATTATGGTAATGTTATTGTTAACTCCCATAAACTCAGCCCCTAATTTGGCAAACACCCATCAACTCAACTCCCATAAACTCGGCCTCTAATTTGTGAACTTGTGTCAACAGCCCCTTATTTTTAAACTTCTGTCAACTCAACCCTAATTTATAAACACCCATCAACTCAACCCTGAATTGTAAACTCAGCCCCTAAAAACTCAAGTCAACCCCCTATACATGTGCAATTGCATTCTTGGGAAGCAACTTTGCCATCTACTAACCCTGTTTGTCAAGATTGTGGATCGTGTTTGTAAAGGGCATTTGTACTAATAAATAGTGACTGCATTGTGTGCAAAAACACACACGAATTGGGCACAATGAGGCCTGTGATTGTGCGTCCTATCTTTTACATTAGGCATACCTAGCACGCAATTCTTTCACAATTGTATATGTTTTGATGATTTGATGATACATGTTATAATGCACAATAACCCATTGAAGCATGATACTCACAAATAATTTTCAGACTCAGAAATGTGCACATCAGAAATTGCTGTGGATGGGGATGGGGTCACCATTGCATGTGGGATTGGTGAAGCTATTTGGTCATCAGAGCACTGTCCTAAAGACACAGCATGTCTCAGGACAGCTGCCTCGATATACAGAATTTGCTGCATACTGAGGTGATACGTGAAGACCTTTATGTGTGTATTTACTGGGTGGGGCAGTGGAGTTATTCATGGCTACTCTACTCTATACTGCAACAAATGGTAAATATGTGTCCAGGTCCAGGGGCTGATCAGGGTTCAAATGATACTGTGGTCAGTCAGAAAAAATGTCAATATTTTCTGGTATCAGTATCAATACACCTGTTATCAGTATTCACCCTAGTATTGGTAAATGAAAGTATCAGTATCATAAACCTAAATGTAAGCTGAGCATTATTATGGGCATTGAACAGCCAGTATTTTTTGAACCCTGGGCTGATACCGCAAGCCGACAACCGCCAGAGATATTAATAAGTGGTGACTGAGTGCAAGTAATCTTATTAGAAACTACAATATTTTCATATTTACTTGTTATCCACTTACACATTTTTTCATTGTCTATTGCGGAATTGGTACTATTCATCACTTTTACGACTGTCATGGTGCGTGAAATTCTGCGCACACTGAACGACAACATTCCATTTAGGTCCATTTTACATCTCACCATTGTCTTTTTCTTCGCCATTTAGCATGCATTTAGTTTAGCAAAAGTATGTTATGTTGAAATTATGTGTAAATTGCAGAAGTAAAAAATTGAACAATTGAACACAAGCATAGAATTCACACCATCACACCTACATTTCTCCCGAAAAGATTACATGGGAATTCAATTAAAACGTTCACGGTAGCAAAAAGTTAATATTGTGGTCGCTTATGGCGCAGCGGGTGGGCGAGTGGCAAAAAGTCAATAGCAGCGAGTGGTTTCGATCCACCGACCTCTGGGTTATGGGCCCAGCACGCTCCCACTGCGCCACGCTGCTGCACGGAGACGCCACCCCCCAAATTGGGACATAATCGAGCAGTGGGGAAAACACTGATCGAAAGACTTGCAATCAGCGTGATGATGCAATTCCGATGGAAATTTCTCGCACAGCGGCGTTGATCTATACGAAATCGCAGGATCTATACGAAACAAATTATCAGTTTGAAAACGTGATCACGTCGATGGCCAAGTTCATGCTCAGATTTTCACACTTTGGGCTTAAACAAACGACTTTCACAATTCCGAGTTGAAACGTGTCTCTAATCCTATTTGTACGCAGAAAATAGCAGCTAAAAAATTATCGTTTTCATTCTCCGTATACTTCCAACCTTCTCAAAATAAAAGAAATTTCAAAACGCACGTTCCCTGTTTATTGGATTGACTGTATTTTCCGTCCGGCCTATGGCTTGGCTTGGGTTGCACGCGGGAAGTTTTTTATAAAGAGTCGCGTCTGCTGACCAAATTGCACGCATGTGGTTGACTTCTAATGAAAAACACGACCCCCACACTGCACGCGTATTTAATTGCGCCGATTGAATTGACACTTTTCATGCCAACAATTTTGTGCGGAATGGATCAAAGGCTGAATGCGATCGGATTAAGCGTACATTTAGCGTAGATCATTCCCGTTTTTTGTTACATCATTCAAAGGTTACATCAGAATAGATAGTTGACAGTGGTGAATTCAGACTTTTACAAAAATACATTTTATAAATACATCTACAAAATTTTGACGTAAGTGGATATGTAAAAAAAACATTTGAAGAGTGAGAATTGAAATTGCATGTAAAAAACGGAGTAAACTTGTTCTTATCATAAACACCTTCCCGGTCAAGTTAGCCATCAATTTTTTTATTTTACTTCGGAAGCTATATCTCGGGCTATGGTGAGGTTATAGTGCTGAAACTTTGTCATCACAGCAGAGCACATCAAATATTGCCAAATATAAGTATTTATACACAGCAATTAAAGCCACCACACCCAATCTGAGCAATAATCCCGAGTGAGTCCAGAGTTAATCCCATGGCATTCAACCTTTGATCCATTCCGCCGCCGACCCCTACCCGAGTTCATCATCAAGGCGGGGTCAAGCCTAAAAACCTTCCCAAGCGCAAGCGGGCAGCGTGCCAAGCCGGACGGAAAGTAGAATCTAGCGTTTATTGCGTCGGCCTTCGCTGCCGTTGTTATTTTTTGTCGCCGCCGCGCCGCATTTCCGCCGCAAAATGACTTCGCTTGGTTCTCTGTTGTTCCGAGGCGGGAGCAGGGCGACTAGTTCCGCAGTTGACGCGTGTTTACTGCGGCGAACTCCCGGAATCACCGCCGCGGCTAGGTACAAGAGCGATGGGGTCAAGGGGGCCGTCATTGGAATTGATTTGGGCACCACAAACTCGTGCGTCGCTGTCATGGAGGGTAAACAGGCCAAGGTGGGCTTTTTGACCCATTTTCCGAAATATTGTGATGTTTGGCATGTTGCCAATTCCGTGTTTTCTTATCGGCCCAAGCAAACACTCTCCAGGTGATAGAAAATGCTGAGGGCAGTCGGACTACCCCGTCGGTGATAGCCTTCACTAAGGATAACGAGCGTCTGGTTGGCGCGCCGGCGAAACGCCAGGCTGTAACGAATGCGGCTAATACTTTGTCTGCGACAAAGAGGCTCATTGGACGGCGGTTCGATGATGCTGAAGTTCAGAAAGATTTGTTGGTTTTTCGGTCTTGTTTTGTGCGCGGGTAGAGATTAATTTGGTTAATTTTCCACGGGTGTCCAGTTACCATAAGACCAGAGTACGGTAACCATAAGGTCAATCCTGTTTGGACCCTAAAATTGATCCCGTTTTGGAAAATAGAACGGAAAATTGAAGATTTTGCAAATTTCGATAGCTTTTGTGCGATATTTCACAGCATTAGTTGTAAATGAAATAGGAAGAATGGTGTAAAATTGCACTCATTACAATGTTTATGAAATGCCACTACAGCAACAATGTACCTGCTTTGAAACAAGCAGCATTTTACTATTATTATAGGCTATTAAAATAATCTGATTTTAATAAAAAAATCAATTTAAAAATAGATTATTCAAATCAAGGCAACTAAATTTTTATTGGTTTGGCGCTTGTGCACTTTTGAAATGAAATTCTTCATATAACTTTTCTAAAATTTATCAGGAAAACGTCGTCGTTCAAAATCGTGCGGGCTAGCAACGGCGATGCGTGGCTCGAGGCACAGGGCAAATTGTATTCACCCAGTCAAATAGGTAGTTCATTTGCGCATTTTTATTTCAAAGTGTTCTGTGGTTCACTGCTTCACTGCCAGTAGCAAGGACGTAGCCAGGGGGCCCTTCCCGGGTCGGACAGAGACAGGGACGTAGCCAGGATTTTTGAGCGGGGGGGGGCGGATTGTATACGGAGCCCGGCGAACGGGGGGGGGCGGCGCCCCCCCCCTAAAATTTGACCCCTGTAATAGGGGAATGGCGCTGGCGCCATTCGTAGGCGCCACCCCATGGCGCAAATGGCGTTTGTATTGGCGCCAAAACAGCAGTAAAAGTCTGTATTTTATTGGCGTATACAGCGACATGGACAGGAATTACGTCCATTTTCACTGGCGTTGAGGCCGCGAAGACGGGCCAGCCGAAAATATATGCTGCGAAGGGAAAATGCGCGCTTGCGCGCAAAATTTTTTCAAACTGTCGACAAAATCTTGTTCTGAAAGTGCCCTTTCTGGCACATTTTTTGGTCCGGCCCGGGAAGGGGGGGGGGCGGCCGCCCCCCCCCCTGGCTACGTCCTTGGACAGGGAAATATGCCAGAAACGGCACTTCCATAAAGCGATTTTGTCGGCAGTCCGATAAATTTTCGGCGCCGCACGATACATAAAGTCGTAAAAATAAATACATGTACAGCAGATTTTGCGCCAATGCCAACGTCAATGGCGCCATGGCGTGGCACCTACGAATGGCGCTGGCGCCAAGGCGCCATTCGTTTACAACATGGGTCAAATTTTAGGGGGGAGGGCGCCGGGCTCCGTATACAATGCGCCCCCGCTCAAAAATCCTGGCTACGTCCCTGCCCTGACCAGTAGCTAGGTGTTTATCTCGGAGACTGCTTCAAACGTTCTAAATTTCCAAATTCCTAATCTAGACTGGTGCCATTCTTGTATTTTTTTTAAGACAGCCGTTTACCGAAAAGGAAAACCCCTCTATGTTTCAGGCGCGTTCGTTCTCACGAAAATGCGTGAAACGGCCGAAGCTTATCTGGGCACGACGGCCAAAAACGCAGTGATCACTGTGCCGGCCTACTTCAACGATTCACAGCGTCAAGCCACCAAGGATGCGGGTCAAATCGCCGGTTTGAATGTGCTACGCGTCATAAACGAGCCCACCGCTGCCGCGCTCGCTTATGGACTGGAGAAGTCTGATGATAAAGTGTGAGTGCTGCTGAAAGTGGGGTTTAATTGTTGGGCCATGGGCACATTTAGGGACTGCGGCGAGTCCGTTTCGCTTGGTCTATGTTAAATACCGTATATCTTTAAAAACGACCCCCCCCCCTCTGAATAACCCCACCCTGCTGGCTAGGTGAGGAAAAAATACCCCTTCCCTTGACGCACTCCCATCTCTTGGGAAACCTCCCCTGTGGGCTTTTGATATGTCCATTTGAATGATTTGATACAAGATTAAGACAAATTTTAGCATGAATACTTTGTTTTTTTTGTTGTTGAAGTGTTAAATATCTGGATTACACGTGTTGATGAAATGCGTTCATAGAACAAAAAGTGCAAGTTCTCAGGAAAAAAGCCCTCTTGAATAACATCCCACCTTAAATAACTCCCCCCCCCAAAAAAAACTTCGACGATATAATAACTCCCCTGGGGTGTTATTCAAGGGTATACGGTATATCGTTCACTCGTGGGTGGTCAAAGTTTATCAGCTTGAAACAGTCATAACATTTCATTGTCCAAACTAGGGATGAAAAAAAACGCTTTTTTGACTCCCGCTCGCTTTTTAAAAGCACTGTCTTCCCTAATCCACAATATACGCAACTGCGTAGGATCGCCGTGTATGACTTGGGAGGCGGCACATTTGATATTAGCGTGCTGGAGATCCAAAAGGGCGTATTCGAGGTGAAATCGACGAATGGAGACACTTTCCTGGGCGGCGAGGACTTCGACAACACCCTGGTCACATTCCTGGCCGACGAATTCAAGCGCGACGTGAGTTTACTTACCGAAACTTACCTGCGGGGTGCGTTTCCGACTCCATTGTAAATTATCGCCTCTCGATAACGATGGCAAACGCTCCGGAAAAAAGTGTTTTTTCTAGAAAAGAATTTTCCTCTAGAAAAATAGTGTTTGTGTTTTTCATCCTCTAACGGGACCTCCAACGCACTATCGAATCACAAAAATAGATTTTTGGAATACTATTCCAGTCTTCAATTTTTTTTTAAAACTACATTGTTTCATTTCCTAATTTTTTTGCTGAATTTTTTAAACATCCTTATGTTCCACGATCCTTAGCGACCTTCCACACCGAAGTTACATTTGCACAATTTGGGTTCTGCCCGGGGGTTTAGTAGGGGGTGGGGTACCCCCAAACCAGCTATCTATCTTTCCCGGAGGCAAAATTTTGGGCTACTATCCCCTAAACCCTCCTCCCCCAAATTGGCCGGTTATCTATCTATCTGGAGCGATCTTTTAGAAACTTTGCCCCAATTTCGCTCACAATCGCTAATTTTCGTACGTTTTTATAGTTTTTCACCTTCAAAATCGCCATTTCATGTGTTTCATTGCCTTTTTTCAGATATTTGTTTACTATATAAATATGCTTATAAACTATTTTTAACCTACTTTTAGCGATTTTTTCTCTATTTTCCTTCTATACCTTGGAAAGTCTATATATTGAACCCACCGCGGACCCTCCCAAACCCCCCCCCCCCCAACCCTCCCCCCAAAACTTTTCAGCTATCTTTCCCTCCGTAGTAGCGATTTACTATCTATATGGACCCCCGCGGGGGGTCCAAATCTACAAAACCCCTGGTTCTGCCTCTAGGCGAAAACGTTTTCGACTTTTGTGATTTTTGTTTGCCATCGTGACTACCCGAAAAAGCACGATCTCAAAACTCTGAACGCCGCAGTCGGGCGTGGACGTTCGACGCGACCCGATGGCCATGCAGCGGCTGCGCGAAGCCGCCGAAAAAGCCAAGTGCGAGCTGTCGTCGTCGCTGCAGACCGACGTCAACCTGCCCTACTTGACCATGGACGCGAGCGGGCCCAAGCACATGAACGTCAAGCTGAGCAGGGCAAAGTTCGAGAGTCTGGTCGGCGATCTGATCAAGCGCACCGTGGAGCCGTGCAGGAGGGCCATGCACGATGCGGAGGTGAAACCCAGCGACATCGGCGATGTTTTGCTCGTGGGAGGTGGGTTGGGCGAAGGAAGGCGCCTTGTTTTTCGCACGAGTTAACGCTGGGTCGATTGATGTCAGTTATGAAATGAACATTGGTTGGAATCTGTCTAAATCTGAAGTGAACTGAATTTGTTCAAATAAATAACAAACCTTATCAATTATTTATCAAAGGTGAACTGAACTGGCAATAATAACGGCGCGCCAATTTGTGTGTGCTGATACACTCCGCGTCAATTAGGGCCCACACATACAAGTTGATATCACAAATGAATGTCAACAATGTCAACTAAATAACACAATTTTTTTTAAACATCACACTTTACAGAAACAATGAAAATTCAATGTCACCATATAAAATTACTATGCTCTATCACAGGAATGTAGAAATTACATAATTAACATATGTTAGTTGACACTAGTTTTGATGTCAACTAGTGTGTGGGGGCCATTATCGGCGACTCACACCTACACCCCCCCACCCCCAGGCATGACGCGCGTGCCCCGAGTCCAGTCCACAGTAGAAGAGGTCTTCGGCCGGGCGCCCAGCAAGGCGGTCAACCCCGACGAGGCGGTGGCCATCGGCGCGGCCATCCAGGGCGCCGTCCTGGCCGGCGACGTGACCGACGTGCTCCTGTTGGACGTGACGCCCCTGTCGCTCGGAATCGAGACCTTGGGCGGGGTCATGACCAAGTTGATTCAGAGGAATACTACTATTCCTACTAAGAAGAGTCAGGTGGGGGTGGGGGGGTTTAGGTTTTTGGATTTGGTGTCATTGCTAGTTATTGTGGTTTGGTGCGACTTTTACATGGATAAATGGTGTTTCCAATACAAAATCACATAACTAGTGAGAAGAACCCTCACTGTCAATTTGTAAGTGAAAATTACAATCAAATTTACATTAACTTACAAAATAAATACCTTGTGACCAAATTTTTATTGAGCGCCGCTTTGCCTTTTCGGAAGATAAATCTGATTTTAAGAAAAACTGCCTTAAGTTTAAAATACCGAATGAACTTTTTTTTTTTAATTACTGCCGTCCCAATCTGCCACCACCTTTTGTGGTCCCAAAATTTGCTTTGAAGTGAACCATCTAAACTTGTGTCATTATTCTTAGGTTTTCTCCACGGCTGCTGATGGGCAAACGCAAGTGGAAATCAAAGTGCACCAGGGCGAACGCGAAATGGCCACCCACAACAAATTGTTGGGTCAGTTTTCGCTCGTTGGCATTCCGCCAGCTCCCAGGGGTGTCCCTCAGATTGAGGTCACTTTCGACATTGATGCAAATGGAATTGTGAATGTGTCGGCGAGGGACAGGGGCACTGGCAAAGAGCAACAGGTGAGATAAACACGTATTTCTGATCTGACTGGTGTAGTAGGGTTCAACGGAATCCCGATCCTGAGCCCCTATAACTTCCGGGAATCAGCGGTTTCGATCCCAAAGCTCCAATCCGAAATTTAAAAATCCCGGTCCCAAATTTTTTTAAATCCCGACCCTGTGACCGAATCCCGATACCGAAAAGTCAATTCCGTTGAACCCTGTCAATGTGGTAATTGGTGGGCTATGAAGGTCGCGTATACTGGGTTCTCAAATTTCTATTTATTCATAAAAAAGTATTTCGAAAGTCGTTTCACGAGTGATTCCAAAATCACGCCTCCTTCAAAGCACTACCCCTCATTTTCACCCTCTTTTACCCCCCCCCCCCCCCCTTTCACAGATCGTGATCCGCTCGTCGGGCGGGCTGAACAAGGACGAAATCGAGAACATGGTCCGCGAGGCGGAGAAGCACGCTGGCGAGGACGCCAAGAAGCGCGAGAAGATCGAGGCGGTCAACCAGGCCGAGGGCATCATCCACGACACCGAGACTAAGATGACCGAGTACAAGGACCAGTTGCCCAGCGATGAGGTTTGATTTTGTGTGCGGATTTTTTGATGGTGGCTGATTTTTTTGTTTTGTTTTTGGCTGTTTTTAAGATTCCTTGGCTTGAAGCCAAAACAGTCTAGATGCAAATTTGAAATTAACAAAAACTAATCTCAGCTGGACCCCGATTGGGCCTCCACACGCTAGTTGACATCGCATTTTTCGCATGTAAAATGTCAACTCAGAGTCAACTGAAATTTTTTTCAGTTGACTCCAGTTGACCGCGTACACAAATTGATAATGTCAACTAGTAAATTTGGGCAGTACAGATATTTGTGTCACTGGCCAAGTCAACTAAAGCATACGCGTATGTTTTTTTGCGTACACGTATGTTTTTTTGGCATACGCGAACGCAAAAAAACGTACGCGTATGAGATTTTGCATACTTATACAATTTCTTGCATACGCGTACACAATTTATTCATTTTGAATTGCCAAAATTAGATAACTTCAAAAGTTAATGATGAAATGTGGTGATAGTGATGTATTTTTTCATGTTTTCTTGCGTACACATACACAATTTGCAGTAATTTATTTATTTTGATTTGCCAAAATAGGATAACTTGAAAGGTTAATGATGAAAGTAGTGATAGTGATGTATTTTTTCATGTGATAGTGATGTATTGTTGCCTTTTAAATGTTGCTTTATATTTCATGTAATTTACTGTTGTTTCCAGACACAATTTGTATAAAATAAAAATTTAATTTCTTTTTGATTTACATTTTCATTTAACTACTTTATTTAATGTAATAAATTGAAAAATCACAAGCTCAAATGATTTCATGTATAGTTACTATTACAATTACATTCTGCCAACAAATCACGCAAAGTGAGTAACAAGACAGCAAAAAAAAACAAAGTATTTTAAGCAACTAAAACAACAGAATACTTGGGTTGACTGACAAGTTAAAAATTTTTGAACCAGATAATCTTTACATATCAAAATTTTTTAAGAAAAACAAACAGAGGAGATTCATTTTAAACTTGAACAATTTGGAGATTGAAAATAGCAAACATGAAAACTTTAATTGTTGCATTTTTGCATATATTTTCAAAAAAATTTTACAGCTTTTGACACAACTTTTTGAAATTTTTATTTTGAAAATTCAAGGTAAAAAAAAATTCAAAATTTAGTTATTCTTTAAAAGTTGCACTTTTGTGTCTAACAAAGAATTCATATCTGCTATCTATTTACTATTAACAACAAAACAAAAAGTTTCCAAATTATTATAAAAACAAGCACATTCAAATCTTTCCAAAAATTCAAAAATACTCAAAAATCATCGCGAAATACCAAACAAAACCACTAATTCCAGAAAACATTCAAGCCATTTCACTTCGGACACCGCCCCCTGCTGCCACTCTCCTGAAAGTATCAATAGAGTTAAGAATGGATTAGTCTATAAAATGTCAACTTATATATTGTTTACTTTACTACTATGCCCCACACAGGCTACTTGACAACGACAGAAAATGTCAACTGTTTCCTGTCCCAATCCAAAGCTTGCTTTTCAAATCCTGAAAGCAAGCTTTGAATGGGGATCAGTTTGGTTTGGGACTTTACATTTGGTGTCAATGTCAACTAGCCTGTGTGGGCCCTTTTTTTCAATTATGAGGTGGAGCCAACCACTTACACACACACTCAAACTTTTATAAGTTGACATTTTCAATCTATAAATATAACTATAAGCAACATAAATGACAACATGCAACCATAAATGTCAACTTATCTGTGTTTACATTTGCAGTTGACATTTTCATTTACAGTGTTCATTGAATTGACTTTTTGGCTGTTTCAAAAGTTTCAATAAAAGTGAAAATCATGATTGAAAATGTCAACTGAGCTGAAAGTGTACGCTGCGTACACTAGTATACGTTTTTTTTTCATTTCAGTTGATACAAGTGTTGTGCGTACGATGTCAAGTACCCAAAATCGTATGAAAACATCAAAAAACGTATGCAAAAGTGCGTATTTCCGGCAGTTGACTCAGCGCTCGTCGACTTTCCAAAAGTAACTTTATTTATCCAATTTACATTCTATTTATACGAAATTTTAGGTACACAAAGAGAAAAATAATGCGCATCTTTCATAGAAGAACTTTTTGCAAAGGAACAGTTCAAAAAAGTGTGAGAATTTTTTTTGTTCAAAATTTCCAAGTCAGTTGACATCGCGTTTTTTGTATACTATGAGTGCATACGCATATTGACATAAGCTACATAGACATTTTGTCAACTTCAAATTTTTTTCTACACTTCATGTGTTCAGTAAACAATGCTTTTCAATATTAATGTTCTGATTTTGTTGATGCAGAGGCAGCTGCACCAGATATTACTATCACAAGGGACACTACTTGGTGATTCTGTTCATTTCTGCAAGTGCTGATTTGTGTGTGCAGTATGTGCATCCTTAAATTTATTTTTACACTTATATTTTTTGCTATATTATTATTATTTTTTTAAAATTATTTTTATTTTTATTTAAATTTTATGTTTTTATTTGTTTAAATGTTTTTACTTATATTTTAATGTCCATTTTTTAAAAAATTTTTTCTTAAAAGTTTTATTATATTTATTTTCATGGGTATTTTATCTATTTTTTATTTTTCAATCATTTTTATTTTTTTATACATTTTATTGTTTTCATTTTAATTTTTACTAATTTTTTTATATTTTTACTTGAATTTTATAATTTTTATTATTATTATTTCATATTATAATTACTTTTTATTTATGAATTTTATAATTTTTATTTTTATTTTTTTCTTCCTATTTTTATAACTTTTTTATTTATATTTCAATTAAATTTTCCTTGTTTAATTTAATTTTTTATGTTAATTAATTATGTTTTTTTTATACAAAAAGATACTGTATACTGGCAAGATTTCTGAGTTAATGAGTCAGATTTAAACATTATGTCAACTGATCCATTTCTAGGTGAAATGAATCAGTTGACATATTTTCGTAAACTGTCAGTGTCAACTCATCAATTTTTTTTCAGAGTTAGATATTTAGGTGTTAAAAATTGAAAAAGCTGCCGTTTCTTGAAATTTCTTGTGTTACTTGCTTCAATAGTTTTAGTATATCCAAATTTCACATTCAGTGCTGTCATAACTTGCCAGGAAAACTTTTTAAAATTATTGAAGTTTGAAATATTGAAAAATTCATATCTTTCTTTTGTGTTATGTGATTCTTTCAAAAAAAATACTGCTGTGTTCGCGTTTATTTTGCCTTTCATTTGGTTATGTTGGCATTATGATGTGATTCAGTGTTGCGCGATGAAAAATAAATTTCCGTTTAAAGTAAAAGATTTTTTATTCTTTCAAAAAAATTTATTACGAATGAGAATTAGTACAGAAAAATTCACAGACATTTATAGTACATGAAACAACTATCTAATTAACAAGCATTCACACATGTAAACAATAAAAATTTTTTTAAATATGGAACATGCAAATAATTTTTCATTTGGTTATGCTTCACACAATATATGATAATTAGGTGTCAAAAAATCAGATTAATTATGGTCTATCACATAACACTCTTTAAATCACACAAACTGCATTGTAGAAAGCAGGGTCAACTCGTTTCTGAGAATGGATTTTCCCAGTTGACTTTTTCAATCAAATACATGAGCTAAATGCCAAAAATATGGGTTAACGCGTATGCTCTTTTAAAAAAGTCAAGTGGTGAGTGATTGCATCAACTGAAACACTAGTTGACTCTGAGTTGACTCTGAAATGCGATGTCAACTAGCGTGTGGAGGCCCATTTCGGGCCACTGTTTTTATTTTATTCGCAATTCGTATTTTTAGCAACTGTTTACAAAGCAGGCGACTGAATAATATAAAAATATAAAGTAGGTATTTATGTTGTATTGAGTATTTGAAGAGATTCGTTCCTTAAGTGCATAAGCGCCAAAATGACAAAAATCGAGTTAAGCGTGGATTCGACATCCACATATATGTGTGTACATTTTAGGAAAAAAATTAGTGTCATAATCCATGTCGTTCCGGAGATACATTGGTACCGATAGGGTTGGAAAAAAATCGATTTTTTTTACGACCCCGATTTAAAAAATAAAATCAAAATCGATTTTTTTAATAAAAATCGCTGGGGTCGTAATTAGTCCCATCTCACTCGAAAATCGCCTCTGAGGGTAATAAAATACATGTAAATTGATATGCAGTGTACAGTTATTCTTTGTGTGGTAATATAAGTAAACTGGTGGTACATTTAAATGAGAAATCAAGTACCTCATTTTTCATAACAATCTCACAGGGAAACGTGCAGCCCAATATGGCTGCCATTTGTTGTGGGGGTACCCACAACATTTGTCTACATATATGCCAAGTGGCACCCCATGGAACCCCCTTGTTCTGCTGCTACAGATTACTGAATTTTTTTGGCCAATTTTTTCCCGGAAAATATAAGTGAGAATTTTGGAAAAATACAAAAAATAAAGCTGCAGTAAAGTGCGCAGCCAATTTTTTTGTGTGCTGCCAACACAAGCAATGCATACACTCGTGTTGGTGCTTTTTCAAAAAATAAAAAGTCCTCGTGGCTTGCTCAAAGCCATCTTTTGACCGACTGTTAAGTTGGGAGTATATTTTGACCCCCAGTCCACTACCCCCACACAAAAATGGCCCACAATATGCAGACATGTGCCACAAAGCCATGTCAACAATGATTTTGAACTATGCAATTATCAAAATTGTGATTGTAATGGAAAAACCATGATTTTCGACATTCTGCACTTGAGCTAGTTTTTTGTCTCACCCATTCAGACTAGATACATGGCTTATTTCTCATTGGTTCCCATAGGTTTTTTACAGATAATTAGTGCCCACATTGACTGGGCACAAGTATTTTGAAATTTGCATTGCAACATTGCAGGTGTCGGACACGCTGTCACGCAAGTGCCCTCTTTACACAGGGCCATTTTTATCATTAGCCATAAAAAATACTTGAGTGCAGAAACGGGGCCTAGAAGCAGCCATATGTTGCCCTTGACATTGAGCAAGGCAATTCTGGCCTCCGTGTGCTCCATGATTAGCTTGGGATAGTGGATTGTCTACCTTTTCAAACCTATGTTTTTCTCAAAAAAAATTTTTTACTTTGATCAACAATGCCATCATTGTGTGGAGCTTCTGGGGGTTCGGAGGGGGTTGAAAAGTTTCACATACACCGGTGTTGGCTTGGGTTCGGACACTTAGAAATTTTTTATAAAAAAAACTTTATTTAAGCAGAACTATTATCTCAGAAAATTTTGGCCGGTACCGAAATAAAGCCAAAACGTGTGACTACAAAAGCCATGGGACACCCCCCAGTATAATGCCATGTGGGCCGCGTAAGTGGCCCACACGTTTTTTCATACAAAATTTCGTTGCTGACTTGGGTTCGGACACTCCTTTATGTAGTGGTAAATCTGTCTTTCAAGGCCGGATTTTGGCTTTGAAGACTCTGGCTAATTGCCAGAGTCCAATTCTTATAATAAATCGTATTAGGATAGACTTTTATTGCCTCATGTTATTGATACTTGTTGGTTGAGTAAACAATCATTTTCCTCAGTTCCTCACACATGTGCATCACTCAAGCACAGTTTGCATGCGATTTTGGGAATTCAGCAGTGTGTAGGGCACTGGGAACAACCAGGACAGTTACAGGGGGTTGTGGGGATTTTTTTATTCTCACCCCTATTCAAGGAAACCCCCCAAATTCACGACGCTTAAGAGCAAAAATGTAAAATTAACAAAATGTAAAAATTTAGTAGTAAAAAGGTAACATACACACAATAATTTTTTGCACTTAAACGCCTCTAGTTTAGGAAGGTTTCCTTGAATAGGGGTGTGTAAAAAAGATTCTCCACAACCCCCTCTAACTGTCCTGGTTGTTCCCAGTGCCGTTCACACTGCTGAATGCCCAAAATCGCATGCCAACTGTGCTTGAGTGATGCACATGTGTGAGGAACTGAGGAAAATGATTGTTAACTCAAACAACAAGTATCGAGAAGCATGAGGTAAAAAAGTCTATCCTAATCTGATTTTTTAAAGGAATTGGACTCTGGCAGCTAGCCAGAGTCTTCAAAGCCAAAATTCGCCTTTGAAAGACAGATTTACAGCTACATAAAGGAAGTGTCCAAACCCAAGTCAGCAATGAAATTTTGTAATATAAAATGTGTGGGCCTCTTACGCGGCCAGCATGGCGTTATACTGGGGGGTGTTCCATGGCATTTTTAGACAAATGTTAGGGCTTTATATGTATACCGGCTAAAATTTTCAGAGTTATATTGTTCCGGCGGAATGAAGTTTTTTATAAAAATTGATCAAGTGTCCGAAGCCAAGCCAACACCAGTGTACTTTGAATCTACCAATGTTAAAACAACTTTTTGGTCTCAAATGTCCAGAAAAAATTTTATTAAAAATTTAAATTTCATCGGGAACAAAAATTTGTATGGAATTCTCATTCATATTTTCCGGAAAAAATGTTGAAAAATTTTTTTTCTGCACCAAGGGTAGTCTGAGGGGGGTGCCCCCTAGCCTATATATAGTGAATATTTGGGGGCACCCTCACACAAGATGAAAGCCAAACAGCTTGCATGTGGGATTGGTAAAATACAATCAAGTGATTTTCTCATTTATATTTTCCACCAGTTTACTGTACAGCTGTGGAAAAGCTTAAAAGTCCATTATTTTGAAGTTTAAAAGTAATAAAAGTGTTGTATTTGCTACGTGAATCAAATTTCATCGACCATTAGCAATTTTGTTTGCAGAAATTGCTTGTTTTCACTGAGAACACAGTAAAATCATTTTTGAAGTGAACATGAATACATTTCCATTCATGTTTGATAAGAAAACACATAGCAAAACAATGTATACTACCCCCAATGATTCACAGCCTACCTTACATTCTTAAAAGCACACGGAAATGGCTGGGTACAGTTACCATCCCAATGGAAACAGACGCCAACACACGCGCACTCAGTACCGGGAACGTTTTTATGTATTGATTCAGATCGACCTAAGTTGAACGTGCGTACGCACGCAATTACGAATTATAATGCCAATTCCAGTCGGATTATTTTACATTGTCTTTGCGTGAACTTTTAGGGCACAGGCGTGACATTTATTTATGTGTGTCTGTGTACTTGCGGCAGGTTGTGGTGCGTACTGAATTACATGTTATAAATATGTGAGGATGTATAAACTTTTCCAAATTTTATACATATTTGGATGTCATGAAAAAGTATACTCGGCGGACATTACACTTAGTATGGAAACCTACCCTAACACATCTGAATAATGAACCAAAAATGATATTGTTTTTTCATCATAATATCATGTTTTTACTATGGAATAATTGATTAACAAATTTATCACAAGATATTATTCATCAAATTATGGTAGGATTCTACGCATACTTTGCGGTCCACCGAGTATACACACTACAAAATGCCACAACAATAAATACACAAATGTCACTCAATCATGCCTGTACACTGAAGTTCACGTAAAGACAATGTCAGATAATCCTACCAGAAGCGGCTTTGATGCACGCCGCCGCTGACCTCTCAAATGCAAGAACAATTAAGGCGGAGCAAAAACTAATGCAAATCCAGGTCCTAAGTGGGCGTGTGCGCTTGGGTCTCGCATTGGGATGGTAACTGGAATACGCCACGGAAATGGGTGCTACACCACCAAATTGCTTGTAAAAGCCATGAAACAAAACAACTAGTGGATTGCTTGCATGAAACTGCGCGCATGCGGGCAAAATTTTTGCATTTTACCTAGTGCATGAGTACTAAATTTTTTCACCAGCGATTTTTTTTTTTAAATCGGCGCAGGGGCTCCAATTTAAAATAAAAAAAATCGGAATAAAAAAAAAAATCGCTTAAAAAAATCGCTTGCCAACCCTAGGTACCGATTTTCAGAAAAAGCATGATTTTCACATAGAAAGTGTGTATCTCCACCAGGAAAAACGACATTTTCACATCGAAAGTGCGTTTATCCATCTGGGGCCACCGGAATTACCTCTTCGAAAATGCATATCTCCTAAAAAAAAGTTTCGTTCCAAAAGTGCGTCCGTGCTCCTTAAGAGCCGGTCAGAACTCCCATACAAAATGGGAGTTTCATTCCAAAAGTGCATCCGTGCATTTCCAAACATGTGCAGAGCTATAATTTGGATACGTATGTACGTATAAGTCTAAAAATTACTTTTTGGTCGGGGTACTTTTCGAGACGGGCTATTGGTGCATGCGAGAATGGTGCAGCTGTTTGTTTCTAGGTCACACCATTCATAAGTCGTTTTAGTTTTAATCGCAGATTGTCCTTTTTGTTCCTGAAAAAAATGGTCCGACAAATCTGGATATAACTCCACATAGACTGTACGGCCAAAAAAATCATTTATACAAAAAATGTAGGCAATAGTCTCAGGTATCTGAAAAGTGCGTGGCAAGCTCTGTCGCTCAAACATGGCGCTGTCGGGCCACCGCTTAACTTTAAAATGTGAATTTGAAAAATTTCAATTGGTGGAGATCTGCACTTATGGAACGAAACTCTTCATTTACTAATGATATTCACTATCATATTTATAAAAACGTGTTTTTTCAAATTGATAAATATTTACCTGACCATTTTCTCGCCCCGCAGGTGGACAAGCTGCGCGACCAGATCCGCGACATGCGCGAGCTGCTCGGCCGCGTCGACAGCGAGGACGTGGAGAACGTTCGCACGAAAACTGGCGAACTTCAGCAGGCCAGCTTGAAGCTGTTCGAGGCTGCGTACAAAAAAGTGTGTGCTCGCGTTTTGTGCTTGACATTTTCTGGGATCAACGCCGGGTTTTTTTTTCGGATAGGTTCGGGTTCGTATCGGGGGTTTTATATAGGTGATAATTCGTTAATGACTTGTGATTTTGAAGTTGAAAAACTATAAAATGGTACGAAAATTAGCGACTTCTTGTTATCTGATTGGCTACCCGGTACAAAAACATGAATGGCAATAAGAACGTGCATGTAGCACAAAATGGATGAAACAACAAACTATTTATAATCCTCCTCCACCCCCCCCCCCAGATGGCAGCTGACCGCGGCGCCGGCGAGGCGTCGGGCAGCAGCGACAGCACGGGCGGCGAGCACACCCAGAACACTGAGGAGGTTAAGAAGGAGAAAAAAGAGTAGATCGGGATCGGTTTAGTTGAGTTGTAGGTTGTTGATTTGATCCAGTTCCGGTAGTTTTCAGCTTTTTATCTGATTTTCCTTTTGGATATTGTTATTGGCGGTTTCTGGCTAGGGTATGTCTTGAATTTCTACTTTATTGTATTTAGTTTTCTCTTGGTAGAGTTCTCCGAATGATCTGCTTTGGACGATTGAACTATTTTTCCTTTAATATCATCTATATAAATAGTCAAACGCATTCGATTTTTGTATTTTTTATAATATACATAGTCAGTCTAGTGTTTATGCCATTTTTATATTTAACACATCCTTATTTTCCCGCCCTACAAGGAAGATGTTCCGTACTACGCGATGGATTGTGGTTAATCAGCCGTTTTCATTTTTTACCCATCTAAATATTTGAAATAAACATGGCTTGTCCACGCGAAATATTGAATCTATTTAACTTAACAAAATTGCGGGAATACACAATTCACTCGGTCACATCGTACCTGCACTTGTGTTGTCGCCTCTCTACAATTTTACCGCACGCCGTGAAAATATAGTGTGTCATCTTCTTGTATAGCGTCAGTTGGCTCTGCTTGGTGCGGCATTTTGTTGGTGCAATGAGCGGTGGTGGTCCACTGCTGAAGTCGCAGCGACTTGCCTGTTGGGCGGCGAGGGACGAGTATTGGCGGTTAGTTGTATTTCTGTCGCGTTTGCCGCCGTCGCAAACAAATTTCTCATCGTTTTTGCGTGTGTTGATGCGGTCGTCTTGTAGTTGCCGAACTTTATCTGTTCTGGCCTGGTGTGTTCTAAATTCTGACCCTCCTGGGTTTGGATGGATGCCAAATCTCTCCAGAGGGATAGATAGAACACGGATAGGGAACCACTCAAACCCCCTTTTCCTACCCTGGTTCGGGCGATAAATGTTGTGCAGACCCGCACCCTGTAAAGTGAAGTGTTAAATATCATGTAAGATTTATAAAATTCAATACTGAACATTGGCATATTTGCATGACAATTGACGAATTTCTACGACATTTGGGACTTTCTACTGGGTGCGGGACTGGCACAAGAATATTTAGCTGGACACAAAACCGCCAACCCACGAGTAGCAAAAGGTGTCTATCAATTAGTTACCCTGCAGTCCAAATTTTGCAGCTGCGTAGACGTCGAGGGTTCTGGCGATTCTGAATCTACCTCAGCCCAGAAGAAGTGCTCCGCACTGCGGAAGAAATTCGAGCAGGCCTGCCCGCACACCTGGGTGGAGCACTTCGATCGAAAATATCTACTTGACAAATTCAAGAGACAAGTGGAGGACGCGGGCTGGAAAAAGAACACTGATGAGAAGAAATGAATGTTCGATCGATTATAATTTTGGAAGATTAATCGCCCATATTTAATCTATTATTTATAAATAATTTCAATTATGCGGCGTGCCATTCTGCTGCATTTTTCGAGGGCCTTCATAGGTCCCGGTCGCTCTATTTGTAACAGTGGCGGGCGATTTGCTGTCGCCAAAGGACTTCCGTCCCAGTTTGATGAACTTTTTGGTGACCGCCGTGAGAATACTTCAGGTGAATTTAGTGGGTTATTGAATTGACTGCAGCTTGGTGGAGGATTAACTACACCGGGGATGTCGCGGCTAATGCGCGTGCACAGCGAAAATAGCAGCCGAAAATTCCTATTTTGATGATGAAAATTTATAAAATTAGCAATTTTGAGTAAAAATTTGGGAAAAATCGCTCAAAATTAGCTCCACATGGATAGCTGGCTGAGGTATGATAGAGCGAGCGAGCGAGTGGGTTTACATGTCTAGGGAGCCTACGTCGCCCTTTCCCTATGTTGAAATATAGATTCCCTCCACACACATCCACTCACATTTTCCGACCAGCACCCAAGCCGCGCCACTCGCGCAAGCCCGACATGCGCAAGGGGCCGTCGGACGCGTCGCGGCCCACCTTCCCGTTGGACGGCGAGTGCGACGGGCAGCTGGAGGAGATGGCCGCCCACGGCGAGGGTGCAGATTTTGCTGACGAACTGGGCGCTTATGACAGGGTGAGAAAGCTTAGAGAGCAGACCGTACAGATTGGTTGGTCCGATTGGCGCTCGATTTTTGACTGCGTTTCGAAATCAATGGGGTCAAAAGCCGCGATTTTCTGTTATAAACAATTTTAAAAATATTTTAATATTTTAGTAAATATCGTATTATATATATTATTTTAGTAAATATACCCCCAGGGGGATTATTATTTCGTCAAGTCTTTTTTGACGGGGGGATTATTCAAGGGGAGGAATTATTATTTCGTCAGAATTCTCAAGCATGTTTCCATCAACTTATTCGACAAAACATGCTTTATTTACACAATAACATGCTATTCTTGTTCAAATTAGACATAAAAATTGATTTTTATGTCTAATTTATGTCTAATTTGAACAAGAATAGCATGCCTTGAGGGGGGGGGATTATTCGAGGGGGGAATTATTTTTTCCTCACTCATTTTACAGGGGGGGGGGGGTATTCGAGGGGGGAATTATTCAAGGGGGGGATTATTCAAGCAAATACGGTATTTGTTTTGTTTTAGTGGAATTTTATGTAAGCCGCGAAATAGTGCATCTGGGATAATGAAAACGCACTCTTGATGATAAAGTATGAGCCAACACAAAAGCCGTTTAGCAAGGAAATCTAAATTAATAAATTTTAGCCATTTAGCAGCCAGAAAATAATTGATTTTTCCCATCCCTACTTTCTGCCTCTCAACAACGAACAGGCGGCGGATCAGACTTTTTCGGCGCGGACGCAACCTACATCCGAACTGCCCGCGTGCACAGTTTCTATCTGCGAGCAATGTCCTACGCGCTGTATTTGACTGGCGTCGACCCGGCAACGTTGAAACTTGTCAAGGATGAAACGCTCTTGACTCCAGGTTGTTTAATTTACCTTTTTTTACGTTTAATTTACGTTTTCGTATCGTTTGCACACTGGGGATAGATATTCACCGCTAAGATTAAATTTACTGGTAAGCTCGATCGTACGCGCGCGCTAATCGACAAGGGGTATCACAAAGGTGTCGTTTGAAAACGGATCCGGTACAGTTTACAGTTTACGTGTTACAGTTCTAGAGACCGACGATCAGCCATTTCCAACGTATATCACAAAACTGGCGAGAAGTGCCTTCGAAATAGGTGGGCGCGTCGGCGACGGGCGTTCAGGGGTTGTACTCCATGGGCAGGTTCTTCCTGCGCACCATGCCGTCGCCCTGCGAGTGCCATTTTATTGATGGGTGTAAGGTTGCAGCGGTTGCGAAATCGATTTGTCGATTTTCGGATTTGATGTTCGAATTGACTTTTTGATAGAACTATGATGTGAACTTTTTGGAATGTAGATGTGAACACCCTGGATGAGAATTATCGGGGTCTTTTGTTGTACCAACGAAGCTAAGGATACTGTTTAGGCTAATAGGGAGCTTTGACGGCTACCTAGATCATTCTATACCCCTTCTGTCTCACCTGGAACCACTCGCGGCGGAACTGCTTGGCGGCGCCCTCGGGGGCGTTGGTCCACTCGAAGCTGATGCGGTCGTTGTTGGTGTCCTCGCTGGCGAAGTCGAACGGCTCGCACGAGATGTGCAGCATCACTGACTCCTAAGAGGGAGGGGAGTTGCGATACTGATGGCATAATGGATATTTTTCTTCAAAAATATTTTTCAAATTTTCGAATTTTGTTGTACATTTCCGTGTTTTCAGTTCAATTTTGAATTTTGATTTTGATGCTTTCCGGCTCCACATCGATTTTAAGTTGCCGCCACATACAAATTTTTACATTTTAACCAAAAATACCGGCGGAAAGATTTCGATAGTGGAATAAACATTCGAAAACGTGAAAACTTTTTTCTTTGCCATCGAAAGTTGGGTGCGGTGTCGAGGTGTCGCCGCAACCCTCACGCGTCGACCCACCTTGGAGTCGAGACAGCCGCAGGGCGGGTCGAGCGACAGGCGCTTCATGTTGGTCGTCTTGATGGCCCAGCCGATCCGGTGCGCCCCGTTGTTGGTCAGCCGGATGTTGTACACGTTCTTCTCGCTGAACGGCGCGTTCCACACCACCTTCTTGTCCGGCTCGGTGATGATGTCTCCGGGGGCCGACATGGTGCCTCTGGTGCTGCTGTGGTGCTGGTGCTGGTGCTGGTGCCGCTGAAGGTGGTTCGAGTGCGCTGGGTGATGCCGTTGTGGTCTTATTGCGCTGTTTTTATTGCAGCTAAAGGGGATGGGGTTGCGCTGGTTTCCGGATATTGTCGGTGCCTTCGCTTACATACTTTTGTGTCATAAAAAATTCTCCCAGGCACGCTGCTCGAAGTGGCCCGTCTCGTGTCCACCGTTTCCGATTACACTTCGAATATGGGCGCGCACGAGGATTTGCAGCGGGCGAAGTCGAAATTGCTGGACCGACTGGCGACGTTGCTGGATCGGGGTGAATTTTCCGCCTATCCGAGAATGTTGGGCGCGCCGGCGGAGGCGATTCTGTGCATCGCCATGGGCAGGTTGGAGCGGGCGCGTGGTGAGTGGGCTTGGCATTGCTCCATCATCTTGCGCGAGCGTTGGTACTTGTCGCTAGGGTCTAAACGGGATCCCGATCCCGAATCCCGAAAAATTTCTGGATTTTGTCGTCCCGATCCCGAAGCCCTAATTCCGGTCCCGGTCCCGAAATCTCAAAAAAACAAAAACAATCCCGATCCCGAAAAGTAAATCCCAGTTTGAACCCTACTTGTCGCCTAGTCCTGTTTTTGGTGTGCGTGAAAATGTGGGGAATATTTTGATATTTTGCGAATTTTTTGTTCAAATTCCCTAACTTAAACTTTTTGGCAAACTCAATCTTACTTTGACTCTTAATATGATATTTTATTGCCTTTTTTAACAAAACTTTTATCCACCAGGAACTTAAGTTGCAAAAACGCCTAACCCCCTTAAAATCTGCTCTACTACGTATCGCTCCCCGATAAAATCGTTAGTCATTCCGTTTTTTATCGACACAATTCAATCGGTACTTCAATGGGCGCTTTTAAATACAATTACGCTAGCTGTTAGGGATTATCACCTGCATTTGTCCAATATACTCAACAGCAGGGGTCTTCTAGATTTCAACCCTCCGGGGGGTTGGATAGATAACGAAACGCTCATCCGGATAGATAGATAGCTGAAAAATTTTCTGGGGGGGTTCAATTTATAGGCATGGAAGGAAGAAAAGGGAGATAAATCGCAAAAAGTAGGTGAAAAGTGGGTATATAAGCACATATACTACTAAAAATAGCTGAAAATAGGCAGTTAGACGCATGAACTAGTGATTCTGGAGGTGAAAATCAATGATAAAAAGCGATTTTGGGCGAAAATCGGGGTCGTGTTTCTCAAAAATCGCTCCGGGTAAGTAGATAGCTGGGCTTTTTTTTTGGGGGGGGGGAGGTTAGGGGAAAGTAGCCCAAAATTTTGCCTCTGGGATGGATGGCTGAGCGGCCTCCGGGATAGATAGATAAATAGCTAAATGGGCGGTAAAATAGCTGCCCCAACCCGCCTTTTGCTCAGCACTTCTGTCGGTGTGCTCGCGACTGCAATCGCCCCTGGCCAGCCTGGTGCACAATCGCCTGGCGTGCGCCTACTTCGCCGCCGACAACATGGACAAGGCGTTCCAGATGCTGCACGAACGGCCGAGAATAGTGTCCAATGGGTTGCTGGCTGCCATGCCCCCATATGTGGAGGAGGCTGCCGCCAGATTTTTGGCGGTGGGTTTTTTGTGCGAAAAAGGTTATCTGACTGGGGGTCACCACGAGGGGCAGGGGTGGAGTGCCCCCCACCCACATCGTCCAGATATCAATCTATCAATCCAGCTATCAGCTTTCAATTCCCCAAATGGCTCAGACATCAACCTATGCGGAGCAATTTTTTAGCGTTTTTTCCCCAATTTACACCCAGACTCGTTAATTTGCTCCATTTACGCTATTTTCACCTTACAAATCGCTACTTTTGGCTATATACATAAGTTATATGTCGGTTTATAGTTATTTTTAACGTATTTTGGCTATTTCTAATCTTCTGACCTATTTTCAGCGATTTTTCCCCGCTTTTTGCCTTTTGAAAAAGCCTATATTATTCCCACGCGAGCCCCTCCCTCAAGCCCCCTCCAGAAAACTTTTTCAGGTATCTATCCCTACAGAGGAGCGATTTGCTATCTATCCAACCCCCACGAAGGTCGAAATCTTGGAGACCCCTGTGTGCGCGCTTCACTAGCCCTCAATTATTTTTCTGCAGTCGCACGCGTCGAGTGAGACGCGCAGTGCGGACGACGTGTGGGCCGCCTTCGACAAGCTCCTGGAAGTTTTTACTGAAACGGGCCAGCCGATTTCCGGCGGCACCGCGCAGATGATGCAGAATGCAGCTGCTTCGTGAGTTTTAGAGAAAAAATAGTCAACTGAATTGTCGAAAAGCGTTTTAATTCGTCAAGCGACTAGAGTGAGTAGAAGTTTTTTTCGTAGATGAACTTTGGCGGATGAACTTTTGAACGATTGAACTTCTTGTCTGTCGTATGCATTTTTACTTGTCACTTCACCCAACACTTTCAAGTTTGCTTATCAGTAGTTACTGCTATATATGGTATTTGATTTTTCGAAAAGTAATTATCGAAATTTTAAGAAATTATCGATACACCATCCGGTTTTTCCAGATTTTTATCTGACTTTTTTGTCACAAAAAATCATACTCAATCCTATCAACCCAGCGTGAACGGGCGCCACCCGACTGCAGTGATCAACGTGCAGCGGACAGAGATCAAAGGCTCCGCCGGCAGGTGCGTCATATGCGGCGAGCGGCTGCGCCCCGCCGAGCAGCTGAGCGCCAACGAGGTCGGCATCGTCGAGGGCATCATCGAGACGGTGCTCATCGAAGGGGGTGGGGAGTATAGCCCAGGCGTGTTCGCGTCGAGCACGCCGCAGGAGGTGGAGCAGTTTAAGAAGTTGGTGGGGTTTTGTTGGTTGTTATTAAAGGTGGTTGTGTTTTTTTTTTTTTGGGGGGGGGGGCTAGTCCTACCGCGATGGCATAAAGCAGCGGCACCGGTAATTTACGTTTTTATTGGCACCCCATATGGCTACCTGGATGAAAAGTAAAAAAGTACCATATTTGGGACGTTTTGAAAATAACTTTTTTGATCGTTAAAAAAACGTGTTTATTAAAAGGGGTTTCTAAAAATGTTTTTTTTCCATTCCTAATCAACATGTAATTGGCTTGTGAACGAGCTTCAAATCTACAGATTTCTCGACCAATCTCCGCGCTTCGAGGTGGTAGTCGACGGCTTGAATATGCTGTTTGGCGGTCGCAGAAGGCGAAATGTGTCCGAAATGATCGACCAGTTTTTCAACCGGCTCTATCTACTCAGAAATAAATATGGATACACCAACATTTTGGTCATTGGGAGACAGGAGATGCACAAATTTGGCGGCTTTGTGCATAGGATATACAATGAGGGATATCACTTTTTCTGCCTGGAAAGGACGTGAGTTCCAGTCTTGTATGAAGTGATGCAAGATGCGAATAAGAGTTTTGCGATTCGATGGCATTTCTTTCAATCGGCCATTGGATTATTTCGCAATTCCAAGGGTATTCTAGATTTTGACACTCCGGGGGGTTGGATAGATAGCAAATCGTTCTTTCAGATAGGCTTTTTCGAAGTATAGAAGGAAGAAAAGTGTGAAAAATGGCTAAAACTAAGTGAAAAATGGCCTAAAACCGGGTATATAAGCACATGTAGTACTAAAAATAGCTGAAAATAGGCAGTTAGACACATGAACTAGTGATTTTGGAGTGAAAAATCTATAAAATGGTATGAAAAATCGTGATTTTGAGCGAAAATTGTGGTATAGTTTCTCAAAAATCCCTCCAAATAGGTAGATAGTTGGCCGATTTGGGGGGGGGGGGGGTTAGGCGATATTAGCCCAAAATTTTTCCTCCGGGATAGATAGGTAGCTGGGCGGTTTGGGGGGGGACCCCCTTCCTACCCCTACGCAATTCTCTTCCCTCTAGATGCATGTCCCAAAAAATATCCAATCTGTACCCTCCCCCCTTCAGTTCAGTTGACGATGGTTTCCTTCTGTGGTCCGCTGCGCGTTCCGGTCCCCGGTGTTGGATTTACACTAGGGATGCGATGACCAATCACTGCGAGGCTATAGCCAAGCGCGCCAGCCCGGAAATGGCGTCAAAGTTGAGAAATTTGGTCATGACTAGGAGGATTTTCCCTGGTTTTGACGATCGTTATGTTATTGTTAGTTTGACTTTTTGCACTTTTCGGTGGATTTTTAAGGTGTAACGGCTTTTTAAGGTGGCTACGCATACTGGTAGTTGTCCGAATTTCCAAAAAGTGATAAATCTGTTTTAAACACATTTGAGTTTACCAGAATGAATTTTCAACCTCCATCAAGAGCAGTTGACGGACACCTCATTGTGGTCAACTCAAATGTGTTTAAAACTGTTTTACTGCTTTGAAATATTTTGTTGTCAACTTGTGTGAAGGACCATTCGGTTCGGTGTACACTATTCTTACATAGCCAACTGCGCTGCAAATGCGAACTTTCCGTCACCAAATCTTGGCAATAATCGCCGCGGTAATCTTCACACGAGCACCCCCCCCCCCCTCAGTTCCCCCCAAGGCACGTTATGGGTGCTCAGCGATCCTTCTCGCCTGGCAGCGGCAGCGTGCAGCAGCGAAAATCGGCACAGCCGCCCCATTTGAGAGCCAAGCGCCCATTTTATGAAGCCAAATCTGCACTGGCTAGATGGCACGCGCCCTTTGATGACCCGAATGCTTATGCGAGGGGAAAGAATGAACAGCTGAGAACTTGGCTCTGTGTTGAGAGGGTGGGATAGGTGGGTCTTGGGGTTTGGGTGCGTTTGGTTGAGTTGATTGTGTGTGAAGGATTGAGTTTACTTTTAGGTTGTGTGAAAGTGTTATAGTCTACCGACGGCACACCTAAATACAATGAAATCTACCATACACCATTTGAATATTCGAACAGACATGAAAATTTCTCTTCACATTGTTTCCACCTTGGGTGAATTTGGTGCACAATTTTGCATGTAGGTAACCTTATTGTTCAGAATATGGTAGAATTCTTTCATTGTAGAATGGTAGAATTTGTATAGCATTTTGTCCACCATAATAGTATAATGATTCATACTTGCAAATTTCGCAATAACTTCTAAAGTGAGATGTTGTACTGGCAATCGCTTTAATATGTATACAAGCATTGACCTGACACTCGATATTGTACTGAGTATTAATAACGTATTTCCTCGAAATCCCCCCTTGAATAAACCCCGCCCTCGAAATACCCCCCTCAAAATTATCACTCTGAAAAAATAAATCCCCCTGGGGGTATTTCAAGGAAATACTGTTGCACGTTATAGGAACAAGGTAACCGGCTACGTCACACAGCAGTGGGTCCTTCCACCTTAGCCAGCATCCACCCATTATTTGCGCTGTTTCTATCCCCTCGTCTACTGTCCAACGCGTTCGGGTCGGCCGCGCTGCTCGTGCTCACCAAGCTGACCAACGCCTCGGCGGGCGACGCGCACCGTTCCGTGTAGGGCGGCGGCTGCACCATCGGCGTGTAAGTGTAGCTGGGCGGCGGGGCGGCGTGCGGCTGCGGCCAGCTCGTGCTGAGGGGGGCGCCTGCGTCGAGTTGGCTGTTGTTTGAGCGATTGTTGTAAGGGGGTGGTGAGAGCTGCCCGCGGGGGTGGCATTTTAGAGGGGTCTCCAGGGATTGGCGTGTTCCTGTTCGGCTGTGAATTGGCCGTTTTTGATGCTGTTCAAGTTGCTGTTTCTGGTCGGAGCTATGAACATTTTTTTAGTTTTCCCCAAAAAATCCGCCGGTCCCGAGATTAGGGGGTGTCTATAAAAACACATTCATTTTACATGGCCGATCTGGCCGGTTGAATTTGTAGCTCAATAACAAGATCATTTTTTAACCAATTGTGATGGATCAATCATCACAATCGGTAAAAATGACCGAGATATTGGGCCCCAAAGCCAGCCGGCCAGATCGGCCATGTAAAATAAATAAATAAAAATAATTTTTATTCACCACCTAGTCACTGGGGGATTATTTGGTCATACAAAATTTTGGCCATAACCACGACCATAAACCTCAACACAACTTGAACGGCATCAAATTTCTCCAATGCAACAACCGAATGGCAACACCCCCATCACTGAATACCCCCCAAATTGTACCCCCCCCCCTCAGACAGCTCTGGGCGTGGCTTGTGCGCTCACTGTTGGCATGTAACTCATCTGCGCTTTCCATGTATTCCCGCTCGCAGTTCTCTCCGACGCGCAGTGCTGCGGGCGATAGAAACATTTAGACTTTGAATCATTCCATATCGCTCGAACAGTGGATATGGGTTTGGTCGTGTAGAAATTTGTGGATTTTTTGGGTCAAAATTAATTATGGGAGGCAGTACTTATAATCCTGAACAGTGCCAATTCCGCAAAATGGGAAGTGACAAGTGAAATGGCAAAGGCGAAGTAAAAGCGCAAAGGCGAAATGAAATAGCAAGTGAATTGGCAAAAGCGAAGTAAAAAACATATAAATTAATTTCCGTTCGCATTAATTTCCCTTCGCTTTTGCCAATTTCCTTCTCAATATACTTGCCATTTCACTTCGCCTTTGCGCTTTTACTTCGCCTTTGCCATTTCACTTCTCACTTCTCATTTTGCGGAACTGGCCCCAGAACAGTGCCAATTCCGCATGATGAGTGATAATGGACGTTGCAGGTGAAGCTGCCGATGGCACGTGAATTGTATGTAACTTCTTACAATGGCGGTCAACACTAGTTGACATCTGCGTGTCAACTGGTCTGTGTCAACTCAGATTTCGGCTTCACGTGTCGCAGACCGATCTCCAAATGCACATGCGGAAATGTTGAAAAATGCAATGTTACAGCGAGTGCGTTGGAAGATCGTTCTGCGACACGTGAAGCTGAAATCTGAGTTGACACAGACCTGTTGACACACATGTGTCAACTAGTGCGGGCCGGCAATGTTACCCCGTTTTTTTTTTGTCAATTGACAAGGTCACTAATTTTCCATCGCTCAACTAGCGCGACGGTTCACCGCCACCTTTCACTACCCCAACCAGTGGTCCTCTTATTAGCCCGGTCAGCCCTGCCGGCACTAATCCTCCACAAAGCCAGAGCGGCGAGCAGCAAAATGCCGCTGAGCGTGGCCATGGTGCACAGGGCGATCAGGGCCGCGCTGGGTTGCTCGCAAAATCGACCCGTGTACAGAGGGGGGCACTGGCATCTGCGCGTGCGGGTGTAGGTTTGGTGTGAGGGATCACTAGGGCTGCCGGGCCCGGGCCCTGTAAAGTCAAGTGTCAAATGTCAATGTAACTTGTCAATTGTCAAAATGCAAAATGTCAAAATTTAAGTAGTAATTTTTGATTTTTTTATTATTGCTTTTTTACATGACATTTGACACTTGTCTTTACACTTTACAGGACTCGGAACTGCCTGAATTGTAAAATCGGCAAAATGTAGTTCTCTGGTGCAATCCCAGTTCCAATAAAAACGAAACTTTCAAAATCAATCACTAAAGGTTCACTAATTTCCGTGACTCTACTCACTTGCTCCATCCACTAGGCGCGTGCCCCCCGTTTGAGCACGCCAAACGGTCGCAAAAGAAGCCGGAAATCCTGACATCGTCGCACAGGCACGTGTTCCGCTCGGTCCTGGTGCCGTTGTTGGCGCAATGGACGTACTCGCACACGGGGCCCGCGTAGTGCTGGCCGCACGAGCACCCGCCCAGAGCGGTCTGCGCGAATTGGGAACCTGGTGCCACTCCCAGACCCTGTAAAATGTCAAATGCCATGCAAAGTGTCAAAAGTCATGTAAAATGCCCTGCAAAATGGCAAATTGACACTTTGCATGACATTTGACATTTTACAGGGCTTTTTACAGGGTCTGGGAGTGTCCCATGGATAGGGTTGGCCGATGTTTTTTTTAAAACGTTTTTTTAAAAAAAAAACGTTTTTTTTAAAAAAAAAACATGACGTCCGAAATGTTTTTTTTTAAAAAAAAACATCGGCCGAAATTTTTAGTACTAAGCACTAGGTATTTTGCAAAATTTTTGCGCGCAAGCGCGCAATTTCACACACAAATTGAAATTGGTGGTTGTTTTCATTGGTTTTGTTGCATTTTTAGTATCAAAACATCCATTTCTATGTGCTACCATGGGTGAATAAGCCGACATATGTTGCTGTAATATATAATATTGAGGTAATGTGCTTCCATGTACCTCCACAGTGTGTAACTTCACTCCCAAAGTAACAACCTCCTTTTATAACCTTGTTTGATCACCATTCCGTGCCAAACTTTACCTGAAGTCATGAACATTCGACTATAAGGCGATATACGAACGATATGTCGACGAAAAATGGATATTTTTGACACAAATCACCACTTATAATGCTATCCCATGGCTCCACAGCCATTATATGGTCATATTTAACATCACAGAGTATTGCCAGTGTCTGATATACCTATATATGTTGACACTAGGTCATATCTGGGAGCTTTTAAAAAAAAACGTTTTTTTTTTAAAAAAAACGTTGTTTTTTTTAAAAAAACGTTGTTTTTTTTAAAAAAACATCGAGTTAAAAAAAAACGTTTTTTTTTCCAACCCTACCCATGGAGTTCAGTCAATGGTCTGAGCTGTAGGTCTGTGTCGAGTGCCGAGTAAAACTTCAGCTGGGGCTAATTTTGTATTTTGTTTAAGGCGTAAGATTTAGAAAGTTTATAGATCAATCGTCTAGTCAAAAATGGCAAGAATTTTATTTGTCACTTTCCCTTATCACTGTTGTTGTCACAATCAGTTGACATTTGAAAAGACAGGGTGTGAGATCGCGTCTCAGGTTTTCAATCTCGTGCCTGATAGATCCTAATTGAAAATACTGCTGAATCAATTAACAAATGATATAATTTGGCGTCCAATTCTAAGTCGACAAGTCCAACATATGAAAATTTCGAGTTAGGCCCGGAAACATCATCTGGGGCTACTTCCGCACATTTTTCATAATTTTCCATAAATTTTTTGACCTCACATGCCCATATGGCATAGTGCCAAATTTGACATTTTTTGGGAAAAATGCAAAAAAAAATGGGCAAGAAGTCGACAAGTCCACCTAGTTTTTGGCTAAAAGTCGACAGTCCTTCCGCATCCTTTTTTATGGAAAAAACGCAAGAAATGTGATAAGTCCACTGTGGACACCGATTTCTAAAAGTTGACAAGTCCATAAATTTCCCATAAGGCAGCCTCGTCGTCGCCGAGAACAAAAATGTTCTCGCGTGCAAGAAGGCGTCGAGTCCATTTCCCTCCCCAAAACAGGTTTGCTCTGACCGAATGGAATTTTATGGACACCCCATTTTTCACATATAGGTTGAGAGCAGGGGCTGAAAATTAGCATGAGAGAGCCAAATTGGACACGCACCACGGGCCTGGAATTGGATCGGAAACTTAAAATGCTATTGACTCAAAATCACATTTTGTGGACTTGTCGACTTTCAGAATTAGACGCCTCAATTATCTACTTGCCTCGACACCATCGTTCAAGCAGAACGGTCGTATTGTGAGGTAGTGCCGCTCGCGACGTTCCAACTGCTTCATCACATCGTTCAGTTTCATTTATGTCGCTTGCTGAGCGATTTTTGACGCAAATAAAGAAAAGTGAATATTGAGTAGTGTTCACATTGAATCGGATTCAATTTGGCGTAGCACCTGGGGGAATTCCGCAAGTAAAGAAATCGATTTAGAAGTGAGAAGTAAAATTTTGAAAGAAAAGTAAAGTAGTTAACAGAAGTAAAAATTAAGAAGAAAAGTAAATTTTGAAGTGAGGAGTAAAAAATTAAGGATATTTTTATCTTTTCACTCCCACTTCAAAATTTTCTTTTTACAACTTGCCGAATTGGCACCTGATCTGCCCTCTGCGCGGATATGATGTAAATAAACATGCGGCCAAGCGAATAGAATATCTCATTTTAAATAAATGATAACATCATTCACGCTCCTAAAACGACACACTGTTGCATCATTTGCGCGGTGAACGACGTCAGATATGGCATATATTTTTTCTAAACGGTTGGATAACGCGCACGGCACCACTAAAAGACTGCCCGATCTTTGTATGCGTTTCAGGCGGCCACAAAGTGAGCGCAGCGCACCGCAGCATGGCAGCATTATTGTTAAAACGTATTTACGTTTACTCGACAAATACGTATACTCGAGTACTGAGTAAATACGTTTACGTTTCCTCCCGAAAAATATACCGGCACTCATTTACTCGCGTACTTTTTGAAAGTACGCGAGTACACAAAACGTAATTGAGAAAAAAATTTGTAATGCAAAATAAAGCAAAAACCACTCAAACGAATTCAAACGGCTGCAACAATGGCAGTGGAAATGAAAGAAGTTGTGATGTGTAGGGAAAGCGACGACTCTCACATTCACTTTTACTCATTTTTACCTACATCGTCCTAGGTACAAAATCTATAAAAAATACTTTTACGTTTTCCCGTGTAAAAATACTGGTACTCACCATTTACGCAGCGTAAAACTAATAAAAAAATTATTTACGTTTTCTGTACTCAGGGGTGAGTAAAAATATAATACTTTAAAAAAGTTCGGTAAATACTGTCAACAACTCTGCGTGGCAGGCAGCGCTTAGCATGCGCGCGCGCCAGCGTAGTTTTGGGGAAGCGCCGCTGCGCAACCGACGCTCGCGCGGCAGTAAATCTGGTTTGGGGAAAGGCACCTCCCGGAGGTGTCTCATCGTCCACGGCCGAAACAAGCGCGCGGCTGCATTTGCGCTGTGCGTGAGCTCCATCTGGGGCGAGACTTTCTTCTGGCTGGCGCCCCCCCCCCCCCGCACCAGAAAGTCGGCTTCCGTGTTGACTTGATTTACCTTCTATTGCGCACTGGGTGGCCGAGCGGCAGTAATAAGAATGGTCGCCGATTCCGTTGGCTTTTGGGTGGGCAGCGGCGCCGTGGACTATCGTTCATGCGCGCGCCGCACTGCACCAGAGTTGTTATAGTGACTGAACATTTTTTTAAAGTATATGTAAATGTAAGTATTTTTTTATACTCACCAAAAAGTGTAGAAAATGCAAAAGACTTTTTTTACTCGTACTCATGTTTAAATGTGTAGAAAAAATACTTTTTTCCCAGGAAAATGTAAAAGCTAGTACTTTTCCCCTGGAAAATTTGAAAACTGCTACTTTTTACATGTGAGAGTGAGTTTTGCGCTGGAAGACATAATAGATGTCGTTTCTTAGTGATTATTTAGTATTTTTTTGAAAAATAATATGATTTCTTCAAAATTTTCTTATTTTAGCAAACTAAAATTATGATTTTATTTTAGCAACAAAAAATAAATTTTCTCTGTACGCGTGTACCTTTAAAATGTACGCGTAAAAATGAGTACATTACTTTTTCTAAAGTATATGTAAATGTATTTACCGCGTACACGCGTATGCGTATTTTTTGAGTAAATGTACGTACATTTTAACAACTGTGCACTGCACACGCGCGCGCGTGTGCACGCACTGCACCGCAGTTATCTCCCATCCCGAAGTTTTGGCTGGCTTTTAGGAGTCACTGTGTTGTTCGAGTGAAAGTATGTACTCCACGCATGGATTTCCATGCATGCACGTCTGGGCCCGGTGCCAATTTGATTCAGACAAATGTAAGTAAATGACACGCTTTGTTTGGCAGAAATGTCAAATGTCGGAATGAAGTGTTAAAATTAGGTACTGACGAATGTTTTTTTTCGAAATGTTTCATGTTTAACATTTTCAAAACAAATGTTGAAAAAAGCGATTTTTACATAAATACTAATGTAGGGAAATTCTCTGAATTGTTGTGGCCATTCATTTGTGTTAGTTTTGAGCGAGAGCTAGGCCCTGGTCCGTTTGTTGTCTGTGTTTCAGTTCAATTTGTGCGAAGCAGTAATACCTCTGGGAGTAAATGCGGCTTGGGTGCGGCTGCGTTCGCAATTGACACATTTGAGGATTTTGGAAAATTGCTTTTTTCCTATTTTTAAAGGGTGTTATATGAAATCTGGTGCAACAATGTTTCAGGCTCCGTCGGGCAGCTAGCTGCATGTCGTTATCTGAATTGAATTTGGAGAATAACCGAGTCTATTCGTGATTTTTAGCACACGTCATTATGTTGTGATCTTGTACTCTATTAAATTTTGAAGATATTCGTTACATATTTACGATTGATGTTTAGGCGTTTAATATCGTTGTGTCAACAGAAAACGGAAAGGGAACGGTCTGCATGTAATTTTTGAAGGCAGTACGCAATGGCGCTGCGCACGCTACTTTACCGCCAGATTTTGGTAAACTCATAAATGGGCTGTGAACGCATTTGAGTTTACCAGAATGACCTATCTGGCAACTGCAGTTGATGGAGCTTCCAAAAAACTCATTCCAGTAAACTCAAAAGCATGGAAAGCCGATTTATGAGTTTACCAAAGTCTGGCGGTAAACTAGTGTGCGCACGCCCATTATCGATGATAGTTCACCGCTACCAACACACGCAAAAATCTTTCCAATTTGTTTTTAGAAGAAGTTAGACATTAGCAAATGCTAGCGTTTGTCTATTAATGCTCAAAATTGGACGTATGCGCTGATAAAAAAAATCATTTAAAAAATGTCGCTTGGCTGGTTTACCCATCCCCACCACCATGTGCTTTGACAAAACGTCTATATGTCGATTCATATTTACCTCCTGGCAATTGCAAAGAGTAATGATAGTCAATGTTTTGCCGTAAATAACAGCATCCTCAAGAGATGACGAAATCAAAGGCACGTCAAGCGACAAAATCAAAGTCCAAGCATGGTGTTTCGAAGCGAAAGCGGCAGGTGTCCTCGGGTGGAGATGAGTTGCGGCGGCGGGGAAATGTGCATGTGATACTGGATCACGCTTTCGAGTCGCCGAGTTGTCAGCATGGTTTGTTTCATCCTTGGTTGACAAGTTTCTATGCTTTGTGATGGCAAGGGCGTAGCCGGCGGGCGCCCCCCCTTCTCGGGTCTGACAGAAAAATATGCCAGAAATGGCACTTCCATAAAGCGATTTTGTCGGCAGACCGAAAAAGACTATGCTTTATTCATACTTATGGTTTACGACCAAAAAAGCACTCCAAATGTGTCCCAGTCGCTGTATTTATATGTATGTAAAATACATCCAGTACAGCATTATTTGGCGCCATGGCGTACCGTAGCGCCTACGACTGGCGCTGGCGCCAAGGCGCCATTCCTTTAACACAAATTTTGCGGGGGGCGCGCTGCCCCCCACGTTCGCCGGGCTCTGTATACAATCCCCCCCCCGCTCAAAAATCCTGGTTACGTCCCTGTGTGATTGTTGTGGTAGTTGTTTGGGCGCGTGGCGCCACGCTCGTTGTACTTGATCGGCCCATGCTGGTTGACTTTGCAAATTCATGTCAACTATCGTATTACCTCCAATTAACCCCCCCTCGAAATACCCCCTTAAATTTTACTGAGGAAATAATAAATACCCCCTCGAAATACCCCCTTAAATTTTGCTGAGGAAATAATAAATACCCCCTTAAATTTTGCTGAGGAAATAATAAATACCCCCTTAAATTTTGCTGAGGAAATAATAAATACCCCCTCGAAATACCCCCCTAAAATTGAGTGTAAAGAGTATGTACATGACAAATACCGTGGTTTGTGATCTGTATGATGTAGAACACACATTGAAACCAATGACTGGGTGACGTTACGTCAGCAATTTATTTGCAAATGTGTAGGATATTCATGTTGGATATCCAGCAAATGTTGTTTTTAAAAATCCACATATCATTTTCATGTGCACGTCTAATTTTGGCACCCTTCGATCACGATCACCTGCCCGAACCCCTCCGCTCAGGTCCCTGTCTGCTGTTCGAACGTCGCAAGGCGTCCGACTCTAATCCGGAGAGATTTTTCGCCTGCTCCGTGTGTCGTTCGCGGAAATCGTGCCCATTTTTCCAGCCAGTTTCCACTGATGGCGCGTTGGGCAAAGCTGTTGGCGCCGCGCCAATCGCAGATGGTGATAAGTGTGAATATTCACGCGTTGAACTGGTGAAGAGGTGCGTTTGTGAGGTGTTTTGTTGTGAGATTTGTGTTCGGCAGTGTAGGATTATTAATCACAATAATCGCACCATAAATTACTGGTGAATAGTGCGGTGTTGACATAGTTGTGTTTACTGCACTTTCCATCAGCCCGCCAGCCGCGCTGTACTGTAGCCATTCTTGTAAATACCCTGCAACTGTCAGATAGGCACACACGACTTCACATCGCAGATAAATGTCAACTAAATAACAGAAAATATATTTTAAAAGCATCACGCTTGACAGAAACAATTAAAAGTAAGTACCACGATATAAAATTAACTATGCTCTATCTTATGGGGAAGTTGAAATCACATAAATTAGTTAACCAAAATTTAGTTGACACTAATTTTTATTTCGACTAGTACGTTTAGTTTACCAAACCATGCTTTACCATTGGCATTGTACCGCTTTCCTAGAACTCTCGCCTCAACTACAGGCTAAAACAATTCTTGGCGAACCCTGAACAAGCGCGTTTGTGTCGCACCTGTGATGACAAATTGCTCTTTGCTGGCGAGCTGCCAAAACAGCATGACGGCCACGAAGTTGTGTCTGGTTTGACAAAGCGTATGCTCAGACACCCGTCCAGTCTCATGCGAGCGAAAGTTGACAGTGATAAAGAAGGGGTGCGTTTGCAAATCTGGTGCCAATTCCGCATAAGTGGAGAGGTAAAAAACCATTTGAAGTGAGAAGTTAAAAGATAAGTAAACTTTCCACTTCCCATTTTTATTCGCTTTTGACTTTCACTTGCTATTTCACCTTTCGCTGCTCATTTTGCTTCTCACTTCTAAAATGTTTGTTTTTTGGCTCAGTTGCGGAATTGACCCCTGGTCATTTCGGTTTTCGTTTTTGTTCATCATACGTTGTCTATTGGCGAAATAGATTTCAATATCCCACATGTTTAGTTAATAAACAGTTCAATGATTATTCACCGATAATTTCGAAATCTGGCATTATTACATTCAGCAATTTTGGTTCTCAACACGCGCCAGTGAGAAATTGGTTCAGATCATTACGGAAAATGTGAAGTGCGACGCTGTGATATGCATCGGCTGCCCTCGCTTGTTTGAATCTCTCACCGATGTGAAATGTCCGGCTTTCCTGCTGGATATCGATCAGAGATTGGTGGGTGCTGGTTGATTGGTGCTTCTAGCTTTTTAGGGCTTTTTTTGATCCGCTAAGTATGGTCTGATTCGAATGACCCTACCATATCGACCTCTATACGTTCAGAACCCGCTAATCATCTAGACCCGCCACTCATGTAGTGCTGCTCGCTGCACATAAATATGTACCGTCTACCCGTATATATTTTTCTACACTACCCGTGTATACAAGCAGTGGGTTTAGATGACTATCAGCACAGGGTCCCTCCAATTAACCACAGGCCCAATTCCACACTGGAAAACGGTTCGCACTCTACAGCATGTTTTCCGACCACTTTTACTCCACTGCTGGTGCTGCCAGTTTACAAAAGTTTGCATCGGAATATCAAAAAGTCGGAATAATTGCCGACCCGCCATTTGGTGCCATGCTCGCGCCTCTGTGCAAAACCATGGAGCAGTTGAGAAGGAAGATTGATAAGTTTGTTTATTTGTGATGGCTGTATTTGAATTAATTTGGGAAGGCAAAATTTGCTGGACGGAGTCTGGCATGCAGCACGTGCAGAATATCTATCCAATATTTAGTTCAGCCGGGAAGACATGCACTACACTTGTTCCTGTAAGCTCGCTTTTTACAAATTGCAAATCTCTACATTTCCTGTTGGAGGCTGTAGGAATGCCCGTTTCATTGCATTCTTAATTGGATGAAATTTAGTAGTTTGTTTAGAAGTTTCTCTTACTCTGAGTCTGACGTGTTTTTTCTCTCTCTTTTTTTGGCATTTTCCATAACTCAGATTGTTTTTTTTTAATTCAGGAACCAATCCCAACTGGCATTGAAACACGCAGATCTCCTGAAAATTCTCCATTCTTCATCGTGTCGCCCTACTTCATGGAAGCAAAAATCATCCAATGTCTTCCAAACGTGAAAATGACCGATTTCAAAATAGATTATGAAAATCACGCGACTTTTAATTCAAAAAGTGCAAAAGGCAGTCCGGTTAGATTATACACGGATGTACCACTGAAGGATATTATCTTGAAGGCCTTAGATGGTTACCGGTTAGCCGACCGCTTATGTCATCGTAAAATGTGGCATATGTTAATTTTCACACATTTTTATAGCCACTGCGATAAATGCAATCGCTGGGTGTACAGCGGCAACAAACATTGCAATAAATGCGGCGCATGCACTGCGAAGGTTTATTCAATCTCGATTTGTCCGTTCTCATTTCGTCATGATGGCAATTTGTCACTGCGCAGGATGGCGGGCCGTATTCACATTGTACGAAATGCAACCGTTGCAACAAGTCCAGCTATAGGCACTGCTCGAAGTGTGCCAGGTGTCACTTGAAGAATAGATGCGCTCCGGGCAGTGCGGGGAAGATTGGTACAGTGAAAAGTCGTGGCAAGAAAAAAACGGGTGGGCAATTAAGGGGCAAGTTGGCAAAGACAAAGAGTTTGGTAGAAACGCAAGAGGTCAAAGTTAGTGTTTTTTTGTGACGCAGTTCATTTTTGTCCGTGTCGAGAAAGGATCGTTTTTTCTGTAGGTTGATCCGGAAACTGCACCTCCACCGAAAAAAATTAAAAAGAAATGATTCTAGTTGAGCGTTATGAATGTTTTTCCTATTGTTGATTTCACCTCATCCAATTGTTGAGTTTATGTGTGTGCTGATCTGATATTTGCGTGTAAATAGCCGGGCAATAAATAAATCGTGCCGTCTCTGGGGTGTGCATCGATTTGCTAAAATTCATGTGTGTATTTATGCATGCATGATGTGAAAATACTCTGGTGATGTCCAATATTTGATCACTGCTTGAACGAGTCTGAACGCACGCACTGAAACGATGTGTATAAAGTTTCTAGAATTTTTCGAAAGCATATTCAGAGCCTATTACAGAGTTGTTAAAACTACTCAACTTCAACGTTCTAGTCATGAATTAAAAAATGCATAAAAATAACTGAATAACTTTATGCATAAATGTAAATCATGTATTATCAACGGAAGGAACGTTGTCAACACTTCAATGCAGCACTTTAGTAGAATGATATTAAATATGCTGTAATTTCAAGCTTTTTTCCAAAATCTATAGTGAATCAGTATTAAAAATATATTTTCTGTAGTCTGGTATAGTGATGTAAACCGCCATAGTACTGGCGCTAGCGCCAAAGCAAAAAGCGCCACGGTAATTTGTCGCTGGGGGGAGGAAAGCGCCATGACAATATTTAAATTCAATTGCGAAGGCAAAATTTGCTGGACAGGTTCTTAGATATTTTTCCATCGCTAGTCAAGTTTCGCTTTCAAATAGTATGCATAAAACCGAGTACAGGTATTTTTTCTGAGGAAACGTAAACACATTTACGCTGCAATCGGGTAGGTAGGTATACTTTTTACGAGTAAAAATAAAAACGCTTTCACAACTGTGGAATCTAACGGCCAGGGCCGTATCCAGGGGGGGGCGGGGGGGCTGCAGCCCCCCCCCTTCCCGGGGTGAGACAAGAAAGTGACCGGAAATTGCGACTTTTTCAACGTCAGTGTAAAAATTTTTGCGCGCAAGCGCGCATTCTTCACCAGACATAAGGTACTATCATCAGATTTGCTACATGTGACCGCAAATCGTTATAAATACACTCAATATTGTGCTTTTTGCTGTTTTGTATGTATTTTTACATACATAAACAGCGTTCCATGGCGCCAACGCCATTCGCGCCATGGCATGGCGCCTACTAATGGCGCAAGCGCCATTCCGCCACTATGTAGCTAAAAATTTTAGGGGGGGGGCTGAGCCCCCCCCCCCTCGCCGGCCTCCGTAAACAAGCAGCCCCCCCGCTCAAAAATCCTGGATACGTCCCTGCTAACGGCGTCTGAAATGCTAGCTCAACATGCATAAATTCATGCATTATCAACTCTATATGACCCACTCGTTCGGTCCTTCCTCAACCTTCGCCCCTCTCCTTATTAGACGCGTACAGGGGCAATAAGTAAATATTGATATACTTGCGTAAAGTGTGACACTTCATCATCGATCGATCATCCCCAAATTCGGCGTCAAATTGGCACTTTGGCTGCCGCCGGGTTCATTTGCAGTTTGCCGCGCTACCTAGCGTTTCAGCGCGTGTAAAATCGCTCGGATAGCGCGCGCATGCATCATGCCTGAATCGTGTTTCGCCGGGCCGGCGCGACGCATGCATTGTGGCCGAGTGCGGCACAGATGGTGGCACGACGCGCGGCCGCGGCCGCTGTCGCGCGGCTCGGTTCGACCTACATTTTGCAACAAACCGTCGATTTCATGCCTAAAATTTGCAGCGGGGATGAGTCCCCGTCCGCGTGCCCCGCGTGAATCAAATGTTTCCACGTGTCGTCTGAATTACGGATTTGTGTATTTACTGCGCAGGTGTAGGCGTTTTTTTGATTGCGCGCATGATTTTCGGGTGTGAATAGCATCGAAGCCGTCGAAATTTTTTGAATAAAGTAGGTAAAAGATTTTCGTCGGCGTTGACAAATTGACTCACACTGAAAAAGTACAGTCGTACTAGAGCCACCCGCCATCACCTGTCAATCCAGATCATCAAAGTCCACAAAAAGTGGCATCAATCTCTTCGAATATCGACCATATCGATATCCCGCGGGGAAGCACTGCGCTGCAGGGGCGGCACGTTCGCAGTCGCACCGGTGCCGCGGCGTCGCCGCGCCGCACATCCGAATTGAGTCAGTGACACGGCGCCGTGCCTGCCGCCCCTCGCGTTTTTGCGCCGCCGCGCGGCCATACCCAATTTGAAAATATGTCGGGGTGCATCTCACTTTTTCGGCGGTCTGTTAGGCGACATTCTCGAATTTATTTCGCGCGCCGTCGTATTTCGATGGTATTATATGGCCGCGCGCGAACTAAACAGTGTGCGATCATTGTGCGGCCGCGCCGCGCCGCCGCTCTGCTGCCCGAGTGACCTGCAAAAGAATCGCGGCAAAACTATTTCATGATACGTCGCTCAAGATAGTATTTTTGAGACAGAGTATAGTCGATCTGTGCAGAAAGCTGTATCAATCCACAGTTGATACCTTATAATCCAATGCGCTCTTTTCATATAATCACATCGTGCATGCGTGCATAATTGCTAGGATAACCAGTTTTTGCTTTCACCAGTGATAAATCGCGCTGTAAAGCGATGTGCAGCTCGCGTGATCGTGCAGCAGCGTCGGTGTGTAACATCGTGACCTCTGTTCCCCAAGTTTCATTTTCATCCCGTTTTCATCTCGACGTTCACTTGCCGCACAATCAACTTTCACTCTTCACTTATCAGTCAGTCGTTCAGTTTCAGCCGGCGCTTTCACTTTCATCAGCTCCCCGAACTAATCCCAGTCTAAAATGCCGTCGGCCAACTCGAACTGCATGGCGTCGCTGGTGTGCATGTTGGCGGCGGTGAGCGCGTTGACGATGTTCGTGGAAGGCCGGTCGCACTACAGACACAGGCGGCAAGTCGGCTTCGGCAGTCCCGTTTTGTTCAACTCGTTTGGAGATTTGGGTTTGAATGAACGGCCGGGTACTGGAGTGCTGCAAGGTGGGTTGGGAGATGATTTTTGGTGTTGTAATGGGACGAAAATTTTGACGCGTTTCGGATGGGGTTGAATTCTACATCCCTCGCATCTACTGCGTGCTACATTTCTGTAGCATTCATCATCAGGTTGCAATCCCAGACCCTGTAAAGTGTAACGAAAAGTGTCAAATGCCATGTAAAATGTGATGTAGTGTCAATTGTCTTGACAAATGAAAAGTAAAGTGTCATACGTCATGCTAAGTACAGTGATAATATCTTTACCTTTTTGTGTTGATTGAAATTTAACATGTCATTTGACACTTTACTTTACACTTTACAAGGTCTGGGACTGCCCACGGATTATTTCTGGGTAAAATAAGCAAATATAAACGTAATGTAATGAGGTAGTGTCATTAAGTGTAATTACTTAACATTTGTATTCATACCTCATTAAGGAACTATAACAACATCTTAAATCACACACCATTCATCGCAGGCGGCGTGCAGAACAGCGCCATCGAAGCGCTCACCTCCGCGCTGGGCGGCGCACTGCGCGGGTCGGCCGGCGGCCAGAGTCAAAACTTCGGCGGCGACGCCAGGTCCCTGGGCGCTTTCAGGCCCGACAACATAGATCTCGCCAGATTGGCAGCTAGGCAACCCAATGCCGATTTGGACCTGCAGGGCTTGACCAGCGGCAACTTTCCAGGGTTGGCGCCGATCCCGGTGCCCGGCTTTCCCGGCCCGCAGGTTTGTTTTGTTGGATAAAGTTGTGCGATTTAGGTATGTGGAATATTAATCGTAAGGGAAATATTTTATGATTAAAAATGGCATTCGAATAAGCTACATATCGTCGAATAAGACCCACCTCGAATAACTCTCCCTTTGAAAAGGCCCCTGTTGGCGAGGTGGGGAAAAATGCCCCCTCCACCTCGAATAACTCCCCCATCTTGAATAACTCCCCCTCAAAAACTTCTGACGAAATAATAACTCCCCTGGGGTCTTATATGAAAATATACGGTAATTTTTCTACATTGCTGATTTGGTATCCACTTCTCATGCTCATCATATTCAAATTACCAAACACCCCGACCTGCAGGAAGTGCCGCGTATCCCCGGCGTGAACACGATCCCCGGTCTGGACGCGTGGAACATGTTGGTGGGCAATCTGATACCCCAGTCCGTGCCCGCCACCAATGCCCTTCTTGGAGGCTCCATTAGGTTGGTTTGGTTGCCCCACACGTGTTTGAGGCAAGAAGTGATATGTTTTCGGGCCTTTTTTTCGTAAATTATATTTTTTCTGGGTCCTGTTCACAAATCGAAACATGGTATTTTAATCGATATTACATAAAATACATCTACATAGCTAGGTAAATGAGTCTTGAATTTATTTACTATCTGACACTGTTCATGTGGATGTACTTTTGAATTTTTATAATATTTTAATTTGTGTTCATCCCCAGGATTACGTTAATATTACTATACACTAGAATAGTCCTCGAGTAACCTCCCTCAAATTATCCCCCCATGTCAGTGGAGTGAGAAAAAAATGCCCCCCTCAAATAACTCCCCAGCGGACAGTATCTGATGGAAAAAAAAGGTAACACTCCTGGGACTTATTCGAGTATTTACGGTACCTAAGTTTCATCCAGCAAAATGCCAAGACCAAAAAGCTACACAACCGTACAGCCGTCTGTTGCCGCGCGGCACGACCAACGACATCGCGAAGAACGTGTTCAAGGTGCTGCAGCCGGCCAGCGTGACCATCGACACCGACCGCATGATGGGCAGGTGGTTCCAGGTGATAAATAGCCCGCATGTCATCAGGGAGGCGTGCACTGTGACGCATTGTGAGTTCTGGGCAGGGTTTGAAGGGCTTGCTAAGACGTGCATGGTTGTGCGTTTACGTGAGCAAACAGGAGTTGAGAAGTCAGAGGAGTGTTGTGTTTAGCTATCAAACATTTGGGAAACAATAGCTGGCAGTCTCGAGCCCTGTAAAGTGTAAAGTCAAGTGTCAAATTTCATGTAACGTTTCAATGAAAACAAAAAAATTATTATTGCAATTTGCATGACAATTGACACTTGCATTTGTCATGACGATTTACACTTTGCATGACATTTTACATGACATTTGACACTTTACTTTACACTTGCAGGGCTTGGGATTACAACCAGAACTGAAGTTTTTTTCTATGAAACATTACACTGTGGTGCTCTGATTCTCTCTTATTAGCTTTGCATGTGCCAGGTTCTTCTAAGTTTCACAGAACATGCTTTGTAAATTAATCCCCCTCGCAGTCGGCGCCCTGTCAAACAACACCTACAGTGCCCAGTTCACCATTTTGAAATTCTACCGAGAGGGAAACCCCAATGGCCCACCGAGATTTGCGCTCGGCTACGGCTTCAAGTCGGGGGAGTCAGGAAACTTTGTGATCCACAATTCGAACAGTCCCGATTCCGAACCCTGTGAGTTTTTGCCAGATTGTTTTTGCTTTGCAGGTGTATGGGCATGGTGCCGCCACTCTCTGTAACCCTGTAAAATGCCGTGTAAAATGTCAAATGTCATGCAAGGTTTTACTCCCATATCCAGTACAATGCTCTGAAAAATGTAAAACGTCATTCAAAGTCATGTAAAATGACAAATTTTTGTTTACTTTCTCACCGGTAGTTTGACAAATTACAATGTCTCAGAGTGGGAGCACTGCTAACAATCAGTCTGTTTGGGAGGGTTTTGGGATTAAAGAAGCATGAGTTTTTATTTTTTATATACTGATCTATTTTTATATACAATAATGATACTACGAAATAACACGTGCACCACATAATATACCCATAATCCCCACATAAAATTCGCAGCCAAAAATACCTACCACCCATCACCCCCCCCCCCCCCCCCGCAGTTTCCGTGATCAAAGTGGGCCCCCTGAACGAGTTCAACCAATACGACTATGCCGTGATTAGCAACTGGGTCCGATACCCCGTCTATGTTTTGGCTAGAGATGCGCAGAGATTTAAGACGTTGTACATGAGAGACGTGCTCCAGTGGTTGGAGGAAAATAGTTGGTTTGGGTTGGGTATCTACGTACCTGGTTGGATTACTGATTTTTGAAGTCTGGATTGGAAAATTATTCAGAGTGCACTTTGTTTCTATCTTAAATGATGAGTGTTTGTTTTTGCATTCCATTGAACGGGTTGAGGCAGTACACCATGCATATTTCTTTTCAAAACACTGGAATTTCAGAAAACTTTTCTTCGCACGCTGATTTAGAATACCTATGACTGTCTACCCCTGCTTCGAAAAACTGGAAAAAAATTCAAACAAAATTAAAATCACGCAACCTTTTCAGATCTTTCCATAAAAAAACATCAAGTATGGAATTGAAACTTTTAATTTCATCACTGACCACAAGCACCCCTCCATTCCCTCGCAGAGTACATCAACGTGATGACCAAGGCATTCAACATGATCTCACCCGTAGAGTACAGCCAATGCCAATACACGCCCACATTCTCCAGTGCCGGATAAATTGGGACATTCCCTTTTTCCAAACGTTTTGATGGATTTCAAACTGCTTGTCAACGTGTATTATTTATTTATTGGATGAATGTTTGATAGAAAAGGCATCAACCAGCCCGCCGGCAACTACGGTGCTACAGCTGTGTAGAATAGCAACACCTTTTTTATTTAAAAAATGTATTTAATATATATTATTTCTAGTAGACAGTGCATCATTGATTATTTGATCTGGAATTTCAGTCAACTTCAGTATATTTATTTACAATTTGTGATAACGTCTGCCGTATTTCCTGGAATAGTTCCCAGCAGAAAAGTGCCCCTGAAATACCTTATTCTTCCTTCGGAAATATGGTAACAATTTGGGAATTAATCGCGGAAATACGGTGGATAATGCTCTGTCATGAGTTATTTATTCTACATGACAGTTTCTCACTACGGCGCTTTCACTCACATGGCCCTACACAGACTACAGTTGACTACAAAATTTAAAAAAAATTGGAAAACTTTGAGAATGTTTTCAAATGTTATTCTTTGGTGATTCAAATGTTGAGTTTACAGAATGACGTCTGTCAACTACTGTTTATGACGATGAAAAATAGCTCATTTCGGTTAACTCAAATGCTTTCAAAGCTTATTTGAGTTTTCCAAATTTTTTCAAATTTTCGGCAGAAAACTAGTGCGTGTAGGCACTATGCACAGCAATTGCATTGCATTTTACACACTTGTATTTTTGTCTTCTAATTTTCTTCTAATATTTAGATTAATCTTCAATTCATTTCTGTATTTATTTATTTATTCTTTTGTTTGTCGAATAAAATATGTGTAAAAAATTACACAGATATCCCTTAGTTAATATGTAGCTCGAGTTTGTGAAAAATTACCACCGACAAAATAGCGGTGTCATTCAAATTATTATATCGGAAACGCAACATGATGAATATTTTTTGCAAGTTCCGTCTTGATAAACAGCAAATCAAAGACCACGCATGTAGAAACGATTGAACGTTTGCTTTTTATCTTCATTTCATCATAGCCCAAGCCCGCTTGCATTAGCATTTTGAGGCACCCCAACACACAAATCGAAACTACACATTAGGGGGATAGCAATATCGACCGGTGTCTATTGTCTCGGAATGAATAAAAGTCCCTTAGTTCATTTCACAAATACTATGTAAATACATAATATATTCATTTTAAAATACGACCAATTGCAGGAAACGCTAAGAAAACCTGCGCTTGTAAAAAATGGTAAAATACGATAAAACTGCGCCAATGTAAAAGGCAAAATGTCACTCATTTTTGAAAAGATAATGCATGCCGTAAATATTTATGTGTCAAAAATGAGGATGGAAATGCATAAATAGGTATGTCGATTGATTGATCATGTTTCATAAAAACATCTCATAATCAAATTTTAAATCACTTTGATTTGAAAGCCTCCACAGCTTGACTCACTTTGCTTACATCACGCTCCCGCTGAAAAGAATGTTATGATGTGAATATGCAATTAATTTGATTGCGAAAAATATGCGATGACTGCTTAAAGTTGGCGTCATTTTGGTGCAGAAAGTGGTGTAAAAGTTAAATATAAGTATTTATAAAAAATGAGAGAGACACAAAAATGAAGGTAACAAAATCTCAAGCCAAAAGATTCCAAAAGCCAACATTTCCTTAGTAGACCAAAATATATACCAAATAAATAATATACGAAATCAATACACTGCCGATTATATGTTACTTTGAATTTCGTCACGGTCTAAAATCAAGCAATGATAAACTCACAGTGCGAATCTCATCGTTCAGTTTCCTGTCGAGCACGTTCTTCACAGTGGTCACAGATTCGGCCAACTTCTTAATGGCTATCTTGCATTCGTCCACATCCCGCTGCAGCTCCGCCTGCGACACACATTGTTACGTATCCACAATAAATAGGGTTACGGTACGGTGGGAAAAGTTACCGCACAGGTACCGCTGGTGTCTGATTAACTATACCATTTACCCATGCCCACCCATGTACCGGTGTCGCATTATTTTCCCACGCCGGGGGCACACCCAGACCCTGTAAAATGCCCGTAAAATGTCACGAAAAGTGCCGAAAGTGACGCAAAATGCCCTGTAAAATGGCAACTTCCTTTTACCATCTAACAGGGAATTTTACATGACATTTGACACTTTGCATGAGATTTAACATTTTACAGGACACTTTACAGGTTCTGGGCAGGTGTGCTCCACACCGCAATGATCTCCATCCCACTGCACTCACCGGAACCGCACCGCCTTTACCGGCGCCGGCGGCCACTGCGGGCGGGTTTCGTCGCAGCTTGCTCACTTCTTCCTGCATTTCTCGGATGGCCAGGTACCGCTCGTTCTCTTCGCGGTCGACCCTGCGTTTTGGGTCCGGTTTGAATGATTGATAATTGATTCTGGTGGGTGGAAAAACTTGACTGGGTTGAAAGAGGATAGAATTGATTAGCACAGGTGCCGTACTCGGGTATGTTTAGTCAAAATACTTCGATTGTGGCTAGGTGCAAATAAGTGTACCCCAGACCCTGTTAATTTGTAAAGTAGTGTGTCAAGTGTCATGTCAAATGTCATGCAAAGTTTCAATTGTCATGACAAATGTAAATTAAAGTGTCAATTATCATGCAAATTTCAGTTATGAAATTGTTTACTTTTTTGTTTTGATTGACAATTTTCATGACATTTGACACTCTACTTTACACTTTACAAGGTCTGAGACTGTCCCCATGAAAAACCGCCAATCCCCATCACAACAAAAACAACAATCAATTCTTACCTATCATTCAACTGCCTCCTACTATTCTCCAATTTCTGCGCCAACTCGTCCAAATCCTCGGGTATCTGCCTTTCCACCTTGTCTTTCAGTTTTTCGTGCTGCTTCCCAATGTCCTCTTGCATTTCGTCCAAGCGACGCAACTGTGCGCGTAGTCGACCCAGGGTTTCGGAATCCAGCTGGGAGTTGGGGATTATGGGTTTGAGGGGTTTGAGGGTGTTTATGATAGTTCGATGGCAGAAATAAATATAATAAAAATAACTTTTTTAACGAAATTTTTGATGTCGATATTCGACATGAAAATGAATTCTATATTCGTCCAGATATGCCTAGGTAAATGTCGATATCGTGAGAAGCTAAAATTGAGGTTGATAATGCGGACAGAGAGTTGTGAATACATTAAACATGGAGCCAATTCCGCACCTATAGTATGAAGTGACAAGTCCTGAGAAAAGTGACAAGTTAAAGTTGTAAGCGATAATACGAGTAGCATAATTGTAAGTGATAGGGATTTTGACACATCGCTTGCGACTTTCCTTGACACCCACTTCAGACAGTGCGGAAAAGGAACCAGGACTGGTGGCAATCCCAAGCCCTGTAAAGTGTAAAGTAAAGTGTCAAATGTAAAGTCAAATGCAAAGTCAAATGTCAAATGTAAAATAAAGTGTCAAATGTAAAGTAAAGTGTCAAATGTAAAGTCAAATGTAAAGTAAAGTGTCAATTGTGTATTCAAATCGTATTTTTCGTATCCAAATCAAATGTTTTGTATCCAAATCTTTTGTCGAAAAATAAGATTTGGATACAAAAACATAAGATTTGGATATGAAAAAATAAGATTCGGATACACAATTGACACTTTACTTTACATTTGACAATTTACTTTACATTTGAAATTTGACTTTGCATTTGACTTTACATTTTGACACTTCACTTTTGACATTTGACTTTGCATTTGACTTTACATTTGACACTTTACTTTACATTTTACAGGGCTTGGGAGTTTGGTACTGCCCCCAAATCATACCATCATTCCAATTTGCAACGTCAAACATCATTACAACAATTGAAGTGACAAACAGACCCCATCACCACCGCCACCGCCGCCGCTGCCGCTGCGGGCAGCATTCTCCATTTTGTACTTGAGTTCCTTTGTGTCTCTGTCGAGCCCCTTCTCAATCCGACCCATTTTCTCCTCCAGTTTCAACATGCCTAAAAGGGGAATAACTGTAACAGTACAAAGGAAAAGTTTAAATACCGTATTTACCCGGATAATCTGCCCCACTTGAATAATTCTCCCCCCTCGAATGGTTCCCCTTAACAAAGTCTGAGGAAACAATAACTCCCCAGGGGAATAATTCGAGTAAATACGGTAAAACTTATATTTACGCACATAAAATACGCCAAAATGGAACACAAAACGATCGCAAAGGTCACAAAAACGCAGAAAATCGCACCTTCCATAGTCATCTTGTGTTTATCAGCCGAGATGGCCTCCATCTCCCTGCGCATGCCGTCGAAGTCGATCTCCGGCACTTCAGTTTCTTTACCCTTGCGCACGTTCTCCACAGCGTGCGACATGCCTGCGGGAAGCAAAGACGTGTGTCAGTGAAGTGCGGAAATTGAGTGGGGTGCCACCCGGAACGCGCCCACGATGCTGTTTTGCGCCATCTATGCTTGAAAATTGTGGCAATGTAATCAGAGTTGTTAGAATTACTGAACTTTTTTTAAAAGTATATGTAAATGTAAGTATTTTATTTTTACTCACCAAAAGTATAGAAAATGTCAAATACTTTTTTAACTCGTACTCATGCGTAAATGTGAGTAAAATACTTTTTTTCCAGGAAAATGTAAAAGCGAGTACTTCTCCCCCCGGAAAACGTAAAGGCTACTACTTTTTACATGTGAGAGTGAGTTTTACACTGGAAGACATAATAGATGTCGTTTTTTAGTGATTATTTAGTATTTTTGAAAAACGATATGATTTCTTCAAAATTTTCGTATTTTAGCAACAGAAAATTGGGATTTCAGCAACAAAAAATACATTTTCTCTGTACGCGTGTACTTTTAAAATGTACGCGTAAAAGTGAGTACATTACTTTTTTAAAAGTAAATGTAAATGTATTTACCGCGTACTCGCGTACGCGTATTTTTCTATTAAATGTACTACGTACATTTTAACAACTGTGAATGTAACTATGAAGGGTGCACGTGAGTATGACCGTATTTCTCCCAATAGAAGAGTGCCGTTCTATCTTTCATCAACTTTTTACCTGCCGTTCTATTGGAGGTATGCCGTTCTATTTTTTAGTGGGTGAAAAAGTGCCAAAACCTATCGTTGTAGAGGGGGTGCCATTCTATTTGAAGAAATACGGTAGTCTATATCACAAATGACGATATTCAAATGTCACCGAAATTATTTAAACAAACCAGCCATATAAGCGGCCAATCTGTCCTCCAAATCCGTCAACTTTGCCAACAGGCCTTTTTCGTGCAGCTTACGATTTTCCACCTCTGCTCTAAATGCCCTGTCGATTTTTTTGTTGCCAGTTTCCAAATGCCTTTCTAAGACTGCCAGCGCTTCGTTGATCTTTTGGAATCGATCACGGTTTTTCGATTTGTCAGACTGCAATGGTGACAGTTTTGAAAACAAGAAACATTCTAGGATAATTATTGAGCGTAACATAACATGTATGAAAGCTACACAAAAACGGGCAGTCCCAGACCCTGTAAACCCCCCATTGAGTGTCAAATAGCCCATAAAATGTCAAGTCGTGTAAAAGACCCTGTAAAATGTAAAATGCCATGGAAAGCGTTAAAATCGTTTAAAAATACATGTAGGTATTTTTTCAACTTTTGTTGCGGTTTTTAACGCTTTGTAAATATGATATTTGGCATTTTACAGGGGTGTTTTACATAACTTTTCACATTCGAATTTGACACCTTACAGAGCCTTTTACATGGTCTGGAACTGGCACAAGAACACGAGTACACGGTATGCACCCGCCAGAAATTTGGTTGTGCTTGTGGGGATTCGATAAACAGCTGAAGATCTTCTTACATTTCTAGTATCGAACCCCCAAAAGTCTTCACCCCAACGAATCACAATGAACAACACACACCGCGTGGACAGCCTTCAAATCATTAACATCCTCAGCGAGCTGGTGCCACCGCTCATCCAATATCTCCCTCACATCCTTCTCGTGCTGCAGTCGGGCGTCAACTTCCCCTTTGACTGCACGCTCCAACGCAGAATACTTGCCGTCCATCTCGTCGCGCAGCTGCCGCTCGGACGACATCATGTTTTTGGTTACTTCGTCTGGGGTTTGGGGGGTTGTTTTGGTTAGGATGGTTTTTAGGTGAGAAATTTATTTGGGTTTACTTGTGATGTATTCGATTTTGTCGTTGAGTCGTTTGTTTTCCTCGTTCAGCTTGGCGGCGTCCATGTCGCCTGTTCACAGATGTGGTTGATTAAAGTTATCTTGGTCAAACTAAAAAAAATATGGAAGAAAAAACACTGGTGCTAGTTCGGCAAATTGAGAAGTGAGAAGTAAAATGGCAAAAGTGAAGTGAAATGGCAAGTAAATTGCCAAAAGCGAGGTAAAAAAATAAAATAATTTCTCTTAGCTTTTGGCATTTTACTTCTCAATTCACTTCGCTTTTGCCACTTCACTTCGCATTTGCCATTTGATGTATCACTTCTCAATTTGCGGAACTGGCCCCAGGTCACATAAGAATACCTTTCCGCGCCAGCTCCTGCAGTATATTATTCTTGCGCGCATCCTGGTCCTGCAGAATAGCCTGGAGGCGTTGAATCCTGCAAAAAGGACTCAAAATGGCGTAATAAAAGACAGTCTAACACATTGAAATTGGTTCTAAATCGTCAAACGAACGCGGTAACTTGAGTCTGGTCGCCCTGTTTCCGTTCGCTCAACTCCTTGTCGAGCAGCTGGCGCAGCTGCATCACTTGGCCGTGCAGTTCGCGTGTTCTTCCATCTAACATTTGCTGGTTCGTTTGTGTCTGTGGAGAGGATGTAGGTTGGATTGGTCACTATACGTGTGGTGTCAACTCTGATTTCGGCTTCACGTGTCGCAGAGCGACCATCAAATGCACATGCAGCAATGTTGACCGATAACAAAATGTTACAATGGAAGATCGCTCTGCGACACGTGAAGCCGAAATCTGAGTTGACACAGACCAGTTGACATACTTGGCTCAACTAGTATGTGGACTGCCACTCTACAAAGACTGAGAAAAATATTTTTAAAGTGATTTTGTGGGACTGGTTAAACTCCTGATAGGTTTTGGGTGTTTTTTCAAGTAACTTCCCAGGTTCACTCAGAGCGCTTTTAAACGCAATGTTACCGGGGCCCAATAGCAACCAAAACACACACTCAATTTCAACTTAGGTAAACTCACACCCGGATCAACCGTCGGTCGATTCTTCAGCTCGTTATTCAACACCATCAGGTCGTTGGAGTGCCTGTCGACCATGGCCTTGATGTGCAGGATGTCCTGCTGCATGCGCAGCACCGACGCTTCCAAGCCGGCGAAGCGCCGCCGCATGTCCTCCACGTCGGATTTACTGGGGTTGGGGTGGGAGGGGGGTTGTGGGGTGGTTGGTTGGTTGATGCGGGAAAAGTGCTGGAATACCTAGGGATTTTGGGCGTTCAGTGAGAGTGTTAAAGATGATAAAATGGCGAAGTTTTTGCATTGATTACCATTAATATTGGGGTTTTTACTTGCACATTTTCCTCGAAATTCAGCATTTTTTACTTGCAAATTTTTCCCGAAATCCAGCATTTTTTACTTGCGAAATCCAGCATTTTTCTCCAGCGGTAAATGTTGTTAGTGTGTAAATATTTGTTTCAGTGTAACTCAAGCAAAATTGAATTGCATGCAGTGCACCACCATACACGAAACAAAGTGAATTCGAAGATTCAACTTTGAAGTTTTGATTATTTTTAAAATATTTAAATTTAAACATTTACCTAAGTGTCAAAATATATTTTCGGTTTTCTCATTCTTCATGAAACTAATCAAAATGTAAATTTTCGATTCCTTCTTGTTAGGTATATTGGAAAAGTATAGGTCAAACACCATTACTGCTCTGAATTACTTTTACTCATAACTATATTTCAACTTTTTTTGAAATGAGTGATATTCATCACTCAGAAATGAGTTTTATTCATCACTCAGACACGTCAAATGACAAACACAACACGCACTGATAAAATATTTTGAAAACATCACAACTTTACCACACATGCTGTCGTGCCAACTAACAGGAATCTGCCATAGAAGGAAGGGTTCAAACGTTTAAGGGGGGGGGGGTAAAAATCTAAATACCAACATATAAATAGGTGTAACAATCCTATCAAAAATTTGTGCAAACAAAACGGACTTCACCGCAAATAGTTTCAAACTTGCGGGAAACATCAAAGCAAACCGACTGGCTGTCGCCGGCGCTGCGCGGCTGCATCATCACCCGATTTAGTTGGTCCTGGTTCTGCCGCAGCTGGTCTTCCAGACGCCGCCGCGCCGCCTGCGATAAAATGACGTCATTGAACGGGGCGGTACAAATGTGATTCTAAAGACAGATGGTAAAATAATTTTTATACTGTGTTACGACTCGATATTGGCGGCCCAGACACTAGTTGACGCATGTGTGTCAATTGGTCTGTGTCAACTCAGATTTGAGCTTCATGTGTCGCAGAGCGATTTCCAAACGTTGAAAAATTAACATTACGGCAAGCGTATTGGAAGATCGCTCATCTGCGACACGTGAACCGAAATCGGAGTTTACACAGACCAGTTGACACGCGTGTGTCAACTGGTGTGTGGGCCGCCATTATCAAGCGAAAAATCAGTGGTGCAAAAATTAATTGGAAGTAAACACAATCAAACTCGCTGCGGCACCTGTTCATTGGCGAGCTGCTCGGCATTCTGTCGCTGGACCGCGTGCAGTTGCCCGTTGAGACGGCCGATCTCCTGCAAGGACAAATCAGGCACGAGGGATAGGTCAAACGTAGGTAGAAGAGACAAAATGCATGAGGAGAAAAATACTGTGATAAAACGTGGCTCCGTTATGTGCAACACGGACGCCGTCGCGCCTCACATTTAAATTCGGCAAATGGCGCTGAAACGCTAAGGAATGGTGCCGGGGCTTTGAGCGCCACGGAAAACATGCCAGCACTAAGCGCAAAAGCGCTCAAAAGCACCTGTGCTGTTTAGAATCAATGAAATGATATCAATGAAATGGGCCCTTACCGGTAGTCATCTACACCTGGTAGTCATGTAGACTCACTACTCATCCATTCCTTCCCGATACTAATCTCGATCCACTAGTCATCTATGCTTTATTGGGGGTATATTTAGATGAGTAGCGGGAAGGAATTTAGCACCACACACTGAAATTTAGAGTTATGCATTTGAATGTTTTTTCTCATGTGAAGCCGTACTTGTCTTCAAAAATTCTATGATTCAGTGTAATTGGCAAATACAAAGGCATAACCATTGTGGGGCTTTTCATTTTGCTCCCTGGCACTGTCTTCATCTAAACCTGCTGCCGCTGATCCCCTGCCTACTACGCATCTAATCCGCTAATAAAGGGACATAGATGACTAGCGGGCATAGATGACCAGCGGGCATTGATAAGTAGCAAGTAGAAAAAGATGATTAGCGGGTCTAGATGACTAGCGGGCTTAGGTGAACAGGGACCTTTGCGAGCTCAGAGAGCAGTGGCACGCATCACCACCACGCACACTAGTTCCAAATAGGACAAAGGACCGTGCAACGGTCTAGAAACTGAACCACAAAACACACATTTGCTGTGTTGGGGTCGATTCCATTCCTGGCGGGCGACGGCGGCTGGCGGATCGGCTGCACCGGCTGCACGGGCGGCTGCGAGGCGGATGCAGCGAGTTGACATTGACTTTTGGTGTGTTTAGTGCGAGAGAAATGTGACTGTGCTGTACACTGGGGACAGGTACCGTGTTTAGCATTTAAAAAATCTCAGGAGATTTATATTTAAAAAATCTCAGAAAATCTCAGAAAATATAAAATTTTCTGAGATTTATATTTTTTCCACGATATTCCAGAGATATTTAATTATATTTTTTTCTGACTGAGAAAATCTCCCGGGAAAATCTCTCTATATTTGCCCATTTTCACCTTCAAATTCACTAGTTTTGTGCTTTTTTGTCTATTTCCAGCTGTTTGCTCTATATGTGATTATATACCCATTTTTGGCTATAAAAAACATCTCAGGAAAACATATTCGTCCCTTATGCTGCGATTACAGCTCGGGCGTACAATTGACCAGGCGTTAGATTGATTTTTGGGCGTAAAATTAATTACAGGTGAATGGATAAAGATATGGCGTTGTAAGTTCAGTCAACGAAAGCGCACATGCAGATGTTGCTTGTGTCCAAAGCTCATCAGTTTATTTTGATTGTACTAGAAGTTATGAATTTTGGCACAAATTTTTTTTAATTTTACGCCCTAATTTTACGCAACTTATAGCGCATAATTGACAAAATTGTGCTAAAATTCATAACTCCCAGTACGAAAAAAATGAACTCATGAGCTTTGGACACAAGAAACGTCTGCATCTAAGCTTTTTTTGACTGTAATAACAATGTCGTATTATTATCCATTCATCTGTAATTAATTTTACGCCCAAAATCAATTTTACGCCCAAGCTGTAATCGCAGCATTATACACGACTTCGCCTCATTCTTTTTAATATTTTTTTCTGTAAGTGCATACATAAGTAAGTATCCTGCTCACGCGTTATAAACCAAGGCATAATTAATTTTGGGCACATACTTTGCAGTCCACTGAGTATACCAAAGCTTTGTGAAAAACGTCATCTGATAAATTCTGCGGGGATCATCACACATGAAAGTAATGTATTCCATTATGAGGAAAAATGTACCTTAATCATATTTTTGTTTGATTATTAGGATAGTAAATATATGGTAGTAAAAAGTGTACTGCCAGAAGACAATAATGTTGTCATGATTTGAAATTATGAATGAAAAGCTTAAGCAACACATAAGTCACTTAGTATCTACTCTAAATGGTTCAAATACCTTGAAATATCAGTTAAATCCAAATTTAAGTTGAGAGATTTTATGAGATTTTTTGAACAGCAAGAGATTTTCTCAGAGATTTAATTATATTTTCGAAAATGACAAAAGAGATTTAATTATATTTTTTTCTTGAGAGATTTTCTTAGATTATATTAAATTAAATTTTCTCAAAATTGGCCATTTTTTTCAATGTTAACCGTGTTTACTGGAATGATTTCGACCTGGATTTTTTTCGCCAGACATTTTTTGACGCGGAACTATTCAAGGGGGATTATTCAGATGGGGAAATATTTAGGTAAATACGGTATGTTTATTTCGTGTGTTGATGGATTGTTGATGTAAAGAAAACTGAAGAATATGCTAAATATAGTGTGCAAGAAACGCAGACGATGGGTGAATGCTCAATGGAGAGAATCGTCGCAAAACTGCTGTCAATCATCCAACGACAAGACCACTGCAATTTGATGTCGACGGCACACCGACCGACGCAACAGGGCACAAAAATAAAACAGGGAACTTAAACAGCACGACAAATGAGAAAATTACCGGCCGCGGCGATGCTGACGGCTTGCGCGAACGTGAAGTGTCCTGACGGTTAATTACTACCGTACTAAAGCACATGATCGGTTAGCCAGTGATAAGCACATGGACACCGTGCGAAAAACCAAGGGACTACACGCTATACAGGCCGACAAGGACCAAATATTCAGATAAAATGAAGAAGTTAGGTACTCAATTCGTCACTGCCAGGACTTTTGCAGCCTGTGAAGTGCCCTGATGGCAGTTGCGCACCCCTGTGTAATGTCAAATGTCAATTAAAAATTACTCTGCTTTTGACATTTGACACTTCACAGCGTGCCGAATGCTCCCAGACCCTGTAAAACGACAGATTTCAAACGATGTATCAGAGTTTCTGTAAAATGTTTATCTAGAAATTGGAAAAAGTTAACACGCTTGCGAGTGAGGGCACTTCACAGGCTTCGCAGCCACCCACGAAAAGCTATAAGCTGGGCTTGAAGATACGCTCACTCACCGGCTGGACCACTTTTCCCTCCTTAGGCCTGCGCGCCTGCTGACCGGAGGGACTGCAGAAGAAAACGGAAACTGCAGTTGACAAAAATGACGAGCAAAAAAGAAAAGCGAACACACTTAGTTCCCAAAATGATGTCTTTTGCAGTGTCGCGAGGCCCATCGTCACCGCCCCGTCGGCGACGGGAGCCCATTTTTTGACCACTGGAACTTGTCCAGTGGCTAAATTCTGGTCAGGTTTGGCTAGATGCCAAGAAGTGGGGGAAAGTAATGAATATTTCAACGACTGTGGACACCCACTGAGCCAAATAAATCCCGCAGAATGGAATTTGGATCACAAATTAATGATTTCCGGAACTTTTCAACTTCCCTTTACCAACCAAACAAAACAAAGTGCTTTCAAACAAAGTTGCTACGCGTAAAACGCGCGTCCGAATGGCATTCCTACCACAATTCACGCATGCGCTAGCACAATGGCGAGTACATGCGCTGGCGTAAAACTGCGCGCTGACAACCGTTGCTATAGTGGGTCTGTGCTGTCTGGCAACTGGAAAACAGATGCTTTAATGATCGCTGCCACTATTTGGAGGGATGAGAGGGTGGAGGGGGCTGGGTTCGCGCCTTGTCAAGTGATGACACAGGTGATAAGGAAGGTTTTTAGTGACAAGTCATGTTGGGAGCTATGAGAAAGTAGAATAACAATAATTTTACCAGTCGCAACGGGTCAAGCCTATTCCGCATGTAAACCCATCCCGCATGTAAACCTATTATAGACACATTATACCCACAAGGGTAAGAGGGGGGAAGGTGGCAAAATTTTGGGCTACTATCCCCTAAACCCCACCCCCCAAATCGGCCAGCTAACTATCTATCTGGAACGATTTTCAAGAAATTTTGTCCCAATTTTCGTACCATTTATAGTTTTCCACCTTCAAAATTTTAATTAATGTTCCGTATTGCCTATTCTCGGCTATTTTTTTGTACCATATGTACTTATATATACGCGGCGGACATCACACTTAGTATGAAAACCTACCATAACCCGTCTGAATAATGAACCAAAAATTATACAGTTTTTCATGATAATATTTCGTTTTTACCATGGAATAGTTAATCACGAAAGTTATCACCAGATTTTATTCATTAAATTATGGTAGGTTTTCATACTAGGTGTGCTGTCCGCCGAGTATACCTATTTTTAGCAGTTTTTCTCCTACTTTTAGCGATTTTTTCTCTTTTCTTCCTTCTAATCCTCGGAAAAGCCTATATATTGAACCCCCGCGAACCGCCCCCTCAAATTTTTTTCAGCTATCTATACCCCCGGAGGAGCGGGGGTCCAAATCCACTAAACCCCTGATTAGAGTACCTAAATACATGAAGTTTCCTACCAATAACAATTTGAGATGACACGTTTTATTATTAATATTTTTCTCATTTATAAATGAGAAAACAACCAGCATTAAACAGTATATTGTTTTAAAAAAACAGATTATAACGCGCCAGTGACAGGTTGGCGCTGACGCCAAAAATGGCGTATAAATGGCGCCTGTGCGAAACGATATGCGCTTCGAACGAGATACAAGTGAAGGAGTCAGCTTTGAAGACGATATCTGTAACAAGTGGTTTGAATGACCAGTCAGCAAGCGCTGCATAGAGTTACATCCGGATAAAACATGGCGCACTAACAAACTAACATTATATTTTTAAAATACCCGTTTTTTTCAATAAAATGGTCCTGAGATGTTGGCATTGTGGCGGTTCATAAAGCCCTGATAAATCGTAAATCGCATTGGCGGAAGTATAGCTAACTACTGATCTGAAAAAAAAATTTTTGGCGGAGGGGTTTCGTAGGGAAATTTATAGATGAGCATGGGCCACGGGTCAAGAAAACAATCACTTTATTGTATTTAGATGGCTGGCACGTTTTGTGTGTAGTAATCTACCACAATGAGGCAACTCTCGTTTACACATCACCTTTATTTAGCTGGAACACAGCTTCACCGTTTTAAAAATATTCTGAGGTACCCAAAAGCACAAATTTTCTGGAAAAAGTGGTGACACGTCAAACAATCATAGAACTCTGGCTCTATAAAACAGGATGGTTTACAAAATGTTTGGACAACAACTGGCAGGGCATCTTATTGTTCACGCTGTGAAACAAGCTTAACGTTGCAAAGAAAACAGCATCAAGTTTAAGCGCGTCTCAAACGCACATGTAAATATAGTAAACGGACGGTACACCTCACAATGAAATCTACCATATCCCATCGGACTGAACGAACAGATTATAATTTTTCCCATCACATCACCATAGTTGGTCAAAGTACTGAACTTCCAAAAGTAAACGTAAACGTAAAGTATTTTTTTTCTCACAGGTGAGTACAGAAAACGTAAAGTATTAAATTTTTACTTTTACTCATGAGTAAACGTGAGTAAATTACTTTTGTCCCCGGAAAACGTAAAAGTGGGTATTTTTGAGAAATTTTGCACAAATTTCCGCTCAAAATGACTAATTTCTGAACTTTTTCAATATCAAATTAGCTTGTTAATGTGTTTTTGCCTATTTTTATGATATTTTGGATATTTTGACCTTATTTTTTAACTTTTCTCTCATTTTGTTTCCTTTATGCCTTGAAAAAGCCTATAAAAACTGTTTGAAATACGTTTCCTGTACTCGAGTACTTTCAAAAAGTTCGCGATTAAGTGAGTACCGGGATTTTTTTCGGGAGGAAACGTGAACGTATTTACGCAGTACCCGAGTATCCGTATTTATCGAGTAAACGTAAATACGTTTTAACAACTGTACAAATCACATTGCTCCATCTTTGGGTGAATCTGGCGTAAATTTTTCATCAAAATATGGTAGCATTCATTGTATAGCGCTCAGTCTGTCCAGTATACCACACTCACAATTTTCTCTCCACCCCCAAACTATGAATCAAAACACATTCCTAATCTCCTTAGTAGTCATTTTCAATCGGCACTGCTCAAAACCAGGGCCCGGCTCCTCCTCCAAATAGGGCCGGAGCACCTTGGGCACATCAATTGGGCCGCGGCGCGATTGGAAGGTCTCCACCAGGGAAATGAGCAGTCTGCAGCCGGCTGCTGCAGTCGCGTTGCAGGTTGAGGCGGGTAGAAGGTGGTTGGTGTGAGGGCACCTGTGTTGAGGGGTTGACAGTTGATGTTTGCAGATTGGGAGGGAGCACTGGCGGTGATCAGAATGAGTTTGAAGTGAGTCCATGTAGGGAAAATTATGTTAAATTTATGTAATTTATTTTTATGTAAAAATGTGAGCTGGCGCGCACAAAGTTGCAAAAGTACGTCAAATCAGTATCTTTCATACTGGAAATTTCAGCTGGTTCACTCAAACTGGCTACTCAAAAAGACGCCACTTTCCTCCTCACCTATATTTCACCCCCAGCCGTCTACTCTGATAATCAGCACAATCGCTCGCACTCGATATCTCGCCCCACATTTTCCTTCCAGGCATCCAAGCCTCAATATCAAACTTGCGCGCCGCCGCGGCACCCAACTCTTTTCCGGCCATGTCCACCAGTCGAAAATGCAATTGCAGGGATGAATATAGGGACGCCTGTAGGGCCACTAGTTGGGACAGTGCCAATTGAGCGGGTGTGGGTTCTGATTCGGATAGGTTTGAGGTTGCGTCCGCGCTCACTATGAACATTTCTACCTGGGTGGGGGATGGAAAGATTGAGGTATGGAAGGCTTATAAGGATCGTGGCTGTACTTTTGTTTGATTATTTTTCATGTTCTCATTTGAAAAAAATAGCAGCGGTAAACATGGTACCAGATATAAATGATACTAGAAAATTGCGCCGATCGGCAAGAAAAATAGCTGTGAAACCAAATGCCTTTTGCACCCATAGACATCTAAAAAAGCACACTCATATGCCACACAGCACCCCTCGCCCACCTTATTAAACTCGTGCACCCTATACAGCCACTGTTCATCCTTGCCCCCATGCGCCTCGGGCCTGTAGCACTTGGAAACGGCTAGCAACTTCACCGGCAGCTGGTCGTAATCAAACACTGTCCCAGCCAAGTGCGTCGCTATGCCCGCCTCGGCGGTGCCCGACAGGACGCGTCCCGGCGTCAGGTGGTAGGACAGGCCCGTCGCCGTGCGACTGCCCAGACCGCACGCTGGGGGGGGGGGGTGGGGGGTTGAATGGCGTTCGAGGGTCTGGGGGTGAGAAATACAGATGCAAAAAAATTAATGGCGCCGGGTTCTGGCGCAAGGCCATAGAAAAATGTCCCATTACGATTATGGTGCTTGGTGCAGTTTCGTTTCGTCACTATTTGCCCCGCCTGCGCACACTTGATTTCACACGAAATTTCGAAAACTCATAAATGAGCTTTGAAAGTGTTTGAGTTTTCCACAATGAGTCATTTTTAATCTCCTTACAACTGTAGTTGACGGACACCTCATTGTAGAAAGCTCAATGTCGTTCTAAGCTGATTTGTGATTTTTCGAAATTTCGTGTGAAAACTAGTGTGCGCAGGCACAATGGCGCTTGGTGCCGTGTCAACGTAAAGTGCCGCGGTGCTGGGCCACCTTTATAGTTCCACTAGCCGCCAGGTACAAAATCGCTTTCACAGTAGCAACTTTTGGAATCCGAAAAAGCCTTGGCTCTTTCTACTTCACTAGCCACCTACCTTCCACAACTTCAGATCCGACCACATCAGGTACATTAATCAACTTGAATTCAGGATCCGTGGTGAGTACAAAATCGATCGTGTAGTCTATCAGAGCTTGTTCTAGTCGAGCTATGGGCGCTAACAGGACGTACGATCGATCGCCGCAGGCAAACGTCACGTCGGTGCGCAACGTTCGAGATTTGCGACACAGCTGCATGGGATATCATAAAGTGATGGAAGTTTTTTTAAGGGCAGTTTCAAATGGGCATGGTGCATAATTCCGGTGGCATTATCTTAAAAGGTTGAGACTGATCAGGTACCAGTCCCAAACACTGTAAAATGTAAAACCACGTAAAATGGCATGTGTCATGTAAAAGACCCGGCAAAATGTCATGTGTCATGTAAAAGTCCCTGTAAAATGTCATGTGTCATATAAAAGATCCTGTAAAGTATCCAAATCTTAGTCTATCATATCCGAATGTTATGTTAGTATCCAAATATCATTTCAACGTAAGATTTGGATACAAAAACATAAAATTTGGATACTGTAGAATAATGTTTCGATACATTATAGGGTATTTAACATGACATTCTACACTTCACAAGGTTTTTACATGACATTTTACAGGGTCTGGGACTGCCCCCAGAGTACTTTCTCAAGAAGTGTGATCTATTCATTTAACATACTAGAAAAGTATGCTCAAATTTTTTTTCGAAGCCCAATTACCAGGTTAATCTGCGTTTCCGGAAGAACGGGTATTATTGGGGATGCAGATGCACCCATTCCATATACCAACATTCAGATATTTATATCGATACTACCAACCTGCTCCAACGTTTTCATCTTAGCATTCCCCCATTTTTCTTGCTTTTCTCCAAACACTTTCACAACTTTATTTTCACCCCTAGGTGCCATTTCATGCGTCATATTTGGTAACCGCGCAGCCTCAGCATACAAAGTATCCCATTTTTGTCGTAAAAGGGCCCCGCTATCAGGAGATTTGAGCGTTTTGTTATGCAGCGAGCCCTGCAGCTCCGCCCAAGCCCGATGCAGAGCTTCGATTGAGCAGTCCTGCAAGTTAGATTTTTTATAGAAGTAAATTAAGCAAATTATTTTACCATATTTGCTCGAATAATTAACCCGGGGAAAAATTCTTTTTTCGTTATACTTCTAGAGGGAGAACTATTCGAGGGAGGTAATAATTATTTCGCCAAAAGTTGTAAGCATATTTCTATCAACTCATTTCATTAAATATACTTTACTAAGAACATCACATGACATTTTTGAGCAAATTATACCCGATCAATTTATTATTCGCCTAAAGGGGGGTAAAATTATTCGAGGAATGGAATTATTCAAGGGGGGAATTAATATCAGAGAAGGGGGATTATTCGAGTAAATACGGTATACTGTCTACGTCCAATTTACACAGATGTGAAGAGTTTTCAGATTAGATTAAGCACTGAGAAAAGGGCCACCGAAGCACCGGCGCCATCAAAGAAGCGGAACACATGAAAGCCTACATGTTGCCTATCCTCTGCGTTGCGTCTGATCGCATCCATATTGTCTGGATTGAGTAGAAAGTCGAAATCAAAATCAGGGCGGCAAGCCGCAGCGGCCGCCGTTCGAGTCAATCGATTTCCATGCCCATCACGCCCTTTGACAGTGCCGCCTGCGTTTGAAGTTGCCGCCGACGTGCAAGCGTCGGAGACAAATCTAGCAATGCATGGCGTCCATAGCCTGAGGACAGCCGGTCGGCCGGAACAGATAGACATGTGATATTTAGTGGGCTGAAAATCGCTGCCAGTTTTCATCGAGTGAATTTTTGCACAGATGGAATGAGAAAGACAAAAGACAGTTTTCTGCCATTGTTCGAGTAATCACGAAAAAAAACAACCCAAATTGAAATGATGCACTCAAAGAAATCTGAGCAATTCATTTTTCTAAAGTGGCGAAGCGAAGGTATCACACTATGACTAAAACTAGGGATCAGTGGGTTGATAAAATGCATTCTCAATGACACAGAAGTGTGCGCAAAAGATACAGATCACAGAAAACGAGGGGGTAAATCCTATTTATATCCACACCCAATGCTTGTTGTTGCATCACGTTGTTGTGTGGTTGTGCGCACACACTCTAGTTTTCAAAGGTTTCTTTGCCGATTTTGAAAACTCGATTGAAAACTCATGCGTAACATTAATTTTCAATCTAGTTTTCAAATTCGGCAAAAAGGTTGAAAATCAGAATGTGTGGGTAGATTACCACACCACAACCCGATGCAACAACGCGCATGGAAGCATAAATACTTTACCGTATTTATGCATATCGCAAATGATATTCACAGGTATTACCCCCTCCATCTCCACTTATTTGCACAATCTACATCAATTATTGACAATTAAAAATGCACTCGACAACAAGACAAATTCTCACATTTTCTCCAGCGGTCAATAAAAATCTTGTGAACAACCTAAGAATATCACCCGTAAAATATGATACAAACGAGTGGTCATTTTTTGCGCCTAGCTGACCACGCGTCGAAACGTTCGTACACAGCTTGCAGCATGTCGTGCATGTGGGCGCCCAGCTACAGAGGTGAAGCAGTGATATACTCAGCAGACATGATACTCTGCCCTCGCGCTGATTTATGTCTCATGTTGGAAGCTTGCCAATGATTATTCAATCATGCAATTTCCGTAAAAAGATGAAAAAATTCATCGATGTGAATATGTCTATGAATAACATTATAACAACAATCAATTTTGTCATATTTTTATGAAACTCGCATGTGTTAACGATCGTTGGCACACTTCCAGCCGGAACCACGCGTGCAAGGTGTAAAGTAACCGGAGTAAAACAGTGATCATAATTTTCGTACCTTTTTATAGTTTTTTCACATTCATGTTCAGTATTGCTTATTTTCGGCAATTTTTTTGTACTATATGTACTTATATACCTATTTTTAGTTGTTTTTCTCCTACTTATAGCGATGTTTTCCCTTTTTTCCTTCTATACCTCGGAAAAGCCTAGATATTGAACCCCCGCGAACCCCACCCCCAAAAAAAAATTTCTCAGCTATCCATCGCTGCGGAGGAGCGATTTATTATCTATATGAACCCCCGCGGGGGTCCAAATCTACAGAACCCTGATGTGTTCGGAGGATATGGAAAAAATTAACAGAGCAAACTACATGCCCATCGTATATCCTCGAATAAGTCAACGGGGGAGTTATTTTTTCGTCAGACTTTATTTATTGGGGAGTTTTATCGAGGGGAGGAGTTATTTTCTCGTCGGAATATATCTAAGGTAATATGCATGATCAATATAATGTGTGAATTGGGCTAAATTAGTTGCATATAACCGCCTCACCCGCCCCCTGGATACATCCTTGACATAAAGTGAACAATTTCAACATACCGCCGGATTCTGTTGCTTAGCCAGCGCGGGCTGCAGTCGCTGCGTGTCGAATTTTCTCAGCGTCGCCACCATTCGCTCCAGCTGCGGCGGTTAAAATATTATCCTGGTTTAGATAAATGCTGTACAGTGAATACTAAAACAAAGCGTAAAAACACCAACTTTGGTCTCAATGTCCGGCGTGGTTGCAGGGAAGCAGTGCCAGAAGTGTCTCAGCAGTTCGTGCAATGAAATGTAGAGCGAACGCACTTCAGCCACTGTTCCAGTGTCGTACGAGACTGGTGGAGAATGGATACGTTTCAAATTGTAAGATTATTATATTGGAATTAATATAGTTACACAATACCACGAACAAATGGAAGCTTTTACAGTAAAAATGCCTCAATACATATGAAAACAACCAGCAATCGTGTGAAATTGCGTGTTCATCCAACGTTTGTTTTCTTCATTGTTTGACAATTATCGTAAAACATAAACATTTTTCCATCGAAAATTTGATCTCGATACACGTATACCCCGGCACGGATTGGACGTTAACAGTAGCACCAACCTTCGCCCGTAGAGTTTACGTTGGCATTGAAATTGTCCAGAGCGGCTTGACACGCAGCTGAGGCACGTTCATCAACGGTTAGCGCCTGATGTGCACATACGAAAATGTACAGTAATGACTTGGAACTGCTGGGCGGAACTGACATTTGATGTGCAAAATTGCACGATAGTCGATTACCCACACCACAAATCATCCGACAAAAAACCCTACCCCAACCAACCAAAGTGTGACTTTCCTTAGCCCACTCTCTACCCGCCGCGGCACACTTTTTATGATCGTGCCGCGCGGCCCTGTCTGCAGTCGCGGCGGCAGCCGCAGTAGTGGGTGCGTTGAGACGCAGCGGCACGTAATTTGTGCCGCCGTACAGCGCGGCGTCAGATGAACTGCTGGGCGCTTGGATCGGGTCTGGCAGTTCGATGCGCGCCTGTTTGGGGAGGGGGTTCAAAAAATATCTGAGAGGCGCCTGAAAAAATGAATAGCTGGAACATTGGGGGGGGGGGTAAACCACTCCCCAACACCTGTACAAAACACCGGTGCATTCAAGCCAAAATATTGCGCAGAGCACTCAAACACTAGTCGGTCCAACAATAAATAACCAAAATCTACCCGCTTGGCCGGTGCATGACCGGCATCCCCGCTGCCCAAAGTGGCCGCCAGCACCCTGGAAGCGTGATAATTGAACTGCCTCATCACATTAGCACCCTTGCTCAGCACCAGGCGATCGCCGCCGCTCGAACTCGGTTCCGAGTCGGATTTGCTCGAAGTTGGCACGTTGCCAGCGTCGGAAGTCCACTCCTCGACGGGGTCGCGCAGTCGCTGCACGTCCAGAGCGGTGTCCACGTGCGACGTGGAGAATAATTGACGCATGTCTGCGCGTAAAGGTATGTGATATAGTGAATTGACGAATTCATGTTCACCAATAAGGATAGAGTATAGAATTTCCGTTTTCGTTGCCGTCTTCCGACGATAAAATTTTTACGTTTCCGTTTTCCGTTTTTTACCTTTCCATTTTCCAGCAGCTGAAATTTTCCCAACATCCAATTTCTGGAGGCAAAATTTTTTTCTTTCCTTGTTGCGGCAACTGACAATTTTTTTTACGTCTCAATGTTGCACGGCACACTCAAATTTTCAGTTGCAGTTCGAACATTTTTTCAAGGGCGGAATTCAAAAGGGCGGAATTAAAATCGGGGGTGGAATTCAAAAACGTCCGAACCGCCCTCGATTTCAATTCCGCACATGAAACGTTCGAACACTTTGACAATGGCGGAATTGCCTCGAATTGTGCAGGGGCAGAATTAATTCGGAAAGGGCGGAAAGCGCAAAGCGTTTGCACAATGTCCGCACTCTTTTTATGCATGGCGGAATTGCCTCGAATTGTGCAGCACGGGCCGAATTAATTCGGAAAGCGCAAAGCATTTGAACAATGTCCGCACTCTTTTGAGTGTGCGGTGCGCCATCTAGGCAAGAAAACATTGGGACACTTTCTAGAGGGTGGAATTCAGTTTAAGTTTACACAAATATGCCACACGGTGAACTTCAATATCTTTAAAACAAGTGGATATTACTAAAAAATTTCTCTATTCCTTTTTGAAGACAAAGCCTAGATCTACCTATAAAATTTTTTTCACAAATATATTTGGCAAGATAAGTGAGATGTGTTTCTCACAACAACCTTCTGTAATGGGTGGAATTGAAAGTCAAGGGCGGAAGTGAAAGTGTCCCAATCATTTTGAAACTTGCTGCGTGGAAATGTTATGACACGCAAATCAGCGAAAAGTGTACAAATTCGTCCGGACTCCGTTCGAATGTCCAAAAAATGCCCTAAAAATCCTTTAAAAAATCGTTCGAACTGCACTTGGAGTTCCGCCTTGGCGGAACTCAAAAACGTTCGAACTGCACTTGAAAATTTTGAGTGTGCGGTGCGCCAATTAATCAAGAAGTGAAAACTGTTTACCTTTCCGTTAGATTTTTGACACCCTAACCGGGAATTTTGTCCACATCCATACACCATTAAAACGGCCCTCCACAAAAGGGAAACACGAATACGCACTCAAACCGACCAGCTTCATCCAACTTCAAACACGCCGAAAAAATGTCTTTCGGGTCTGCCAGCTGAGCCGATCGATCGCGGTGGAAATAGTGAGACTGGAAAAAGGCGGTCCAAAATGCACGTTCGTCCATTTCGGACGGCACCAGCTCCAGGTGCCGTTTGCGCACTGCAAAATAGATTTATTTGACCACACATCGCGAGTTGAAATCGCTAATTCGTGTCAACTGAATGTCAACTAAATAACACAATATTTAGTTTTGAACAATGACAATTAAGTGTCACGATATTAAATCAACTATGCTCTATCACGTAGGATCGTTGAAATCACATAATTAACCAAAATTCAGTTGACAACAATTTTTATGTCAACTAAAGTTTGTGTACCCAAACCCTTATTCCGAGTACAAAAGCAGTTTCGCAAAACTCACCACTCGGGTACGTTCTGAAGATCGCCTGCATTATGTCAGCGGTGAGATTCAATTTTATCCCGTTGCACCCGTCCATTTGCCGTATATCGGACAGAAACGAGCCGGAAATACCCACGGCTGAAGGGACATCGGCCGTTTTGGACGCTTTACTCGACGCGCTACCCGATTTCTGCAAGATAAGTGTGAAATTTTGCGTGTGCAAAATGGTGAAAGGGCAACTTATCATATAGAATATCGACTATTTTCTAATATCGATACCGAAAATTTTGAAAAAAATATCGAATATCGGATAGAATATCGACCATTTTTGTCAATCGATATCGAGGGTCCATATCGTATCGACATCGAATATCGAATTTCAGAATAAAAATTAAAATATCGAATACCGATACCGAAAAAGTGATATCGTTTGAACCCTAATCTGCGACAAAAAAAACAGCCGTAAAACGCGATAAAAACAGTTTTTCCACCACACCACCATAACTATCAACCACCCAACCTCCAAACACGGTCACACCACTCCAAAGGGGCGCAGCAAGTACAACTGAGCAAAACAAGGTGCCGGACAGCTAGAAGAGAATGGGAGACGAGAACGTGATCAAGACCAACAATTTGTCCGTCAAGCAGACCGAGGACACCTGGGCCTGGGTGGAAATTGGGGAACCTTTCCCAGGTGAGCATAAGTGATGTTAAAGGCACCGGGGAAAATGGACCAAACTTCATCGGCACCCCCTGCCAGTCCTTAGAAAGGCCACCTGGCACCTTGGGAGCACCCACCAAAAAAAACGGCGAATAACCCCTGGACATCAAACACCCCTGGACATCCACGCTCATAGCACATCAACATGCGCGCAGAGGGCCACAAACACCACTGGGCGCATCTGTACATGGTTCACCACTGCGCATGTTTGCCTTTGTTGTCGCCGCTTGACGTGGGGCGCACTTTATCGCTGCCGCACAGCGTGCTCTGTGTCACTGCTGCATAGCACACCCAATGGCACTGCGCACACTAGTTTACTGCCTGTAAACATCACATTTTAGTAAACTCAAATAAGCTTGAACGCATTCAAGGTTTAACAGTATGCGGTGTCTGTCAACAGCGGCGTTTGTCGCCCACTGCGCCCATTTAGATGTGCTATGAGCGCGGATGTCCAGGGGTGTTTGATGTCCCCAGCTGCTGAGCCAAAAAAAACACCGCACCGCACCGGCACCGGTGCCCAAGGACGTATCCAGGGGGGGCGGGGGTGCTGCAGCCCCCCCCCTTCCCGGGGTGAGATCTAAAAAGTCCCGGAAAATGCAACTTTTCCTGCATATTTTTCGATGTTTCTCAAAAATTTTGCGCTCAATTTCTTCCCCATGCATTGTATTTTCAGCGGATTTGCACTACCCCACAAACAACCTGTGTTTACACAACAACCCACACAAAATTGTTTCTGTGATTTTCCTATGCACAATATAAGATCCGATGAGACTCAAGCATAATGGGCACTTCATTAGTTGTCTCACAGTCATCGGGAAAACAAATGAATACATACAACCCTAACCACCCCCTTTAGATGGTCCAATCAAAGCCAAGGGTGCCATGAACGAGTACGTGGCCCTGTGGTACAAACATGGGTCGCCCATTTGCGGCAGGGCCTGGAATAATAGCGGAGTTGTGGAATGCGCTTTTGGCTATAAAGGGAAAGAGCTCTCTGGAAAGCAGCAGTTAGGTGGCAAGATTCAGATTCTGACCTATGACCAGGTGCCAATCCCAGACCCTGTAAGGTGTCAAGTGAAGTGTCAAATGTCATGCAAAGTGTCAATCGTCGTGAAAAATGTAAAGTCAAGTGCAGGGGTCTCCCCCCCAAATCGGCCAGCTATCTATCTATCCCGGAGGCCGCTCAGCTATCTATCTGTCCCGAGACAAATTTTTTGGCTACTAGCCCCTGAGACCCCCCCTCAATCGCTCAGCTATCTATAAACCTGGGGCGATTTTTGGGAAATTTTGCCCCGATTTTCGCTCAAAATCGCTAATTTTTGCTCCGTTTTATACTTTTTCACCTTCAAAATCACCATTTTCGGCTATATACATGGTTATATAGCTATTTTTTGCCATTTTTAACCTGTTTTAGCTACTTGTAACCTATTTTTAGCGATTTTTCGCCCTTTTTGCATTCTACACCTTGAAAAAGCCTATATATTTTGCCCCCACCAGCCCCCCCCAGAATATTATTCAGCTATCTATCCCTCCGGAGGAGCGATTTGCTATCTATCCAGCCCCCGCGAGTGCCAAAATCTTGGAGACCCCTGGTCAAGTGTCAAATTGCCCTGCAAAGTTCAGTAAGAAAATAAAAATTTTTGTTTCGATTGACACTTTACAGGACATTTGGCGCTTGACTTCACACTTTGCAGGGTATGGGACTGCCCCCAGGTGACACCCCAGAGAGCTGCTTGGCAGGCGTGCGGATACGTCTATATATGGGTCAAGCGGAAGGACAGGCGGCAGGTGAGTATTATACCACGAAATGATTGATGTTCAAAGTCTGGTGCAGTGCATTCTTGAACATTTCTACGTTGTCAAAGCTTTTTAAATAAGGGCGCATAGCTGTATTCGCAGCGACGTCTGTGGACTTTCAAAAGCAAGTAGATTCACACTGAATTCTCGATATTAAATCTCGATTAATTCGAACAATCAAAAACTTTCCAGCCACACTTGCAAATGGTCCGCTGCGGCGACAGCGCGCCGATCATGATGCGCGGCAAGGACAACAAGGAATACTGCGGCAACGTGTCCATTAGCACCGAGACTGCCACCATCGCTTATGATGGCAAGGCTGAGGAGAAGACACTGAATGTGGGAGACATGTTAGTTGGGCATGATGGTTGGGGAAAGGAATATATTACTCTTCAATGATTATCTTTGAGGGCAACTGAATGCCAGTATTTTTTTTCAAATCAAGCAGTCTGAAACCATTGATTTTTTGTAACCCCAATTGGTGCCATACATACACTGAGTAGCATTCCAAATGTCACTCCCTCACTCTCAAATGTCCATTCATTCACTAGACATGTAAACCCGGTTGAATGTATTTCTACCCAGTCAACATTAGGGTTGGAAAAAAAAACGTTTTTTTTTAACTCGATGTTTTTTTAAAAAAAAAAACGTTTTTTTTAAAAGCTCCCAGATATGACCTAGTGTCAACATATATAGGTATATCAGACACTGGCAATACTCTGTGATGTGAAATATGACCATATAATGGCTGTGGAGCCATGGGATAGCATTATAAGTGGTGATTTGTGTCAAAAATATCCATTTTTCGTCGACATATTGTTCGTATATCGCCTTATAGTCAAATGTTCGTGACTTCAGGTAAAGTTTGGCACGGAATGGTGATCAAACAAGGTTATAAAAGGAGGTTGTTACTTTGGGAGTGAAGTTACACACTGTGGAGGTAGATGGAAGCACATTACCTCAATATTATATATTACAGCAACATATGTCGGCTTATTCACCAATGGTAGCACATAGAAATGGATGTTTTGATACTAAAAATGCAACAAAACCAATGAAAACAACCACCAATGTCAATTTGTGTGTGAAATTGCGCGCTTGCGCGCAAAAATTTTGCAAAATACCTAGTGCTTAGTACTAAAAATTTCGGCCGATGTTTAAAAAAAAAAAAAAACATTTCGGACGTCATGTTTTTGTTTTTTTTAAAAACGTTGTTTTTTTTAAAAACGTTTAAAAAAAAACATCGGCCAACCCTAGTCAACATGTAGACCCGCCCGACATGTATCGGGGTTATTCATGTCCAGCAGGCAGTGGAAAGTGATTATATCACTTTTTGACATTTATTTTACATTTTTGTCACTTTAAAATAAATGTCCATAAGTAAGACTAATTTTTACTTTCCACTTATCACTTTTTAAAGTGATCAAAATGTAAAATAAATGTTAAGAAGTGAAAAGTGATTACTTTTCACTCGCGCGCTCTGGACATGTGCGACTACAATACATGTCGAGCGGGTTATATGTCCACAGGGTCAACCCTTCCACGCAGGTTCACCATAGTGCGCAACCTAAAGTGCCCCCCGCCGCCGTCGCTCACGCACGAAGACACTTGGCTCGATCTCAGAGAGGGCGACCCCTTCACGCGCTGTTCAAAGGCCGTCATGGCGCTGAACAGATCGCTGAAGACACCATTCGGCCCCAGGAAGTGCTACGCCGCTCTGTGGTACAGGCATGGAAATCCAGTCATGGGGACAGTGTATGAAGGGCCAGATGGCAAATTGGCGGCTGTTTTCAGTTATGATGGGCATGAGTTCACGAAACACTGCGGCTCGCTGCAGGTGGAATTTACATATGATAAAAATGAGTCCACAAGTGGAGAAGTAAAACATCATTTTTGATGTGAGAAGTAGGGTTCAAACGGGATTGACTTTTCGGGATCGGGATCGGGATTGGTTTTTTTGAGATTTCGGGATCGGGATCGGGATCGGGATTGGCCGGGATTGGGGTCACGTCACGGGATCGGGATTGGTATTTTTTCGGGATCGGGATTGGGGTCTTGGGATAGAGATTTTAGCCAATGTTTTGGCATCCACAGTTGTTCATAAAGGTCTAAAAACACCGTTGGATGCCAGAAACGTGGCATAAAATGAACGCTGGGGGTTTGCGTTCACATTTTTGCATGCAAAAACGTCGTTTTTTCATGTTTGATAATTACCACTAATTTTTCCGGGATCGGGATCCCGGACTTTGGAGTTTCTCGGGATCGGGATCGGAATCGGGACTGCTAAATCCCGGAATTTCACGGGATCCGGATCGGGATCCCGTTTGAACCCTAGTGAGAAGTAAAAGGTTTAAAGAAAATCTAGAAGTAAAACGTGAAAAGATATCTGAATCTACTCAAAAGTGTAAAGATAAGTAAACTTTGAAGTGAAATGAAAAGTATAAGTGAAAAAAACAAATGACAAAAAACGCTAAAAACGTTTTACTTTACATATCACTTTTTACTTCTTTTACTCATCTTTTAACTTTTTACTCCTCAATCTGAAATAGTTTTTATTCCTTCACTTGTAGAATTGACCCCAGTTTGTAGTTACCTATATTTTATTTAAATGTTATGCAATATAAAATAAAGGTGCTCGCCTACGACTCCGATTTAGCGGCCTTCAAAATCGACTGGATACCTTATGCGGATGTGGTGAAGGCGGATAATAAAAAGTGGCACCCCTACAAAGTGAATGTGAGTTGAGTCAGAAGCAGACAGGCTTTATCAATACCTGGGGCACCTTATCAATCCCAGACTACTTTGACCTGTAAGATGTCAAATGTCATGCAAAGTGTCAGAGTCATGTAAAACGCTCTGTAAAATTACAAACCAATTTTTGACATTTTGCAACACATTTGACACTCCACAGGATCTATAACTGCTCCCCGACAACCAAATGCCCCTTCCCAGGACTGCGCGCCGGCGGTGATCAAGCTGGACAACGGCAACGAGATGCTGGGCAGGGTGCAGATGTCCGAGGAGAAGGCCGGCTGCGCCAACGGCGACGGCAACGAGGCCGTGCTCACCGGCCCCACCGTGCACAGGGTCAGGGTGCTCTGCCGCACTCACTGAGATGCTGTGGCTGTGGACGAGGTGAGTGAGTGGGGCTGCGCACACGCTAGTTGACATCGCAAATTCGAGTCAACTAAATCCGTGTCAATGTCAACTGAATAACACAAAACGCATCGCAATGAGCAGAAACAATGAAAATGCGTCGTGATGCAAAATTAACTATGCTCTATCAGATAGAAAGTTGAAATAACGTAATTCACTAAAATTTAGTCGACGCGAATTCAATTGACACCCAGCGTGTGTGGTGCTTATTAGCAGGGACGTATCCAGGATTTTCGAGCGGGGGGGCTGCTTGTTTACGGAGGCCAGCGAGCGGGGGGGGGGGGGCTGCTTGTTTACGGGGGCCGGCGAGCGGGGGGGGGGGGGCTCAGCCCCCCCTAAATTTTTTCCCTATATAGGGACGGAAAGGCGTTTTGGCACTAGCGCCATGGCGCTATTGGCACTGGCGCCAGCGCCAGGAACCGCTTTATATAGATGTAAATATGCATACATATGCAGTGAAAGTCGCAAAAATGTGTTCATTTTCAAGGATATTTGTTTACAGGGACCGATCCACTAAAAATACAATGTATCGGGAAGTATTGCGCGCTTGCGCGCAAAATTTTTAAGAAAGAACGAAAAATGTATAGGAAAAATTGAATTTTCCGGCACTTTTTAGGTCTCACCCCGGGAGGGCAGCCCCCCCCCCCGCCCCCCCCCCCCCCGAATACGGCCCTGCTTATTAGGTAAGCTCTTCGTTTACTTACGGTTCGTACTAGGATGTAAAGAAAATGGTGAAAATGTAAAGAAAATGAAAAATGAAACCTACTAGTGGCGCCATTCCGCCACTCCGTACGTAAAATTTTAGGGGGGGCCTGAGCCCCACCCCCGGCTCGCCGGCCTTCGTAAACAAGCAGCCCCCCCGCTCAAAAATCCTGGATACGTCCCTATGATGGGATGTTTCCTTCAGAAAAATGCATAACATGCATAGCTGAGAATAACTCAAATATGATTTTCTAAGGAAACACTGAAGATTCGCGCCGCATGCTCTACAACTACATAAGTAACAAGAATGGAGTTCTAGTGATTTGTGACACAACGGCAGTCTGTAGATGTGTGATTAGTACTTGAACTTGAAAAACTTGAACTTTAAACTTGAAAAATACTGAAAATGAATATAATGAGAATGGTATCAGTAAACTAGACAAAAACTCACAAAGTCATTGGCGATGTCACTCCAGAAGTCCTTTGCACTGATGATGCCACGAGTTACCAACTCCTCGTAAAGCTTTGCCAACTTTGGGTTGTCGTTTAGAAGCCTGTAAGTTGTATTCATGATAATACGCGATGAGCGATTTTTGGGATCGTGAGCACTGAAATTCTTATTTAAATGTAATATGGTATTTATATAATATAATTACTATTTACCACAAGGTTTGTAATTTGCAAAAAAAAAAGAGTTCTATAAATGAATTCTATTCGAAATCTCAAACACAATACATTTCATCACTCACTTCTGTTTCTTCTCCAGTGACTCTTTATGTCTCCTCGTCGGCGACAAAGGTGCGGCGGCGCCCTTTGAAGTCGACTGCTGTGACGAACTGGGCGTCTGTTCCGCGTTGGCGGGTGGCGCCTCAGCTTGGGCCCGTTGCAAATTGGCTCTGGCAATGTATTGTTGAATAAGTTCCTTCGCCGACTCTCGACTCTGCGAACGGTAAATGAAGAGTTTCATTCCAAAAGTACATAAGCGCCAAATCCGGAAAAGTCGAGTTGAGTGTGAATTCAGATTAGGGTTGGGACGATATGACTTTTCGATATCGATATTCGATATTTTTGCTGAAACTCGATATTCGATATCAATACGATATCGATATCAATACGATATCGATATTCGATATTTTTTTCTGAAACTCGATATTCGAAATCAATATGATATGGACCCTCGATATCGATATTCGATATTAAAAAATGCTCGATAGGTGATATCGATATTTCAATATTTCGATATTTTGCTTTTGGTATAGCAGGGCATATTTCATTTGGCATATTGCATTTCCATTTGATCACAAACCCAACTGATCATGTCTACTGAAAAGTAGACGATACAAATTTGAATGGCACACAATGATCAAAATGAGAAAATGGTAAGGAAAAGGTGCCAGCCCCATTTATAGGTGCCATGCCATGGTGCCATTGATGTTTCCATGGTGTAAGTAGCTATTAAACATACATATACTCTTATGTGAACAGGGACGTAGCCAGGATTTTCGAGCGGGGGGGGGGCGGATTGTATACGGAGCCCGGCGAACGGGGGGGGCGGCGCCCCCCCCCTAAAATTTTGCCTCTGCAGTAGGGTTCAAACGATATCACTTTTCGATATCGATATTCGATATTCGATATTTTTTCAAAATTTTCGATATCGATATTCGATATTCGATATTTTTTCAAAATTTTCGATATCGATATTCGATACAATATGGACCCTCGATATCGATATTCGATATTCGATAATAAAAAATTGTCGATATTCGATATCGATATTTCGATATTCGATATTTAGCTTTTGGTATAGCAAGGCATATTTCAAGCAGCATATTGTATTTGCATATGGTTGCAAACATGGTTGATTATCTCTTTACTGAAAAGTACAATTGATTTTAACAAGGTTTACAATGGTCAGAATGAGAAAATCGAAGAAAAAACATGACGAATCAAATTGTATCAGACAAACAAAAATTGGTAGATATTACAATTCATACTTATAACCCAATTGATTAAGGGCATGTTGCAAAAAAGCAGCATATCAGCATTTTCTGGCTTCAAATTTGAGGTAGGTAGTTCAGTAGGTATGTGGCCAAGCCAAATACAAGAAATGTGGAGTAAGCACTCCAACAAAGATGACATTAAATACTTTACTTTTACTCATCAACTTAGATACTATAAGCAAATCAAATTAATCACAAATATCTCAAAACAAAAATAATAACTTAATTAAGGACATTATACAGGTTCGATATATCGAAAATATGGTCGATATTCGATATCGATATTCGATATTTTTTCAAAATTTTCGATATCGATATTCGATATTCGATATTTTTTCAAAATTTTCGATATCGATATTCGATATTAAAAAATGGTCGATATCCGATATTCGATATTCGATACGATATATCGTTTGAACCCTACTCTGCAGTAGGGGAATGGCGCCATGGCGCTGGCGCCATTCGTAGGCGTGACGCCATGGCGCCGCTGGCGCTGGCATTGGCGCCAAAACAGCTGTATACGTCTGTATCTTACAGGCATATACAGCGACAAGGACGGAATTTAGGGGGGTTTTACTGGCTTTGAGGCCGCGAATACTGGTCAAATGAAAATATATGTCGTGTGACGGTAAAATGCGCGTTTGCGCGCAAAATTTTTGAAAACTGTGATAAAAGCGTCTTCTGGAAGTGCCATTTTTGGCACATTTTTTGGCCCGGCCCGGGAAGGGGGGGGGGGGCGGCCGCCCCCCCCGCCCCCCCCCCCTGGCTACGTCCTTGTATGTGAACATCTGAGAGAGCATTTGCACAAGATTCGATGCTGCCGCAAGTGCTGAAACAAAAATACCAGTCATGTAAGAACACAGTGCGCGCTTGCGCGCAAAATTTATTAAAATTGCTTATGAAATCGCCTTCTAATAGTGCCATTCCAGGCTTATTTGAAGTCAGGCCCAGGGAGTATAGAATATCGAAAATATCGAGAAAAAAATGGTCGATATTCGATATAGATATTCGATATTTTTTCAAAAATTTCGATATCGATATTTGATATGAAAGATAGTCGATATCCGATATTCGATACGATATATCGTCCCAACCCTAATTCAGATACAGTTATTCATTTTCGGAAAAGTAGCGTTATAGTCCATGTAGTTCCCCAAACACACTGGTACCGATTTTCAGAAAAAATCACGGTTTGGTATTTCCGCAAGTGCACCATGGAAAATAGGACTTTCATATCAAACGTGCATACCTAAGTTCATCTCAGGCCACTAGTGTTTCATTTGAAAATTGGGCAAGTTCAAAAAATGGTTTGATTTCCAAAAGTTAATGCATGCTGTTGAAAAGCCAGCCTGAATCATCATAAGCAATCAAGTTTCATTTCCAAAAGTGCATATGCGAATTACCCAGGGTTGGAAAAAATCAATTTTTTTAAACGCCTCGATTTTATTGAAAAAAAAAAATCAATTTTAATTATCAAAATCGATTTTTTTATCATCCATAATGGGGGTTTAGAGAAAAAATATGTGTATGTTAGTTGTTGTTGCATTTTGAGGGGGGGGGGTATTGCGAGGGGGGGATTTCGAGGAAATACGGTATATTGGTTTTGCCAATCTTGAGCGTGGTGTGTGCATAGCATAAATCGAGGGTGGCATTTTAGGGGGGGGGGGGTCCACCAAACTTTCATGTCGTCCCATTCTGTTGTACGTTGGCCGATTTTGTTGCCGTTCGAGTATGTTGGGGTTTGAGGTTGGGGCTACGACCAAATTCTTTTATTTCCTCAAATAATCCCCCAGTCCCGAGATAAGGGGGGTCTATAAAAACGTGGTTATTTTGCATGGCCGATCTGACCAATTGACTTCGGAGCTCAATAACTTGGCCATTTTTGGGCCGATTTGTGCCGTTGAACACTTCAAATGATCGACATAAGCTGTAGATTCCATTTTTGAGATCGCATTAGTGATGTCTAAATTTCTCAAGCGGATTTGACCCGATTTTTAAATGCCAAAATCAAATTTTGTGAACATGCTATCATATACTATAGACAACGAGAATTCATTTAAAACAAAAATGATTTCAATATCTCTTCCCAATCAAAAGTTACGGCGCTTCAAACTTTTCACTCCCATCCACATAATAACTCATGCATGCAACTTCAAAACTCCATATCTCGACCATTTTTCAGCCGATTTTCACCGATGAACACTTAAAATGATCAGAATGATATGGAGATTTCATTATTAAACCCAGATTATCCGTACATTTTATCAGATTTTCCATACAAGACAATAATGCGAACTCTTGAATGAAATTGTCATAATGAAAATGCATACAAAAAACTGTGAATAAAAACGATATCTCCATGTTATTCTGATCATTTAAAGTGTTCATCGGTGAAATTCGGCTGACAAATGGTCGAGATATGGAGTTTTGAAGTTGCCTGCATTGTTCTTCATGTGGTTATTTATGTGGATGGGAGGGAAATGTTTGAAGCGCCATAACTTTTGATCGGAAAGAGATATTGAACTCATTTTTGTTTTATTGTTAATTCTCATCGTCTAACGTATATGATAGCATGTTCAGAAAAATTTATTTTTCGTGTTGAAAAACTGGGTCAAATCGGCATACGGAATTTACACATCACTAATACAACTACAAAAATGAAATCCGCAGGTTGTCCCGATCATTTTAAGTGTTAAACGATCCAAATCGGCCCAGAAATGGCTGAGTTATTGAGCTTTCAGATCAATATGCCAGATCGGACATGCAAAATAACCACGTTTTTATAGACCCCCCTTATCTCGGGACTGGGGAATTTTTTGAGGAAACAAAAATTTTTTGTCGTAGCCCCAACCTCAAACCCCAACATACTTGAACGGCATCAAAATCGGCCAACGTACAACAGAATGGGACGACATGAAAGTTTGGTGAACCCCCCCCCCCTAAAATGCCACCCTCGATTTATGCTATGGGTGTGTGGCTATTCTCAATATAAAAATTTCAAATGGTGTTGTCTAGGGTTGGAAAAAAACTTGGTTGTGTGTGAAATTGCGCGTTTGCGCGTCAAATGTTTGCAAAATACCTAGTGCTTAGTGCTTAGTACTAGTGCTGAAAACTTTAACAGCCGTTTAAAAAGGCGGTAGTACGGCGGGACTGACCAAAATATCGGGGGGGTTGGCGTGGTTTCTTTTCTTTACCTCGCCTGATTTTTCTTTTTTGGTTGGAGGTGAATATTTAAAGAAGTGGGTGAACGGGGGAGTTGTTGCGGCATATCGACGACGCCATTGGTCGCTGAGAACCATGACGTCATCGATTTTAAATTATTACCATAATCAGGGACGCATGTGCATGCACTCAGCCACGTGATTATCACGTGATTAGCACTGCGTGCATGGACTTTTTTAGTAATTATTGTGTGCACCGCACCCGCGCACATGGCGTGCCGCGCGACTTATAAATGGGCCGCGCACAGGTGCCTCCATTCAGTTGTTTTTACTCGCTCAGCGTTGACCAAACCGTAGTCGGTCAATGCTGAGTGGGTTTGTGTGCCAGAACAATATTTGGCTGACTGCGACAGCGCATGGCGTGCGTCATGCGTTATCGCAGTCAGCCAAATATTTTTCTGGCACGAGCATAAAACGCCTCGCAGACTGGGGGTCCAATTGCCGTTTAAAAAACCGCTTTCAATGCTTGCGTTCTAGGTGCATTTCTATCCTTGTTCTTTTGCTTATAAATAGACTGGATAACAAGCAACGTGAGTCTAATTTAGTAAATACAAAACGAACATTTTTCAATTAGACACACGAATGGTAAAAAGCCAACCTCCATTTGTTTCTCACGACCATCTGATCGCGCGAATTGAAACGTAGCATTGTCGCCTTCTCGTGGTACGATCTGCAGTTGCACCTTCGCTTTCGTCGCCGGAGAGACGCGTTGAACTGGGACGTTTTTACACATTTGGAACAGTGCCAATGCAATAAGTTAACTGCAGCTAAAGAACCAAATTTAGTGGGTCATTGAAAACCCCGCGCCCTGTGAAGTGCCATGCCCAGTGGAAAATTTCAGACAATGTCTTAGATTGCACGAAAAATGCAACATAAAAATTTGCAAACGCAATGTTCCAGACACAGAGAATTAGAAAATTCATCATAAATGTTACTTGCTGAACAGGCTCTAAAAGCTGCAAAAGCTAAACGCCGCAAGAACACACAACCAATGAACAACGAAACGGGAAGAAAGCCAACCTTTAATATCCCCATAGCGAATGAAAAACCGCTTTTTGTCGTCCCCATCGAACCAGGCGAGTCCATTCTCAAAAAGCTGCAATGTACCGATTTGTCCGGAAAAAACAACGTGCTCCGATGCGAGTAACAAATCGCCAAGCACATCAGAAGTGCCATTCACTTCGCGACAACCTCCGTTCTGTTTCACGGACATTTTCCTTTTTGAAAATGTAAGGCTACAGTTGAACCGGACTGCCGGAAGATGACCCAAAGATCGGGAAACAGAAGGTTTGGAGAATTTTGTTGCGGCATGATTTTACCCCGTGTGGTCAAACGGCGTCACATGCCCGTGTTCAGTTTTATTTTGTCCGTTTATATGTTCCATCTCAAATCCTGGTGCACAAGTATCTGTCCAATAAAATCATCAGACAGTCTTGTTAATAAATATTCAATTTCAAGCTGTCAGCTGATAAATATTCAACTTGCCGATTGGCAGCTAAAGCCACAACCACCCCGTCTGTTTATGTTTTTTTTCTTAGAAATTTGTCACTTGTTTGGGGCATTTCCAAGCCCTATAAAGTAAGGTGTCAAATGTCACGTAAAATGTCATTCAAAGTGTCAATTGTCATGACAAATGTAGGTAAAGTGTCAATTGTCATGCAAAGTGCAGTAAAAAATCTTTTCTTTCTTGTTTTTATTGACATTTTACATGACATTTGACACTTTACTTTACAGTTTACAGGGCTTGGAACTGCCACCTGGGCGCGGGATCGTCGACCCCATGGAGTTTTTTAATATGTTTAAGCAATTAGGTACCTATCATATTAGTGAAGAACGTGCTGTGCGAACTGCGAACCGTCTTTATCTACCGTATTACCTCGAATACACCCCTCGATTATCCTCGAAATATCCCCCTCGAAATACTCCCCGTCTCGAAATACCCCCCCCCCTCAAAATGGGCACTATGAAATAATTAGCCCCCACTCTGAAACAATCACCCCCGGGGGTATTTCGAGGAAATACGGTATACACCGTATTTCATAATGATATTATTGCCATCGCTGACAGAACATAATGGTTGCCTCTCTTCTAAAAAACAAATGAATACCTCGCTCCAGAATCGGAAAATAATTTAGGTAAAATAGCTGTCATACGCTAAAAACATCGCGCCATCGAAGCGTAATTTCATCGGAGTAAAATCGTAATTTACTATTGTAATTTACTATTGCTTTGTAGGTGTAAATAGTAAATACACTGGACGGACAGCATGCTATATAACGAATTCTTTATACCATATTTTGATGAATAAAGTCACGTGAAAAATTATGCCAAATTCACCCAAAGTTGGAGCAATGTGATTTGAGTGGGAAAAAATTTAAGTTTGTTCGTTTATTCAGGTGGGGTATGGTAGTTTTTTATTGTAAGGTGCACCAGTGTACTAATGTATTTTTTGAATACCTTATTCCCCCTTGAATAATTCCCCATGTAAGACGAGTGAGAAAAAATAAACCCCCTCGAATAATTCCCCTAAATGCATATGATCGAATTGTAATGTCCAATTTGAACAAAAACGCCATGTTATCGTGTTAATACAGTGTATGTTATGAAATGAGTTGATAGAAACATGCTTGTAAACTTTTACGAAACAATAATTCCTCCCCTTGAATAATTACCCCCCTCGAATACCCTCCCCATTCGAAAAAGTCTGACGAAAACTTGAGTCCCCATGGGAATTATTCGAGCAAATACGTTGTACGTAGTTGATTGAAAGAAAGCTGAGGGAAACCCATTATTTAACCACAGCGACTCGTAACCCATCGACTCGCAAGCCAAAGTACATCAAGATTAAAGCCAAAGTGCCTCGTCTCTAAAGCCGCAGTCAATCAATTGACCCATCACCAAAAGTGTATCATTATTTAACCCCATTGTGTCATTATTAAAGCCATGCGTACATAGTGCTTATTTTGTGTCATTATTAAAGCCATGTGTACATTACATTTACTTCATATTTATATGTATTTATTTACGTGCCAGAGGATACACGAGGGCGTGCCGCGTGCGCAAATAACATCGAAATATGGATTTACACGGTGACCTAATGATAAACATGCGTGATGTAGGATGAAATGACGGAAAAAATACTTGCAAATCTAATAAATATATATCACGCTCACTTTTCATATGGGTAATAGTGATGAAAATGTACTGGAAAAACATGTGCTGCAAGTGAAAAGCACACGGTGTATTTGTAATGTATAATTGGACAAACCTAGGTATACTCGGCGGACCGCGAAGTATGCGCAAAATCCTACCATAATTTTATGAAAAAAATCTTGTGATCAATTTCTTATTTAATTATCACATAGTAAAATCTAAATATTTTGATGAAAAGACTGTATTATTTTTGGTTCATTTTTCAGATTGGTTATTGTAAACCAAAGTGTGATGTCCGCCGAGTATAACAGAATTCATAAAAATTATATCTCAATATAAAATGGTGAAATTTGATGCTGCATTTTATCCCCTAATCTAGCTCAATAGACACTCAATAGAGCTCAATAGCTCGGTATTTTTATACCTAGGTATAAACACATGTCCATTCAAAAGCGGATTACCCCAAAAGTGGCTGTGAACTTACCGCCACATGTATTTAAAAACTATACATCCATTTTGTATGTGTATCATAAGGTATTTCCTTGTATCGCAGCTTGCGAGTTGACATATTGGCTTTAATAATGACACATTTTTTATGACCATTTTGGCTTTAATGTCGCTCTATACTTTGGCTTACCTAGCGAGGTACTTTGGCTTTACAGTCGATGGGTTAAATCTCGGGTAGCTTTAATCTCGCTATACTCTCACGAAAGCTTTGGTCAACTTACTGAGCATGCACGGTTCCTCAGTAAATTGTAAATATTTTATCAAAATATGAATTTTCACAGTTATTGCCGTGATAAACTTGATGAGTAAGCACCTTCCGCTGAGTGACACACCACTTCGATGTAAACCAAAAGTGCATGTGACCACTTAAACAAAACATTGCGCCCAATCAAAAACTGTCGGGTAAAACTGTCGCCGCGCGTGGGGGCTGCCAGTTGCCACCCGGTATCACAGCGCGCCGGCGGCATTGTGTCGTGGCGTTACATTGTTTCACGCCGCCGCAGCAGCTGCATACAGTGAAAAAGGTTCATTTATTTAATCATTCGGAGGGTCACCAGCGGCCGCGGCGACACACTTGACCCGCGCGCAAACTTTGCGCCTTATCGTCACACCCACCGGGGCCTGTAAACAGTGCCGCGCGTGCGTGAACTGTCCGATAATCGGCACAAAGAACTTTGCCGCGCCGCCGCGCCGCATACACGCCAGTCGGGCTAACTGCCGGTGCGCCGCATTCCCCGCGTGCACGGAAGTTATGCGTGTGCGGAAAAACTCCTTGTCGCTCGATAGTCGCTCGCCGATGTTGCGAGGAAAGACGACGCGCGGAAATTCGCGTCAAAGTGACTGCCGGTGGCGTCACAAAGTTTGTCGCGGCGGCGATTTGTTTTGCCTGACCCGCCGCGGCGCTCGCCCGCAATATTGCTTTCACTGTCACGCACAACCCGAAATGGACGGCAGTAAAGCATAAGGTTAACTTCGATTGCTATAGGCAAAACAAAACAATGCGAATGGAAATACAACCGTGACTGTGTACGCGGACTGTCAGTGGCTAAAAACTTGCCACTAGAATTTGGCCGACACCTTTCCATAAAATATTGGCAATAGAATTTCGGTAGCCCCCCGCGCGTGAATAAATACCAGCCCCCGATAATTTAGAGAGCCGTTTGAACCTTATTATTGAAGGTGTGCTGATTTATTTTTGGTGACCATGGATTACCGGCCCTTGACATTGGTTATTGCCGCGATATTTTGGAGCACTGTTTCAGCCATCCCTATTGATAACGGTGTTGATGGTGAGTGATAAATTTGTATTTATGTTTATTGTTTTAAAATTGAAAGTTGAAACTTTCCGGGAATTTTTTTGGCAAATTTGGTCCACTGCTGTTGATGATACTGTCCAAGATTTGATAGGTAATTTGGATGTTTTTCCGCTGTGCAGCGCTGATGCAACGAGCACCAATCAAAAATATTTTAAAAGCTCTGAATTCTGAAAAAATGCAGCCAGAACGATTTCGGTGAAACCGTACCAATGTCATAAAGAAGCTCGTCAAAAAAGTCAAACAATCCACCTAGGTAAATACAAAAAAACACCCCTGTCAGGCGAGCCGGAGATCTCGTGCAACGCGAACAACATCGCCGTGCGCTTCAACACCCTCAACGCCTTCGAGGGGCACCTTTACGTCAAGGGAAGGTTCGCGGAGGAAGGCTGCAGGGTCAGCGGCGGCAGCGGTGAAAATGGCATAGAAATGGCGCTCGGCTTCAACGACTGCGGCGTGGCCAGGGAGAGAAGCGTGCGTTTGTACATTGCTGAGCAGTTGAATGAACTGTGCAGGGAGTTCATGTGCCAATCCCAGACCCTGTAAAATGCCCATTAAAGTGTCAAATGTCATTTAAAGTGCCAAAAGTCATGTAAAATTCCCGGTAAAATGGCAAACGTACTTTTACGGACATTTTACAGGGTCTTTTACAGGGTCTGGGGCTGCCTCCATGGGACTGTTTTGTCATACTGAAAACGGGGTATGATAATTAGCGATGCATTTTAGCTGGACCCGCAAGGCGCCTTTGTCCGCGTCACGGTGGTGATATCATTCCACCCGAGGGTGATGACCAAAATCGACAGGGCCATCCAGCTACAGTGCTTTTACATGGAGGCGGATAAGACCGTTAGCACAGAGATCGAAGTCAGGTGAATAACGATTTTAAAATTGAAAAAATCAAGCCGTAAAATCACAATTCACAATGCCACATCATTGCAGCATGATTACGACGGGTTTCCAGACACAGTTTGTGCCCATGCCCGTGTGCCGCTATGAAATCAGACGCGACAACGCAGAGGGAGAACTTCTCCGCTATGCGCTCATTGGCGAGAAAGCTTACCACAGGTTGCCATTGGGAGGATCCCATGAAACATACAAGCCCATGAAACATACAAGCACATGAAACATACAAGTCCATGTCAACGCACGCGATGTTATGGCAATGTATGTGCACGCGTCATATAACTTCTCACTTTTTTATAATTCCCATTGAAAAGCTAGTAAAAAGTTAATAATTATAATGGAAATAGGTACCTATTACTCCCGGGGTGTTTATTCAGGTAACAAAGTACCACATTTGCTTGATTTATTCTCCCTGTTAGACACGTGTGGAAAAAATAATCCCCCTTGAATAATTCCCCCCCTTTAATGCAAATAATCAATTTGGTCTGTCGAATTTGAACAAAAATGGCAAGTTATTTGGCGAAAAAAAGGATATTTCGTGGTATGATTTGATAGAAGTCGCTTAAATGCCAATCATTATAATTATCGCTACTCCAATTATCTAATTACACACATTGCAGCACTCATGTATTGCTATAACACTGTGTGCGTATATGTTTCATGAGATTTAGTTTGATGTTTATTTCCAAATGTCTCATCTTTTTAAGCGAATTTACACGATGTTGCGTTTTTGGCTTAGTGCCAGTTTTCAGTTGCGAAAGTTATCGCAAAGGTTGACGTACATATATAGACGTGCCTCGCTAGATGTTAAAAAAATTGTACAGTAAAAGGTCGCGTGAGTTTAAATCAAAATATAGAATACGGTAGCGTAGGCCTAAAGTGATGTATTCAGCGAAAAAAATTGCTCGGATAGCTTGATTCAAGTAGCCCTTTTTAGCTTGCAGTGATAGGCCATAAATCATCCCAACCGAATGCCTCCTAATCATCACACAGGTGGATCTGCGACACCGAAACTGCGAACACGTTCTGCATGACGGTGCACTCGTGCTACGTTCACGACACGCAGGGTGATCAGCAGAACACTATCGGCCAGGATGGGTGAGTGTAGATGGCATTGGCATTGGGAAGGAATCGCATCGAGGAGGTTGTGAAAGGATGAGTGGATGAGAAAAACTACCTATCACTATACTCGATGGACCGCACGCTATGCATTTTTTTGGCATGAAACACCCCGCCATGACGTCATCGTTAATAAAGAAAATTGTTCAAACGATTGATTTCGGGCGCGAAACGTATTTGATATTACTCAACTCCGCCCTTTACTTTTTAAATATTTTTCTTTTTGTTGAATTGCGTCGTGGACTCAAACATAAGTAATTTTGGTCGCATAGTTTGCGGTCCGCCGAGTATACCGTATTTCCTCGAAATACCCCCTTGAAATACCCCCTTCAAAATTGTCACTATGAAACAATCACCCCCGGGGGAGGGGGGGCTATTTTGAGGAAATACGGTACATCTTGTGGTAATAATTGCGGCCCTTCGGATGGACTGCGCAGGTGCGCCATCGACGCCTTCATCGTGAACAACATCGATTACGTTGCTGACTTGGAAGCGGGCGTGGAGACGCACGTGTTCAAGTTCGCAGACAGAAACGAGCTCAAATTCAACTGCCAGATCACCATCACTGTGAAAGAGCCCAATCAGGATTGTCCTGTAAGTCTTAGTGTCAACTAGGGTTCAAACGGGATTGACTTTTCGGGATCGGGATCGGGATTGGTTTTTTGAGATTTCGGGATCGGGATCGGGATTGGCCGGAATTGGGGTCACGGGATCGGGATTCGCATTTTTTCGGGATCGGGATTGGGGTCTTGGGATAGAGACTTTGGCCAATGTTTAGGCATCCACAGTTGTTCATAAAGGTCTAAAAACACTGTTGGATGCCAGAAACGTGGCATAAAATGAACGCTGGGGGTTTGCGTTCACATTTTTTTGCATGCAAAAACGTTGTTTTTTCACTTTTGATAATTTCCACTAATTTTTCCGGGATTGGGATCCCGGACTTTGGAGTTTCTCGGGATCGGGATCGGGATTTGAAAAGTTTCGGGATCGGGATCGGGACTGCTAAATCCCGGAATTTCACGGGATCCGGGATCGGGATCGGGATCCCGTTTGAACCCTAGTGTCAACAGTAGACAATCATCATATTTAGATAACTTTATACACATGGTGGCAGTCCTACACCCTGTAAAATGTCAAATGCTAGGACAAAAGTCAAACAAATTTGTCAAATGTTATGCAAAATGTCAATGTCCAACTAAAAAATCTTTTCTCGTTATTGACATTTTACACGTTACATAATGCTTGACTTAGGGTGTCAAAAAATTTTTTTTACGGAAAACGGAAACGGAAAACATTTTTCAGCTGCCGGAAAACGGAAAAAAATTTGCACTTGGCGGAAAACAGAAACGGAAACGGAAAAAAAATTTCAGCGGCCGGAAAACGGAAAAAGAGGCCGGAAAAACAGAAACGGAAAAATCAAATTTGCATGGAAATGTAAAAACTTGCTGAAATTTTGCCAGAAAACGGATAAAATTTGCTGAAATTTTGCTGGAAGTGGAAATAATATGCAGTAATTTTGCTGTAAACAGAAATTTTTTACATCATTGACAATCTGCATGAATTTTTACCAGTTTGGCTGATCAGAAAACAGGAAGTTGAGCCAAAAAGGTAAAATGAGGCGGAAAAATGGAAAATTGAGGCGCAAAATGGAAAAAAGATGGAAAAACTGGAAATTGAGGCGGAAAACGGAAAAAAGGCGGAAAAACTGAAAATTGAGCCAAAAAAACGGAAAATGAGCCGGAAAAACGGAAACAGAAAAAAAGTTGCCGGAAAACGGAACGGAAAACAGAAAAACAATTTCAGCAGCCGGAAAACGGAACGGAAAACGGAAAAAATTGCGGAATTGCCTGCGGAAAACGGAAATTTGACACCCTATGCTTGACTGCCCTCATCATGTAAATAAGTGGCATGATGTACATGGCATTGTAAAGCATGATTAAGGAAAACGTTCCAGTGCCAAGATCATGTAAACATCTACATCCAGTGACCCAGTCCAAAATCCACCCCACTGCACTCAGCGGCCAGACTGTCCCGACCTGCTGGCGAGGCGCCAACAGCGAGCGAAGCGGTCGTCTAGCGGCGACAACATCAACCTGGTGCCGCAGCCGGCCACCAGACGGGTGACGTTCGTGCCGCACTCGTGCTTCGAGCACAGCGCCGACCAGCGGTGCACCGACGTGTCCACCAACTCGCTCAGCGTGCTCGACTTGCCCGCCGATTGTGAGTTAGAGTTACTAGTGTATTGTGTTCTTGTCATTGATGATCGTTGTGTGTTTGATGACATTTATGGCAGTTCCCGCACCTCGGATGGAGAAAAGATTGAATTTAGATCACGTGATCCACGGCCATTATCAAAGTTTGCAAAAGCAATGAAAAATTCACCAAAAAGCATCGTCTTTTCCAAAACGTTGTGTTTGAAAACGCATTTGCAATCATCGGTGTATTTTGGTTGCTCATTACCGTATTTCTTCTAATAGAAGAGCGCTGTTATATTTTTTTCGTTCACACTTTTACCTGCCGTTCTATCAAAGGCTGCCTTTCTATTGTTTTCGTGAGCGCAAAAACATGCCAAAACCTGCCGTTCTATTGGAGGTGCCGTTCTATTGGATGTATGCTGTTCTATTAGAAGAAATACGGCAGTTCGATCGGGTTTATAGCATGCAGCTTTGACACACTAAAAACCTCCCCCACACCTTTGCAGTATTCAACGATGACATCGACACTGTCGCTAGAGCCTTCACCCAACCCAACAACCTCAGATTTCCACTGAAAGATTCAGCATCAGACTTCGATGAATTAAATTCAGAGAAATACGATAAAATGGGCGCTTTCCTGTGGACACAAGTGTGTCTTTCCAACGGCAATCTCTATTGGATTTTCGCAGGCATGACAGTCTGTTGCGTTTTGTTGACTTTCTTCTTGTTTTACGCTATCAAGAAGCGTGTTTTGAGACCCGTCAGTTTGGTGTTTGTCGAGGCAGATGTAAAATCACCGAGATTAGGTTAAATTTGGGCAATTCCATGTGATTTTTTGGGTGCAATGTTGCAGTGCAATGCATTTTGAACGTGTACATATTATGTATGCTGTATGTCTGCATCTAAAGTACGTCCATGTCAATACTTATAGGCAAATTTGAAAGATGGCTATGTGCCAAAAGCACTACAATTAATCGTATATGTACTGTTAGCTGCCCGATTCAATGCGGTTTTCATTGGTAGCAGTTGAACAGTTTCGATTTTCAATACCTTCTTGTATGGCTAATAAAATTTCGCATGTAAGATGTGAAGTGTATACTTTAGATGCAGTCATTAAATGATAAGATAAGTCGTGATTACTGGTATGTTATCCCTCATTGCATAATTTGCTTTCAATTGTGTATGTGTACATTTCTAGGATTAAGCCTTTGCCTCCGAACCACTCCGAACTGCTTCTGTTAGTACCACCAATTAGATTAGCACACCCGATAGTCGAATAGTGAACTACCGTATTTCCTCGAAATACACCCGGTTATTTTCTCAGAGTGCACATTTTGTGGGGGTATTTTGACGGGGGGGGGGGGCTTTTTCGAGGGGGCTCATTATTTCGTTAGAAATTTTCGTGAAATTAAAAAAAGAAAATACGCTTTTATATACCAAAAACAGAAAATATGTGACCAAATAAAATATAGGTATTTAGACACATCAACGTCCATCGCGTTTACACAAACTATGTGTAGCTGCGATGCAAATTGGCAGGAATACATTGCATGCATGATGTATTTACATAATTCCAGACGGGGGTATTTCGTGGGGGTTAATTCAAGGGGGTATTTCGAAGAAATACGATACCTATTTACATTGCTAGATCATTCATGTCTATAGAATTTCAGATTGATACACGGACCAGTTGGAACAGTACGTGCCAATATCAACATTGGGTACCAAGTTGCTTTCTCTATTCAGTTATTCAACAGTGACAAGGTTGAATGAATCTTAACGTCGTTGTGTTCAAATTTATACCTGGTAAAATTATTACCAAACTATCGTCACAGGATTGCAACTGTATACTTTAAACGAAGTTATCACGAAACTAAACGAATTTACTCGGTCATTTAAAAGGAAGTGTGCGTAATAACTAATAAACTGATCAAACGAGTAATCAACAACAAGCTAAAAGCGTTAAGGCAATGTTGTCGCATATATTGTGCCAGGCACGCGCGTATACAAACGAAAAGGAAGTTGTGACGACAGGCGACACACTTATTTGGACGCAGCAACCGACAATTTTCTAATCAGACAGCCTGACACGCCCCCCCCCCCCCCCACGTAGAATTAGCACAGCTGAACACCACCGAGTATTTACTGTCGAAATATTTACCTATTTACGTCATTCACTATCAACCAGATTGGAACTCGGCTCAAGCGCGCAGTATGGTCGATTAAAAAGCACTCCAAAAGTGGCAAATTTCCCCAATTGCAAACGTTTAGGATAATGAAAAATTTATGTAATTATGGATGGCAGCAAAATGGAAATGGGGTTACGTGCAGCGATATAAATGTGGGTGTATACTGATTATTTTTTATGTTCGTATTTACATTGTGATGTCAACCAAATTTACATATAATTTACATTTGAATATTTGCGCGGACGTGACAAAGTCTCAAAACTTTTAAGTCGGGCGCGCGCGAGGGTATTTTATTAACTGAAATTAGCATATGCAGATGCCACAGATGTGGTAATGGGTGGTCATTGGATTAATTCACGTAAAGAGGGTTTGTCTTATATACTCTCTCATTCTCACTTTTTGACACTTATTTGATCTATTTTTATTTTACAAAATGAAAGATAATGAGACGACAAATAAAATCCTCAAACTTTCACAGCTACAAATCTAATCTGGATGCATTCTGGTCAGGCTTTCTAATATCACACCACTCAGAGGTCTAAAATTCAGAGTTGTTTTAAGTACTTCAAAGTAAATGTAAACAAAAAGTATATTTATATTTGACTGGCACCTGAGTACAGAAAATGTAAAGTAATTTTTTCACTTTTACTCATGTCATGAGTTAACATAAGTAAAATACTTTTTCGTTGGAAAATGTAATAGTGAATTTTTTTTATAAATTTTGCTCCAATTTTCACTCAAACGTCAAACACTAATTTCCATATGGTTTTACCCATTTTCACCTTCAAATTCACTAGATCATCTGCATTTTTGCCCATAATCAGCTATTCTTGACTGTCTATATACCTAAGTGCTTATTATGGGCAAAATTGTGACAATTTTTCTCTTCTTTTAGCTTTTTTTCTTCCTTTTTACATTCTAGGCTTTGAAAAAGCAAATATAAAAAGTATATAAGAAATACGTTTTCTGTACTCGAATACTTAAAAAAAGTATGCGTGAAGGTGAGAACGGGTACATTTTTAGTGGAAACGTAAACGGTTTCACGCAGTATTTTTTTACCCAAGTATAAGTAGGTAAATATTTATCGAGTAAACGTAAATACGTTTGACCAACTATGCTAAAATCAGCCTAACCATCGCTTCGGCATCTTAAAATACCAAAAGTATGAGCTGATGGAACGTCGAAGTCAGTGTAGGGAAATCTCAAAACTTGCACTGACTTTCTCACATTGGCCTGCACGTGCCATCATATTTATATTTATTTTGAAGTAGCATGCAGCATAGTGATGTAAAAGCGCCATGGCGCTGGCGCCTGGCGCTAGCGCCAAACCAAAAAGCGCCATGGCGCTTTTGGCGCTTGGCGCCTTTTTGCCGTGGCGCCATTGGCGCTTGACGCTCACACTTTAAAAAGCGCCAAAAAAGCGCCATACCACCTGCGTACGATTTCGATAGATTTCGATGTTTTACACTTTACAATCTAACTATCATCTCACATTTATTTTTCAGACGATTCCTTGAATAACACCCGCTGAATAACTCCCCTTGTTGACCAGTTGACCAAAATGACCAGTTCCATTCGTCAAGTAGAGGAACAGCTATGTGTATTTAGCATCCAGTTCGATCCATACACAACGTACCATGTAACTTCAGATATTGATGTACACGGCTAATCAATAATCGGCCAAAACATTTTTGGCGCTGGCGCTATTGGCGCTTGGCGCCATTGTCCTCTGGCGCCATTGGCGCTACGGTCTGGAAAAGCGCCATGGCGCTTTTGGCGCTTGGCGCTAAAATCGTTTGGCGCCATTGGCGCTTGGCGCCGCAATGGGAAAAACGCCATGGCGCTTTTGGCGCTTGGCGCCGAAACTCTGGCGCTTTTTACATCACTAATGCAGCAAGCAAAGTAGCGCTTGGCGCTAGCGCCAAAGGAAAAAAAGCCATGGCGATTTTGGCGCTTGGCGCTGTTTTGCTTTGGCGCCATTGGCGCTTGGCGAAACACCCATAAAAAGCGCCATGGCGCTTGGCGCCGAAACTCTGGCGCTTTTTACATCACTAATGCAGCAAGCAAAGTAGCGCTTGGCGCTAGCGCCAAAGGAAAAAAAGCCATGGCGATTTTGGCGCTTGGCGCTGTTTTGCTTTGGCGCCATTGGCGCTTGGCGAAACACCCATAAAAAGCGCCATGGCGCTTTTGGCGCTTGGCGCTACTTTTGCCTGGCGCCAGGAACAAAATGCCTGGCGCTGACGCTTGGCGCTAGCGCCAAAGCAATAAGCGCCGGCACTTCTGGTGCTTGGCACCGTTTTGGTCTGGCGCCATTGGCGCTTGGCGCTGGGGTTCAGAAAAGCGCCATGGCGTTGTTGGCGTTTGGCGCCAAAGTCCTGGCGCTTTTTCCATCACTACTCGGTACCTATTTGTCTATCGAATGAAATTAAAATTAAACGTGCTTACAAACTTTTTAACGAAGCGAAACCCAGTCAGAACACTTTTAATCAGAACAGATTACCTATTTGAAAGCATCAGGGAAGTTATTTAGTACCATCATAAACATTAATAAATAAACATTTTGCGTAATTTCCCGGTTCAAAGTGCACACTACCTAAATAGTTGCTCTCCCACGCTTTAACTTTATGGCATAAGTCGCGTTATTAAAAATGAACATGACAAAACAAGGTGACGCCCTGTGGGATACGCCCGCAGAAAAAATATTTGCGTGTGTTCCTGGAAACGCAGTCTATAGAAAGATTTTTAACCGCCTGCAGTGCAACGCGAACACAAGATCAATACATGGCTTCTCTGGATAATCAATAATCGGCGGCGCACAATATTGTTCTGTGATAATAGTCTCTGTTTCTCGACTTTATCGACATTTCTCGACTTAAATTTCTCGACCATTGGCCAATAACCACAAGGCGAATATTGGAATTTCTTCAGCCGCAGCACATAATAATCGATCTCTGCATATTTACATACCAATCAAATAAAAAATACAATGGCGTCCTACATTTCATTAATAATCGGCACCTTTTTTCTGGCAGCTTCCGTGTTCGGTGCACCAAAACCAAAGGAGCACAGGTGGGTAGTTTGAGTTGAGTTTTTTTCCCCCTCTTTTATGAATCATTTTTACATTTTACAATTTTCCATTTTAGTCACAAAAAGATGGTTGACAACTGGAATTTTTGTAGTCACCCTTTGAAACCGTTCGAACGCGGTCTTACCTCACTGAGAATTTCTCACAAAATTTCACATTCCAAAAAAAATTTGAAACTATCGCATTCAAATCGATCGCGCAGCACGTACACCAGCCCGCACGGGCAGCCGACTAGACCAATACTGGAAATCGACGTGTTGTACCCGCCCGGGCTTCCAGTGTACCCGTTCGAACCGCAGCCAAATGTGAACGGGTACGACAACGTGCACGGTGGCGATCAGGTGACAGTCCCGGACCCTGTTAAAATGCCCTGTAAAATGTGAAATGTCATGCAAAGTGTCTAAAGTCATGTAAAATGCCTTGCAAAATGGCAAACGTACGTTCGCCATTTTTCAGGGCATTTTACTGTGTTTACTCGAATAATTCCATCCACCTGTGAATTATGTGGTCGTCAGACTTTTTGAGGTGGGGGGACTATTCGAGGAGGAATTATTCAAGGAGGAATAATTTTTTCATCAAAATTTTCAAGCATGTTTCTATCAAGTGATTCTACAAAATATGCTGTAAAAACACACTAACATGCTATTATTGTTCAAATTGGAGATAACTAATCACAGCAAAAAATGGATCCGTGAAGCGTATGGAAGCGGCCTGGATGCGCGTGAAGCGGCGCGCTTCCACACGCTTCCACCAACATCACGAAACTCTAGGTGAAGGGTCTTCCACACGCTTCACCTAGTTTCACCGCGCGCTTCACGCGCATCCAAGCATGTGGAAGACACTTCACGGCGCTAGCGCTTCCACACGCTTCCCGAACATATAAACAGGGTGGACGCCAGGTCCGCCACCCAAATTCTGAGTCGGTGCCGGACGCCATATCTCCAGTTGTAGTGGGGGGATTTATTCGAAATTTTGAGGGCATATACTCGAAAGCCACCCACTACTATACACGGGCTGGGGAAGGTCGGCGACCCACCTGAGTGTGGGATCGCCGTATAAATGAATAGTTTTTTTGAAAAAATCGCTGTCCACGCGAGGTCCGCCACCCGTTGTTTTTTTGATATAACGGGCTGCCAAACTAAAACTGTTGGGGGGAATTGATCGAAATTTTGAGGGGGTGTACACGACACCCCCCACTACTTTTCACGGAAGGTTGAGCCCCCTGGCGACCCCCCTCAGAGTGGACCGCTGGAAAATAATATGATATTTTTGAGAATTCGCTGTCCAGGTTTGGCACTGGACAGCAAAAATAAAAATTACATTAGAATGTCCCTTGGAGGACAATGTATACCACTGTAAAAAGTGTGTATTCAAGAAGCAAATTTTAAAACAAAGATTTGATCTGGTTTTGAAAGTGTATTTGACACCCATACACAAGTTCCAGATTAAATTTCGATTTAAGTCAAATCTTAAATACACACTTTTAAAGCTGGTTTACAATGCCTTCTAGAAGATGATTTAAGGTAAAAATTTGCGTAAACAACATTAGCCCAAAAATAAACCATAGAGGAGATTTGATGGGGATCAACACAAAAGCTGTCCCACAAGGCGAATTTTGTTCCTGGAATGATGTCATCGATGACATCATTACAGTGACCCGATCAAATCTCCTCCATGGTTGATTTTTGGGGCAATGTTGTTTACGCGAATTTTTACCTTAATTCATCTCCTAGAAGGCATCGTAAACCAGCTTTAAAAGTGTGTATTAAGGATTTGACTTAAATCGAAATTTCATCTGGAACTTGTGTATGGGTGTCAAATACATTTTCATACCAGATCAAATTTTCATTTCAAAATTCGCGTTTTGAATACACACTTTTTACAGTGGTATACATTGTCCTCCAAGGGACATTCTAATGTAATTTTTATTTTTGCTGTCCAGTGCTAAACCTAGACAGCGAATTCTCAAAAATATCATTTTATTTTCTAGTGGTCCACTCTCAGGGGGGTCGCCAGGGGGCTCAACCTTCCGTGAAAAGTAGTGGGGGGTGTCGTGTACACCCCCTCAAAATTTCGATCAATTCCCCCCAACAGTTTTAGTTTGGCAGCCCGTTATATCAAAAAAACAACGGGTGGCGGACCTCGCGTGGACAGCGATTTTTTCAAAAAAAACTATTCATTTATTCGGCGACCCACACTCAGGTGGGTCGCCGACCTTCCCCAGCCCGTATATAGTATTGGGTGGGTTTCGAGTATATGCCCTCAAAATTTCGAATAAATCCCCCCACTACAACTGGAGATATGGCGTCCGGCACCGACTCAGAATTTGGGTGGCGGACCTGGCGTGCACCCTGTTTACATGTGTGTGGGAGCGCCTAATCAGAAAGCGTGAAGTGCCTTCACGCAGAGTTCGTGATTTGCGTGGAAGCGCCTGCATGCTTGGTGAAGCGTCAGGAAGCATCGGCGTGAAGACACTTCCCGACGCTTCACCACGCATCTACACACCCATTTTTTTGCTGTGAATTAATCCTATCTCCTTAAGGGGGGCATTATAACGGACCTTAAGGGCCTCACTCGTCTAACAGGGCGAAATTTTTCAAGAGGGTGGAATTCTTCATGTAAATACGGTACATGCCATTGACACTTTGACAAATGTCAAATGTTTGACATTTTACATGACATTTTACATGGTCCGGGACTGCCCCCAGGATCACGGCAAACGAAAGAGGGCTACGAAGGGCGACGATGAGAAGAGGGTACGCAACTGCTGGTTTTCGCCCGTTCAATGTTTGCACAAGGGCAGGGGCTGATGCGGGGGGTTGTGGCATAGCACACTAGTACGCCAATGAAATTTGGGAAACTCATAAATTGGTTTTCAACACGTTTGAGTTTACTAGAATGTATGATTATTGATTGCTGTCAACCGTAGTTGACAGACTCGCTATTGTGGTGAACTCAAATTTAATGTGCACAGCGCCATGAAATTCGATTTTGTAGCTGTTGATTGACATCAAATTATGATATTTTTTATACACATCTTTCTTATGACTGCTATCGAACGTTTTAGGCATTGCTTTATCACAGATCAAAAGGAAAAACTCGACGGCTTATTTACCACAACAACGGTTGATGTTAAATGTTGATGTTATGATTTTTTACATCAAATGTATATGAGGATGTGCCAGTATACTCTTTATCATCGGAATATGTATAACTTAATATGTATCTGTTCAGGAAGTGGGTGTACTTTACGGTGTTTTTTTGCACTCAAGCTGTGCGAAATGAGTGAAAATAGTACTGGCAACTGAATAAAAAAGCATTTAAAATCAAATGAAAAGCTGACCTAGAACACAAGTCTGATCATGTGTTGAATGTGCAGATGTTAAAGTCATTGTACATACCTATGTACTATTTTATTTACATAAACTCATTACACATTTCGATTTATGTAGTTTACATTGTATTTACTATTTTTACTGCATAGATGCATACGTATTAAGGTACGTATTTACTTATCAAAATATCGAATCGCACAATCCACATCAGACGAAATCCCGCGCCATGACCTGCGAAAAATTCAATAACACACAACGAATAAATGCATGCGAACGCAATTCTATTTTACGAGGACATAGGCCAATCGACATTCAAACAATCCGACAATATTTATCAAGAATCAAACCTGAAATATCGCACAAAATGGAAAACCACCCGGAAAAACTGGTTCAAATCCGTCAAAAATTAGCTAACGCAATCCCACCTGATCTGAACACAGATTTAAATCTCCAGCGATGGTTGAAATCACATCCGCAAGATATGGACAAGCTGCTGGATGCATTTCTGTGTCAAATAAAAAATCGCTCAGCTGCCAAATTGGACAAAGTGTACACATTTGAGCAGGCCTCAAAGGCAATAGAAGTTGTCAGGCGTTATGCGAAATTTTTTGCTGGAAGTTGCCTTGATAATTTGTGGGTGAACCCCACTGATAATGGGCTGGTTTTCGTGGAGAGAGCCATTACGGACCCAAAACAGGTGAGTGAAAGTGCATTCTCAGACTTCACGGTATTCACGGTTACTATATTCTATATAGTGTATTCATTTATTTGTTCGAAGATTGGACATCTGTAGTAAAAAGTAAAAAAGATAAGACTTGAATCGTTGAATAAGACTCCAGGCAACAATCCCAAGCCCTGTAAAGTGTAAAGTAAAGTGTCAAATGTAAAGTCAAATGCAAAGTAAAGTGTCAATTGTCATGCAAAGTTCAGTAGTAAAATTTTTTCTTTTTTGTTTTGATTGACACTTTACTTTGCATTTGACTTTACATTTGACACTTTACTTTACACTTTACAGGGCTTGGGACTGCCCCCTGGGGAGTTATTTTGCGTCAAAGTTTTTGAGGGGAGTTAGTCAAAGGGAGTTAGTTATCTTTACCTCACCTGGCCAACAGGGAAGAGGTATTCAATGGGGAACTATTCGAGCATATACGGTAATATCGTCGGAACCCCAATTTGCTGTGAGTTGACACATCAAATGTAAACGCAACCCAGCAGCGCAGTTGGTGCACGTCATGTCAACCAGCGACTACCTGCACCTGATGCACGCCTACTGCGAGCTGTTCACGCACAAACTCCTCAAACACGAAAGAACGTCGATGCAAAAATCGCATGGCATTTGCATTTATGACATGCAAGGAGTTACATTCGGCATGCTGTTGAATCCGTGGAATGTTATCAACCGATTTTATAAAGCTCGAGTGCACATGTGGCAGCAGTTTTATGACCAGCTACTGGGAAAGGTAGGTATTCAGTGTGTCTTGGTGATGACTAGTGATGGAAAAGCGCCAGAAAAAATGGCGCCAGGCGCCAATGGTGCCATGGCGCCATTCAAAATAATGGCGCCTTACGCCAAAGGGCGCCAGAGAAAATGGCGCCAGGCGCAAAGGGCGCCATTCAAAATAATGGCGCCGGGCGCCAAAATGGCGCCAACGATACGAATTATTTTTTTTCACTTGTATATCCTAACGGAAGCACTTATAGATGAGCAATATTTTTTACCACTTTCATGATGGTAAAAAAAACAAACTCATCATAAATATAGGTAATACTGTATATCTTTGAATGAGACCCCACTTGAACAAACCCCCTTTGTAGGCCAATAACTTCCCCTTTGAAAAACTCCCTTCCCCCCTCCAAAACTTCTGACAAAATTATAACTCCCCTGGGTATTATTTGAGGATATACGGTATATATATTTATTTGAAAATTTCTATGGTGACCAGTGTTTTTCTTGAGGTATAATTTTGCAGTGGCAGTCAAGTATTTGGAGGGGAATTACATAGTAAGTAACAATGATGCACCTATGGCCAGAAAAGTCACCTATGGCCGGAAAAAGTCACCTAGGTATTCATGTCTGCTTCTTGGCATTTCTAAAAAATGAAGAGTGAAAGTCCACTTCTATAAATGGCTGAGAAGTGGGGGATAGACCGAGAATGAATACCGTATTTCCTCGAAATACCCCCCTCGTTTAACCCCCTCTCGAGACCAGTATGAAACAATCACCCCCCTCGAAATACCCCCCCCCCCCAAATTGAGTGTAAAGGGAACGTACATGACAAAACTGTAGTTTGTGTTCTGAAACAAACAATGCTAGCAAAAAATTACATGCAGGTGAATATGTTAAATGCCATGACAGTCGTCAGCTGGGGTCAATTCCACAAGTGGAAAAGTTAAGAGTTAAAACTTAACAGTTGAGTAAAATGACAAATGACAAGTTATGAGTAAAGTTAAGAGGTAAGAGTTGAGTAAAACGACAAATGATTTTATTCAACTCTTAACTTTTAACTTTACTCTTAACTTATCATTTATCATTTTACTCAACTCTTAACTCTTCACTTTTCCACTTGCAGAACCGGCACCAGGTAAGGCACTCCATTCAAAACCATGGCGCCGTGCGCCAAATTGGCGCCAGCGAAAAATGGCGCCATGGCGCCATTCGACCTGATGGCGCCAGAGAAAAAGGGCGTCAAGCGCCAATCGCGCCATGGCGCTGGTGCCCTTTGGCGCCATTAAAGGGCGCCAGCGCCATGGCGCCATTCCATCACTAGTGATGACTAGTGATGATAAAATGATAGTGCTGATTTGGCGCATTCTTTTTATTTGTGGAGTCATGTTATGCACTGTAGATTCTTAAATAGTTCCCCCGTTTTTTTTAATCAGCATTTTTTGATTCAAATAGAGGATTCAAATTTTTTGTCTCCCCAACTTACTGTATTTTTTCTAATAGAAAAGCGCGTTATTTTTTTCATCAGCTTTTTACCTGCAGTTCTTTTGGAGGCCGCCGTTCTATTTTTTTCACCAATTTTCAAACACATTTTCCATTTGAACATATTGTTTTTAATGAAACATAAGCGATATTTAAATATCAGAGCATCAGCTCAAACAAAAGCAAATGTGAAAACACCCTTCAATCTACGTCCACATTGAAACCCAAGTACATAACAGAGCTCACGAACGCAGGTGATAATTGTGAACGCTCCAGGATTGCTAACATCAGTGTGGCCGTTGGTAAAGCGTCTAGTCAACGAAAGACATCACACAAAATTTGTGATGGCGTCAAAATATGAAGAAATCAAACAGCACGTGGATCTAGATGCCTTTCCCGCAGCTTATGGCGGGAATTTGGTATTCGATTCTTCGGAATTTGATGAATTCGGCTGCTCTAGAGGACATCATATCAAAGGTGTGTGCGAGGCTTTGGGTTGTTTGTTGAACGTGTCTGTGCCATTACCTATGCATCGAAACCATCACGCATGTAGACCCGGCACGCATTTAATTATACCCGGCATGCTGAATATAGGCAATAAAACACATGACCTAGTGATTTTGAAGGTGAAAATTATAAGAAATATGAAAATGAGCGATTTTGGGTGAAAATTAGGATAAAATTGCTCAATAGCGCTCCAGATAACAAGATAGCTAGGCAATTCGCGAGGGGGGATGTTCAAGGGAAAGTAGCCAAAAAATTTGCCTCTGGGATAGATAGATAGCTGGGCGGTTTGGGGGGTGTTACCCACCCCCTTTCATACCCCTGCGTGTATAATGTGTCTATAATGGGTCTAGATGTGTGATGGGTTTAAATGCGTAATAGGCTTGACCCTTATTGAACATCATTCAACTGTCTGAGAATTTTGTGGACTTTTTCAGAATCTGATTACAAGGATGCGACCAAAATCTGGAACGATTCCAAAGCCTCACCATCAGAAAGGCAGCGTCTAACAGTGAAGCCAAATGCAACGGAATGCATTAAAGTGGACGTTGAAAAAGGTGGAAAATTGATATACGAGTGGACGAGCGATGCAGAAATAGAGTTTGTGATCCACACGAAATGCACAGGCGAGTGAAAGACTACTTGTTGAAATATGTTCAAACTACTCGAATAATCGCCTCCTTCAAATTTCACCTCCCAACCATGCACCCTCACAGATTCTGATTCGGAAACACAGGCCACGCCAAAATTGGCCCTTCAATCAACGGGAGTACTACCTGAACAGGGCCAAATTGTGGCTGAGCAGGCAGCACTGACAGTGATTTTCAGCTTTACAAACCATGGTCACTATTTCTCAGCCGGTGTCACATTGTCAGTTGGAATTGCACCACATCAAGTGTAAAACAAATTTAGAAGCTCAGGTTTTTTTAATCGCGCCTAGCATTCAAAAAATTTCCTGTGATTTATATTTTCGAAAATCACAATAAATATAAATACATAATGAAAAAACAGTGGGTTACTTAGCAAAAATTCATTGTAAATATATACCTATATAATCATCATCATACTATATAATCACCTAAACAAAAGTAAAGGCTATAATCATCATACTGTTGTAGCTCTTACTGTGGCATCTTTTGATTAGTAGAGCCCACAGCTCTATAGTTGTGTAAACTCTTGCGCACCCCCAGCCCATGTGCCAATTACGCCATTTTAGAAGTACCGTAGTACCTCAAAATACTCCCAGGGGGTTTATCATTTCACCAGCAAAATTTGAGGGGGATAATTCGAGGGGGGTCTACTATTTCGCCAGAAATTTTTTGGAAATTCCTCATACTCAGACGTATAAAGATCAAACAATTACATAGATATAATTGTAAACCCTCGTACTATACCCTCGAATAAGACCCCCCTTGAAAAACTCCTTCCCCTTGAAAAACTCCCCCCCTCAAAAACTCTGACGAAAAATAACTCCTCCATCGAATAACTCCCCTCTTTTGAATAACCCCTCCCTGGGTGAAAAATACGCTACATAATTTACAAAAAAAAAAAATACAAAATTTATGTCAACATATGGCAGGGACAGCAGATACATAACGTGTACGCAGCGCGTACACACCTTTTTGTTGTTGTTGTTGAACTGTTAAATACCTGATGGATTACATGGTTTGATAGAATGCACTCATACGATGAATTAAATCCAAGTTTTCTGAGGAAAAAATAACTTCCTCCCTTGAATGACTCCCCCTCTCAAAAATTCTGACGAAAAATAACTCCCCTGGGATCTTCTTCGAGGATATACGGTATTTCATTTCTGTGTTTGCTGTGTTTCTGTTTTTCTTTGTTCTTCAAGAAAACATTCACTTGAGTTTAGTGTTTGTTTTTCAATTTGTGAGTTTCTGTGTTTCTCGATGAGTTTCTGTGTTTAAAATGCGTGTTTTTGCCATCGTTGACATGTTTGTCATATTTGACACATTTTGCACCTATGCCTAACAATGTCTCTTACATATTATAAAACACAGTCAATTATATTTTAAATGATGTTGCAAACAGTCCAATGAAAGGGATAGTGATGTAAAAGGCAGAGTTGTTAAAAGTATTGAATTTTTCACAAAGTAAATGCTAACGGAAAGTATTTTATTTTTACTTACCCCTGAGTACAGAAAAAGTAAAGTAATGTTTTACTTTCACACGACGTAAAAAGTGAGTGAACGTAAAAGCCAGTATTTTTACTCAAGGAAAACGTAAAAGCGAGTATTTTTGATTTTGTATATAGGAAAACATAAAAGTGAGTAAAAGGAGAAGTGAGAGTCATCGCTTTCCTGCTTACCCGTCGCAACTTCGATCGTTTGCGCTGCCATTTTCAATGCCAGTGAAATATCCTTGGAGTAGTTTTTGCTTTTTTGCACCCCATAAATTCTACCGAATTACGTTTTCTGTACTCGCGTACTCTCAAAAAGTACGCCTAACGGTGAGAGCAGATATTTTTTCAGAGGAAACGTAAACGTATTTACCCAGTACTCGTGTATAGGTAGGTAAATATTTTTCGAGTAATGGTAAATACATTTTTACAACTATGGTAAAAGGTAGCAAATTGTCTACACTGAGCACCTAAAAAGCACCTGTTTTATACTTCTGGGTTCTGGCTTTGACGCTTGGGTCCAAGCGACAGGCTAGCACCACTTACCAGCAGCTTTTACAGTGGGTACACAGCTATTACACAATAAAAAAATGATGCCAAGCGCTAAATCCGTCATGTCAAGGTTATTTTACATCATCACACAAGTAGAAATTGCCTCATAGGGGAGTTGCATTGGACGATCATTGTTGCGGGAAAATATCTACTATTTATCTTATATTTATTTTCAAGCTAGTGACAGAGCTGCTTCCCTTGGGACCAAATAAAGGTCTACAACACTGATTGCATGACTCGATAATGCCGATTTTGTTTAATATTGAGGACGATCAAAATGAATATTTTTCCATGGACTTTGATTTTCTTAACAGTTTTCTGAATATTCTTTCACATATTTCCATGGATCGTAATTCCTCGAAATATCCCCCCCTGAATTAGAAATAGAATGACGCTCTTCTATTAGAAGAAATACGCAGAGTTGTTCAAGTTACTGAACTTTTTTTAAAGTATTTGTATATACCGTATTTCCTCGATATACCCCCCTCGAAATACCCCCCTCAAAATGGACACTATGAGTTTATAAACCCCCCCCCCTCGAAATACCTCCCTAAATATATTGTATAGAGAACGTAATGACAAAAGCTATGGTTTGTGATCCGGGAAATGTACAACACACGTGAAAAACAATGACTGTGTTATGTTAGAACAGGGTTTATACCGTCTACATACATATATAAGTCTATAGAGTCTTATACATGGCGGTTTTTGTTGCATTTTTCGACGTCTGTGTACGTTATAGACAACAATATAGTACTGGGATTTCAAACAATTTCTGGCGAAATAATAAACCCCCCTCGAAATACCCCCCTCGTTTAACCCCCCCCCCTCAAAAACTACACTCTGAAAAAGTAAACCCCCTGGGGGTATTTCGAGGAAATACAGTATGTAAGTACTTTTTTACTCACCCCTGCCCTGAGTACAGAAAATGTACAATACATTTTTTACCCATACTCATGTCATGAGTACATGTGAGTAAAATTTTTCATGTCAAGTTAAAACTTTTTTCAGGAAAATGTAAAAAATTTCTCTGAAAAATATAAAAGTGGGCACTTTTCTTCATATAATACCTATGTACAAGTAGGGTTCAAACGGGACCAGTTTTTCGGACCGCGACCATAAATTTTCTAATGTCGGGACCGAGACCGGGACTGGGGTGTCGGATCGGGACCGGGACTGGCTTTTTTCAATTGTCGGGACCCGGACCGGGACTGGGATTTGCCAAACCATGTACCGGGACTGTGATCTAGTTTGAACCCTATTGGTACGTAATATCCAGTCAATGTTGTTCCACACACCTCCACTGTGTAAAGGAACACTCTCAATGTCATGAACCTTTTCTTATAACATTATTCAAGCACTATTCCATTCCCATCTTCACTTGAAGTCCTGAATATTCGATGAAAAGCAATGTATTTATGTAACAAGTTCGACAAGACACTTATAACAACACCTAAAATAGATTTTTTTGGCAGAAATCACCACTCATAATACTACAACATGGCTCCACAGCCATTATATTGCTATATAAATATATGACATCATAAGATGCATTTGTCTGACATATTTACGTGCATATGTTGACCACATTGTAACTATGTTTGGGAGCCTTTGAAAAAAACATTTTAAAAAACACAAACAGAATTCTTTAAACCCAGGTAATTGAAATATAAGTTTTTTTTCCAAGCCTTGTCGGGACCGCTAAAAAATTCCGGGACCGGGACCGGGACCGGGACCGGGACTGGGGGGTCAAACCGGGACTGGCTTTTTCAATTATCGGGACCGGGACTGGGGTGTAGGGATCGGGACCGGGACCGCCCCAGTCCCGATTTTTTTGCCGAACCATGTACCGGGACCGTGGTCCCGTTTGAACCCTATGTACATGGTCCGGCTGAAAAGTCCCCGGGCAGTGCTCGCCATTCGCGCTAGGGGTAAGCTATGGTCATAAAATTTTAACACGTTAATATATCAGGTGTTTTGAGTTTCCATCCAAAATTTCACCCCTCTAGCTCCACCCACTGCGGAACTGTGGGGGTTACAATTTCGGTCATTTTGTACTGGTGTACAAATGGTGCTCTAGCTCAACGCTGCTTTGAGTTGTGATCATGAAACTTTGGCTAGTGTAAGCCACCAGTGTTGGCAATGTGCTGATAGTATTCAACATTTTCATCAACATCATTGCTATTAAGGTACAATTAATATGCAGATCAGGGTTATTTCCAAGAAACGTGGGAACTGTGATGGATGTTTTCGGTGACCATCTGAGACCATGTTGTATTGCAGTGATTTTTATGTTGTTTTGAAATCTGCAGTAAATTATTATGTCAATTAAATTTCATTTGTGTTTCATTACTAATCTGTAGTGGACACATTACCTGTGTTCAACAGCAGTGTGCATGAAAAACGCCTCCTGTATTAACCTGTATTGACCAACCGTAGAGGCAGAATGATGAATTTGGTAGTGAGAGTAGTGACAGTAATGGCAATATGGACTAGGCTTATGATATCATAGCTAGTGTTGGTTAGTGCTGGCACATTGCCAACACTGGTGGCTTACACTAGCCAAAGTTTCATGATCACAACTTAAAGCAGCGTTGAGCTAGAGCACCATTTGTACATCAGTACAAAATGACCGAAATTGTAACCCCCACAGTTCCGCAGTGGGTGGAGCTAGAGGGGTGAAATTTTGGGTGGAAACTCAAAACACCTGATATATTAACGTGTTAAAATTTTATAACCGTAGCTTACCCCTAGCGCGAATGGCGAGCACTGCCCGGGGACTTTTCAGCCCGACCATGTACAAGTGGGTTTCTTTTTCATGGAAAATGGAAAAGCCTTTTACATCCGAGAGAAATTTTTGCATTGATTTGGAAGGCATAACAGATTCCGTTTTTTTATGATTATTTAGTAAATATATTTATAGGAAAATGATTTCTTCAAGGTTGTATTATTTTAACAACAAAAATTGCAATTTGGAATTTCAAGCATACATTTGATGTACACGTGTATTTCAAAAGTATGTGTACACGTGAGTACAGGGACTTAAAAAAACTATATGTAAATGTATTGACCCAGCACTCCAATATACCGTATTTCCTCGAAATACCCCCCCCCCCCGGGAGTGATTGTTTCAGAGTGAGAATTTCGAGGGGGGGGGGTTAAACGAGGGGGGGGGGTATTTCGAGGGGGGGGGCTTATTATTTCGCCAGAAACGTTCTAACGTAACAATTCATTGTTTTTAACGTGTGTTTTGCATCGCCCGAATCACAAACCGCAGTTTTGTTATGTACGTACTGTACACTCAATTATGGGGGGGGGGTATTTCGAGGGGGTGGGTAATTATTTCATAGTGTCCATTTTGAGGGGGGGGGGGTATTTCGAGACGGGGGGTATTTCGAGGGGGGGGTATTTCGAGGAAATACGGTATGTATTTTTCGAGTAAATGTAAATATATTTTAACAACTGCGGAAATCAGGAATATGGATCTCGAAACGGAGCGAAAATTTTGGGCCTGTATATGGACGTTTTTCTCCATACTTGGGCTTTTGCCATATTCAATCGTTCTCTACGTTTTGCTGAAAGACCGCCAGAAACAGTTCGGGCACACATTCTACTCGCTGTCGATCTATTTGGCTATTGGGGATCTCTACATGCTGCTGGTGCCACTCCCAGACGCGGTAAAATGCCATGCAAATGTCATGCAAAGTGTCAAAAGTCATGTAAAATGTTCTGCAGAATGGCAAACCAGTTTTCCGTTTTGCAGGGCATTTTACATGACTTTGACACCTTGCATGACATTTGACATTTTACATCGTATTTCACAGCGTCTGGGAGTGCTCCCGGGTTTACCTGTTTGTTGTGGCACCGGCCGCTTGGATTGGAATGAATTTTTATGGTGACATGATACACTCTTTTTTACATATCATGTTTTCGTTTGACTACAACTATATAACATTAATGATCACTATGATTTCAATCAATAGATTCATAGGTGGAACAGAGAACATAATTCCCCGTTTATCCGAAACGTTTTTGGGCAGGGCATTCTTAGATAAATCGTATGTGAAATTTCTGCCTATTTTATCACTTTCGATCGCTGCTATCGTTATGGCAAATGCATACGTTGTTGCAAATTGTGCATTTTACATACAAAGTACATCGACTTTGTTGATCGGTTACAATTGTTCTGATTATACGCATCCAGCTTGGAAAGTTTACCTGTACATGCACAACATTCTGCCGATTTTGTCGTTTTCACTCTACATTGTTTTATTTCTTTGTTTGTTGTGGCAGCGAAAAACTAGTTCTGTACAGAATGCCAATAGGGCGAATATCGAACTGCGATTTTTGACGCAAGCATTTCTTATTTGGACCTGTCAGTTCATGTCATCTGTGCCATTTTTCGTGTTGTCCGACATCGGAAAAATGTGGTCAAACGCTCTTTTTCATTTGTGCAATATTCTGAACAGTTTGGTAAATCCATATATTTTCTTCGTGTTTAATCCGGTCATTCGCAGTGATATCATTAGGTTGTTTGGCCAAAAAGGTAATACGATTGCAGTTGTACCATTTACTTCTCGAAATATATGAGCTCGCGTGAATGGTAAAACTTATCACTATAATCGGCCGACCGCATGCTATGTATTTTTCTGACTGAGTAGCGTTGGAAATCCGACCCGACCCGACACGACCAGAAGCCGAAACCCACACATTGTTGGAACTACTACCAAACCCGTCTCTACTACGCAAACCCGAACCCGATTACCGACACTAAAATACTGCGAACCCGCACCCAATACCTAAGTGTTGTGCTGAATACAACTTTCAGATACGTCTTGCAGGATTCCAGGTATTCTTCCCTCCATGGACATCTTACCTTCGGAAGATATGATGTCCGCGGGGACATCATATCTCCGCGGTCATCATACCTTCAACATTTTCGACATACGAAGGTATAATGTCCGCGGTATAAACACTAGTAAAATGCATATATCTGGGACATTATACGGTTACCCTGAGTTATTCACACGGGCGCTGATTGGTCGCCGGAAATGCCCGCGCATCATCATTTAACAGGCGCGCAGAGCGCCAAATAACTCGGCCCCCACACACAAAGTAAATAAAAATGTGCCCGAGCCGCATGTCAGAATTGCATCGATAATTTGTGGTCGCGTGTATCACATGGCGCGCCCTGGCGGCGCCATCTAGTGACGGGATTAGCGCGGTCTATTCATGGCGGGATATTGTTTGAAGGGTTCTTTATGGTTCCGCAGTTCTTCAGTCTTAGTGGGGAATTTGATTGTTAATTAATTGATGTCAATTCAGATAGTAGTTCACGTGTTGCACAATGATATTTATGTTCAAAGTTGCAGCAATTGGGATATCGTTCTGCTGTGCGTGAACTACTATCTGAATTGTAAATTTCAATCTCAATTTACATCAAATATAAATTAGTACAGATAAATACAGTGCTGCTAGGACCCCTAAATTGCAAATGTAAATGGCTGAGAAGTCTCACAGAGAACATCTCACCGCGGAAAAAAACCCTAAATAAACCCAGGGTCTGGTAGTGACCGCTTCCGTCTGAAATTTTGGAAACAGTACCAATGTGTTTTTGACATATTTGAATTCCCTTGTGCAAAACGCCCCCATGTACAGAACGCACCCATGTACAGAACGCACCCATGTACAGAACGCACCCATGTACAGAACGCACCCATGTACAGAATGCACCCATGTACAGAATGCACCCATGTACAGAACGCACCCATGTACAGAATGCACCCACATACAGAACGCACCCATGTACAGAATGCACCCACGTACAGAACACACCCATGTACAGAACGCACCCATGTACAGAACGCACCCATGTACAGAACGCACCCATGTACAGAATGCACCCACGTACAGAACGCACCCATGTACAGAATGGGCAGAACGCACCCATGTTCAATGGCCAGTGTAGTATGTGGGCTTAAATTTACAATTTGAATCCATCGTGAATCCATACATCATGAATTCCCTTGTGCAAAATGCACCCATGTACAGAATGCACATCTCAAAATGTAATTTCAAAATATCTCTCATATTTATGATGTAAATTTGCGCCATTTTGCGCCGGCACGATTGGCGCTTGGCGCCGGGGTTCAGAAAAGCGCCATGGCGCTTGGACCCAAAGTCAGCTTTTTCCATTAACAGGAGTGAAAACAACAACAAAGCTTGCAACTGACCAGTGGAGGCACGCGTAAATAGGCACGCGCAACGCGCCAGGCAGGCGGAACAGGCGCCTCCGTGCTTCTAAATGCATATTATCGCCCAAACGTGTATTAATTTTATATTTCGAAGTGATGATGACCGTCTCCCGAGAAGGTAAGATGACCGCCTGAAGATATGATGTCCGCCTGGACATCATACCTTCAGAAGGTAAGATGTCCACGGAGGGAAGGTTTCCGGGGTCCGTCTTGCAGTCGTAATTTAGCCAGATACTTCTATTTGTATTTAAACTAGCAGGATTCTCTCCGACCTTCGGTCGGGTTTTGTGGTTCTCTACAATTAATACCATTGGAGAAAATATGACACTTTAGTTAAGTTTGCCCACATGCTAGGCATGTGTTTTGAAATGCAGTATGTAATGCACCAACAATAACAAGACCAATACCAAAGATGCAATGTTTTGGAATGGATTTTTGTAAACTTGGTTGGTAAAATGTAAAACTGTTAACTGTAAAATGGTTGGGCATGAAACTCGGTAGTAAAATGTGGACAGTTTGCGATTTGGTATGATGGTGTGCAGTGTGCATTCTGTGTGGTATAGGTTTTGTGATATGATAGTGTGGTTTTTGCAAGGTGTCAAACTTTGTTGTAATCTTCAATTGGTTACATTTGTGCTTTGCTGTTCTTTTTGTGTTTGTAAATCCTTGTGGTATTAATTGTAGAGAACCACAAAACCCAACTGAAGGTTGGAGAGAATCCTGCTATAGGTACCCACTACTCAGAGGCTTGCAAAAACTGACACCCCAATGGGGACCCCCCTCCAAATGGCACCCCCCGGGAACCCCCCAAAAGTGGCACCCCCTGGGAACCGCCCAAAAATGAGATCCCCTAGGGCCCCACAAATATGGCACCCCCTGAGGACCACCGAAAAATGGCACCCCTTAGGGACCCCCCAAAAATGGCACCCCCTTGGGACCCCCCAAAATAGCACCCCCTGGGGACCCCCCAAACATGGCACCCCCTAGGAACCCCCACAAAAATGGCACCCCCTGGGGACCCACCCAAAGTTGGCTCCCCCTGGGGACTCTCCAAAAATGGCACCCCCTGGGGACCACCCCAAAATGGCACCCCCTTAGGACCCCCCTGCAAAAAAAAATATAGCACCCCCCTGAGGACCACCAAAAAATGGCACCCCTGGGGACCACCCAAAAAATGGCACCCTATGTGGACCCCCTTGAAATGGCACCCCATATGTACCTCCAGAAAATGGCACCCCCTGGAGACCCCCCAAAAATGGCACCCCATGTGGACCCCCTCTAAATCCTGTAAACACAGCCCCTAGTTTGGAAACTCCTGTAAACTCAGCCCCTAATTTGGAAACTCCTATAAACTCAGCCCCTAACTTGCAAACTCTCGTAAACTCAGCCCCTAACTTGCAAACTCCCATAAACTCAGCCACTTATTTGTAAGCTCCCATAAACTCAGCCTCTAATTTGAAAACTCCCATAAACTCAGCCCCCAATTTTGGAAACTCCTGTAAACTCAACCCATAATTTGGAAACTGCTGTAAACTCAGCCCTAATTTGGATACTCCAATAAACTCAGCCCCTAATTTAGAAACTCCCATAAACTCAGCCCCTAATTTGGAAACTCCCTTAAAATCAGCCCCTAATTTGGAAACTCCCATAAACTCAGCCCCTAATTTGGAAACTCCCGTAAACTCATTTTCAGGTTTATGGTAATGTAGTGTGAAAATGGTATGAATATTTCAAAAAATCACTATCATCAATCCACAAATGCATCAATTCACAATTTTCAATTTTTTAGCCCCAAGGGTTAGACTTAAAAGGTTATGGTAATGTAGAGTAGAAATGGAGTGCACATCTCAAATCACTGCAATATAAAACCCACAAACGCATCATTTCACAAATTGAAAGTTTTTGTGCCCAGGGGTTCATTATCAGGGTTTTAGTAATGTGGTGTCAAAATGGAGTGCATATTTGAAATCGCTACAATCAGAAACCCACAAACACATCATTTTATGATTTGAAAATTTTTGGCCCTGGGGGTTCATTTTCAGGGTTATGGTAATGTAGTGTCAAAATGAAGTGCATATTTCAAATCAAGGCAATCAAAAAGCCACAAATGCATCATTTCACAATTTCTAATTTATTAGCCCCATGGGTTCAATTTAAGGCTTACAGTAATGTAGAGTTGAAATTGAGTCATTTCAAATCAGTGCAATAAGAAACCTGCAAAATGCATCATTTTACAATTAGAAATTTTTGGGTCTAGGGGTTCAATTTCAGAGTTTTAGTAATGTAGTGTCAAAATGGAGTGCATATTTGAAATCGCTACAATCAGAAACCCACAAATGCATCATTTTATGATTTGAAAGTTTTTGGCTTAGGGGGTTCATTTTTATGGTTATGGTAATGTAGTGTCAAAATGAAGTGCATATTTCAAATGAGTGCAATCAGAAACCTGAAAATGAATGATTTCACAAATTGAAAGTTTTTGGCTACAGAGGTTCATTTTCAGGGTTATGGTTATGTAGTTTTCAGGGTTATGTAGTGTCAAAATGGATTGCATATTTCAAATCAGTGCAATTAGAAACCCACATCGAATCATTTCACAATTTCTAATTTTTTAAGCCCTGGGCATATTTGAAATAGCTACACTCTGAAACCCACAAATCCATCATTTTATGGTTTGAAAGTTTTTGGCCCAGGGGGTTCATTTTTAGGGTTATGGTAATGTAGTGTCAAAATGAAGTGCATATTTCAAATGAGTGCTATCAGAAACCCGAAAATGCATCATTTCTCAAATTGAAAGTATTTGGCCCCATGGGTTCATTTTTAGGGTTATGGTAATGTAGTGTCAAAATGGAGTGCATATTTCAAATCAGTGCAATTAGAAACCCACATTGAATCATTTCACAATTTCTAATTTTTTAAGCCCTGGGCATATTTGAAATCACTACACTCAGAAACTCACAAATCCATCATTTTATGATTTGAAAGTTTTTGGCCCAGGGGGTTCATTTTAGGGTTATGGTAATGTAGTGTCAAAATGAAGTGCATATTTCAGATGAGTGCAATCAGAAACCTGAAAATGCATCATTTCTCAAATTGAAAGTATTTGGCCCCATGGGTTCATTTTTCAGGGTTATGGTAATGTAGTGTCAATGGAGTGCATATATCAAATCAGTGCAATCAGAAACCTAAATTTGAAATCAGTGCAACCAGAAACCCAAAAATGCATCATTTCACAAATTGAAAGTTTTTGGCCCCAGTGGTTCATTTTCAAGGTTATGGTAATGTAGTGTCAAAATGGAGTGCATTATATATCAAATCAGTGCAATTAGAAACCCACAATGCATCATTTCACAATTTGAAAATTTTGGCCCCATTTTGGGTTCAATTTCAGGGTTATCGTAATGTACTGTCAGAATGGAGTGCATATTTCAAATCATTGTAATCAGTAACCCACAAATGCATTATATCACAGTTTATATTTTTTAGCCCCGGGGGCCTCACTTAAGGATTATGGTAATGTTATTGTTAACTCCCATAAACTCAGCCCCTAATTTGGCAAACACCCATCAACTCAACTCCCATAAACTCAGCCTCTAATTTTTAAACTTGTTTCAACAGCCCCTTATCTTTAAACTTCTGTCAACTCAACCCTAATTTATCAACACCCATCAACTCAACCCTGAATTGTAAACTCAGCCCCTAAAAACTCAAGTCAACCCCCTATACATGTGCAATTGCATTCTTGGGAAGCAACTTTGCCATCTACTAACCCTGTTTGTCAAGATTGTGGATCGTGTTTGTAAAGGGCATTTGTACTAATAAATAGTGACTGCATTGTGTGCAAAAACACACACGAATCGGGCACAATGAGGCCTGTGATTGTGCCTCCTATCTTTTGCATTGAAGCATGCTTAGCGTGCAGTTCTTTCGCAATTGTATAGGTGGAGATATTACTTATGACATTCACACGGGCCCAAAATGAATAATTCAAGTTGAGATACCAGACCATTTCTAGATTCATTGAAAAGTACCTACCTAGTTCATTTTTTGATGGTCTGACTCTATCACAGCAAATAAAGTGCTCATGAAGTGCACTGAAGTGATCTTAAGCGCCCCTTGTGATAATACTTCAGAGCCTGACCATGCCTGATCACTGATGGCATGCACTTCACAGACACTTCACAGAATTCTTTACTAAATTGTTTCCGTTTAAAATGCCTGAAAATTTAGTGAAGTGTATTGAAGTGTCTTCACAAAACACTTCGCTGCAGATCTCGGCAGATCACCAACTACGTTTGCCGTGTATGTACACAATTATTGACAGTACTAAGGTGAGTTCCATCCAATCTGTTTACTTCTGATCATATTATCTAGTACCGTATTTCCTCGAAATACCCCCCCCCCTCGAAATACCCCCCCCCCCTCAAAATGGACACTATGAACTTATAAACCCCCCCTCGAAATACCCCCCCCCCCCAAATTTAGTGTATAGAGAACGTAAATGACAAAGGCTGCGGTTTGTCATCTGGGTAATGCAAAACACACGTTAAAAACAATGACTCTGTTATGTGAGAACAGTGATTATATGTCTACACACTTATACAAGTCTTTAGAGTCTTATAAATGGCGATTTTTGTTGCATTTTCGACGTCTGCGTACGTTTCAGACGACAATTTGATACTTGGTTTTCAAAACATTTCTGGCGAAATAATAACCCCCCCTCGTTTAACCCCCCCCCCTCAAAATTCTCACTCTGAAAAAATAAACCCCCGGGGGTATTTCGAGGAAATACGGTATCTAGTAATTTCGGTCATGTGAAAAAATTAAATTGGTTTCCTACACAGGAAAACAAGGATGCTCAGTATCGATTTGATCCAATTGAGTCATAAAACCATGCATGCCTTGTTTGTCTACAATGGCTGCCAGATAACTGTTAAAATGCTAGGCGCTGAAAGATAGATGCCAAAATTTTGTATCTGTTTCCAGTTTCCCTATGAAAGGGGCTCAATCTGAAACCACAAAGTGATTTTTGCGGAGAGGCTGAAACAGATTGTTTACAAATAATCATTGAATTTGATACACTATAGAAAAGGAAACACAGCCTATAGATTGAAAGCTCTGCTATTCTGCTCTTTTTACTTGCGAAAATGGTAAGACCAAGAATGTTTGTTTTGTGAAACAATTTTTTTTTCAATTTTGATTTAATAAATGATGATGTCATGATGGATTGTTTCCTTCAGATAACTCCATAGCATGTGGTCTGCAAAGTACCTATAGCAAGTATTAACATGTTTTATGTACGTATTGTGTAAAAATTATGATTGCTTTAGCAGCTGTTGTTGCTGAAAATGGCGCCAACAAGGAATGTAATGTTTTCAGCGTGTAAATCATTTATTGATGTGCAGCGTGTTATACCGGTGTCCCTCGATGTGCACTTTGTTCAGTGACAAGTACTTACGACTGGGGTAGCGAACATAAGTAATAAACTATGCTATGTCAGTGTAGTATTATAATATATCCAGCCAATGTGCTTCCACATACTTCCACAGTTTGACACAGCATTCCCAATGTATTGGCATTCTTTCAATCTTTTTAAGCACTTTTCCATGCCAAAATTGAAATCCTCAATGTTCAATGAAAGGTGAATTGTTGGCGAAAATCTGATATAAATACCTGTGCAATAATAAAAAAGAGTGCAAAATTGCACTTGCCTCAGGCGGGAATCTATATAAAACAGATAAGACATATAGATATAGATAGACATATACCTTATTACCTCCAATATAAGGCATCCCTCTAATATAAGGTACCCTCTAATAAAAGGCATACCTCTAATACAAGGCACAGCTGGCTGCATGCCAGAACGCGCAAAATCATAAAAACGGTCACCAAACATGGCGGAAAATGATGAAAATGGTGCCGAAGGGCACTGCGATAACTCTTTGTCGACTTCTGCCATTTTGTAGTGATACTGTACCACCTATTTCGTACATTCCAATTTGAAAAAATGAATTGTATCGTTGTTCACTGTTGGTAAAATTTCTTTAAAATCTGGTGAAAATAATTAAAGGTACCTCTAATGTAAGGCATAACGTTTGGCTCGACAAATCTGATGAAAACTATATAAGGTATACCTTATATTTGAGGTAATACAGTAAATACAATAATAATATACATCGGAGCTTTGCAAAAAAACTTTTATACAATACAACATTCCTTTTCAAGGGATTGTTAAAAAATGCCAAAACAAACTTTCAAATAAAACCTCTCAGTAGTATCTTGATGTGGAATTGCAGATTTGCATGCAATTTCTTTGCTAATTTCCCCTTAATCAGTACTTAAAACTAAACTACTACTCTAGAAAGCACAATCTTTGAGTGTTCCAGAGTTGAGGCGTCCAATTTAAAAGTCGACAAGTCCAAAATATGAAAATTTCGAGTTAGGCCCGGAAACGTCATCTGGGGCTACTTCTGCACATTTTTCATCATTTTCCATAAATTTTTTGACCTCACATGCCCATATGGCAAAGTGCCAAATTCGACATTTTTGGGGAAAAATGCAAAAAGTTTGGGCAAGAAGTCGTCAAGTCCACTTAGTTTTGGGCTAAAAGGAGACAAGTCCATCCTTCGATTCTTTTTTTGATGGGAAAAAAACGCAAGAAATGTGATAAGTCCACTATGGGCACCGATTTCTAAAAGGCGACAAGTGCATAATTTTCCCATAAGGCAGCCTCGGCTTCCCCGGGAACAAAACTGTTCTCGCGTGCAAGAAGGCGACAAGTCCAATTCCCTCCCAAAAACAGTTTTGCTCTGACCGAATGGAATTTTTTGGACACCCCATTTTTCACATATACGTTGAGATTAGGGGCTGAAAATTTGACACTTTATTGTCAACATATGGAACTTTATGAAAAGCATGCGAGAGCCAAATTGGACATGCACCACAGGCCTGGAATTGGCTCGGAAACTTAAAATGCGATTTACTCGAAATCACATTTTGTGGACTTGTCGACTTTTAGAATTAGACGCCTCAGTTGTATTGTCATCAAAATTCCCCAACAAATTTCAGAAATTTCATAAACTATTTTTATCATTTTATATGGAATATAAATAGGAAATGTGGATGGAGATCATGAGCAGACGCATAAAATTGTAAAAATGTATTTCTTCCCATACTCAGATGATTGGAACACTAAATATTTTTTTCGTTAGAATTTTATTTTACGCTTTCCTTAGTATTTTAAAAGGTACGTTCAAATACTTAAATACGTTTTAGTATTTATACCTTAACTTTGGAAAAGGTATTGACATTTATGTTGTCCAAAAATACCAGTATTTTAACAACACTGCAACATCAATAGTGACAGTACGCTGTTTACACGCAACGGAAGAAAAGAGTCAAACAACTTGTGTTTCCGTCCGACCGGTGAATTGCTATTGATTTTGTCTTTTTTACAAAAGTATGTGTGAAAGTTTAGAATACCGCAAATCACGATTCAAGATCGGAGATTCTCCCGCTGGTTCTTTCATATTTTTCAACTACTTGTGAAAGTCCCACTATCAATCCCACCAACTCTGTTCATCCGAATCACTGCAACGGAAACCCGGAGAAGTGTAATCATGCCAACAAAATACCAGTGAAAAATTGAAAGAATGAATATATTTACGTTAATAGTCTTAACAAGCAGTTTTGCGTCTTTCAATTTTGCTGACAGAGCAGCCTCATCGCGCCAGGGGAACAGGCGACAAGTATACCAGAAGCACATAATGACTTTGTGCAGGAGTAAAATGATTGTGGAAAACACAGCGATCCGGCAGATATGTCGCAGGTAGAAACTCATTCACACGTAAATAGTGATGGTAAAAACGCCAGGACATTGGTGCCAGATGCCAAAGGTGCCATGGTGCTTTTCCGAACCCCAACGCCAAGCACCAATGGCGCCAGGGCAAAATGGCGCCAAGCGCCAGAAGCACCGTGGCGCTTTTGCTTTGGCGCTAGCGCAGGCATTTTGTTCCCAGCGCCAAGAAAAAATAGCGTTAAGCGCCAAAAGCGCCATGGCTCTTTTTATGGGTGTGGTGCCAAGCGCCAATGGCGCGACAGGAAAATACCGCAAAGCTCCATTGCGCTTTTCCATCACAACACGTAAGTGTACACTAGGGTGTCAAAAATTTTTTTTATGGAAAACGGAAATGGAAACGGAAAAATTTTTTCAGCAGCCGGAAAACGGAAAAAAATTTGCACTTGGCGGAAAACAGAGAAAAAATTTCAGCGGCCGGAAAATGGAAAAAGGCGCCGGAAAAACGGAAACGGAAAAAAATGAAATTTGCATGGAAATGGACAAAATTGGTGAAATTTTGCTGGAAAATGGATAAAATTTGCTGAAGTTTTGCTGGAAGTGGAAAAAATTTGCAGAAATTTTGCTGGAAACCGAAAAAATTGACAATCTGCATAATTGACACATAATTGACAATTTGCATGAATGTTTACCAGTTTGGCTAGAACAGAAAACAGAAAGTTGAGCCATAAAAATGTAACATGAGGCAGAAAAATGGAAAATTGAGGCAGAAAATGGAAAAAGGTGGAAAAACTGGAAATTGATGCGGAAAACGAAAAAAAGGCATAAAAACTGAAAATGTAGCTGGAAAACGGAAAATCAGGTGGTAAAACGGAAACGGAAAAAAGTGGCCAGTAAACGGAATGGAAAAAAACGGAAAAAAATTTCAGCAGCTGGAAAACGGAAAAAATTTGCCTGCTGAAAACAAAAATGGAAAACGGAAATTTGACACCCTAGTCTACACCCCAAAAGAGCTCAAAACGGGGCAACTACGTAGAGTGCAGAGGAGCGGGCTGTGGGCGCGGGCATCGCTGCAGCTGTGCGGGCGGCTGGCGCTGCGGCGGGGCACTGCGAGCAGACACTCGCGGCGCTGCCTCGCGCTGCACCCGCAACTGCGCGCCAAGCTCGCCGAGCTCACAAAGTTGCAGCTGCACTTAAACTTACTGTTCGCCTTCCCCAGCAACTTGAAATTGCATGATCATTGTTCAGAAGACGAATGCATCACTGCAAACGGATCGTGAGGGCTGCACGCAGAAGGAAGTCCTCACCATTGACAAGGGCATTAAAGCGATGTCTGCGAGAGCATCCAGATCTAAAAACGTGGCTCCGACAAGACACAAAGTTAACATAATCCGCTTTTTGTAAATTTTAGTAAACAAGACAAGAGGGAACTATTTTTGAATCGTATTGTCATTTTAGCGCCACCAGGCATGTAACCGAATGCGCTAAAATCATGATGAACGAGGGCAACGCCACAATGACACCGAAATTGGCACATTCGAAATGTCTCCAGCTGTATTCCAGAATTAACAGTACATACGGCCTGATGGAACCACCTCCCGCCGGTAACATTTGAAACAAATAATTTCATTGTGCTTTCTTGACCGGCACAGTTTTTCAGAGTTGATATTGGGTATTTACTTTTACTCTAAAATACGCGTAAAACAGCGTACTGAGCATGGTTGGTTTTAGTAAAATTCTTTTTACTAAAATTGTATTTTATTTTTATTAAAATTGTATTTTATTTTTATTTTATTCATGTTTCAGTTTATTTTATTTTATTTTATTCTGAAATGTCATTAATAAAATAAAATGAAACCATTTTACAAAAATTTTACAAATATTTTACAAAAATTTTACAAAAAATTGGAAATCTTGGATGCAAGGACATAAAACATGCTGAAACGCTAGAAGCATGCAGGTGAATACAAAAAAAATTAATGTAAACTTGTGACACGGGTTGTGAGGTAGGTATTTTGTATTTTGACCCTCAGGGGGAGCTAATTGCTCCTCCCAAGGGAAGATAGCTAAAAATGGTTTGTTGTTTTTTTGGGTGGGGGGGGGCCTGCGGGGTTCAATATATTTATAGGCTTTTTCAAGGTATGGAACAAAGAAAATAAGAAAAAAATCACAAATTAGTGATTTTTAAGGTGAAAATATTTTTAAAAATGTGATAGCAACATGATAGAAAAACTTTCTATAGAATTGAACAGACACTCGAGTTTTTGTAAAAGTTTACAAAAATTGTAAAAAAATTCGAATTATTGTACAATTTTTCTAAAATTTTACAAAAATTTAAATTTTAGTAAAATTGTATTTTTATTTTATTAATTTTCCATTTTATTTTATTTTATTCTCCAATTTTCCATTTTATTTTTATTTTATTTTTATTTTTTTTCCTGAGATTTTGCCAACCCTGGTACTGAGTAATTACCCAAGGGTACAATACTTAACATGTAGCAGTACCCATTGTACCCAGTATTTTTTCGCAGGTACTGGGTACTTTTGAGTATTTAAGAAATTTCAATAAAAGCGTGCAAAGAACAAAAAAGCGACAATCTGCGCCTGCACACATAACGTCTGCACACACGCCTTCAAAAATTAAAAAAAATTCTATAGCCAGACTCAATAAATACCCTGAAAAATACTTGTACCCCAAAAAGAATCGATTTTAAGCTCCCATGATAAAAAATACTCAATTTAGTCAAAAATACTTGAAAATACTTTGACACAACTTTACCCAAGTACTGGGTAAAAAAAAGTATTTTACTCGAGTATTTTTTGAGCATGGGTAAAAATGAAAGTATTTACCAGTACGGATACTTTTTGAAAAAGTTCGGTACTTATAACAACTCAGTTTTTCAGCCGACTATAGGGCTATATGGGAATCAAGTAGCCCGTCCAGAGGAACAAGGGTTCCCGAACCAAAACCGCAACTGCAACTGCGACCGGAACCGGTAGTTGCTGATGTCCCACTTAGTACATTTCTGTGGCCAGATGGCATAGTGCCATATCGTGTAAGTTAATGATAGTTCCAATACCTTTGTGTTTATGTATGTTTTTTATGTGTTTATGTTTATGTATTTATGCCTAGAATAAAGAAGAGTGTCTTTTAAAGGTTGAAAAAAATTCAAGTGTGTTGGAAAATAGAAATACCTATACCAGGCAAGAAAGGGCAACATCACTGATATATAGGGTTGGGAACTTAAAGATTTTTGGGTTTGGGTATCGGGTCCAAAAAATTTCGGGTCAGTCATCAGGTATTGAATTCAAAGATTTTGCAGGCACTATGTTTGTGTATTGGGTTGGGTACTATCAGGTGGAATATTCAAGTCCAAATGTGAGGAAAATAATGTCGGTGATTGGCGTCTTCACTTCCATTTTCGAAAGAAAGTATTCTTGATAAAATATTTCATTTCATTTCAACAACCCACCATGGGAGATGCCCTAGCATCATGGGCGGACTTTTACATAACAATAAGAAAATAACCGAGGAATGTCAAACGGTGTAGATACATGCACAAATTTATATAACTTGTCGAGATTCAAAATTCCATAAAGTGGCGAATTTCTAAGCGTTTTATAAAATATGTTGGAGAGTAATTTGGTATACTTAAAAGTATCCTTCAACAATTGTGGATTAAGTGACAGTTTCAGTTCAATTTTTGCAGGCTCAGTTTGGCCCACCCCCCACCATAGACATAAAATGGTCCAAAATTCTAGCGGTGACAGTGAGTGACAGGCTATTTTGTCGCAGTGACACCATTATGTAATTATATACTGTGTTTCCTCGAAATACTCGCCCCCCTTGAATTAACCCCCCATGAAATATTCTGTCTGAAATAAGGTACATGATGTATTCAAGGTACATGATGTATTTGCATCCATTTTGCATCACAGTATACGCTAGTTTGTGTACGTATATATATTACATACATTTGTGTACGTATATATATATATATTGTGTACATGTATATATTTATGTTTACTGTATTTCTTCTAATAGAAAGGCATACCTCCAATAGAATGGCAGGTTTTGTCAATTTTTTACAACCACGAAAAGCGCCAAAAGCGCCATGGCACTTTTCATGGACATGGCGCTAAGCGCCATAGCATGGTAACACCATGCGCCAAAAGCGTCATGGCTCTTTTTGCTTTGGATGCATGGATGTACACTACCATGCAGAATAGTTGGGAATAGTTTTCATTATAGAGAAACAGTAGGCTGGTGGTCCACCACACTTTCTGGGCCGATTAAACACTTAAAATGATCAGGACAACCTGAAAATTCCATGTTTGAGGTCGAGTCAGTGATGTATAAATTCCGTATCTCGATTTGACCCGGTTGGCCAACCCCCAGGATCAGTGGCGTAGCCAGGATTTTTGAGCGGGGGGGGATTGTATACGGAGCCCGGCGAACGGGGGGCTGTATTTACGCTAGTGAGCACACTTTACTGTCTTTCTTTGCAACCAACCCCCCCCCCCCCCATTCGAGACCCCTGATGTGCAAAACATTCGGATACCATAGGTGGGTATCCTGGGCAGTGGCGTAGCCAGGGGGGGGGCGTGATTGGCGTCGGCGTTGGCGCCAATGGGTACAATATAAGAAAAAATTTATACCTAAATGTCTGAAAATTTGTACCGCATTTAGTAATTTGAAACAGTATTTATACTAATGCGACGTACATAACAACAACAGAGATTGCGAGGAAAGAAATGCGCGCTCGCGCGCAAAATTTTTGAAAACAACCTACAAAATCGGTATAGAAAAGTGGCATTCTCGGCAATTTTTATGTCCGGCCCGGGAAGGGGGGGGGCGGCCGCCCCCCCCCTGGCTACGCCACTGCCCAGGATACCCACCTACGGTATCCGAATGTTTTGCACATCAGGGGTCTCGAATGGGGGGGGGGGGGTTGTTTGCATAGAAAGAAAGTAAAGTGTGCTCACTAGCGTAAATACACACATGCCAATTTGCAGATAATTTGAGCCTGTCATTCAAGATTTACCTATATGCATTTTGAAACTAATTTCAGTTGTCGGTTCGGTTTTTGTTTTGAAACCAAACCGAAAACAGAACATAGTTTTCAAATTTGAATGACAGGCTCAAATTATCTGCAAATTGGCATGTGTGTATTTACGCTAGTGAGCACACTTTACTGCCTTTCTTTGCAGATATAATTAGGGTTGGCCGATGGGTTTTTTTAAAACATGATGTCCGAAATGTTTTTTTTTTTAAAAACATCGGCCGAAATTTTTAGTACTAAGCACCAGGTATTTTGCAAAATTTTTGCGCTCAAGCGCGCAATTTCACACACAAATTGACATTTGTGGTTGTTTTCATTGGTTTTGTGGCATTTTTAGTATCAAAGTATCCATTTATATGTGCTACCATGGGTTAATAAGCTGTCATATGTTGCTGTAGTATATAATATTGAGGTAATGTGCTTCCATGTACCTCCACAGTGTGTAACTTCACTCCCAAAGTAACAACCTCCTTTTATAACCTTGGTTGATCACTATTCCATGCCAAACTTTACCTGAAGTCACGAACATTCGACTATAAGGCGATATATGAATGATATGTCGATGAAAAATGGATATTTTGGACACAAAAATCACCACTTATATTGCTATCCCATGGACCCACAGACATTATATGGTCATATATAACATCACAGAGTATTGCCACTGTCTGATATACCTATATATGTTGACACAAGGTCACATCTGGGAGCTTTTAAAAAAACAACGTTTTTTATTTAAAAAAACATGTTTTTTATAAAAAAACATTGAGTTAAAAAAAACGTTTTTTTCCAACCCTAGATATAATACGGAACTTTATTCCGGAATTATGGAACGTTTTCACTAATTTTTATGGTACTATTCACAGGAAACCGTGTGAACACCGCAAGCATGTGGAAAACGAAATCCTAAAAATGTAAGGAAAATGTTTTTATTTCATTCGATTTAGGTATTAGGTATGTGCACAAAGCTAAATATTTAAATGCTTCCCCCGCTGCGGCTATGAACCGCTGCCCAGCGGGTCGCGTGAATATTTTTTATGCGTGTCATATGTAGTGATGGAATGGCGCCATGGCGCTGGCGCCTGGCGCCATTATTTCGAATGGCGCCATGGCGCCCTTGGCGTTTGGCGCCATTTTCGCTGGCGCCATTGTTTTGGATGGCACCAGAAATGGCGCCAAAATTCCGTGAATAAATGTGACCAAAAAGGACATTTTTGGACATTTTATCGTAGATCGTTACACAAAGTAGTCATTGTATTTTACCATATTTGGTACCATATGTATTTAGCCATCTACTGTATTTCCTCGAAAAACCCCAGGGTGTTTATTTTTTCAGAGTGAGATTTTTGAGGGGGATTAAACGAGGGGGTTATTACTTTGCCAGAATTTTTTTGAAATCCCAGTACTAAGTTGTTGTCTGTAACATACACAGACGTCGAAAAATGCAACAAAAACCACCATGTATCCGCCAAGACTCTATAGACTTACCTAAATATATCCTGTTTTGTCACTTTTATTACCAGCTTTGGGTAGGTAAAAGCCCATCCCTACTACACTCTGTCTCAGACATTTCTGGGGAAATAATACAACTACCCCTCGAATAAACCCCACACCCCACAAAATGCCCCCCCCCCCTCGAAATTTTCACTTTGAAAAATAAACTCCCTATGGGTATTTCGAGGAAATACGGTATAGCTGCGATGTAAATTGGCAGCCATAGAAACATCATGTTCTTTGCAAACATGATGTACCTTATTACAGACGGGGGTGTCGATTAGGGGTTAATTTTTCACCTGCTCGCTCAGACCAGGTGGCAATCCCAAGCCCTGTAAAGTGTAAAGTAAAGTGTCAAATGTAAAGCCAAATGAAAAGTAAAGTGTCAAATGTAAAGTCAAATGCAAAGTAAAGTGTCAAATGTAAAGTCAAATGCAAAGTAAAGTGTCAATTGCCATGCAAAGTTCAGTAATAAAATTTTTTCTTTTTTGTTTTGATTGACACTTTACTTTGCATTTGACTTTACATTCGACACTTTACTTTACACTTTACAGGGCTTGGAATTGCCCCCTGGTGGTATTTTGAAGGGGAATTAATTCAAGGGTTTATTTGGAGAAAATGTGGTAACATATTGCTCTTCTAACAACGCCTCTGTTATGATATACATGCTAAAATAGTGACTTTTATCGTTGGCGCAATTTTGGCGCCCGGCGCCATTTTTTCAGATGGTGCTGTGGCGCCATTGGCGCCTGGCGCCATTTTCTCTGGCGCCCTTTGGCGCCCGGCGCCATTATTTTGAATGGCGCCTGGCGCCATTTTCGCTGGCGCCCTTTGGCGCCCGGCGCCATTATTTTGAATGGTGCCTGGCGCCATTTTTCCTGGCGCTTTTCCATCACTAGTCATATGCAAATTTGGCGCTGATGTACAGCCATTCCTTTACGCTTCTATTTATAAAATATAGGTAATGTAATGCGCTGAAAAATCGTGCCACCAATTAAAACTGAACTACGGATCAAAATGTGGCGGTGATTGTCACCGCGATGACACCTCATTTTGCGGCGGTGACATCGGAAAAGCAGGCTGTGACAATCACTGCATCACCGCCACATTTTATGTCACTGCCCCCCACAGTACCTACTGTTTGGGTAAAAAACAGTAGGGCACGGTAATATACATAGGTATATAAATCCTAAACCTGCCATTGCTTGGAATTGGAACTGCTCAAATTTATTGGGATTTAGGATCAGGATCCGTTTGAACCGTAGCACCATCGTGCATTGCCATAGAAGCCAATAGAAAGGTATGTAAACTGATGGAAAATACAAGGGTATGATAATATAAGAAGAAGTATGGTAAACAAGATTGTCGCAAGTGCACATTTTTGTCAATGTGAAAAGCACAATGTAGCATGAAGCCTTGAGCCGCCTATGCTAGGCGAATAATAAAATCATAAATAGCATGTACAGAAAATGCATTGCAACACTTCTACAGATAGCCAGAGAATGGGGCGACAATTTTGGAGCCGGCTTCAATGAAAGCAGTGTTGAGCAGATAAAGCATGTAATTAGTTATGTTGAACAGCTGTCATGTATCCAGTTTGAAGAATATGACGAGTCCAATGCCCCGCATCATCACGTTCTCATTATCAATGTTAGTATCAAAAACTTAAATGACTATCTATTTGAGGCGACTAATTCTAAAAGTCGACAAGTCCACCAAATGCGATTTTGAGTAAATCACATTTTAAATTTCAGACCCAATTCCAGGCCCGTGGTGCGTGTCCAATTTGGCTCTCTCATGTTTTCCATTAAGTTCCATATGTTGACAATAAAGTGTCAAATTTTCAGCCCATAATCTTAACCTATATGTGAAAAATGGGTTGTCCATAAAATTCCATTTGGTCAGAGCAAAACTGCTTCGGGGAGGGAAATGGACGCGCTCCTTCTTGCACGCGAGACCATTTTTGTTCCCGGGGAAGCCGAGGCTGCCTTATGCTGCGATTACAGCTCGGGCGTAAAATTGACCGGGCGTAAAATTGATTTTTGGGCGTAAAAAAAATTACAGGTGAATGGAATGGCGTTGTAATTTCAGTCAATGAAAGCGCACATGCAGATGTTGCTTGTGTCCAAAGCTCATCAGTTTATTTGAATTGTACTAGAAGTTATGAATTTTGGCGCAAATTTTTTTAATTTTACGCCAGTTACAGCTAGGGTTCAAACGGGACCGCGGTCCCGGTACATGGTTCGGCAAAAAGTCGGGACTGGGGCGGTCCCGGTCCCGGTCCCGACACCCCAGTCCCGGTCCCAGTCCCGGTCCCGACAATTAAAAAAGCCAGTCCCGGTCCCGGTCCCGGTCCCGACCACCCAGTCCCGGTCCCGGTCCCGGAATTTTAGAGCGGTCCTGACAAGGGATTGAAAAAACGTAATTTTCAATTACCTTTTCAAATTTTTTTGCCAGAAATGGCAATTTTCTAAAGACTGTGGGCACATATAAAATTTTTTGGCGCGCGAGCGCGCCAATACCCACCCAATGATTACTATATATTTTTCTGTAATGTAACAGCAGTGTTAGAAAGGTCCCCGACATGATTCTAGTACAAAATATAGGTATATAAAGAAACATAGATAGTAGACGTTGGCACCTACAAATGGCGCCAGCGCCATGGCTCTATTTCTTAACTATAGGGCCAAAATTTATGGTGGGGGGAGCCGCCCCCTCCCCCAATCGCCGGGCTCCGTATAGAATTGAGTGAAGATGGCAATGAAATAGTGCTTGAATAATGTTATAAGTTAAGGCTAATACATTGAGCGTGGTTCTTCACACAGTGGAGGTGTGTGGAACAACATTGGCTGGATATTACGTACCACTAAGGTTCAAACAATACCGCAGTGCCGGTACATGGTCAGCTAATCCCAGACCTGGTCCCGACCCCACAGTCCCGGTCCCGGTCCTGGTCCCGACAATTGAAAAAAGCCAGTCCCTGTCCCGGACCCAGTCCCGACCCCCCAGTCCCGGTCCCGGTCCCGGTCCCGACATTAGAAAATTTCTGGTCCCGGTCCCGGTCCGAAAAACTGGTCCCGTTTGAACCCTAGTTACAGCGCATAATTGGAAAAATTGTGCTAAAATTCATAACTCCCAGTACAATTAAAATAAACTCATGAGCTTTGGACACAAGAAACGTCTGCATCTAAGCTTTCTTTGACTGAAATAACAATGTCGTATCTTTATCCATTCATCGGTCATTAATTTTACGCCAGAAATCAATTTTACGCCCGGTCAATTTTACGCCTGAGCTGTAATCGCAGCATAATGGGAAAACTATGGACTTGTCGCATTTTAGAAATCGGTGTCCACAGTGGACTTATCACATTTCTTGCGTTTTTTCCTATAAAAAAGGATGCGGAGGATGGACTTGTCGACTTTTAGCCTAAAACTAAGTGGACTTGTTGACTTCTTGCCCAATTGTTTTGCATTTTTCCAAAAAATTTCAAATTTGGCACTATGCCATATGGGTATGTGAGGTTACAAAATTCATGGAAAATGATGAAAAATGTGCAGATGTAGCCCCAGATGACGTTTCTGGGCCTAACTCAAAATTTTCATATTGTGGACTTGTCGACTTTTAGAATTGGACGCCTCATTTATAGACTTCAATTTATGAAGCTGATAGCCTCAAAATTTGCAGTCAACAACAACCAACAAAAAATATGCGCAACCTTTAGACCCCATTTACACGGATTTTTTTGTGAGGACTAGACAAAAATAAAACGTTCTATAAGTTGAGTAAAAACGTTCCCTATTTATGAGAAAAAGTGGTCAATAATACATCTTACCTAGGCGAATATGCATGTCAAATTGCACAATCGTGCTTGTAGCTCATGAGTTAAAGGCGTTTGAAAACTTTTGCAGTTGTTGGACAGTTGTCGGACTGTCTCCGACAGCCAACGACAATAGCAAACTTTTTTCGAACGTTATAAATCTTGAGCTACAAGCACGAGTCTGCATTTTGGCCTGCATATTCGCTGCAATTTGGCCTGCGTATTTGACCACGTTTTCTAATGAATATGGAACCTTTTTACTCAACTTATTGAACGTTTTATTGTTGTCGAGTCGTCACAAAAAATCCGTGTAAATGGGGTCTTACAAAAAAGTAATAAAAATATGCTCCTCGTCACTGTACAAACTTTTATGCATAATTTATGCTGTTGTTTGCATGTCCCGGTGCTTTTCGTTGTGCTCCAAATCAATGAATTGAAGGGTTTTGTAATGAAGCAGCTCCTTAGCTTGACTGATTCTTCTCACACAATATGTGCATAACGGACAAAAGTTTTGAAATTTTCCAACTGCAGAGGGAAGATGGGTGTAGCGCGGACACCAATAAGTTCAATGGCACAGTATTTCTCTCCATTGACCCAAGAGAATGCATACATGGTCTCAGACTTAGGTGTCATCAGATTTAGCAGGAGTCATGGTGACAGATTTGACACACGTTTTAAACCATAAGATATTTACATATTATGTATCAGAGTTGTTTAAATGTTTTTACATTTCACCTGCAAAAAGTCATTTAGACCCCTTTCACACCGTTTTTTCTGTGACGACTCCAACAACATGAAAAAGTACAGTAATTCAAGTAAAAAGATCCATATTCATTAGATAAAATCGCCAAGTATACATACCACCTAGCCGTGTATGCATGTCAAATTGCAGATGAATCGTGCTTGTCATTTAAGAGTTACAGACGTTTGAAAAAAAATTTGCCATTGTCAGAGCCCAACAGATGGTGACAATGGCAAAATTTCTTCAAACGTCTATAACTCTCGAACGACAAGCACGATTCATCTGCAATTTGACATGCAAATACGCCTAGGCGGTATGTATACTTGGCCATTTTATCTAATGAATATGGAACTTTTTACTTGAATTATTGAACTTTTTCATGTTGTCCGAGTCGTCACAGAAAAAAGGTGTGAAAGGGGCCTTTTACTCACCGTAAGACCCTGTTTACACAGATTTTTTGTGATGACTCGACAACAATAAAACGTTCAATAAGTTGAGTAAAAACGTTCCATATTCATTAGAAAAAGTGGTCAAGTATACCTTATACCTTAGCAAATATGCAGGCCAAATTGCAGACTCGTGCTTGTAGCTCAAGATTTATAATGTTCGAAAAAAGTTTGCTATTGTCGCTGGCTGTCGGAGACAGTCCGACAACTGTCCGACAACTGCAAAAGTTTTCAAACGCCTTCAACTCATGAGCTACAAGCATGATAGTGCAATTTGACATGCATATTCGCCTAGGTAAGATGCAGGCTGTCCGCGAGATTACCACATTTTCTGTACCATGCCACACCACGCAAATTCTGTTACACAAAAAAATGCAATAACACATACCCCATTTATATTCTTATGCAACGGGAGAGCATCATTGTCTCACACAATGCCCTGTGTGTTAAAGAGAAAATGCTAACATGCTACAGGAGGTCAACTTTTAGATGACCTCTGTACACGGTTTGCTCTCGGTTTGCCGCGAAGCACATCGCGGAGCGTACTTATGTCGCGTGCTCATGCGTCGCAGTGTTATTTCGTCGCAGCGGCTATTAGTCTTTGAGGATTTTTGGCTTGGGGAATCATTGGATACATGTGATTTACAATTTTTTGTCTCACATACAATTTATGAGTATTCATGGATTTATTGAGTAAAAATTTTACTCAAAGATGGTATTTATGTAAGTATATGTAACATATGTGTAAATAATATATGTAAATTGTTATGGTACTGATATTTTAATCAAAATTTATCAGCACTGCGTGTAATTTCGGGGCATTTGAAATGGAGACGTGATGAATTCTGACAATCTGACTTAAGTCATATTGCGACTGCGACGAAATGGCACGCGGTGGATCAGCCCGCGTCATACTACCAGGCGGCAATCTAAATCCACACCCTGTACACACCACACAATAACACGTCTCAAAAATTGTGCCCATTATACAGTGTGGGTCACAAATATTGTTTTGCAAAAAAATACTTTTTGATTTGCATTTGCTGATACATTTTATTTGCAAGTTGAAATTTTGATTTGCATATGGAAATATACACTTTTGCAAATTGAAATTTTACTTTGAATTTTTCAAATTTTGAAAAAACTCATTTAATTAAAATTTTGATTTACAAATACTTGTATGTATTTGTATAGGCAAATTGAAAAATGTAAGATACATCCTTTTCTTTATGTGCATGTAAAACAATTTTACTTTGCAATGAAAATTATGTATGGGAAAAACTTAATTACAGTACAGTGTGGGACACCTGGCATTTGCCCTCTCACTATGCCAACGTGAGAACAGATGTGGCTATCACGTTCCAGAGTGATGCACAACTATTTTGTGGCACGCACAACACGCTGCACAGCTTAATAGTGTGTTGTGCAGTATTGGATACCACATAAAAATTTTGTGTCCGTGAGATGCAGAAATCATTAACCCACATTACTTACCACGCTTGTATACCATGGGGTATACTGTCACGGACAGCCTGGTAAGATGTAAGATTTTCTCATAAATATGGAACATTTTTACTCAACTTATTGAATGTTTTATTTTTGTCAAGTTGTCACAAAAAATCCTTGTAAACGGGGTCTAATGCTTACTTTTTGAAAGTACCCGAGTACACAAAACTTATAAAAAATCAATGGAGAACAAAAAATGACAACACTGAATGTAAACATCTGCAGAGGTTCTCGGGTTTAATATTACCTACATATATAGGTACGTAGATTAAAAAAAATAAAAAATGCTGAAACTAATGGAGAAATGGCAGCGGAATCGATCGCTCAAAATTTCATAGAAAAAAATGCTGTAATCAGACGACGAACGATCGAAAAGTTCAAAATTCAAAAAGTCCAAAAAAGTAGTAAATTTGGGAACATTTTCGAATTTTCAAAATTCTGGAATCCCGCATCCTGAAAAATCTGGTAAAGGCTTTTCAAGTCTCGGAAAATCTTGTTAACTTTCATTTACCACTGTCAAAAGTACATACGATGTGGTATGTCACAGATGCTTTCGCAATCCCATGGAGCCAAAGTAAAGGGTGTATTATTCTTACACTGAATTGACACCCCAGGTGTATCTGGAAATGGTGTTGTTGTCCACGAACTGATGCATGTATTAGGTTTTGCTCATGAACAGGAAAGGGCTGACACCGATGAATTTCTGCATGTGAGCTGTTGACTTTCAGTTTAATGTAAAAGGGGTAAACCATGAATAAGTGCAAGTGGAAGTGGGGAGTTCCATTCCAAAAGTTCACAAGCGCCAAATCCAGAAAAATCGAGTTAAGCATGGATTTGACCGCCACGTATAGTTTTTCACATTTAGAAAAAAAATCAGCGTTATAGTCCAGTTCGTTCCCGAGATACAGTGGCACCGATTTTCAAAAAAATCGCAATTTTCACATCGAGAGCTCACATATCCATGACCAGTCCCCTATGAAAAACAGGACTTTCACATCGAAAATGCATACATCCATCTCAGACCGCCGGAATTTCATATCGAAAATGTACATATCCAAAAAATAGTTTCATTTCCAAAAATGCACGCGTGCTTCGGAGCGGTCGGGAAGAGCTGGCCGGAATTCCCATGCAAAATAAAGTTTCATTTCCAAAAATGCATACGTGAATTTCCAAATCTATTTTGCACTATAAATCAAATATTGATCTGAAAATTTAGGTAGAGGTACTTTTAGACACGGGCTTTGCAGTCGTTTTATTCGTTTTTGCCTACGAATCACCGTTAAGAAGTTATTTAACATTTAATTTCAAATGTTCAGATTTGTTCCCAATTTTGGGTGATTTACAAAATCTCACATAACTCCCTAAATATTTCTCGGCCAACAAAATTTGTGGTTACAAAAATTGTAGAGAAATGTTGGATCTATCTGAAAAGTGCAAGGCAAGTCTTGTCACCCAAACATAGCGCCGTCGGGCCATCGTCAAACTTTAAAATACTCAAGTGCAATTCTCAAATTTTATTTTATATTTAAATCTTCCGAGATTTTTGGAACGCTATCATCGGTGATACATAGTACTCGATTGGGCGGATAGAAATCGAAAGGTCAAACATGTAGATATATTGGAATCGAATACCGGTGTGGCACGGAGCGCGATGGGCCGTAAACGGAAGCAATATATTGTTCACGGGTGAAATGCTTGAAATGCTTGAAACTGATTATGATGTATTTTCCATCATGCAATACGGTAAGTTGCCTCTGCAATATGTAAATATGAAGTAACACACAATTAGGTAGGTATTAAGTCTATGGGTTAATGAAGGAAATCACAAAAAGGGACAAATATGAATTGAAAAACATCTATTTAGTGTCTAACACAGGGGTGTCATGTCAACTATCATGAATTAATTGTCCCTCCTTGGATTACCCCCCCCCCCCTTCAAAATAGGCTGGGGAAATAATAAACCCCACCCCCTCGAAATACCAACCTTCCAGAATGATGTACATCATGTATGCAATGATGTATTTATTAGGTACTGCTAATTTGCATTCCAACTACACATAGACTAGTTTGTGTAGGTATCTACGTTTTTACGTCCAAATATACCGCAAATCCTCGTATAAGAACCCCCCCTCGAATAACTCCCCCCCTCTGAATAAGTCCCCCCTGCTGGCGGGGTGAGGAAAAAATAACTCCCCCCCCCCCTTGAATAACTCCCCCCTCTTAAATAACTCTTACTTCTGATGAAAAGGATACAATACAAAACTATAGAAGAATAGTAGCGACAGCAGATAATAATGTGTATGCAGTGTATACACATTGTTTTGTTGTTGTTGGACAGTGAAATACCTGAATTACACGAGTTTACATGCTGCATCCATACAATGAATTAAGTCCATGTTTCCTGAGGAAATAATAACTCCCCCCTCGAATAACTCCCCCCTTGAACAACTTCCCCCTCCAAAACGTCTGACGAAAAAATAACTCCCCCAGGATTAAGGGTATCCTGTTTCGACACATTTATTACCTGTTTGGGGTACGCAGATGCCTACTGTTTACTACGATCTTTGTGAGAATTTCTGACGAAATAACCCCCCCCCCCTCGAATTAACCTCTCCTCAAATTTTGCTGGCAAAATAATAAACCCCCATTGGAGTATTTCAAGGTAATACGGTATATCATAGACCCTCTCATACTCAACGATGGGTAAGTTCTCCAAAAAAACACACTTTCTGTGTTTTGAGTTTTTCAAAAATGAATACCTGTGTTTTGATTGTGTATTCATTCAAGTGTCAAAAAAGTCCTTAAAAATGTCCACAATGAGGGACATCAACATCACAACACCAGCAACAAAATGCCCAGAAATGACAATTTATGCAGTACTCCAAAATTCTTCAATGGATGTGCACTGTATGGAAGATTACAGAATTGATTTGAACTACAACTATCATATTACCTCGAAATACCCCCATGGGCATTATTATTTCGTCAGAAAGTTTTGTAAGGATCATAGAAAATAGTAGGCATTTACGTACACAAAACAGGTTATAAATGTGTACAAACAGGATATATTTGAAATCAACATCAGTAGTCAGCTACACAACCTAGTACAGTCTATGTGTAGCTGTGATGCAAATTAGCAGTAAATAATAAATACATCATGTACATTGGATACATGATGTACATCATCCCGGAGGGGGGTATTTCGAGGGGGGCGGGGCTTATTATTTCACCAGTCCATTTTGAGGGGAGTTAATTCAAGGGGGGGGGGGTTATTCAATGTAATAAGGTACACTTAAATGTCAAAACTTAAATTGTCAAATCCACCATGAGATGTGCATGCCATCTTTAATTTCTTTTTTGTACCATTATAAAATATGAATACATTATGTACATATTTACATACTATAGATGCTTATCTTATCTTGTTTAGTTTAACTGAATTAATGTGCATTCAACCACTTCGCTGAAAAAAACACAAAAACTCAGAAAACTTATCTGTGTTTCCGTGTTTCTGTGTTTCTGTGTTTCTGTGTTCTCCAAAAAAAAACTCATTTGAGTTTTGAGTTTTTCAAAATTTATGAGTTTCCGTGTTTCTGTGTAGAACAAAAACACAGAAACTCAATGAGTTTCTGTGTTCAATTTCTGTGTTTTTTCCATCGTTGCTCATACTACAGCTGCACAACAAGTAAATACTTATGGGAAAGTATACACAGCTTTCAAGCTGCAACCAAAGGTACAGGATTTTATTGGTTGGTCCGAGAAAGTCACAACCATCAAAAATGAAATGTGCGGAGAGGCAACATTTTTCGACATTCAAATGACGCAATTGTTTTTCACCATTTGTATAATTGTTGATTTATTATAAAAACGGGTTTTTTTTTTAATCCGGCGTTGAAAAAAACTGGGTATTGTAAAAAAACTGTATTCTTTACTACGACCCTTCTCGGAAATTTCTGGTGAAATAATAACCCCCCTCGAATTAACCCCCCTCAAAATTTGCTGACAAATTAAACCCCCATGGGGGTAATTCGAGGTAATGCGGTACCTTTTTGCCATCGCTTACCAAAACGACTACAAAAATTTGAAGAAATGTGTGAAGAAAAATGTTGTTTGACCGTGTACAACATCAGCAAGTTGCCCATATATGGCTATTGGGGTGACGGGGGTGTTGGCCAGGTGCTTGGACTCTCCAGAACTGATATATACGAATTGAATGTGGCATACAATTGCTCAGAAGGTATACTTCGCATACATATTCACGTTTTTTCACAGCAAATAAAAGCAACAACATGAATATTTAGTCACCACTACGCTTTCACAGGCAATTTAGCCCAATGGATAGATGGAATATTTAGAATTGGCGGCGCACAGAATCAACCAGGTACTGTCATTCAGACGAGACTAGGGTTGGCCGATGTTTTTTAAAACGTTTTCTAAAAAACAACGTTTTTTTATTTAAAAAAAACATGACGTCCGAAATGTTTTAAAAAAACACACGTTTTTTTTAAACCCTAGACGAGACATATGCATATGAACTACAGTTTTTCCTCGAAATACCCCCCTCAAAATGGTCACTATGAATTTATAAACCCCCCTCGAAATACCCCCCAAATTTAGTGTATAGACAACGCAAATGACAAAAGCTGCGGTTTGTCATCCGGGCAATGCAGAACACACATAAAAACAATGACTGTATCATGTTAGAACAGTGTATAATCTACATACGTACCGTATTACCTCGAATTATCCCCCCCTTGAATTAACCCCCCCCTCGAATTAACCCCCCCTCAAAATGGGCTCGGGAAATAATAAACCCCCCCTCGAAATACCCCCCCCCCCTTCGGAATGATGTACGTCATGTACATAATAAATACGTCATGTATGCAATGTAAATATTACTGTTAATTTGCATTGCAGGTACACATAGACTAGTTTGTGTAGCTATCTACGTTTTTATGTCCAAATATATCTTGTTTGGACACATTTATTACCTGTTTTGGGTATGCAAATGCCTACTATTTACTACGATCCTTACGAAAATTTCTGACGAAATAATAACCCCCCCCCTCGAATTAACCCCGCTCAAATTTTGCTGGCGAAATAATAAATCCCCATGGGGGTATTTCGAGGTAATACGGTATACCAGTCTATAGAGTCTTGTACATTGCGGTTTTTGTTGCATTTTTCGACGTCTGCGTCAAGCGTTACTGGGATTTCAAAAAAAATTGGCGAAATAATAACCCCCCCTCAAGATTTCCACTGTGAAAAATAAACCCCCCGGGGGGTAATTCGAAGAAATACGGTATGTATACGTAACCGCAGCATCAACTAAACCCGAATGTGCGGACAAGGACAACTGCAGTGGACTGACTTGGCGCGACTGCGCCAGACGGGCGACCATCCTGGCCATCGACTGCCCCTACACGTGCAAAACGTGCAAAGATGACTGAGCTTCACAATCGACTGGGCTTTCGGAAGTTGGATCGGGGCTAAATACACTCGCGGTCAGAATAGTTGAGACGCTCCACCGTCGTCTCATAAGGGAAATTTGTTCAGGTGATATCCGCCTGTGTTCGCGTGCACGTCACTCGTCAACCGCCCAGCGAAAATCGTTGATATTTGAATATAATGTAACTTTATGTCGGGGCTATCGTTAAAATTGATGGCATCTTTCTACGACTGCCCTGACCCAAGATATGGTGGGTTTGAAAAAAAATCAATTTAAAAAAAAAAAAATTGGGTGTTGCCCAGAAAAAAAAAAATTTGCACGTCAATAACTCGTTCATTTGTCGACCGATTGTTGTCAATCAACTTTTAAAATGATCACAAATGATTGGAGAGTTCATTTTGAGGTCAAATCGGTGATGTAAAATGTGCATAGTATATCGATTTGGGCCTGTGGTTGTTGATATGGATAAAAGGCAGAAGTTTGAAGTGCTATAACTTTTGATTGGTAAGATATATCGATCTGATTCTTTCGGTATGGTGTTTCTGTCAATCAAGAGAATATGTTAGCATGTTCAGAATTTTTTATTTATGTTTCATGCTGAAAAACTGGGTTAAATCGGCATACGGAATTCATACATCGCTAATGTGACGTCAAAAATGGAATCTTCAGGTTGTCCCGATCATTGTAAGAGTTGAATGATCCAAATCAGCCCAGATAAGGCTACTACCCCCAAAGACCCCCCCAAAACGCTCAGCTATCTATCTATCTGGAGTGGTTTTTGAGAAATTTTGCCCCAATTTTCGCTCAAAATCGCCAATTTTTGCACCTTTTTATAGTTTTTCACCTTCAAAATTGTGCTCTCCGGCTATATGCATGGTTATATGCCTGTGTTTAGCCATTTTAAACCTACTTTTGACCACTTTTAACTGATTATTAGCGATTTTTTCCCCTCTCGGCCTTCTATGCACTGAAAAAGCCAATATATTTTGCCCCCGCGAGCCCCCCAGAAAATTTTTTCAGCTATCTATCCTTCCGGAGGAGCGATTAGCTATCTATCCAGCCCCCGCAAAGGCCAAAATCTTGGAGACCCCTGGACCCCCCTTATCTAGTGACTGGGGGATTATTCAAGCAAACAAAATTTTTTAGTCACAGTCCCGACCTGAAAACCCAACATACTCGAACAGCATCAAAATTGAGCCAGGGATAAGTAACTGGGAAGCAACAAAAGTGTGGTGAACCCCCAGCCTCTCATTTCTCTATGGTGAAAAGTCTCAACTATTCTGACCGCTAGTGAATATATAGGTAAATATATAGTAGGGACAGAGAACATAAAATTAAATTAAAACAAATAAAGTTTATTGACTCAGACTTCGAAAGTCTAAGTAAGATAAATGGTAACATTGAACATCCATCGACTTCCATTGAACATCCATCCCCTATTTGAGGTTCTAATACATGAGTTTGTGCGACGCTAAGAACAGTCGACTGTAGAATTGTAAAATTGTGGGCTACGCCTCGGAACAGATAGAAAGAAGAAAATAAGAAAAAACACCTATCCTAAATACGTTGTTGCAAGGAATGCGGCAGACAACATTGCCAGTAACACCGGAGAAAAACACTCTAGAACCCCACGACCCGGGTTTGACTGCTCAAAAAAGCGCTTAGCAAACAACAGAAGTAATATTAAAAAAATCAAAGATCAAAAATCATATAAAGCAGGGCCGTATACAGGGGGGGGGGCGGGGGGGCTGCAGCCCCCCCCCCTCCCGGGGCGAGACTAGAAAGTGACCGGAAAATGCGACTTTTTTCAACGTCAGCGTAAAAATTTTTGCGCGCAAGCGCGCATTCTTCACCAGACATATGGTATTATCATCAGATTTGCTCCTTGTGGCCGCAAATCGTTATAAATACACTCGATGTCATGCTTTTTGCTGTTTTGTATGAATATCTACATACAAATACAGTGTTCCATGGCGCTGGCGCCAACGCCAATGGCGCCATGGCGTGGCGCCTACTAATGGCGCCAGCGCCATGGCGCCATTCCGCCACTATGTAGCTAAGATTTTAGGGGGGGGGGCTGAGCCCCCCCCCCCCTCGCCGGCCTCCGTAAACAAGCAGCCCCCCCCGCTCAAAAATCCTGGATACGTCCCTGATATGAAGTGAACTGAATTTTGGCAAAACACTCTTTCTTATTGCTGTTCAAACATGTTTAACATGTTGCTCTTAAACATTTTTGCTTATTTAAGAAATACATTTTCAACTAGCCAGCAGCTTTTTAAAAGATATTACACAACATGAATGGGTATACGGGCTGCTATTTGAATATATAGCTGCCATTTAAAATAATGGCGCCAGGCGCCATTATATGGTGCCATTGAAGGGCGCCATTCCATCATTGATGCATTTATCATTTTGACTTTCCTAAAAAATCGCAGCATTTTCAAAATTTTGAATTTCCGCATTTTCAAAATTTTGAATTTCCGCATTTTCAAAATTTTGAATTTCCGCATTTTCAAATCTTTTTGAAAACACGATCTGAAAACACGATTCTTGTTGTTTTTTCCTCAGAATATTTTTTCTCTGTGAATTTAAACAGAAAATCTTATGACTGTCAATTTTATGCATTTATGAATGCCTATGCCATCATAAGTTATTAAGCATAACTTTTAAATTGGTCTACTTAATAGTATACGCGGCGGACCGCAAAGTATCCGCAGAATCCTACCATAATTTAATGAATATAATATTGTAAAAAGGAAATATTATGATGAAAAACTGTATAATTTTTGGTCCATTATTCAGATGGGTTATGGTAGGTTTCCATACTAAGTGTTCCATTCCATGCTAGGTCCGCCGAGTATAACAAAACTCCGACCGGATGTTCTCGGAAGTGCACTTGAATGCTCAAGATGAATGTTACGTGGAAGGCGCCAGCGCAGATGACTGCGATTATCTGCCCGCAGCACTGACCACAATTATCCCACGCCTCAATGCGCGAAAGTTGTTAAAAGTACCGAACTTTTCAAAGTATACAAAAATTCGAAGTATTTCTTTATTACCCATCACAAGTAGGTACAGAAAACATAAAATAATTTTTTTTACTTTTACTTATGAGTAAACGTGAGTTAAATACTCTTTCCCCAGAAAATGTAAACAAGAGTATTTTTGAGAAATTTTGCTCCAATTTTCACACAAAATCACTAATTTACATATATTTGCCCATTTTCACCTTTAAGTTCTCCGATTTTCAGCTTTTTTTAGTTTTATATGAACTCATACACCCAGTTTTTTTCTATTTTTAAAATATATTTTTAGCATTTTCTCACCGATTTCTCTTTTCCATGCCTTGAAGAGGGGGATGGTCCGGCCGTAAAGTAAACCCGGCCGTAAAGTAGAGGGTGCTACTTTAGTTTTGTACCTAGGACAACGTAAAAATGAGTATAGGTGAAAGCGAGAGTCGTCGCTATCCCTATCCATAGCGAATTCTATAATTTCCAATGTTATTTTATATTCGTGTGAGTGATTTTTTGCTTTTGCACTCAAAAAATCTTCTCAATCACGTTTTCTGTACCCGCGTTCTCACTTTCAAAGTAGGCGAGTAAGTGAGTACCGGTATTTTTTCGGGAGGAAACGTAAACGTATTTACGCAGCACTCGAGTATACGTATTTATCGAGTAATCGTAAATACGTTTGTACAACTATGCCTTACGGCCGGGTTTACTTTACGGCCGAGTTCTCGCCCTTGAAGAGACCTAAACAAACACCTATCTGAAATACATTTTCTAACGCAAATGCAGGTACTTTCAAAAAGTAAACATATACGCGACTAAAGGAACTTTTTTCAGAGGAAACGTAAATGTACTTACTCTGTACTTGTATTGATCATGTAAAAGTAAGTACTTTTTAACAACTATGCAATGCACCACCAACACCGCCGATACTGAATGATTGCTGGTACAAGATGACCTGCCCTGACATTCAGGAACCGTCCATTCTGTCCAAAACTGAGACACAGAGACACCAGAAAATTGGCACGTTTCTCGCCAGACTGGCATCGATGCGTGGCCAATTCGCATATTCAGAACTGGGAGTTTGTTCGCCATCCCTTCTACTGGCGTGCGCTAGTACAGACCACAGATTTACGTGGAAAAGTCTGATGAATGAGAAAAATGCAACGAAGGTGAAACAGATGAACGATGCCCTGAGAATGTTGTGAGTTCAACACGAGAAGATTCGACAATTCTATAAGTGAATATCACCTTTACATGAACACAGGTACTGCCTGAACTTGTACCACGAGACATGCCTCCCGGACAGATGGCCTGAGCACCTATTGTCAAAATACCACTTTGACGCTAATGTCACGTTTGTTATGTTATGCATAAAAAATACGCAGGCATGGCAAAAAATTGCACCATATTTTTTTGATTTATATTATTATTTCGATGAAATACTGAAAATATTTAGTCATACTGTGTGCTTATGGTGTGTCAATCTGTATGCATTGAACTCATGGTGAACTGCATGCTGTTAAATGAATTTCTAATACCGTATCACCTCATTCAAGAAAAAGATTCGCGGCGAACGGGCCTAAAATTCACCAACGAACTATCGTTAATGATTCAACCATGCCAACACAGGTATCACCGTATTTGGCTCACACAATCATTGATTTACGATGAAGTTGGAGACCTGACCTATCATGAATTTCGTAGCACCCATGCAATGTGCTCAGTGGCCAGATTTGCAATGTGCACCATTCATTGCCTGCCCTTATACATGGAGGCAAACAGAAGATACAGACTCAAGAAGGTAGCTACGAGTTGGGCCAAATATAGGATCCTGTTTGTCATACCAATTTTGGTGGCCTAAAAATACAATTTAGAGAATAATTATACAAGGATCTTTCTCACTTTCTCCAGTCCTGATAGCGATCTTGGTTTAATCATAGATGTGGACAATCACAAGGCAATGATGGATGGAGCAAAAGTAAGTTAAACTGAGTCTGGGTGGCATACTTTTCAGCATAATATGATACCAATGAATCTGTGCACAAGCAATGGAGAAATGACATAAATAAATACATGTGTATGTAGTGTGATAGAAACATGCTTTAAAATTGTGATAAACTTATAATTCCCCCAATAGAATAATTCTCCCCTTGGATTCCCCCCCTTAACAATGTCTGATGAAAAATAATTTCACAGCAAATTATTTGGGTAAAATAAAAATATCATAAATACACTTTTGTGACTTTATTGAATTTTAAATACAAAACTCTTCAGAATACATCCAGCAAATACCAATGGTTTGGTGTACCACTCCAGGATGCAACTTCATGTGTCTTGAAACAAAGTGCTACATATGCAGCATGCAACCACATCCTGTCAGTGTCATCAGCTGCATGTTATCTTTGGAACACTGCAAAAATGACAAAATCTTTGCAATTTATGTATTTGACTGTTATTTTTAGTATCTGAAATGTGCAGATGTAATGAGAAGGCGGAAGAAGTAGATCCACATAATAATTATGGCTGGGACATGATGGCGGGGAAGGCAGGGTCATTGGCAGAGTGGCAAATGTATCTGGGCGCACAGGGCAGAGTATTGATGGATCACTGCCCACCTGATAACAACACATGCAACCCACGGGCACTGGCTGCAATGGTCCAGGATATAATCAAGGAGATAAAAACCACGGATAGTATGAGCACCATAGGATTGAAATTGGAGTTGGCAGTGTATTCGAAGAGTATCGTTTCAAAAGTGCATAAGTGCAAAAACAAACAGAAAAATCTAGTTAAGCATGAACCAAATCCATGTAATCCACAAATGATGGGTCTACTTCTAAAAACCAAAAATGACACTTTCACATTCAATGTTCATTTGTCTGAGGTATCAGTAAAGAGTGGACAACCTTTGTGACTGACATAGGCGGTGCTGGGCCAGCGCTGACCTTATAAATGCAATTGTCAAGATCTAAATTTGTGGATAGATTTGGTATGTACTTTTGGAATGAACCTCTCCATTAATCAAATACTCGTTTTCAAGTGCAATACAACAAGCAACACGTCATAGCTCTCTCGCTCAGCCACGACCTTGCAGTGTGGTTGGAACAATGCCAAGCATTCAGGCATAAAGTATGGCATGATCAGACAGGCTTGACATGCAATGTCGGCAATGTCACGAGGATACAATGGAAAGAGTACTTCTCAATGCCATGTGCACTAATCTTCGCCACAAGGTATGGTACATGACTATAAATTTGGAAAAAACCCTAAAATGCTGTAAATATGCTGCTGCTGCTGCAAAGTAGTCGAACATTAATCGATTTGAAGCCAATTGCGGCAGTCATAGGCGGTGTAAGTGCTTGTGCACTTGCTTGTATACCATTTTTCAGCTATTTTACACCTTATTTTAGCGATTTTTCTCCCTTTTCTTTCTTCTATGCCCTGTTAAAGCCTATATATCGAACCACCACAACCCCCCTCAGAAAATTTTTCAGCTATCTATCCCTCTGGAGGAGCGATTTGCTATCTGATTTAGCCAATTTGCAACTTTATCATCACTAGGTATTTTCATCTAGCTATATACATGGTTATATATTTACCTATTTTTAGCATTTATTTTATTTACAGGGGTGGGGCCGGTGGCGGTGGGCATCTTCAGTTAACGCTGGAAAAACGCGATAGCTTGAGCTACGGTTGAGCTATCAGAATGAAAATTTGACACAGTAGAGTAGACTCCATAGAACACCTATACTGAAGTTTTCAACCAAAACGGCCACATATTGGGTGAGTTGTGGAACACACAGTTTGAGTGTAATTTTGTGACTTGGCGTCACCCATAGGATAAATCGAGGGTGGGTTTTTTGGAGATGGGGGGGGGGGTCACCGGTCTTTGGTGTCGTCCCATTCTGTCTTACATCGACCGATTTTGATGCACTTAGAGTATGTTGGGGTTTAGGGTCGGGGCTACGACCAAATGTCTTTGTTTTTCGAATAGTCCCCCAGTCCCGAGATACGGGGGTCTATAAAAAGATGGTCGTTTTACATGGCCGATCCGGTCGATCGCATTTGAAGGTTAATAACTTGACCATTTCTGGATCGATTTGGACAGTTTAACACTTAAAATGATCGGTATAAGCTGTAGATTCCATTTTTGAGGGCGCATTAGATATGTCTAAATTCCTTACGCCGATTTGACTCGGTTTTCAAACGTGAAAAATACATTTTTCTGGACATGCAATTGTATACTTTAAACCACGAGAAGTCGTATACCAAAAGAATGAGTTCAATATCTCTTTCCAATCAAAAGTTAAAGCACTTCAAACTTTTCCCTCCCATCAACATAAATCACCGCATGAAGATCACCATAAATCACCATTTCTGGGCCGATTTTCGTCAATGAACACTTAAAATGATCAGAATAACCTGAAGATTTCATTTTCATTGTCAATTTGGTATCAATATATTCAATCAGATTTCCCATACAATAAAAAATTGTGAATTCTTGTGTGTAATTATCATGATGAAATAATATATCGACAGGGCCGTTTGGCCCTTTGGGCTGTTTGGGTTGCAAACTTCAGAATAGGTGTCCTATGGAGTCTACTCTACTGTGTTAAATTTTCATTGTGATATCTCAACCCTAGCTCAAGCTATCGCGTTTTTCCAGCGTTAACTGAAGATGCCCACCCCTGCCTACAGCAATTTCGAAATTTTTGGCTGGCTGCCAACTTCACATAAGGGCTCCAATAAAAAGGTGTCACAAGGTGAAATTTTGGCTAATGTGAATGTCACAAGCGCAAATTAGGACCTTGCGCCGCCTATAGCGGCAGTGCACAACAATAAAAATCACAATAATGCAAGCATGCAGACTGCGACGGGACATTTGGGGACGCACGCTGACCCCATTCATAGCAGACCTCCTGGCGCAACGATGCAAAATCCTGGCCCCGGACATGCTAACGAGACTGGAGCCAGATCTCAATAGATAGTTAGTAATGATGGCTAACCCTCTGGAAGGAAGTGTTTTAATTTTAAGTGTCTTTTTAAAATAACCTTTTGAATTTTTTCGAAACCTAGTTTTCGAATCTTTTTGGTGTACTGTACAAATTTTCGAATTTTTTTCTATGTAATTATGGCATTTTCGAAATTTTCTTGTGAATTTTGTATTCATTTTCATGTTATGCGGCCTTCGAAGCTGTTACCGCGGACACATCTGCTCATTTTTTGTTTTGCTGCTTTCAAGCTGGCCGATTTTTTTTTTTTGGGGGGGGGGGGGGGGGGGTTCGTTGGATAGTAACCAAAACTTGTGCCACTTCAAATTTTGACAAAAAAATGACGCCTCAAATGAAACACGCAGCTGCGACATGGATAAACTGGGAAATGTCGCGCAAGTAGAGCTCCAAATCCACAAATTTAACATTGAAGCGGGTGTGGATGGTGACCAATTGCCCAGCGTTGCGCAAACCAGAGCAAGCATCGTTGGATGTCCCATTGAGGATGCACCTTGCGAACCGGATTAACAGGAGTAGAAAATAGATATACCGTATTACCTCGAATTATCCCCCCCCCCTTGAATTAACCCCCCCCTCGAATTAACCCCCCCTCAAAATGAGCTGGGGAAATAATAAACCCCCCCCTCGAAATACCCCCCCCCTTCGGAATGATGTACGTCATGTACATAATAAATACGTTATGTACGCAATGTACATGATGTATATCAGCATTGCAGCTACACATAGACTAGTTTATGTAGTTATTATGTCCAAATATATCCTGTTTGGACACATTTATTACCTGTTTTGGGTATGCAAATGCCTACTATTTACTACGATTCTTACGAAAATTTCTGACGAAATAATAAAACCCCCCCTCGAATAAACCCCCCCTCGAATTAACCCCCCCTCAAATTTTGCTGGCGAAATAATAAACCCCCATGGGGGTATTTCGAGGTAATACGGTAGATTTTTTAGATCACTGTAATCGGTTTGTGTGACAAACAGTCATTCGTCATGGTGTTATGGTAAATAAATTGATAATAGGCACTAAAAAAATTAGCGGGGCTAACCAAACCACACCTTCGGTCCGGTTTCACACGGTAATCCACACTTTCACACATTATTAGTAACATACATTGTTACGGACATCGAATATCAATTGACTCGAGAAAAAATAGTTGGGAAGCAAAGCTGTCGCCACTAACGATGGCAAACCCTCCAAAAAAAAGTATTTAAATTTTTAAGTGTTTTTTTCCAAAATGAATTTTTGAATTTTCGAATTTTTCCTGAAATGAATTTTCGAATTTCGAATTTAATTTTCGAATTTTTGAATTTTTTAATCTTTTTTGGCAATTTTCGAATTTTTTTTGGCTATTTTTCGAATTTTTTCAAATAATTTTCAATTTTTTTTTGTAAAAATATTGAATCTGAAGTTTTAAATGAAGAATTTGGACTGTTTTGGAAGTGGCTATACTTGGCAGATGTGATACTCTACAAATAGATATGATTTATGTCTTTGGCTGGCAGACAGCCAACCGAAAACTTGTGAACCGACTCCCCACTCCACTCCACTTCATCCCAACTTTGAACCGGTTCAGTGAGCCATAAGTTCACTGCCAACTGCAGTTATGATGTCATGATGGAGTGTTACCTCCAGAAAAATGTACAGTGTAATGTTGCCCGAGTATAGCGCACTGAGCGTACTCAGTGCATACAGTGCTTACTTCACAAGATACAGGTAAATACTTCTCAAACCACTCTTCTTTGATAATCTCTTTGATCACATCTCTTTTACTTATAAATATGTGCAGTTCCTATGGGCCCTCCCAGACACCTGTAAAATGCTCTGTAAAATGTCAAATGTTATGCTGTCAAATGTTATGCAAAGTGTCTAAAGTCATGGAAATGCTGTGGAAAATTGCAAATATGTTAACCATTTTCCCAGGCATTTTAATAACTTTTGACACTTGCATGACATTCCACATTTTACAGGGCATTTTACATTTCAACGTTTTTGGACATTTTTTTGTTTTGTTTCGCTTTTTCATACGCACCGCGTACCAATTGTCAATTTATTGAGCACGTTGAACTTAAGATTACGTTTGGTTGCCTTGAATTCCCTGAAAAATTTGAAAAGTATTTTCAAATTTTTGAATTTTTGAATTTTCGAATTTTTTGAAAAATAAATCGATTTTTAAGTGTTTTTTCTAGGGGTGAAATAAAAATTCGAAAATTATGAAAAAATTCGAAAATGTTTTCGAATTTTCGAATCTTTTTTTGCCATCGTTAGTCGCCACTTGTTTCCGTACCAGTGTCTCTGTGATCAGTATGAATTGTCAGAAAATAAGGTACCGTATTTAATCGAAATACCCCCCCCCCTCGAAATACCCCCCCCCCTCGTTTGACCCCCCCCCCTCTCGAGACCACTATGAAACAATCACCCCCCCCCCCTCGAAATACCCCCCCCCCAAATTGAGTGTAAAGAGAACGTACATCACAAATATAGCAGTTTTTGTTCTGCGTAGTGCAGAACACACGTTAAAACAATGTCGGAATCACGTTAGAACAGTGTACATACCATCTACATACTAATATTAGTCTACAGAACCTTATAAATGGCGGTTTTTGTTGCATTTTTCGACGTCTGCGTACGTTTCAGACGACAATTTCGTACTTGGTTTTCAAAAATTTTCTTGTGAAATAATAACCCCCCCCTCGAAATACCCCCCCCCCTCGTTTGATCCCCCCCCCCCTCTCGGGACCACTATGAAACAATCACCCCCCGGGGGGTATTTCGAGGAAATACGGTAAGGACTTGTGTTAGGAAGTTGTTGTGGGGTTATGTCACTGATTTTGCGTTGGATATAAGGTTGATCGACAGTGTGACTGCCTAGCTTCACTAGATATATTTTTTCGACGGGATTGATAAAGGATGTAGGTAAATTTTTTTTGACAGTATAGGTGTGATAGTATATAATACTCTGCGAAATTGGAACAAAGGTATGAAGCGATATTTATCCCACTAGCTATTTGTATTGTTGCGGTGATGGATGATAAAACACAAAGGTTATGAATGCATTGAAGCAATAATGTCAATACTAATGATAGTGAGTACCAACTGGAGCATAATTTTCATACGTGTGACTCCTCTCCTACCCATCCAAATGAGGGGGTCATTTCAGGGGAGAAGTTATTTTTCCACACTCGCCACTCGAGTAACAGGTCTTGGAGTGGGAGTTATTCGAGGATATACGTATTATCATTAGCAATTCTAATGGTCTAAAATTCTGTTTACATCAATATGAATGGCCCTATGGCATGATCCTGTTGTTAGCCCTATGTTAGCCCTATGGCATGATCCTGATGGATAAATGCGACAATCCGCTGTTTACACGGGACAACGAACGGACGCAAGGCAAAAGTCAAACCAATGCGTCTGCTTCCGAACGGAGAATTTCCATCGATTTTTTTTTTTTTTACAAAAGTAAATATGTATGGCAGTGTAGAATACCGCAAATACCGACCGAAGATTGGAGACAATCCCGCTGGTAGTGATGTAAAAAGTGTAAGGACGTTAGCGCCATGGCGCTATTCCGATCCCAACCCCAGCGCCAAGCGCCAATGGCGCCGCAGCAAAATAGCACCAAGCGCCAGAAGCGCCAGCTTTTTGCTTTTGTGCCAAGCGCCAGTGGCAGCAGGCATTTTGGCATTCCTGGCGCCGGGCAAGACTAGCGCCATCGCGCTTTTTATGGGCATGGCGCCAGAACAAGATAGCGCAAAGGCCAATGGCGCTACAACAAGGTAGCACCAAGCGCCACGGCGCTTTTACATCACTACCCGCTGGTTCTTTCTTATTTTTCAATGACCTGTGAAAGTCCCACCATGAATCCCATCAACTTTGTTCATCCGAATCACTGCAACAGCTAGGAAACCCGGAGAAGTGTAATCGTGCCAACAAAATACCAGTGAAAAATTGAAAAAATGAATATATTTACGTTAATAATCTTAGCAAATAGCTTTGCGTTTTTCAATTTTGCTGACAGAGCAGCCTCATCACGCCAGGGGAACAGGCGAAAAGTATACCAGAAGCACATAATGACTTTGTGCAGGAGTAAAATGATTGTGGAAAACACCGCGATCCGGCAGATATGTCGCAGGTAGAAACTCATTCACACGTAAATAGTGATGGTAAAAACGGAGGGACATTGGCGCCAGATGCCAAAAGTGCCATGGTGCTTTTCCGAACCCCAACGCCAAGCACCAATGGCGCCAGGGCAAAACGGCGCCAAGCGCCAGAAGCACCGTGGCGCTTTTGCTTTGGCGCTAGCGCAGGCATTTTGTTCCCAGCGCCAGGAAAAAATAGCGTTAAGCGCCAAAAGCGCCATGGCGCTTTTTATGGGTGTGGGTTTAAGCGCCAATGACGCGACAGGAAAATGCCGCAAAGCTCCATTGCGTTTTTCCATCACAACACGTAAGTGTACACTAGGGTGTCAAAAAATTTTTTTATGGAAAACGGAAATGGAAACGGAAAAAAAATTTTCAGCAGCCAGAAAACGGAAAAAAATTTGCACTTGGCGGAAAACAGAGAAAAAATTTCAGCGGCCGGAAAATGGAAAAAGGCGCCGGAAAAACGGAAACGGAAAAAAATGAAATTTGCATGGAAATGGACAAAATTGGTGAAATTTTGCTGGAAAATGGATAAAATTTGCTGAAGTTTTGCTGGAAGTGGAAAAAATTTGCAGAAATTTTGCTGGAAACAGAAAAAATTGACAATCTGCATAATTGACACATAATTGACAATTTGTATGAATGTTTACCAGTTTGGCTAGAACAGAAAACAGAAAGTTGAGCCATAAAAATGTAACATGAGGCAGAAAAATGGAAAATTGAGGCGGGAAATGGAAAAAGGTGGAAAAACTGGAAATTGATGCGGAAAACGAAAAAAAGGCATAAAAACTGAAAATGTAGCTGGAAAACGGAAAATGAGCCGGAAAAACGGAAACGGAAAAAAGTGGCTGGAAAACGGAACGGAAAAAATTTCAGCAGCTGGAAAACGGAAAAAATTTGCCTGCGGAAAACAGAAATGGAAAATGGAAATTTGACACCCTAGTCTACACCCCAAAAGAGCTCAAAACGGGGCAACTACGTAGAGTGCAGAGGAGCGGGCTGTGGGCGCGGGCATCGCTGCAGCTGTGCGGGCGGCTGGCGCTGCGGCGGGGCACTGCGAGCAGACACTCGCGGCGCTGCCTCGCGCTGCACCCGCAACTGCGCGCCAAGCTCGCCGAGCTCACAAAGTTGCAGCTGCACTTAAACTTACTGTTCGCCTTCCCCAGCAACTTGAAATTGCATGATCATTGTTCAGAAGACGAATGCATCACTGCAAACGGATCGTGAGTGCTGCACGCAGAAGGAAGTCCTCACCATTGACAAGGGCATTAAAGCGATGTCTGCGAGAGCATCCAGATCTAAAAACGTGGCTCCGACAAGACACAAAGTTAACATAATCCGCTTTATATATTAGTGAAATGGGTAAGGCAAGAGGTAAGTATTTAAATCGTATTGTCATTTCAGCGCCACCAGGCACGTGACCGAATGCGCTAAAATCATGATGAACGAGGGCAACTGTGAGCAAAAGTGGGTGTCCAAAAATTGTAAAGTGTCAAAAATTTTAAGTATAAATGTATATATAGTTCACTTAATGAATTTATGTAGAGGGTTGTTTACACTTCCGAGCTTACAATAATTTAAACATTTCAGTTCTACTTCGACGATGGTTTTGGGCGATTCGGTGGGCGAACGTGGCGTTGACGTTTTCGGCTACGTCGCTGCGCTACGTTGGCAACGTGGCAACGTGCATTTCCGTTTTTCCGGTGCCCCATTGTGTTATGTGTGTTTTTTCTGGCCAAGGAAAGGATTGGAGGTATTGAGGATCTGATACAAAGTTGACGCTGTGATGTAAATAGTTGTTTTTATTTGTTTAAGATTTTTTTTTAATTAGGTAGTTTTTTTTTAAGAAAGTGAGACAAGTGAATTGGCAATAATTCTTAATTGTGACAGTTTAATTTAAAAGTAATTTTTTTTTTACTAGCGGTTTTGGATTGCATAACAAAGTTTCAGTTATTTTCTCTAAGTAAAAAGAGTGACGCTGCAGTTACGTGTCGTAGTGCGTGAATGGTCAGTGATAACTGAGGGCACATAGGTTGAATTTTGACTAACTCTCGTTGCATTTTTTTTACGTGAGGGTCGCGGCTATTGATCTAGTATGTACTGTGCATTCCTGCATTTCCGGATTGGAAAACAAAAAGTTAATTTACAAGCGATTTTACAAAGGTACACTGATTATAGAGGTGCGATGATGATTGGTGTTGAAAATGAGAGGTAATTAAAAGAATCGAGTCTAACTCGACAGGCATGATCGCATGTCTAAATGCCTACTCCCTTGGCTTGTTGTGAGAACAGCCCAGTCCGCCGATCTCATCGAAACAAGCACCCATACAGTGACAAGTGTACCTATTTTTGAGTGAGTTGAGCAGTTCGGTATTTTCGGGGTGTGGTTTTTGCACAGTGCGTATGGGATCAAAAAGCCGTGGCTGACTAATTAACATTCTGGTAGCAGAATGAGTGGTGTAGCAGCGAGAGTGGTCATATTCGTGATAAGTGCCTTCGGTAGTTAATGGCTGTTGCGTTTCGGCATGTGGCAGTGGATTCACTTGAGCTTGTTTTTTGTTGTTGTTTTAAAACTTCAAAAAGTCATGCAATCTAAACATGCATTTAAGTTACAAAGATTGAAATTTATAAACTTTCAAGTTGCCAATCATTTGCGTTCGTATTTCTGTTAAGCGTTATACCGACTTCATATTCATTTTAACTTTAGGTTTGGTAGGGAATAGGTAAAACTCGAGTATGTTAATTTTTATTTGATTTTACGTTTGCAACTTCGCTATTTTTTTTATCTACCTAATCCTAGATTGATTTTTTTGTATTTCCCTTTCCCCTAGAGAACTGATAACTTGACATTTGGATATTTAGGAATTTATGCAAATTTCGTGGTTGATCTTTATTATACAAAGAGATGAAATAATAAGCCGCTTGTTTTTCCTGTTTTTTTCCCCGAATATTTTGATAAGTGTAAAGGTGATTTGATTTGAGTGCGTATTTGTTTAATCACTCTGATAGAATTTTCGCTAAGAGTCTTTAAAAAGGTACCGTAATTCATTTTTTCCTTGACAGTCAGTGTGAAAGTTAATTCCATTCGCCTTACCGGTATCCTAATCTTATCATGGATTATCCCACTTACGACATTTTTTCGTTGTGCATTAATAATACGTGTGCTTCTTACGCTTTGGATATCAACGTCATTTTCGTTTATTATACGCTCTTTTTGCTGATGGGATTACTGTTCGCGTGTCTATTTGTTTCGCTAATTGCTGTGTGTTTCCCCGTTCGTGGAGGTGGTTTTGGGATTTCGGTAGAGTTCGCTGAGTAAAATTTGAATCGCCCGCCATTTTTTCGCGCTAAAACAAGTTTTTACAGTATCTCGTGTGTTTTTCCTGTTCTTTTTATTCTTGTCGCATTCGTTCATTTTCTTATTTTTCTATTTTTATCCTCGTTCTTGTTCCCAACCCGATTTTTGGCGCGTGAATTCTTTGTGTTTTTGTGTAGTTGATCGACGTATCCTGTAAACTGACGCCGTGAATAATTTTAGGTATGCCCGTTTTAAAATTCCGTGTGTCTGTAAAGTCGTTTGTAAGCATGCTTCTCGTGGTATGTGGAAGTGTTGTCTGGACTTGGCTTATGTTGTTGCGTATAAAAGCGTACCGTAATTTAGAGTAGGGGTCGATTCAGTCGAAATTGCTTCGGTTTCATTTTCTTGGAGTTTTTTCGAAGGTTTTGTGCCGCTGGTTAGAAACTCGCTCTCAGTGTGTTCCCTGTGTCCTATCTAAATGTGTGAATTCTGAATCTAAACAATCGCCTAAAATAAACTCTCTTCTAAAAACTTCGGACCCCTTGGTGTAAATCAGACATTCAACTAATTGCTGGTGCGTTGATAAAAACGCCATTCGCTAAAAAGCTAACTTAATTGACGTAGCGTACACCTGTGATATTCACTTCGGTGAATTCACCATTGTGCGTTGCGAATTCAATCGGTAGTCGCTTTTCCGTTGCCTTACTTTGTCGCTCATCCAACGAGTAGGTGTGAGATCGGTAAAACTTGGCAGTTTGCCATAGTGGAATTTGGTTGAGTAAAAAGTAGCCGGTGAAAATTCATGACAACTGGTAGCAGCGAGTGGTTTGTTTAATATTCCCAGTGAGTTCAGGCGACTGATCACCGTTTGACAATCGCTGGTGAGAACAAACGAACCACCGCCCGGCTGGAGGAACGGAAGGCTACCCGATCGACGCAACCGATAAGCACGGATATTTTTGTTTTGGGACGCGAAACTGACGAAATTATTAGTGGGCAAAAAAGGGAAAAGCGGAAAAGTAAGAAAAAATCGAAATCGGTTCAGTTCAGTACGGACGCGCACTGTTCTGAACCGGGAACCGCTGAGTTGAGTGACGAACCTAACGACTTTGACGTCAACTGCTGGGTGGACGCGGAAGGACCGGTCCCTGAAAGAGGTGCGGAGGAGTCATTCCCGACCTGTGAGCAAGGCAAGCCAAGTGCGGGTGCGGAGGTGCCATTCCCGACCGTAGGGCAAAGTAAGTTAGGGCACCGAAGCGCGAGTGCCGGGTACCGAAGCGCGAGTGCCCAGTCGTCGAGTGAGTGTGTGTTTTTCCGGTATTCTACCTTGAGTATGGCGCATGCGAGCGGTAGTGGTGTGAACACGGGTCCCGATGTGGTGCAATTGTTGATTCAAGCGAAAAATTTGACTTTGAATCAAATTAATTCGTCGATAGTGGGGAATTCGGTTCAGGGGTCAGAATGGAACCTTAGTCAGGTTGTGACTCAAACGGTGAGTATTGCCGCTTATTTGTATAATCAGCGACCCATGAGTTCTTTGGAAAATGGGAACATGAGTGATAATGACGAAAAATTAGTGTCATTAGTAAAGTTAGGTGTTGACTGCTATAATTTGCGAAATGATGTGAGTCAAATTGCGGACGCGATTAATGCATTTGCTGAGTATATTCATTTAGAAAAGCCTGATATGCAAGCGATTAATTCCATAATTAGCGCTGTTTCTAATTCGGGAGGGTGCTCTACCGCTACCACACCACCTATACCTGCTGTGAGTATGATTGCTACTAGTAGGGAGGGTTATGCTGCTGCCATGACCGCGCTTACTGGACAGGTGATACCATTTAAGGGGCGCGCTGATGATAAATTTGCTGATTGGCGTAAAAATTGGGACGCAGTTTGTGAGGCGTTGCAAATTCCGACGGATGAGCGAAAATCGCTGCTTCCGGTTTATTTGCGTGACAGCGCGCGTTCGATTTACATGTCGCATAAGAGTGAATTGATTAATTTAGATTATGAGGAGTTTATGGACACTTTGGAACGTTATTATACTAACCCCATTTCGGAGCATCATGCGCAAAGGGAAGTGATTAGTAGTGAGCAGGGCGAAGATGAAGATGTGTTAAATTGGTCAGTGCGGCTGGAGAAAATTATAAAACGCGCTTTCCCGAAACTTTCAAAAATTGAACGCGAAAAGATGGCTGTGGCGAAATTTGTCAGTGGATTGTATCCTGACATCCGTAGGAATGTATCCATTACTGCTGGGGCTAAGTTTCAAGACGTAGTCAATAATGCGCGCACGCAAGAAAGTTTTCTGGAAATTGATAAGGACAAAGTGGGTGGTAAGAAAAAGTCAAAATCCAACGCTGAATTAGTTTCAGAAGCCACCAATTCGGTAATCGAGCGAATTTTTGCTTTAGGGGGTGCGGGAGCTTTCGGAAATTCCCCGCCCGTTCCGGCGGCGGCGGAAAATCCAAAGTTTGAGGAACAGCGAGTGAAATTGGAAGAACTTTCTAGGCAGTTAGAGGATAAGGATAAGCGTTTAGTTGACTTGGAAAAGCAATTGATAGGTAACAATGCTGCGAAACCAGTTTCCAAATTTAGGCCGCGTAAATTTGATGAGGGTTGTTATGAATGTGGGGCAGATGATCACTTTCGCTCTGATTGTCCTAAATTGACAGAAGAGGAAAGAGCGCGCTTTAGAAATTTTCGGCGCGGGCCGCCGCAGCGACCGATGAATAACTTCAGAGGTCCAGCGAATATGATGCGCTCTGCACAGCAACCTGTATATTCCATGCAAGCGCCGCCTTACCTGTATTATCCCCCTCCCGCGCAAGTGTCAACTACTAGTTGGTCTCCAGTGCAACAAGTTCAATCATCGCAAATGGCCATTGCGGCCCCTCCGTCAACTGAATTGACTGCGTTAAATCCGACGCGCGTGTCTGCGAACTCAGTGAATCATGCACGCAGCGTGCAAGAAAGTAAGGAATATGTGCGCATGATTAGGGTTGTACCGGGTCTTGAAAGTTCAGATGAGGAAGCAGAGGATCCATGCAATCCGCCTGAAATAACGCCGCAAGAACATCAATTCATGCTCGAGAGAGAGGCTTGGATTATGCCTTGGGTTTATGCGCGTTCGTTAGATAGCATGATTTTTCGAACAAAGTGGTGGGCTCAATTGCAACACATGGGTTTGCAGGGGTTGAATATAAGCGGGTTTTGCGAGCATGCTGATGAGCATCCGCATGATGACCCTGAGGACACGTTGACGTACGTTAAGTTAGAAGCGCTGCTAGAATTGACCATGCATACATTTATGTGTGAACCGCCGGACATTAGTTTGTCGCGAACGTCATCTGACTCTGAATTGTATGTGTTGTCCGATTATTGTGAAGCGAGCGTGCCGACTTTGTACCGAACGTGGTCGGAACCGAGTATGTTGCCCAGTGTGTTGAACCGTGTGTTTTTCCTGTGCTGTCTATTTACGTTTTTTGCAAGTGCTGACGCCCTGGGTGTTCCAAGTGGTGGCGTTGTTAAGAAAAAAGGAGTGTCAGATGAGTGGATTTTGACCGTGCGAAATTTTCTTGAGGGATTTATCGCTGGAATGTGCACTTCCGTGTTTTTGAGATATATTTTGCCCGCTTTGTGTGAACTGGTGTTGTATTTAATGTTCACAGTGTGTGATTGGATAAAAATGAGAGTGTTGCGGGTTCAATTAAATCGCATGTTAGCGATAGAAAATAGGCGCAATCCTGCAAGGGGTGCGACCCCCGTGACACCGCCGCAAAGGTTAAATCCAGTTAGTGCTGACAGTTCAGGGTATGGCGCCGATATTGAAGAAACGCCAGTGAGTAGATTTAAGCGTTTGCCGCCGCTGCGCGTTCCTAAAGGTTCTGCCGTCATGGAAAAGGTGAATGTAGTCACGCTGACCAGTGAAGAAATTGCGAACATCAAAAGTATTACGGCTAAGCGTAAAGAACTCGAGCCAATTTACTATAGTCCGTCGATTACGGTAGAAATTGAGGGGAATGAATACAAAAGGTGCCTGTTGGACACAGGTGCGATGAGGTCATTGTGCAGCCCGCTGGTGTTGGCTAGGCATCGAAATAATTGCATAGCGTTTGATGAGGTCACGCCTGTGGGGGGATTGCAAAGCGCGTCTCAATGCAAATTGCAAATTGAGGGTCAGTTGGAACTTCAAGTGATGATTACCGGGAAAGCGTTTTCTATTGTATTTCAGGTGATTAGCGGTTTGTCGGACGACATTTTATTAGGCGCTGATGTATTGAGGCATATGGTTATTGATATGCCTGCGCGTGAGTTGCGAATTGAGAGTGGCGATGCGCGTAAAAAGTTGACTGTGCCTTTTGACAACCCGTCGCCTGTAGTGCAAGAACGGCATATTTATGCAGTTGTGACTGAACCGACTGAAATTAAGCCGCGGCATGAAACGATAATTAGTGCGAAATTATCTGAACCAATTGATGAATTGACGTTTGCGATTGAGCCTTTGAACGAATTTCATGTAAAAACGGGTGTGTTTGCAGCTAATGCTGTTTATGAAAGCGCGAGTGAATTATTTCCGGTGAGGTGTGTTAATGTGACTGAGGTGCCAGTAAAGTTGCAGGTGGGCCAGAAAATTGCCATCGTAGAGCCAGTGGAGTGTGTTTTACAAGTGCGACGAGGTGATCCGCCTGCTGAGTGGGTGCGAGAGTGCCGCGAGCGTGATATGAGTTTTACCGATACTATACTTGAAGCTAGTGAGGAAAAAGTACCAACGAAGGGCACTGTACCTTCAAAAGCGGCGAATACGACTATGAAAGTGGTTTGTGCCGATGGGAGAGAAATGGATTTTGAAGTACCAGTTGAATTGGACGAAATTAAGCGCCAGCAATTAAAAGAGTTAATTTTGACTCATCAGGATGCTTTCGCCAGGGATAAGTATGATTTGGGATACAGTGAATTGGTTGATTATCGACTTCAGTTGACTAGTAAAATTCCGGTCGCGTGTCGAATGTATAGGTTGAGTTTGGATGACCAACAGTACTTGGAAAAGCATTTAAGTTGCCTGCTTGAGCATGACGTCATTGAACACAGTACGAGTCCGTACTGCGCGCCGACATTAGTTGTTACTAAGCCGGATGGTGCTAAGCGCATGGTGATAGATTATCGACGATTAAATGCAGTAGTTCACGCTCCCCAATTTCCGCTGCCCAGATTAGACGATACAATAGAGTCATTGCACAGTTGCAAATACTTTTAGCAGTGTCGATATCAATCAAGCGTTTTACAACATTGCGCTGCATCCGGATGATAGACATATTACGTCGTTTCGTAATTGTTTTGGTCAATTTCAGATGAAACGCTTGCCGATGGGATTAAAGTGTTCCCCGGCTTTAGCGCAGCGCTGTTTTGAAGTTACAATGGCTGGATTATTGCATCGAAATGTGTTGGTATATATAGATGATTTGCTCATTTACAGTAGGTCATGGGAAGATCATTTGAGTGATATAAGTCAGGTTTTGTCGCGTTTGATAAGTAGCAGTTTTAAAATACACCCGAAAAAGTGTTTTTTCGCGCGCACAACTGCTGTTAAATTCCTGGGTTATATGGTAGGGCGTGAAGGGATTTGTATACCAGATGATAAACGAAAGTATTTGAGTGACTGGCCGCTACCTGTGTGTGTGCGTGAAGTTAAAGCGTTTTTGGGTGCCGTTGGGTTTTTCCGGAGATTAATTCATAAATGTGCTGAATATGCCGCTCCTTTGTCTAATTTAACTCGAACAAAAACTGAATTAGGAACTGAAAAGTATAGCGGAAGTACTCCCGTAGATTTAAATGCGAACCCCGCCGCTTTGGAAGCTTTTAATAAGTTGAAGGTGATGGTGGCTGAAAGTCCCTGCATACAGTATCCTGATCCCAGTAAACCGTTCATAATTATTACCGATGCTTCTAAAGTTGCATTAGCTGGCATTTTAGTACAACGCGCTGAACCTGCCGCCGCTTTGCATGCGTGTTCATTTTATAGTCGAAAACTTTCTGAAGCGCAATCCCGATGGCCTGCAATTACGCAAGAAGCATGTGCTATTTTTGAGAGCATACGCAATTGGCATTGTTATTTAGCGGGCCGGCCGTTTGAAGTTTGGACTGATGCGAAAAGTATTTCATGGGTGAAAAATCCAAATTTGGAAACCCATCCCCATACGGGTTTGCACCGATTTGCGCTTGCTATTCAATCATATCAAGTTACTTTTAAGCATTTGCGTGGGAAAAGTAACGAATTGGCTGATGCTTTGTCGCGCCGGCGTGATGCACCCGTTGAATTTGATGAGCGTGTTAATTTGGACGAAGCGTTTGAAGAATATGCATTTGATATACCTGTTGATGAATTGGCGAGAATTTTGACTGAGGAAATGGCGTTGTTAACATCTGAGGAACATTTGGCTTGTCAAGCGGTAGCTAAGGCCATGGCGCGATTGGCTTCTGCTCAAAATTGGCTGAAACATGCGAAAATGAAGTCTTTGGAACCGTCAGTTACGGTAGCTACTGAACTGCCAGTGGCAAGCGTTGCTACTGTGCGGGCGCCGCATCCAATGACAATGCGCGTGCGAAGTAAAAAGAAGGTGGAGTCCAATTCTGAAAATGCTTTGAAATCGCCGCCCAAAAGTGACGATGCGTCTAAATTAATGGCTGGTGGCCGCCGTTCTGTTCAATTAATTAAGAAACCGGAAAAACTCGATGCTTTACCTCCTCCCATTACTCCAATTGAAGAGTTGTCGCGTTTGCAAAAAGAAGAACCGTATATAATTACAATTCGTCGTATGTGCGAGGAATCTACTTTGCGTAGGGCCCCACCGTTTTTCATTGATCAATTTGATGTTGTCAGGCGTGATGCTGAACCGTCAATATTAGTGGGTGAAAGGAAATACGACCCTGCGTGCATTCCCCAGTCACTAGTTGTCACTGTGTTAGAATTGGCTCATAATCATCCCACTGCTGGACATTTAGGTGTGATGAAAACGTTTGAAAGATTGCGCGAATTTGCTTGGTTTACAAATATGCGTCCAGAATGCGCTAGATGGGTTTCTACTTGCCCTTCGTGCAACGCGAAGAAAGGATTGCGCCGCTCAATGAAAACTCAAATTCAGAGCCGGAAAATCGCTAAGTTTCCTGGTGATTTTATTGCGATTGATGCAGTAGGACCATTGCCAATTACCGAAAAAAGGAATGTGCATGTATTGGTATTTGTGGATCAATGTACGCGTTTTGGTTTAGCAGTGCCTGTTCCTAATTTGAAGCAAGATACTGTGGCTATTGCGTTTTTGCAACATGTGTTACCGATTTTTGGTGTGCCCGCTGTAATCTTATCCGACAATGCACCAAGCTTCATTGGCGGCATTTTTGCGGAATTGCTACGTTATCTAAATACAGTACAGCATAAGTGTTTCAATTACACGCCAAAAGGAAATGGTTTGGTTGAGCGCAGGAATGGCGTCTTAATGGAAATAATTTCGCATTATGTGAATGGCTCGCATTCGGATTGGGACAAACACTTAGGCGCCGCTGTCTATGCGTATAATACGTCTATGCACCCCTCTATGAAAGTAACACCATATGCGTTGCTATTTGGATCAAATTCTCCGTCACTTTGGGAACGTATGATCGAGCCGACGGGAAATGGCACCGATAAGACCGATAAGCCGACGGCGTACAGTCCTTTTGTGTCAAATTTAGACGCGCGACTTTCGGACGTCCGCACGGCCGCGCATTCGGCTTTACAGCGCGCGCAAGAAAAAGAGTGTTTTTATGCAAATCGCAGTGCGCGCCGCTTGAATTTGAAGCCCGGTCAATCAGTTCGTGTTTATTCGCCCCGAATTCTTCGAAAGTTAGGTCGCGTTAAGAAATTCACGCATCATTATATTGGCCCGTATGAATGTTTAGATTATGTGCATCCCATTGTGACCGTGTTTAATAGGTTGTCTAAGAAAACTTATACCGTTCATGCTGATCGCGTTAAATTAACAAATGAACCAGTTAATCCCACCTATTCGCAGATTTTCGGTTAAAAACCCTGAGATTTTCCGCTCTTCAACCTAAAGTGTCCCAAGTCAATTATTCCGTTCGAAACTTAAATTAAAATTCATTTTCATTTTTATTCGGATTATTCGCGTTTAATTTCGGCCGTCAATTCGTGGTGAGTTCAGGGTTGCAATTTTTGTGTGTGTTTTTGGTTGTGCGCGAGATAATTTTGTAGCAAAAAGTTGGGTTTTTTATGTAAGAGGTAAAGCGCGAAAATTTCATAAGTGTTATTAATTGTTTGTTCCTAATTGTCGTCGCAGTTTTAATTCACCAGTTATTCATATCATCGCATTTATTTTGCTCTAAACTTGTTCTTTAATTTCATTCTCATTTTTCGCCCATTTCGCAACAAAATCAAAATTATTTTTGGCGCAATACGTTCAACGTAGTGCGTTGAAAATAATTCGCAACTTTTCGATTAGGGTGTCGCTCAGACCTTCGTGCATTTCGGTGCCGACATTCTGGGTGGCGCATTTTAAGTAGCAATAAGTGTTTTCCGGTGCTCTACTTTGAAGTGTGAAATATGACTAGTTCGGGTGGCGTACCTATGGGTGGGTATGGAGCGAGTTCCAGTTCGTATCGTGGCGGGCGCATAGCCAAAGCGCCGCTCAAGTCGTGGACTTCTCATGGAAAACAGGGCGGTGACACTATTCCGCCGCTGCCCTACAATCCTCCTCGAAACGCCCGATCGATTTGTCCTGAATTTGTCATCAACCAGAAGTTGTCGGGAATAGTGGATCGAGTTCACGTCGGTAACGAGCCGCGTCCTACCAGTTATCAATGCCACATTCGTTTCGACGGCGATGCGCAGGCGCTTTTGGAAAGTTATCCGGAGTGGTCGGAAGCGGAAACGGCTTATCCCTTTTTCACCTATTCGGTCAACAAAGCGGAACGCGCTCGTGAGCGGTCGGTGCAGAAAATTTTGAAGGAATATCGCGAGGCTAACGAAGCTTACGACATGTTTTTGCCGCTTGTCCGCCACGGCATGCATTTTGTCGCGACTGGTATCAGTAGGGTTAGCGCCAATCCGAAATATTGGGAATTGCGAGGCGTCACAATTATGAAAAATGACGCTCAAATGCCATTGTTTTTGGGCCGCCCTGTTGTTATTGTTTCGCAAGGACAGGTTGACCTCTCCGTCGATGAGCCAGCATCGGAAATTTCACAGAGAGGACAGGAAAATCGCGAAGGATATCATCCTTATCCGGCCAAGTGGAGATATTTGCGTTTGAGGGCAGCGTTCACCCCTTCGCGGTACATTAGTGCACCCCCCTTCAAAGGCGCCGACGAGCGGGATCCGGGCCCTGAAAAGTTAATTTTTGCGCACAGCGAAAATGTCATGGAAAGTGACATACACCCGCACGCCGGACAATTAGGTGTGGCGCATGTAGAATATCATGCTTTTGACGACGCCGGCAAAGTCAACAACTTTTATTGGGGTCATGCGTATGGCGTGCGTATTTTTTCGGCGCGGCAAATCGAGGCTGGTATGGAGTGGAAAGGCGAAATGAATAGAAATTACCTCACCTCTCAGCTGCAGCTTCGTTCCATCTTTTTGGCCGCCGCTAACGTGTGTCACGAAGCGCATTTGCGATACACTGCGACTAGGGCGAAAGCGGTGCGCGCGCAGGTGACTTGGCAAAATGGGCCGCGGGGATTAATTGCGATAATTAGGTGGGCGCGCGTGCATTTGAATCCAGCTGCTGCGATGCGCGACACGGCCGAGTGGCACAGGAATAAGGCGCAGGGCTACATGTTGAATTTTACTTCGCCCATGTCGTCGCTACAAATCGTCGAAGCTGATCCCCGGGGGGAAGAGCGCGCTCTGACTGGCCGCCCGCAAATAAATTTACGTACGGTCAGCGCCGACATCACTGCCGAGGCGGTGCAGCTGGTCGCCAAACCGGACGTGTTGGTGCCGCAGGCGCTGTCGCCGCATTTGCTGCCTAATTGCGATTACATGGTGCGCGGTTCCGCGTTGTCGCCTAGCTACAATGGCCGCATGGAAATTTTGGAGCGGTTGTGCATAATGGGGCCTAGTGGTTACCGGCCAACCGAGAGCAACACCGGAATGCTCGCTGTGGAAGACCAGGTCAAAATGGCGGTAGTGCTGCACAAGCAGTTGAACCAAGTTGAGACTGATTGGCAGCGCACGCTTGAAAAAATTGAGTCTGACGGGTTGTACGCCGAGGTGCGCAGAGGCACATGCGAAGATTTATTGCAAGCGCAGCAGGGTGATTTTCGGCCGCAGGAGGGGCAGGGGCGTGTGATTGCGTCAGTTATCAAGTCTGTGCGAAAAACTGCGCCGCTATTGTTGATGTGTGATTCACCGTTCGGTTCCGGTAAAACGACTGTGCAAAGTCAGTGTGCGTACGCGGTTGCGTTCAAATTTACTGAGAAAAATGACCCGCCGAACCCGCTGAAGAGGGAATTGCCCTCTGATGCAAACAAAAATGCGCTTTACCACTCCACAATGACTACTTGCAGTGTGAATTCGGCCGCTGATGAGTCTGCCAGACGGTCGTTACAAAGTTTGGCAAACATTGGTCTGCCTAATTTGGAAACGGTCGTGGAAGTTTTGCTGCGCAGTAGGGAGAGGTGGACTGCGATGGATGATAAGCCAAATTTTCAAACACCTGGCTATGCGCGTTTTTGTCAGGTGCGCGCCGCTTTCGCGATTCGCGTGCTGAGTCCATTGTTGGAAGTTGACGATCGCTACGTCGATATGACGCTCCAGCAATTGCCGCTGCTGAATTTGATCGCGCAAAACATGCCCATGCATGTGATCCGATTGAATGACCACTGGCTAACTGCTTATGAACGCTTTACCGCTCAACGCCATATTTGTGACACTTTGAACGAGATCATCGCGAACAACCAGCACCCCGCCGACATTTTCGAAGCCATTCGGTCGCAGTTGCCTTTGGTTCGTTTGTCCATCGACGAAGACGACGAGGATGACTTGGTGCCCCTGGACGATGGTCAAGAGGAGGGCGTGCAGGCGTGGGGGGCCGCGGCTGGCTTTGTCGATGACAACCAGGTGTGGGGCAAAATTTACAAGCGCGAAATGCGACGCCTCGTTAGGGTGGCTACTAGGTTGCATAAGGTGGTGCTGAATGTGCTGCAGCCAGGCCAAGTCCATGTGACCTTGGATTCATCGCGCGACAAGCGACTGCAAGTTTTGAAATATGCCGCGGTATTTGTGGACGAGGCGTCTTTGGCGGACGAAACTGCGATTTTTGGCGCTGTTTCAAACGCTCGACTCCCCCACAATGGCTTGGTGCTTTTGTTTGGCGATAGCAAGCAGTTGACCCGAATGGTCAGGCCGCATTCATGGATCGCTCCGATCCTGAAACCTGATCCATCGCTGATCAATAGGTTGGTGGAAGGTGTGTTGTGCCCAATTCTGAAGCTCGAGACTGTCTTCCGCGGCCACGACGCGCTGATTCAAGCGAATTCAGTCGCTGCGTACGATGGCCAATTGCGCGCGTTTCACGAATACAGCCAGTGGCGAGATACTTTGCCGCTCATGGCTTGCGGTGCCGATCAGGTACCTTTGTCTTCTGTGATCGTGCACATGGGTTTCGAAACGAGCGAGGGCGTGTCTGTTAAAAATTTGACGGAGGTCGACATTGTGGTGCGCGTTGTGCAGCAATTTGTCATTTTGGCGCTGAACAGCGAGGGCGAGAATGTCGTTCCGTGGAGTGATTTAGAAAGCGCCGATTCGCTGCTGATTGTGTGTTTCTATTCAGCGCAGGAGAGAAGAGTGATTGACGAATTGGTGCGATTGAACTGGGCGCAGTTGTTAGGGGGTGAGGGGTTCCCCGATTATTTGGTGACCCCAGCGTTTTGGCGGAAAAAAGTTATCACTGCTGATCGAGCGCAAGCTCGTGAAGCGCACGTGGTGATTGTGTCATGTGTGAGGGGTAGCGCGCCGCGCGTGGACGCTACTGGACACCCGTCGCAGCGCGAGCGCGATGTGATGGACAGAATTGGCTTTTTGGCGATGCCGGAGCGGTGCAACGTGGCCACGTCTCGCGCCAAAACGGCCAGAGTCGTGATCATGAACGCCGCTACCGTGCTGCATTCTGAATTTTTCTGGCGTTTTGTGGCGGTGGAATTAGGGAAGGGGCACGTTTTTGCGTACCACGAGCGACATTTGTGGGAGAGTGACCCGTTGGCTAGGTTTCTGGGCCACTGGAGAAGTGCCCCGGTCGATCTGCCAGAACCCGCTCCGCCCGTGCAAGAAGAAGAAGAAAATGAGGTTCCGCCGCCGCAGGAAGAAGTTCAGGAGGTGGATGTGAGCGAACAGCGAGTGTCCCCTCAGCCAGACGCCGATGTCGTTCCCGCTCCCGATTCCCCAGACGTGCAAATGTTGCCGCCCGAAGAGCAGGAGGAGGAGTCAGAGAAAGTTCAGCCGCGCGCGGATGAAAAAGCGAGTTGTTCTCGGTCTCGGCGTCGGTATCGCGGTCGTCGTCGCTCTCCCTCGTCGAGTTCTTCCTCTTCCTCTAGTTCTTCGTCGGGCTCGTCAAAATCGGGATCGAGTGAGACCGATTCGGCCTCGGAGTCTGAACACGCGCCGCCCGTACCGGCACACAAACAGAAAATGCACCAGGAGGAGGAAGTGATGGAGGTGGAACAGGAGGAGCAAAGTGAACAAGGTGCTCAACAGCAGGAACCGGCAATGGAAGGTCAACGGCAAGAGCAAGAACCAGAGCCAGATACTGAAGAGGCCAATAATGCAATTATTGGAGAAAAATTGGATGAGTTAATTCAAATGGCGGGCGAGTTGAACACCGAGTTGGACGCTGAGCGACAGCAACAGTCCATGAGCCCAGACCGGCAGATGCTAAGACAAATGGATGCCATCCAGGAGGAGGCCAATGAATCTGCTGAGCCCATGCAGGAAGATGAGCAGGAGCAGGAGCAGCCTGAGGAAGTGGCCGCACAGCAGCTGCAGCAACCTGTTCAGGTTGTTGTAGTTGGCGCGTCACCGCCACCGCAAGAGGAACAGAGTCCGCCCCCGCCAGTGACTCCAACTTTGGCAGGTTTGGAGCCAGAGGAGGAGATGGAAGCGGAGTAATGGTAATTTAGGTGTACAGGAATTTTTTTTGTTTTTGTTTTTAGTTGTTTTTGTTGAGCGAACGTTTTACCAGTAGAATTGAGCTTTTGTTGAATTGAAAATTGAATTCTCATTGAGTTTTACCGGTTCAAAAGTTTTTTTTTGTGTTCTCAACAAAGTGTGGAAACGTAATGGTTGTCAACAAATTTAAAATTGGTTTAAAATAGTTCTCAAAAAACGGGAATTTAGTTCAATTCGTTTCTTTAATAGTTTTGCTGTGCTTCGATTTTAGCCGGGAGGTAAAATGTATGGCTGGTGGAGTTTGTGAGCAAAAGTGGGTGTCCAAAAATTGTAAAGTGTCAAAAATTTTAAGTATAAATGTATATATAGTTCACTTAATGAATTTATGTAGAGGGTTGTTTACACTTCCGAGCTTACAATAATTTAAACATTTCAGTTCTACTTCGACGATGGTTTTGGGCGATTCGGTGGGCGAACGTGGCGTTGACGTTTTCGGCTACGTCGCTGCGCTACGTTGGCAACGTGGCAACGTGCATTTCCGTTTTTCCGGTGCCCCATTGTGTTATGTGTGTTTTTTCTGGCCAAGGAAAGGATTGGAGGTATTGAGGATCTGATACAAAGTTGACGCTGTGATGTAAATAGTTGTTTTTATTTGTTTAAGATTTTTTTTTAATTAGGTAGTTTTTTTTTAAGAAAGTGAGACAAGTGAATTGGCAATAATTCTTAATTGTGACAGTTTAATTTAAAAGTAATTTTTTTTTTACTAGCGGTTTTGGATTGCATAACAAAGTTTCAGTTATTTTCTCTAAGTAAAAAGAGTGACGCTGCAGTTACGTGTCGTAGTGCGTGAATGGTCAGTGATAACTGAGGGCACATAGGTTGAATTTTGACTAACTCTCGTTGCATTTTTTTTACGTGAGGGTCGCGGCTATTGATCTAGTATGTACTGTGCATTCCTGCATTTCCGGATTGGAAAACAAAAAGTTAATTTACAAGCGATTTTACAAAGGTACACTGATTATAGAGGTGCGATGATGATTGGTGTTGAAAATGAGAGGTAATTAAAAGAATCGAGTCTAACTCGACAGGCATGATCGCATGTCTAAATGCCTACTCCCTTGGCTTGTTGTGAGAACAGCCCAGTCCGCCGATCTCATCGAAACAAGCACCCATACAGTGACAAGTGTACCTATTTTTGAGTGAGTTGAGCAGTTCGGTATTTTTGGGGTGTGGTTTTTGCACAGTGCGTATGGGATCAAAAAGCCGTAGCTGACTAATTAACATTCTGGTAGCAGAATGAGTGGTGTAGCAGCGAGAGTGGTCATATTCGTGATAAGTGCCTTCGGTAGTTAATGGCTGTTGCGTTTCGGCATGTGGCAGTGGATTCACTTGAGCTTGTTTTTTGTTGTTGTTTTAAAACTTCAAAAAGTCATGCAATCTAAACATGCATTTAAGTTACAAAGATTGAAATTTATAAACTTTCAAGTTGCCAATCATTTGCGTTCGTATTTCTGTTAAGCGTTATACCGACTTCATATTCATTTTAACTTTAGGTTTGGTAGGGAATAGGTAAAACTCGAGTATGTTAATTTTTATTTGATTTTACGTTTGCAACTTCGCTATTTTTTTTATCTACCTAATCCTAGATTGATTTTTTTGTATTTCCCTTTCCCCTAGAGAACTGATAACTTGACATTTGGATATTTAGGAATTTATGCAAATTTCGTGGTTGATCTTTATTATACAAAGAGATGAAATAATAAGCCGCTTGTTTTTCCTGTTTTTTTCCCCGAATATTTTGATAAGTGTAAAGGTGATTTGATTTGAGTGCGTATTTGTTTAATCACTCTGATAGAATTTTCGCTAAGAGTCTTTAAAAAGGTACCGTAATTCATTTTTTCCTTGACAGTCAGTGTGAAAGTTAATTCCATTCGCCTTACCGGTATCCTAATCTTATCATGGATTATCCCACTTACGACATTTTTTCGTTGTGCATTAATAATACGTGTGCTTCTTACGCTTTGGATATCAACGTCATTTTCGTTTATTATACGCTCTTTTTGCTGATGGGATTACTGTTCGCGTGTCTATTTGTTTCGCTAATTGCTGTGTGTTTCCCCGTTCGTGGAGGTGGTTTTGGGATTTCGGTAGAGTTCGCTGAGTAAAATTTGAATCGCCCGCCATTTTTTCGCGCTAAAACAAGTTTTTACAGTATCTCGTGTGTTTTTCCTGTTCTTTTTATTCTTGTCGCATTCGTTCATTTTCTTATTTTTCTATTTTTATCCTCGTTCTTGTTCCCAACCCGATTTTTGGCGCGTGAATTCTTTGTGTTTTTGTGTAGTTGATCGACGTATCCTGTAAACTGACGCCGTGAATAATTTTAGGTATGCCCGTTTTAAAATTCCGTGTGTCTGTAAAGTCGTTTGTAAGCATGCTTCTCGTGGTATGTGGAAGTGTTGTCTGGACTTGGCTTATGTTGTTGCGTATAAAAGCGTACCGTAATTTAGAGTAGGGGTCGATTCAGTCGAAATTGCTTCGGTTTCATTTTCTTGGAGTTTTTTCGAAGGTTTTGTGCCGCTGGTTAGAAACTCGCTCTCAGTGTGTTCCCTGTGTCCTATCTAAATGTGTGAATTCTGAATCTAAACAATCGCCTAAAATAAACTCTCTTCTAAAAACTTCGGACCCCTTGGTGTAAATCAGACATTCAACTAATTGCTGGTGCGTTGATAAAAACGCCATTCGCTAAAAAGCTAACTTAATTGACGTAGCGTACACCTGTGATATTCACTTCGGTGAATTCACCATTGTGCGTTGCGAATTCAATCGGTAGTCGCTTTTCCGTTGCCTTACTTTGTCGCTCATCCAACGAGTAGGTGTGAGATCGGTAAAACTTGGCAGTTTGCCATAGTGGAATTTGGTTGAGTAAAAAGTAGCCGGTGAAAATTCATGACACAACGCCACAATGACACCGAAATTGGCACATTCGAAATGTCTCCAGCTGTATTCCAGAATTAACAGTACATACGGCCTGATGGAACCACCTCCCGCCGGTAACATTTTAAACAAATAATTTCATTGTGCTTTCTTGACCGGCACAGTTTTTCAGAGTTGATATTGGGTATTTACTTTTACTCTAAAATACGCATAAAACTGCGTATTGAGTAAATACCCAAGGGTACAATACTTAACATGTACCAGTACCCATTGTACCCTGTTTTTTCTCGCAAGTACTGGGTACTTTTGAGTATTTAAGAAATTTCAATAAAAGCATGCAAAGAGCAAAAAAAGCAACAATCTGCGCCTGCACACATAACGCCTGCACACACGCCTTTAAAAATTAAAAAAAAATTTATAGCCAGACTCAATAAATACCCTGAAAAATACTTGTACCCCGTACTTGTACTAATAAAATACGTGTAAAAAGAATCGATTTTAAGCTCCCATGGTAAAAAATACTCAATTTAGTCAAAAATACTTGAAAATACTTTGACACAATTTTACCCAAGTACTGGGTAAAAAATAAGTATTTTACTCGGGTATTTTTTGAGCATGGGTAAAAATGAAAGTATTTATCAGTACGGATACTTTTGAAAAAGTTCGGTACTTATAACAACTCTGCAGTTTTTCAGCCGACTATAGGGCTATATGGGAATCAAGAAGCCCGTCCAGAGGAACAAGGGTTCCCGAACCAAAACCGCAACTGCGACTGCGACCGGAACCGGTAGTCGTTGATGTTCCACTCAGTACATTTCTGTGGCCAGATGGCATAGTGCCATATCGTGTAAGTTAATAATAGTTCCAATACCTTTTGTGTTTATGTATGTTTTTATGTGTTTATGTTTATGTTTATGCATTTATGCCTAGAATAAAGAAGAGTGTCCTTTAAAAGTTGAAAAAAATTCAAGTGTGTTGGAAAATAGAAATACCTATACCAGGCAAGAAAGGGCAACATCACTGATGTATAGGGTTGGGAACTTAAAGATTTTTGGGTTTGGGTATTTCGGGTCAGCCATCAGGTATTGAATTCAAAGATTTTGCAGGCACTATGTTTGTGTATTGGGTTGGGTACTATCAGGTGGAATATTCAAGTCCAAATGTGAGGAAAATAATGTCGGTGATTGGCGTCTTCACTTCCATTTTCGAAAGAAAGTATTCTTGATAAAATATTTCATTTCATTTCAACAACACACCATGGGAGATGCCCTAGCATCATGGGCGGACTTTTACATAACAATAAGAAAATGACCGAGGAATGTCAAACGGTGTAGATACATGCACAAATTTATATAACTTGTCGAGATTCAAAATTCCATTAAGTGGCGAATTTCTAATCGTTTAAAAAAATATGTTGGTGAATAATTTGGTATACTTAAAAAAAGTATCTTTCAACAATTGTGGATTCAGTGACAGTTCCAGTTCAATTTTTGCAGGCTCAGTTTGGCCCACAGTGCCGTATTTATCCGTTTATAACACCAGGGTGTTATACCAATCGGAGCAATTTTCAGCAATCTTTTTTTAAACTTGTATAACACCGGGGTGTTAGATCAAGGGGTTGTTATAAACACATAGAAACTTCATAAAGAGAAAGAAAAAGAGCAAGAAAAGAGCAAGAAAAAATGGCTGAAAAGTAAAGTAAAGTACAATATCCATTTGTGCTTTCATTTTCTACAGACGTCCCTGCATATTTTTGGTTCCCAGCGCAGCTAATTTAAAGGAAAAATATGCGTGCCACGGAATTACAACGAGTGGCGCCGCACGCGCACACAATATTTAAATTTGTTCAATTTAAGCCTATGTTTTTGAAACCAAGAATAGCACCCCCGGGGTGCTATACAACTATGTAACACCCCGGGTGTTATGCACGGGGGGTGCTATAAACGGAGAAATACCGTACTGTTTGGGTAAAAAAACTCTAGGGCACGGTAATATACATACCGTAAATGCTCCAATAAGGCGACAGTCGGTTGATTGTTTTCAGCACATTTTTGGGGGTCGCATTATTGGAGAGGTCGCTTTATTGGAGAGGGTCGTATAGTATTTTTCAAAAACTCAACAACTCAACTTTTCATTTAACGCGTATGAGCATGGCACCGTAAGCAATAGGTAATCACATCAAAGCCACAAAATTCTCAAAATACTTAATATACGGGTTCAACGATATCAATTAGCGGCGTCCGAAGATTGCGACATCGTTTTTATTTTTTCAATTTTTCGTTGGGGGTCGGATTATTGGAGGGGGTCGGGTTATTGGAGAGGGTCGCTTTATACTTACACAACGTGCCAAAGGGGGTCGTACTATTGGAGAGGCGCTTTATTGGAGGGGGGTCGTCCTAATAGAGCATTTACGGTAGGTATATAAATCCTAAACCTGCCATTGCTTGGAATTGGAACTGCTAAATTTTTTGGGGGGGATTTAGGATCAGGATCGGATCCCGTTTGAACCCTAGCACCATCGTGCATTGCCATAGAAGCCAATAGAAAGGTATGTAAACTGATGGAAAATACAAGGGTCTCATTATATACGAAGAACTATGGTAAACAAGATTGTCGCAAGTGCACATTTTTGTCAATGTGAAAAGCACAATGTAGCATGAAGCCTTGAGCCGCCTATAGTAGGCGAATAATAAAATCATAGTGTGAGCAAAAGTGGGTGTCCAAAAATTGTAAAATTTCAAAAATTTTAAGCGTAAATGTATATGTAGTACACTTAATGAATTTATGTAGAGGGTTGTTTACACTTCCGAGCTTACAATAATTTAAACATTTCAGTTCTACTTCGACGTTGGTTTTGGGCGATTCGGTGGTCGAACGTGGCGTTGACGTTTTCGGCTACGTCGCTGCGCTACGTCGGCAACGTGGCAACGTGCATTTCCGTTTTTCCGGTGCCCCATTGTGTTATGTGTGTTTTTTTTTTTGGCCAAGGAAAGGATTGGAGGTATTGAGGATCTGACACAAAGTTGACGCTGTGATGTAAATAGTTGTTTTTATTTGTTTAGAATTTTTTTTTAATTAGGTAGTTTTTTTTAAGAAAGTGAGACAAGTGAATTGGCAACAATTTTAATTGTGACAGTTTAATTTCAAAGTATTTTTTCTATTTCTACTAGCGGTTTAGATTGCATCACAAAGTTTCAGTTATTTTCTAAAAATCTACAAAGTAAAAAGAGTGACGCTGCGGTTACGTGTCGTAGTGCGTGAATGGTCAGTGATAACTGAGGGCACATAGGTTGAATTTTGACTAACTTTCGCTGCATTCTTTTGAAGTGCAGGCCGTGGCTATTGATCTAGTATGTACTGTGCAGTACTGCATTTCCGGATTGGGAAACAAAAGTTAATTTACAAGCGATTTTACAAAGGTACACTGATTATAGAGGTGCGATGATGATTGGTGTTGAAAATGAGAGGTAATTAAAAGAATCGAGTCTAACTCGACAGGCATGATCGCATGTCTAAATGCCTACTCCCTTGGCTTGTTGTGAGAACAGCCCAGTCCGCCGATCTCATCGAAACAAGCACCCATACAGTGACAAGTGTACTTATTTTTGAGTGAATTGAGCAGTTCGGTATTTTCGGGGTGTGGTTTTTGCACAGTGCGTATGGGATCATAAAGCCGTGGCTGACTAATTAACATTCTGGTAGCAGAATGAGTGGTGTAGCAGCGAGAGTGGTCATTTTCGTGATAAGTGCCTTCGGTAGTTAATGGCTGTTGCGTTTCGGCATGTGGCAGTGGATTCACTTGAGTTTGTTTTTAGTTTTAGACTTCAAAAAGTCATGCAATCTAAACATGCATTTAAGCTACAAAGATTGAAATTTATAAACTTTCAAGTTGCCAATCATTTGCGTTTGTATTACCGGCTTCATATTCATTTTAACTTTAGTTTTGGTAGGGAATAGGTAAAACTCGAGTATGTTAATTTTTATTTGATTTTATGTTTGCAACTTCGCTATTTTTTTATCTACCTAATCCTAGATAGATTTTTTTTGTATTTCCCTTTCCCCTAGAAAACTGACAACTTGACATTTGGATATTTAGGAATTTATGCAAATTTCGTGGTTGATCTTTATTATACAAAGAGATGAAATAATAAGCCGCTTGTTTTTCCTGTTTTTTCCCGAATATTTTGATAAGTGTAAAGGTGATCTGATTTGAGTGTGTATTTATTTTATCACTCTGGTGGAATTTCCGCTAAGCGTCTTTAAAACAGTACCGTAATTCATTTTTTCCTTGACAGTCAGTGTGAAAGTTAATTTCGTTCGCCTTACCGGTATCCTAATTTTATCATGGATTATCCCACTTACGACATTTTTTCGTTGTGCATTAATAATACGTGTGCTTCTTACGCTTTGGATATCAACGTCATTTTCGTTTATTATACGCTCTTTTTGCTGATGGGATTACTGTTCGCGTGTTTATTTGTTTCGCTAATTGCTGTGTGTTTCCCCGTTCGTGGAGGTGGTTTTGGGATTTCGGTAGAGTTCGCTGAGTAAAATTTGAATCGCCCGCCATTTTTTTTCGCGCTAAAACAAGTTTTTACAGTATCTCGTGTGTTTTTCCTGTTCTTTTTATTCTTGTCGCATTCGTTCATTTTCTCATTTTTCTATTTTTATCTCGCTTTTGTTTTATTTGTTGTTTTGTTTTGTTTGTTTTATTTTTCTCGCTTTTGTTCCCAACCCGATTTTTGGCGCGTGAATTCTTTGTGTTTTTGTGTAGTTGATCGACGTATCCTGTAAACTGACGCCGTGAATAATTTTAGGTATGCCCGTTTTAAAATTCCGTGTGTCCGTAAAATCATTTGTAAGCATGCTTCTCGTGGTATGTGGAAGTGTTGTCTGGACTTGGCTTATGTTGTTGCGTATAAAAGCGTACCGTAATTTAGAGTAGGGGTCGATTCAGTCGAAATTGCTTCGGTTTTATTTCTTGGAGTTTTTTCGAAGGTTTTGTGCCGCTGGTTAGAAACTCGCTCTCAGTGTGTTCCCTGTGTTCTAATTGAATGTGTGAATTCTGAGTCTAACAATCGCCTAAAATAAAATCTCTTCTAAAAACTTCGGACCCCTTGGTGTAAATTAGACATTCAACTAATTGCTGGTGCGTTGATAAAAACGCCATTCGCTAAAAAGCTAACTTAATTGACGTAGCGTACACCTGTGATATTCACTTCGGTGAATTCACCATTGTGCGTTGCGAATTCAATCGGTAGTCGCTTTTCCGTTGCCTTACTTTGTCGCTCATCCAACGAGTAGGTGTGAGATCGGTAAAACTTGGCAGTTTGCCATAGTGGAATTTGGTTGAGTAAAAAGCAGCCGGTGAAAATTCATGACAACTGGTAGCAGCGAGTGGTTTGTTTAATATTCCCAGTGAGTTCAGGCGACTGATCACCGTTTGACAATCGCTGGTGAGAACAAACGAACCACCGCCCGGCTGGAGGAACGGAAGGCTACCCGATCGACGCAACCGATAAGCACGGATATTTTTGTTTTGGGACGTGAAACTGACGAAATTATTAGTGGGCAAAAAAGGGAAAAGCGGAAAAGTAAGAAAAAATCGAAATCGGTTCAGTTCAGTACGGACGCGCACTGTTCTGAACCGGGAACCGCTGAGTTGAGTGACGAACCTAACGACTTTGACGTCAACTGCTGGGTGGACGCGGAAGGACCGGTCCCTGAAGGAGGTGCGGAGGAGCCATTCCCGACCTTTGAGCAAGGCAAGCCAAGTGCGGGTGCGGAGGTGCCATTCCCGACCGCAGGGCAAAGTAAGTTAGGGCACCGAAGCGCGAGTGCCGGGTACCGAAGCGCGAGTACCCAGTCGTCGAGTGAGTGTGTGCTTTTCCGGTATTCTACTTTGAGTATGGCGCATGCGAGCGGTAGTGGTGTGAACACGGGTCCCGATGTGGTGCAATTGTTGATTCAAGCAAAAAATTTGACTTTGAATCAAATTAATTCGTCGATAGTGGGGAATTCGGTTCAGGGGTCAGAATGGAACCTTAGTCAGGTTGTGACTCAAACGGTGAGTATTGCCGCTTATTTGTAAAATCAGCGACCCATGAGTTCTTTGGAAAATGGGAACATGAGTGATAATGATGAAAAATTAGTGTCATTAGTAAAGTTAGGGGTTGACTGCTATAATTTGCGAAATGATGTGAGTCAAATTGCAGACGCGATTAATGCATTTGCCGAGTATATTCATTTAGAAAAGCCCGACATGCAAGCGATTAATTCCATAATTAGCGTTGTTTCTAATTCGGGAGGGTGCTCTACCGCTACAACACCACCTATACCTGCTGTGAGTATGATTGCTACTAGTAGGGAGGGTTATGCTGCTGCCATGACCGCGCTTACTGGACAGGTGATACCATTTAAGGGGCGCGCTGATGATAAATTTGCTGATTGGCGTAAAAATTGGGACGCAGTTTGTGAGGCGTTGCAAATTCCGACGGATGAGCAAAAATCGCTGCTTCCGGTTTATTTGCGTGACAGCGCGCGTTCGATTTACATGTCGCATAAGAGTGAATTGATCAATTTGGATTATGAGGAGTTCATGGATGCTTTGGAACGTTATTATACTAACCCCATTTCGGAGCATCATGCGCAAAGGGAAGTAATTAGTAGTGAGCAGGGCGAAGATGAAGATGTGTTAAATTGGTCAGTGCGGCTGGAGAAGATTATAAAACGCGCTTTTCCGAAACTTTAAAACTTGAACGCGAAAAGATGGCAGTGGCGAAATTTGTTAGTGGATTGTATCCTGACATTCGTAGGAATGTATCTATTACTGCTGGGGCTAAGTTTCAAGACGTAGTCAATAATGCGCGCACGCAAGAAAGTTTTCTGGAAATTGATAAGGACAAAGTGGGTGGTAAGAAAAAGTCAAAATCCAACGCTGAATTAGTTTCAGAAGCCACCAATTCGGTAATCGAGCGAATTTTTGCTTTAGGGGGTGCGGGAGCTTTCGGAAATTCCCCGCCCGTTCCGACGGCGGCGGAAAATCCAAAGTTTGAGGAACAGCGAGTGAAATTGGAAGAACTTTCTAGGCAATTAGAGGATAAGGATAAGCGTTTAGTTGACTTGGAAAAACAATTGATAGGTAACAATGCTGCGAAACCAGTTTCCAAATTTAGGCCGCGTAAATTTGATGAGGGCTGTTATGAATGTGGGGCAGATGATCACTTTCGCTCTGATTGTCCTAAATTGACAGAAGAGGAAAGAGCGCGCTTTAGAAATTTTCGGCGCGGGCCGTCGCAGCGGCCAATGAATAACTTTAGAGGTCCAGCGAACATGATGCGCTCTGCACAGCAACCTGTATATTCCATGCAAGCGGCGCCTTACCTGTATTATCCCCCTCCCGCGCAAGTGTCAACTACTAGTTGGTCTCCAGTGCAACAAGTTCAATCATCGCAAATGGCCATTGCGGCCCCTCCGTCAACTGAATTGACTACGTTAAATCCGACGCGCGTGTCCGCGAACTCAGTGAATCATGCACGTTGCGTGCAGGAAAGTAAGGAATATGTGCGCATGATTAGGGTTTTACCAGGTCTTGAAAGTTCGGATGAGGAAGCAGAGGATCCATGCAATCCGCCTGAAATAACGCCGCAAGAACATCAATTCATGCTCGAAAGAGAGGCTTGGATTATGCCTTGGGTTTATGCGCGTTCGTTAGATAGCATGATATTTCGAACTAAGTGGTGGGCTCAATTGCAACACATGGGTTTGCAGGGGTTAAATATTAGCGGGTTTTGTGAGCATGCTGATGAGCATCCGCATGACGACCCTGAGGATACGTTGACGTATGTTAAGTTAGCAGCGCTGTTAGAATTGACCATGCATACGTTTAGGTGTGAACCGCCGGACATTAGTTTGTCGCGAACGTCATCTGACTCTGAATTGTATGTGTTGTCCGATTATTGTGAAGCGAGCGTGCCAACTTTGTACCGAACGTGGTCGGAACCGAGTATGTTGCCCAGTGTGTTGAACCGTGTGTTTTTCCTGTGCTGTCTATTTACGTTTTTTGCAAGTGCTGACGCCCTGGGTGTTCCAAGTGGTGGCGTTGTTAAGAAAAAAGGAGTGTCAGATGAGTGATTTTGACCGTGCAAAATTTTCTTGAGGGATTTATCGCTGGAATGTGCACTTCCGTGTTTTTGAGATATATTCTGCCCGCTTTGTGTGAACTGGTGTTGTATTTAGTGTTCGCAGTGTGTGATTGGATAAAATTGAGAGTGTTGCGGTTTCAATTAAATCGCATGCAAGCGATAGAAAATAGGCGCAATCCTGCAAGGGGTGCGACCCCCGTGACACCGCCGCAAAAGTTAAATCCAGTTAGCGTTGACAGTTCAGGGTATAGCGCTGATGTTGAAGAAATGCCAGTGAGTAGATTTAAGCGTTTGCCGCCGCTGCGCGTTCCTAAAGGTTCTGCCGTCATGGAAAAGGTGAATGTAGTCACGCTGACCAGTGAAGAAATTGCGAACATCAAAAGTATTACGGCTAAGCGTAAAGAACTCGTGCCAATTTACTATAGTCCGTCGATTACGGTAGAAATTGAGGGGAATGAATACAAAAGGTGTCTGTTGGACACAGGTGCGATGAGGTCATTGTGCAGCCCGCTGGTGTTGGCTAGGCATCGAAATAATTGCATAGCGTTTGATGAAGTCACGCCTGTGGGGGGATTGCAAAGCGCGTCTCAATGCAAATTGCAAATTGAGGGTCAGCTGGAACTTCAAGTGATGATTACCGGGAAAGCGTTTTCTATTGTGTTTCAGGTGATTAGCGGTTTGTCGGACGACATTTTATTGGGCGCTGATGTGTTGAGGCATATGGTTATTGATATGCCTGCGCGTGAGTTGCGAATTGAGAGTGGTGATGCGCGTAAAAAGTTGATCGTGCCTTTTGACAACCCGCCGCCTGTAGTGCAAGAACGGCATGTTTATGCAGTTGTGACTGAACCGACTGAAATTAAGCCGCGGCATGAAACGATAATTAGTGCGAAATTATCTGAACCAATTGATGAATTGACGTTTGCGATTGAGCCTTTGAATGAATTTCATGTAAAAACGGGTGTGTTTGCAGCTAATGCTGTTTATGAAAGCGCGAGTGAATTGTTTCCGGTGAGGTGTGTTAATGTGACTGAAGTGCCAGTAAAGTTGCAGGTGGGCCAGAAAATTGCCATCGTAGAGCCAGTGGAGTGTGTTTTACAAGTGCGTCGAGGTGATCCGCCTGCTGAGTGGGTGCGAGAGTGCCGCGAGCGTGATATGAGTTTTACCTATACTATACTTGAAACTAGTGAGGAAAAAGTACCAACGGAGGGCACTGTACCTTCAAAAGCGGCGAATACAACTATGAAAGTGGTTTGTGCTGATGGGAGGGAAATGGATTTTGAAGTACCGGTTGAATTGGACGAAATTAAGCGCCAGCAATTAAAAGAGTTGATTTTGACTCATCAGGATGCTTTCGCCAGGGATAAGTATGATTTGGGATACAGTGAATTGGTTGATTATCGACTTCAATTGACTAGTAAAATTCCGGTCGCGTGTCGAATGTATAGGTTGAGTTTGGATGACCAGCAGTACTTAGAAAAGCATTTAAGTTGCTTGCTCGAGCATGACGTCATTGAACACAGTACGAGTCCGTACTGCGCGCCGACATTAGTTGTTACTAAGCCGGATGGTGCCAAGCGCATGGTGATAGATTATCGACGATTAAATGCAGTAGTTCACGCTCCCCAATTTCCGCTGCCCAGATTAGACGATACGATAGAGTCATTGCACAGTTGCAAATATTTTTAGCAGTGTCGATATCAATCAAGCATTTTACAACATTGCGCTGCATCCGGATGATAGACATATTACGTCGTTTCGTAATTGTTTTGGTCAATTTCAGATGAAACGCTTGCCGATGGGATTAAAGTGTTCCCCGGCTTTAGCGCAGCGCTGTTTTGAAGTTACAATGGCTGGATTATTGCATCGAAATGTGTTGGTATATATAGATGATTTGCTCATTTACAGTAGATCATGGGAAGATCATTTGAGTGATATAAGTCAGGTTTTGTTGCGTTTGATAAGTAGCAGTTTTAAAATACACCCAAAAAAGTGTTTTTTTGCGCGCACAACTGCTGTTAAATTCCTGGGTTATATGGTAGGGCGTGAAGGGATTTGTATACCGGATGACAAGCGAAAGTATTTGAGTGATTGGCCGCTACCTGTATGTGTGCGTGAAGTTAAAGCGTTCCTAGGTGCTGTTGGGTTTTTCCGGAGGTTAATTCATAAATGTGCTGAATATGCCGCTCCCTTGTCCAATTTAACTCGAACAAAAACTGAATTAGGAACTGAAAAGTATAGCGGAAGTACTCCCGTAGATTTAAATGCGAACCCCGCCACTTTGGAAGCTTTTAATAAGTTGAAAGTGATGGTGGCTGAGAGTCCCTGTATACAGTATCCTGATCCCAGTAAACCGTTCATAATTATTACCGATGCTTCTAAAGTTGCATTAGCTGGCATTTTAGTACAGCGCGCTGAACCTGCCGCCGCTTTGCATGCGTGTTCATTTTATAGTCGAAAACTTTCTGAAGCGCAATCCCGATGGCCTGCAATTACGCAAGAAGCATGTGCTATTTTTGAGAGCATACGCAATTGGCATTGTTATTTAGCGGGCCGGCCGTTTGAAGTTTGGACTGATGCGAAAAGTATTTCATGGGTAAAAAATCCAAATTTGGAAACCCATCCCCATACGGGTTTGCACCGATTTGCGCTTGCTATTCAATCATATCAAGTTACTTTTAAGCATTTGCGTGGGAAAAGTAACGAATTGGCTGATGCTTTGTCGCGCCGGCGTGATGCACCCGTTGAATTTGATGAGCGTGTTAATTTGGACGAAGCGTTTGAAGAATATGCATTTGATATACCTGTTGATGAATTGGCGAGAATTTTGACTGAGGAAATGGCGTTGTTAACATCTGAGGAACATTTGGCTTGTCAAGCGGTAGCTAAGGCCATGGCGCGATTGGCTGCTGCTCAAAATTGGCTGAAACATGCGAAAATGAAGTCTTTGGAACCGTCAGTTACGGTAGCTGCTGAACCGCCAGTGGCAAGCGTTGCTACTGTGCGGGCGCCGCATCCAATGACAATGCGTGTGCGAAGTAAAACGAAGGTGGAGTCCAATTCTGAAAGTGCTTTGAAATCGCCGCCCAAAAGTGACGATGCGCCTAAATTAATGGCTGGTGGCCGCCGTTTTGTTCAATTAATTAAGAAACCAGAAAAACTCGATGCTTTACCTCCTCCCATTACTCCAATTGAAGAGTTGTCGCGTTTGCAAAAAGAAGAACCGTATATAATTACGATTCGTCGCATGTGCGAGGAATCCACTTCGCGTAGGGCCCCACCGTTTTTCATTGATCAATTTGATGTGGTTAGGCGTGATGCAGACCCGTCAATATTAGTGGGTGAAAGGAAATACGACCCTGCGTGCATTCCCCAGTCACTAGTTGTCACTGTGTTAGAATTGGCTCATAATCATCCCACTGCTGGACATTTAGGTGTGATGAAAACGTTTGAAAGATTGCGCGAATTTGCTTGGTTTACAAATATGCGTCCAGAATGCGCTAGATGGGTTTCTACTTGCCCTTCGTGCAACGCGAAGAAAGGATTGCGCCGCTCGATGAAAACTCAAATTCAGAGCCGGAAAATCGCTAAGTTTCCTGGTGATTTTATTGCGATTGATGCAGTAGGGCCATTGCCAATTACCGAAAAAAGGAATGTGCATGTATTGGTCTTTGTGGATCAATGTACGCGTTTTGGTTTAGCAGTGCCCGTTCCTAATTTGAAACAAGATACTGTGGCTATTGCGTTTTTGCAACATGTGTTACCGATTTTTGGTGTGCCCGCTGTAATCTTATCCGACAATGCACCAAGCTTCATTGGCGGCATTTTTGCGGAATTGCTGCGTTATCTAAATACAGTGCAGCATAAGTGTTTCAATTATACGCCAAAGGGGAATGGTTTGGTTGAGCGTAGGAATGGCGTCTTAATGGAAATAATTTCGCACTATGTGAATGGCTCGCATTCGGATTGGGACAAACACTTAGGCGCCGCTGTCTATGCGTATAATACGTCTATGCACCCCTCTATGAAAGTGACGCCATATGCGTTGCTATTTGGATCAAATTCTCCGTCACTTTGGGAGCGTATGATCGAGCCGACGGGAAATGGCACCGATAAGACCGATAAGCCGATGGCGTACAGTCCCTTTGTGTCAAATTTAGACGCGCGACTTTCGGACGTCCGCACGGCCGCGCATTCGGCTTTACAGCGCGCGCAAGAAAAAGAGTGTTTTTATGCAAATCGCAGTGCGCGCCGCTTGAATTTGAAGCCCGGTCAATCAGTTCGTGTTTATTCGCCCCGAATTCTTCGAAAGTTAGGCCGCGTTAAGAAATTCACGCATCATTATATTGGCCCGTATGAATGTTTAGATTATGTGCATCCCATTGTGACCGTGTTTAATAGGTTGTCTAAGAAAACTTATACCGTTCATGCTGATCGCGTTAAACTGACAAATGAGCCAGTTAATCCCACTTATTCGCAGATTTTCGGTTAAAAACCCTGAGATTTTCCGCTCTTCAACCTAAAGTGCTTCAAGTTAATTATTCCGTTCGAAAATTCAATTAAAATTTATTTTTGGATTATTCGCGTTTAATTCTGACCGTCAATTCGTGGTGAGTTCGGGGTTGCTAAATTGGTATTTTTGATTGTGCGCAAGGTAATTTTGAGGTAAAAAGTTGTTTTTTATGTAAAAGGTAAAGGTAAAGCGCGAAAATTTTATCGGTGTTATTAATTGTTCGTTTCTAATTATCGCCGCAAGTTTAATTCGTTAGTTGTTCATACCATCGCATTTATTTCGTTCTAAATTTGTTCTTTAATTTCATTCTCATTTTCGCCCATTTCGCAACAAAATAAAAATTATTTTTGGCGCAATACGTTCAACGTAGTGCGTTGAAAATAATTCGCAACTTTTCGATTAGGGTGTCGCTCAGACCTTCGTGCATTTCGGTGCCGACATTCTGGGTGGCGCATTTTAAGTAGCAATAAGTTGTATTTTCCGGTGCTCTACTTTGAAGTGTGAAATATGACTAGTTCGGGTGGCGTACCCATGGGTGGGTATGGAGCGAGTTCCAGTTCGTATCGTGGCGGGCGCATAGCCAAAGCGCCGCTCAAGTCGTGGACTTCTCATGGAAAACAGGGCGGTGACACTATTCCGCCGCTGCCCTACAATCCTCCTCGAAACGCCCGATCGACTTGTCCTGAATTTGTCATCAACCAAAAGTTGTCGGGAATAGTGGATCGAGTTCACGTCGGTAACGAGCAGCGTCCTACCAGTTATCAATGCCACATTCGTTTCGACGGCGATGCGCAGGCGCTTTTGGAAAGTTATCCGGAGTGGTCGGAAGCGGAAACGGCTTATCCATTTTTCACCTATTCGGTCAACAAAGCGGAGCGTGCTCGTGAGCGGTCGGTGCAGAAAATTTTGAAGGAATATCGCGAGGCTAACGAAGCCTACGACATGTTTTTGCCGCTTGTCCGCCACGGCATGCATTTTGTCGCGACTGGTATCAGTAGGGTTAGCGCCAATCCAAAATATTGGGAATTGCGAGGCGTCACCATTATGAAAAATGACGCTCAAATGCCATTGTTTTTGGGCCGCCCTGTTGTCATTGTTTCGCAAGGACAGGTTGACCTCTCCGTCGATGAACCAGCGTCGGAAATTTCACAGAGAGGACAGGAAAATCGCGAAGGATATCATCCTTATCCGGCCAAGTGGAGATATTTGCGTTTGAGGGCAGCGTTCACCCTTTCGCGGTACATTAGTGCACCCCCCTTCAAAGGCGCCGACGAGCGGGATCCGGGCCCTGAAAAGTTGATTTTTGCGCACAGCGAAAATGTCATGGAAAGTGACATACACCCGCACGCCGGACAATTAGGTGTGGCGCATGTAGAATATCACGCTTTTGATGACGCCGGCAAAGTCAACAACTTTTATTGGGGTCATGCGTATGGCGTGCGTATTTTTTCGGCGCGGCAAATTGAGGCTGGTATGGAGTGGAAGGGTGAAATGAATAGAAATTACCTCACCTCTCAGCTGCAGCTCCGTTCCATCTTTTTGGCCGCTGCTAACGTGTGTCACGAAGCGCATTTGCGATACACTGCGACTAGGGCGAAAGCGGTGCGCGCGCAGGTGACTTGGCAAAATGGGCCGCGGGGATTAATTGCGATAATTAGGTGGGAGCGCGTGCATTTGAATCCGGCTGCTGCGATGCGCGACACGGCCGAGTGGCACAGGAATAAGGCGCAGGGCTACATGTTGAATTTTACTTCGCCCATGTCGTCGCTACAAATCGTCGAAGCTGATCCCCGGGGGGAAGAGCGTGCTCTGACTGGCCGCCCGCAAATAAATTTACGCACGGTCAGCGCCGACATCACTGCCGAGGCGGTGCAGCTGGTCGCCAAACCGGATGTGTTGGTGCCGCAGGCGCTGTCGCCGCATTTGCTGCCCAATTGCGATTACATGGTGCGCGGTTCCGCTTTGTCGCCTAGCTACAATGGCCGCATGGAAATTTTGGAGCGGTTGTGCATAATGGGGCCTAGTGGTTACCGGCCAACCGAGAGCAACACCGGAATGCTCGCTGTGGAAGACCAGGTCAAAATGGCGGTAGTGCTGCACAAGCAGTTGAACCAAGTTGAGACTGATTGGCAGCGCACGCTCGAAAAAATTGAGTCTGATGGGTTGTATGCCGAGGTGCGCAGAGGCACATGCGAAGATTTATTGCAAGCGCATCAGGGTGATTTTCGGCCGCAGGAGGGGCAGGGGCGTGTGATTGCGTCAGTTATCAAGTCTGTGCGAAAAACTGCGCCGCTATTGTTGATGTGTGATTCACCGTTCGGTTCCGGTAAAACGACTGTGCAAAGTCAGTGTGCGTACGCGGTGGCGTTCAAATTTACTGAGAAAAATGACCCGCCGAACCCGCTGAAGAGGGAGTTGCCCTCTGATGCAAACAAAAATGCGCTTTACCACTCCACAATGATTACTTGCAGTGTGAATTCAGCCGCTGATGAGTCTGCTAGACGATCGTTGCAAAGTTTGGCGGACATCGGTCTGCCTACTTTGGAAAGGGTCGTGGAAGTTTTGCTGCGCAATAGGGAGACGTGGACTGCAATGGATAACAAACCGAATTTCGAAACACCTGGCTATGCGCGTTTTTGTCAGGTGCGCGCTGCTTTCGCGATTCGCGTACTGAGTCCATTGTTGGAAGTTGACGATCGCTACGTCGATATGACGCTCCAGCAATTGCCGCTGCTGAATTTGATCGCGCAAAACATGCCCATGCATGTGATCCGATTGAATGACCACTGGCTAACTGCTTATGAACGCTTTACCGCTCAACGCCATATTTGTGACACTTTGAACGAGATCATCGCGAACAATCAGCATCCCGCCGACATTTTCGAAGCCATTTGGTCGCAGTTGCCTTTGGTTCGTTTGTCCATCGACGAAGACGACGAGGATGATTTGGTGCCACTGGACGATGGTCAAGAGGAAGGTGTGCAGGCGTGGGGGGCCGCGGCTGGCTTTGTCGATGACAACCAGGTGTGGGGCAAAATTTACAAGCGCGAAATGCGACGCCTCGTTAGGGTGGCTACTAGGTTGCATAAGGTGGTGTTGAATGTGCTGCAGCCAGGCCAAGTCCATGTGACCTTGGATTCCTCGCGCGATAAGCGACTGCAAGTTTTGAAATATGCCGCGGTGTTTGTGGACGAGGCGTCTCTGGCGGATGAAACTGCCATTTTTGGCGCTGTTTCAAACGCTCGACTCCCCCACAATGGCTTGGTGCTTTTGTTTGGCGATAGCAAGCAGTTGACCCGAATGGTCAGGCCGCATTCATGGATCGCCCCGATCCTGAAACCTGATCCATCGTTGATTAACAGGTTGGTGGAAGGTGTGCTGTGCCCAATTTTGAAGCTCGAGACTGTTTTCCGCGGCCACGACGCGCTGATTCAAGCGAATTCAGTCGCTGCGTACGATGGCCAATTGCGCGCGTTCCACGAATACAGTCAGTGGCGAGATACTTTGCCGCTCATGGCTTGCGGTGCCGATCAGGTGCCTTTGTCTTCTGTGATCGTGCACATGGGTTTCGAAATGAGCGAGGGCGTGTCTGTTAAAAATTTGGCGGAAGTGGACATTGTGGTGCGCGTTGTACAGCAATTTGTCATTTTGGCGCTGAACAGCGAGGGCGAGAATGTCGTTCCGTGGAGTGATTTAGAAAGCGCCGATTCGCTGCTGGTTGTGTGTTTCTATTCAGCGCAGGAGAGAAGAGTGATTGACGAATTGGTGCGATTGAGCTGGGCGCAATTGTTAGGGGGTGAGGGGTTCCCTGGCTATTTAGCGACCCCAGCGTTTTGGCGGAAAAAAGTCATCACTGCTGATCGAGTGCAAGCTCGTGAAGCGCACGTGGTGATTGTGTCATGTGTGAGGGGTAGCGCGCCGCGAGTGGACGCTACTGGGCACCCGTCGCAGCGCGAGCGCGATGTGATGGACAGAATTGGCTTTTTGGCGATGCCGGAGCGGTGCAACGTGGCCACGTCTCGCGCCAAAACGGCCAGAGTCGTGATCATGAACGCCGCTACCGTGCTGCATTCTGAGTTTTTCTGGCGCTTTGTGGCGGTGGAATTAGGAAAGGGACGCGTTTTTGCGTACCACGAGCGACATTTGTGGGAGAGTGACCCGTTGGCTAGGTTTCTGGGCCACTGGAGAAGTGCCCCGGTCGATCTGCAAGAACCCGCTCCGCCCGTGCAAGAAGAAGAAAATGAGGTTCCGTCGCCGCAGGAAGAAGTTCAGGAAGTGGATGTGAGCGAACAGCGAGCGTCCCCTCAGCCCGATGCTAATGTCGTCGTCCCCGCTCCCGATTCTCCAGACGTGCAAATGTTGCCGCCAGAAGAGCAGGAGGAGGAGTCAGAGAAAGTTCAGCCGCGCGCGGATGAAAAAGCGAGTTGTTCTCGGTCTCGGCGTCGGTATCGCGGTCGTCGTCGCTCTCCCTCGTCGAGTTCTTCCTCTTCCTCTAGTTCTTCGTCGGGTTCGTCAAAATCGGGATCGAGTGAGACCGATTCGGCCTCGGAGTCTGAACGCGCGCCGCCCGTACCGGCACACCAACAGAAAACGCTCCAGGAGGAGGAAGTGATGGAGGTGGAACAGGAGCAAAGTGAACAAGGTGCTCAACAACAGGAACCGGCAATGGAAGGTCAACGGCAAGAGCAAGAACCAGAGCCAGATACTGAAGAGGCCAACAATGCAATCATTGGAGAAAAATTGGATGAGTTAATTCAAATGGCGGGCGAGTTGAACACCGAGTTGGACGCTGAGCGACAGCAACAGTCCATGAGCCCAGACCGGCAGATGCTAAGACAAATGGACGCCATCCAGGAGGAGGCCAATGAATCTGCTGAGCCCATGCAGGAAGATGAGCAGGAGCAGGAGCAGCCTGAGGAAGTGGCCGCACCGCAGCTGCAGCAACCTGTTCAGGTTGTTGTAGTTGGCGCGTCACCGCCACCGCAAGAGGAACAGAGTCCGCCCCCGCCAGTGACTCCAACTTTGGCAGGTTTGGAGCCAGAGGAGGAGATGGAAGCGGAGTAATGGTAATTTAGGTGTACAGGAATTTTTTTGTTGTTTTTGTTTTTAGTCGTTTTTGTTGAGCGAACGTTTTACCAGTAGAATTGAGCTTTTATTGAATTGAAAATTGAATTTTCATTGAGTTTTACCGGTTCAAAAGTTTTTTTTGTGTTCTCAACAAAGTGTGGAAAAATGCGTAATGGTTGTCAATAAATTTAAAATTGGTTTAAAATAGTTCTCCGGGAATTTGTTTCAATTCGTTTCTTTAATAGCTTTGCTGTGTTTCGATTTTAGCCGGGAGGTAAAATGTATGGCTGGTGGAGTTTGTGAGCAAAAGTGGGTGTCCAAAAATTGTAAAATTTCAAAAATTTTAAGCGTAAATGTATATGTAGTACACTTAATGAATTTATGTAGAGGGTTGTTTACACTTCCGAGCTTACAATAATTTAAACATTTCAGTTCTACTTCGACGTTGGTTTTGGGCGATTCGGTGGTCGAACGTGGCGTTGACGTTTTCGGCTACGTCGCTGCGCTACGTCGGCAACGTGGCAACGTGCATTTCCGTTTTTCCGGTGCCCCATTGTGTTATGTGTGTTTTTTTTTTGGCCAAGGAAAGGATTGGAGGTATTGAGGATCTGACACAAAGTTGACGCTGTGATGTAAATAGTTGTTTTTATTTGTTTAGAATTTTTTTTTAATTAGGTAGTTTTTTTTAAGAAAGTGAGACAAGTGAATTGGCAACAATTTTAATTGTGACAGTTTAATTTCAAAGTATTTTTTCTATTTCTACTAGCGGTTTAGATTGCATCACAAAGTTTCAGTTATTTTCTCTAAGTAAAAAGAGTGACGCTGCGGTTACGTGTCGTAGTGCGTGAATGGTCAGTGATAACTGAGGGCACCTAGGTTGAATTTTGACTAACTTTCGCTGCATTCTTTTGAAGTGCAGGCCGTGGCTATTGATCTAGTATGTACTGTGCAGTACTGCATTTCCGGATTGGGAAACAAAAGTTAATTTACAAGCGATTTTACAAAGGTACACTGATTATAGAGGTGCGATGATGATTGGTGTTGAAAATGAGAGGTAATTAAAAGAATCGAGTCTAACTCGACAGGCATGATCGCATGTCTAAATGCCTACTCCCTTGGCTTGTTGTGAGAACAGCCCAGTCCGCCGATCTCATCGAAACAAGCACCCATACAGTGACAAGTGTACTTATTTTTGAGTGAATTGAGCAGTTCGGTATTTTCGGGGTGTGGTTTTTGCACAGTGCGTATGGGATCATAAAGCCGTGGCTGACTAATTAACATTCTGGTAGCAGAATGAGTGGTGTAGCAGCGAGAGTGGTCATTTTCGTGATAAGTGCCTTCGGTAGTTAATGGCTGTTGCGTTTCGGCATGTGGCAGTGGATTCACTTGAGTTTGTTTTTAGTTTTAGACTTCAAAAAGTCATGCAATCTAAACATGCATTTAAGCTACAAAGATTGAAATTTATAAACTTTCAAGTTGCCAATCATTTGCGTTTGTATTACCGGCTTCATATTCATTTTAACTTTAGTTTTGGTAGGGAATAGGTAAAACTCGAGTATGTTAATTTTTATTTGATTTTATGTTTGCAACTTCGCTATTTTTTTATCTACCTAATCCTAGATAGATTTTTTTTGTATTTCCCTTTCCCCTAGAAAACTGACAACTTGACATTTGGATATTTAGGAATTTATGCAAATTTCGTGGTTGATCTTTATTATACAAAGAGATGAAATAATAAGCCGCTTGTTTTTCCTGTTTTTTCCCGAATATTTTGATAAGTGTAAAGGTGATCTGATTTGAGTGTGTATTTATTTTATCACTCTGGTGGAATTTCCGCTAAGCGTCTTTAAAACAGTACCGTAATTCATTTTTTCCTTGACAGTCAGTGTGAAAGTTAATTTCGTTCGCCTTACCGGTATCCTAATTTTATCATGGATTATCCCACTTACGACATTTTTTCGTTGTGCATTAATAATACGTGTGCTTCTTACGCTTTGGATATCAACGTCATTTTCGTTTATTATACGCTCTTTTTGCTGATGGGATTACTGTTCGCGTGTTTATTTGTTTCGCTAATTGCTGTGTGTTTCCCCGTTCGTGGAGGTGGTTTTGGGATTTCGGTAGAGTTCGCTGAGTAAAATTTGAATCGCCCGCCATTTTTTTTCGCGCTAAAACAAGTTTTTACAGTATCTCGTGTGTTTTTCCTGTTCTTTTTATTCTTGTCGCATTCGTTCATTTTCTCATTTTTCTATTTTTATCCTCGCTTTTGTTCCCAACCCGATTTTTGGCGCGTGAATTCTTTGTGTTTTTGTGTAGTTGATCGACGTATCCTGTAAACTGACGCCGTGAATAATTTTAGGTATGCCCGTTTTAAAATTCCGTGTGTCCGTAAAATCATTTGTAAGCATGCTTCTCGTGGTATGTGGAAGTGTTGTCTGGACTTGGCTTATGTTGTTGCGTATAAAAGCGTACCGTAATTTAGAGTAGGGGTCGATTCAGTCGAAATTGCTTCGGTTTTATTTCTTGGAGTTTTTTCGAAGGTTTTGTGCCGCTGGTTAGAAACTCGCTCTCAGTGTGTTCCCTGTGTTCTAATTGAATGTGTGAATTCTGAGTCTAACAATCGCCTAAAATAAAATCTCTTCTAAAAACTTCGGACCCCTTGGTGTAAATTAGACATTCAACTAATTGCTGGTGCGTTGATAAAAACGCCATTCGCTAAAAAGCTAACTTAATTGACGTAGCGTACACCTGTGATATTCACTTCGGTGAATTCACCATTGTGCGTTGCGAATTCAATCGGTAGTCGCTTTTCCGTTGCCTTACTTTGTCGCTCATCCAACGAGTAGGTGTGAGATCGGTAAAACTTGGCAGTTTGCCATAGTGGAATTTGGTTGAGTAAAAAGCAGCCGGTGAAAATTCATGACAATAGCATGTATAATACAGAAAATGCATTGCAACACTTCTACAGATAGCCAGAAAATGGGGCGACAGTTTTGGAGCCGGCTTCAATGAAAGAAGTGTTGAGCAGATAAAGCATGTAATTAGTTATATTGAACAACTGTCATGTATCCAGTTTGAAGAATATGACGAGTCCAATGCCCCGCATCATCACGTTCTCATTGTCAATGTGAGTATTAAAAACTCAAATGACTATCTATTTATAGACTTCAATTTGTGAAGCTGATAGTTTTACAATTTGCAGTTAACAACGCACCAACAAAAATATGCGCAACCTTTACAAAAAGTAATAAAATTCTAAATAATAAGTAATAAAAAAACTAATTCTAATAATAAGTAAAAAAATCCACTGTATAAGCTTTTATGCATCATTTATTCTGTTGTTTGGCATGTCCCGGTGCTTTTAATTGTGCTCCAAATCAGTGAATTGAACGGTTTTGTAGTGAAGCTGCTTCTAGGCTTTACTGATTCTTCTCACACAATATATGCATAACGGACACATGAACTTTGAGACTCTTCCGACTGCAGAGGGAAGATGGGTGTGGCTCGGACCATAATGTGTTCAATGGCACAGTTTTTCTCTCCATTGACCCATACCAATGCATACACGGTCTCAGACTTAGGTGTCATTAGATTTAGCAGGAGTCATGGTGACAGATTTTACACACATTTTAAACCATAAGATATTTACATATTATGTATCAAAGTTGTTTAAATGTTTTTACATTTCACCTGCAAAAAGTCCTTTACTCACCGTTATGCTTACTTTTTGACAATACCCGAGTACGCAAAACTTAAAGTACCGTAAATCCTCGAATAAGTCCCCCCCTCGAATAACTCCCCCCTGTAAACTGACTGAGGAAAAAATAACTCCCCCCCTCGAATAACTCCCCCCTCTTTTATGGGTGGGAACGAAGTCCGCGTATAAAAAATGTATGTATGTATATATGTTCATTAAAAGCATTCATTATTTTGCAGTTTTTGCACACTAGCATTGATTTTATTGCGTGAATTACGGGATTTCTATACTGGCTCACACGTTTATGCAGCCTACTTGACCCCATTCAGATGATATACTGATCAAGTATTTTACTCAATCTTCCGACGAAAAAATAACTCCCCCCCTCGAATAACTCCCCCCCTCGAATAAGTCCCCCCTCAAAAAATTCTGAGGAAAAAATAACTCCCCCGGGGACTTATTCGAGGATTTACGGTATAAAAATCAATCGAGAATAAAAAGTGACAACACTGCATGTATCGGCAGAGGTTCTCGGGTTGAATATTACATAAATATATATGTACATGGTCCGGCTGAAAAGTCCCCGGGCAGTGCTCGCCATTCGCGCTAGGGGTAAGCTACAAGCATAAAATTTTGACAGGTTTAGATGTAAGGTGTTCTGAGTTTTCACCCAAAATTTCACCCCTCTAGCTCAACCCACTGCGGAACTATGGGTGTTACAATTTCGGTCATTTTGTACTGATGTACAAATGGTGCTCTAGCTCAATGCTGCTTTAAGTTGTGATCATGAAACTTTGGCTAGTGTAAGCCACCAGTGTTGGCAATGTGCCAGCACTAACCAACATTAGCTATGATATCATAAGCCTAGTCCATATTGTCATTACTGTCACTACTCTCACTACAAAATTCATCATTCTGCCTCTCCTTCTCAAAATAGCCCCCCTTGTAGTCTACTCTCTGCTGTTGAACACAGGTAATGGGCCTACACACACTAGTTTTCCGCATGACTTTCATGGGAAAACTCAATTTAGTTTTCCCATTGTGCAGGCAACAGATGCAAGAGGCCGCCATTTGCAATTTTTTTATGATGATCCCTTTGTGACACCCATTTGGGAAAAGTGTGAAAAAATGGTGAAAGTTTAATGAGTTTTGCACCATAAAAAAATTGATTTCCGGAACGTTATTTATGTTGCATGTTATACACTATGTGAAACTGTTTATATATGTACATTTTTGTGCTTCCAGTTACTTTTGTTCTTTTTTAAATAATTTTTGAAAATCATGAATATAATAATTTTTATAAAATCATTGGTTACTTTGTAATACTTGTAAATTTAGAGCCACATACAGTTTTTTTTTCTCTTTTATTTGATACTAATCACACACTGTCATTACCACAGTTTGAAAAATGAATGAATTTAACATATATGACATAAAAAAATCAATAAAATTTGAATCACTTGGCAATCAGCTGCAATTTTTTCACACAAGGCACAGCATGTATTCAGTATATCGTCAAAAAAAAAAGTGATATATCTACACCATAAAAAACAAAAAAAATTTTTTTAAATTTCTTTTACTAAAACATGTCTTAAAAATCGAATTTTTTACCCTGAGTGCTCATTAGACTTTTATTGAAAGACAAAAATATGTGGGAACACATGACATCCAAATCAAGCATTAATCACGAACTCAACTAATTGTATAGTTGAAAAGCTAAAATATTTAGTTTTCCCATGTTGCATGCAGAAGGTGAAAAATAATTTACACTTGGTAGTAAAATTTTCATTTAGTTTTTCACTTATTACCAATTCATGCAGCACACATGAACAATCAAAACCTGTCATAAAATTTTTAAAAATTCAACAATTCTGCCAATTTATCCACGGCAGAACCCCCTCTGGAGTCTTCATCCACTCCTTCAGTTTCTCTCTCAACCCTGTGGTCACACTCGCGTTGTTGATCACCATGTTGCACGTTATCCAGCCTGTCATACACATCCCTCCAGTCCAACTGCATTATTTAGCATACATTCTTTGTAATAACAACATGTCAAAACAGTGATAAATGTATAACAAAAACAAAACAAACTGTGCGGTCGCAAATTGTTTGTTCATCTGGAGCGCGCAGCGGTGCTTTCTCATTCCCCATCTGGTGGCAGTCACAAACTGTGTAAAATCACCGTGTAAAATGGCAAGTGTCATGCAAGGTGTCAAAACTAGGGTGTCAACTTTCCATTTTCCATTTATGCTTTCCACAGGCAAATTTTTTCCATTTCCGCTACCATTTTCTGGCTCACTTGTCTGCTTTTCAAAAAAAATAATTCATTTTCCAGCTCAATTTTCTCTTTCTCAAGTATTTATGTTTCAGTGAAACTTGTAAACATGCATGCAAGTTCTCAATTTTGTAAATTTTTGTATTTCCAGCATAATTACAGCAAATTTTTCAATTTTCATTCCCGTTTTCCGCCAAAAAGTTTTTGTTGACTAAGTATCAATGAATAATATCCTTTGAAGTTGTAGTAACGTGTGCCACTGTCTGAAATGTATGATTTTTACAAAAAATGCCAAAAATATCATGTCAAAGTTCAGTTGAGTTTTCCTAACATGACGTTATTTGTGCTAAACTACTATTTCTTTACTGTCGCCATGGTTGTCACCATGAAAACCATGTGAAAACTCAAAAATTTGAAAAAATTATTACTCATTTAATACATATTGTTAAGTGCCCATCTCTCTACACAAAATAGAGGGAAAAATTCTGCATAAGACCTCCAAATTTCACATCTCTGGTCCATTCATGTCTCATTTAAAGATACTTTTTCAAAGTGGCCACCCGTGTGAAAACTCACTGATATGGCGACAAAAATGGCGACATTTTGACACCATTTTTGTCGCCATGGCGACAGTTTTCCACAGTGGCTTGCATATTGGGAAAACTGCCGACACGTGTGGCGACATTTCTTGTCGCCACCTGTCGCCACCTGTCGCCATGTGTCGCCAGTTTTCACAATGTGTATGCATACTGTTCCCATAATGACAGACAAAGTGGAAAACTGCTTCATGCATTGCAAAAACTGCTTTTGAGCTAAGGAATATTGTCAACATGCTGGCACGTTGTGAAAACTCAACATGCATTTTTTTTAACAGTGCAAACAGTGTTATTTGTAATTACTGGTGAATGAGAATAACAGTGTTTACTTTTGAAGTCATTTTATTTGAGTTTGTTTAATTCATTTGGAAATTGGTTTAGCAAGATGTTTGTGAAGTACTTAGTTAAGTCGTTAAATGTCGTGCAATTAGTGAGTAGCTAGTTCCTATTATGTTACAACATCGATATAGTTTCATACACACTTGCAAATTTCCAATACAGTCACTTATTCAATCTCATTCACTTTTTGAAGTTTGTGCAATACAATTACAGCTATGAAAAGCTCAAGAAATATGGTCAAAATACAATAATCATGTTTTTGTTTGTAATGTTTGTGTTCCCATTACATTTTTCAAAATTCTGATCCTAATGCATGATTCCATTTACTAAGGCATTTTTCACATACCATATTTCCTCAAAATACCCCCAGGGGGTTTATTTTTTCAGAGTGGAAATTTTGAGTGGGGTATTTCAAGGGAGGGGGGGGCTTATTCGAGGGTGGGGTTATTATTTCGTCAGATTCATAGTAAACAGTATGTTTATTCATACCCAAAAGTGGTAATAAACATGGGTAAATAGGATATATCGGGACATATCGGGTATTTAGACGTACATCTGTACACATTAACTAATATGTGTATCTGCGATGCAAATTGGCATCAATAAATACATCATGTACATTGCATACATGATGTATATCATTCCAGACAGGGGGTATTTCAAGGGGGGGGGGGGTTATTTTTTCCTCGGCTGGAAAACACCTGGGGGTATTTCGAGGGGGGGGGGTAATTCAAGGGGTGGGTGTAATTTGAGGAAATACAGTACATTATCCTCAAAAACATTCATTGCTGTCTTTTTACAATTGTATTGTCTGTAATATTTCTCTCAGATGTAAAAAGTAAAATGGAAAACAACAGGTGTGTACATGATATTTTTCTTAAAAATATACAATGAAAGACAGTAACAAATATCAAGCATGAGAAATTAACAAAATCAAAAACAAATGTATCACATGTAAAGCACAAAAATAGTAAATATGTATCTGATAAAGCATGATTTCAGTACTTTCACAGATTAAACTGTGTTGATACAACATTACATTTGTTCACATTGCCCTCCTCCTCCTCATTGCTCTCCTCCTCCTCCTCCTCCTCCTCCTCCTCTGTCTGCATGTCAAAAATGGCTGTGGTTAATTGCTAGCTCAACAGAGTTGCTTACACAGCAAAGTTTGTCAGTTTTCACTTATTGCATTCACATGTCAAAAATTGAATTATAGTTGTCCATGGTGACAATGGCGACAATGGCGACATGTCGCCATGTGGTATGGTGACATTCAAGAAGTGTTGCCATACCACATGGCGACATTTTCCATACAGTTTTCCACTATTGCATTCATGTTGGGAAAAATTGTGACTTGCCGAAACCAACACACACTTTTTTCCACCTCTAAATTTTATTTCATGCAAGATGGGAAAACTGAATGGCGACATGTCGCCATTTGAGTTTTCCCAAGCGTCACGCGGAAAACTAGTGTGTGTGGGCACAATGTGTTCACTACACATTAGTAATGAAACATAGGGAAATTTTTTCCACATAATTCATTTACTGCACATTACAAAACAACATTCAAATCACTGCAATACAACATGATCACCAAAAACATGCATCACAGTTCCCACGTTTCTTGCACATCACCCTGATCTGCATATTAATTTTACCTTAAGCAATAATGTGTATGAAAGTGTTGAATACTATCAGCTCATTGCCAACACTGGTGGCTTACACTAGCCAAAGTTTCATGATCACAACTTAAAGCAGCATCGAGCTAGAGCACCATTTGTACATCAGTACAAAATGATCGAAATTGTAACCCCCACGGTTCCGCGGTGGGTGGAGCTAGAGGGGTGAAATTTTGGGTGAAAACGCAAAACACCTGATATATTAACGTGTTAAAATTTAATGACTGTAGCTCACCCCTTGCGCGAATGGTGAGCACTGCCCGGGGACTTTTCAGCCGGACCATGTACGATGTTTAAAAAAATAAAAATTGCTGAGACTAATCGAGAAATGGATCGATCGCTCAAAATAATACTCTTTCACATTTCCCATAAAAAAATGCTGTAATCAGACGACGAAAGGTAGAAAAGTTGAAAATTCGAAAAGTCCAAAAAAGTAGTAAATTTGGAAACATTTTCGAATTTTTTAAGTTCTGGAATCCCGCATCCTGGAAAATCTGGTAAAGGCTTGCAAAGTCTCGGAAAATTTTGTTGACTTTTATTTACCACTGTCAAAAGTACGATGTGGCATGTCACAGATGCTTTCACAATCCCATGGAGCCAAAGTAACGGTGCGAATTCTTACACTGAATTGACACCCCAGGTGTATCTGGAAATGGTGTTGTTGTCCACGAACTGATGCATGTATTAGGTTTTGCTCATGAACAGGAAAGGGCTGACACCGATGAATTTCTGCATGTGAGCTGTTGAATTTCAGTTTAATGTAAAAAAGGGTAAACCACGAATAAGTGCAAGTGGGAGTGGCAGAGGAGCTGTCATACATCATCAGCCGGCATACAGGCAAATCTATTATTTTCTTATTTTTTTTGTGAAATGTCGGTCCATAAAGTTTTCAGTTTGACATACCGTATTACCTGGAATTATCCCTCCTCGAATTAGCACCCCCCCCTCAAAATAGGCTGCGGAATAACCCCCCCCCCTCGAAATACCCCCCTCTTCGGAATGATGTACGCCATGCATATAATAAATACGTCATGTATGCAATGTACATGATCTGCTAACTTGCATCGCAGCTATTGGGCTGTCGGGAAAGTTCGTTCCGTCTCTCCTTTGATCGTCGTGCATTGTGAGGTTTGAGTCGGTGTATAAAAGCTGGAATTATCGATCAATGTAAAATTCAAGGATAATAATTAACCGCGAAATTGATTACATAAAAGTAGATTATGATACATATCTCCAACTTTATGTTCCCAACTGATTTGACGTTGAAATTTCATCGAAAAATTGAAAACTCCAGAAACGGTGGATCGTGCTTGTCGAGTTGAGGGCATTATTGAGAGATAGATTAGCGCTGGATCGACTTTTACCTTATCAATTTTGCGGTAAAATTTTATGCTTGACTAAATTCCAGATTATATACCCCAGCTGAATCCCCACTGATCGTCCAGGACGATCCAATCAGAGACGATCTTGAAACGGAACGAACTTTCCCGACAGACCAATACACATAGACTGGTTTGTGTAGCTAGGTTTGTGTAGCTATCTACGTTTTTTTGTCCAAATATATCCTGTTTGGACACATTTTTTACCTGTTTTGGTTACGCAAATGCCTACTATTTACTACGATGCTTATGAAAATTTCTGACGAAATAATAACCCCCCCAGAATACACCCCCCCCTCGAATTCACCCCCCTCAAATTTTGCTGGCGAAATAATAAACCCCCATGGGGGTATTTCGAGGTAATACGGTAGATATTTCATTTTGATAAAAAAAATAAACTCGGCGGACATGAAACGAGTCAGTGATTGATTAGTTCGGCCCTTTGTTACCAATGACATGTTTTTTAATTCGAACTTGAATGGATGGATTCCATTTGGTTCATGATACCGTATTTCCTCGAAATACCCCCCGGGGGGTGATTGTTTCATAGTGGTCCCGAGAGGGGGGGTCAAACGAGGGGGGGGGTATTTCGAGGGGGGGGGGTTATTATTTCACAAGAAAATTTTTGAAAACCAAGTACGAAATTGTCGTCTGAAACGTACGCAGACGTCGAAAAATGCAACAAAAACCGCCATTAAAAAGGTTCTGTAGACTAATATTAGTATGTAGATGGTATGTACACTGTTCTAACGTGACACCGACTTTGTTTTAACGTGTGTTCTGCAGTACACTGAACACAAACTACAGTTATTGTTATGTACGTTCCCTTTACACTCAATTTGGGGGGGGGGGGTATTTCGAGGGGGGGGTGATTGTTTCATAGTGGTCTCGAGAGGGGGGGGGGTCAAACGAGGGGGGGGTATTTCAAGGGGGGGGGGGTATTTCGAGGAAATACGGTACATTTGATAAAATCCAACTTTTTATGTGAGAACGATGTGAATTTGATAGACAAATCATTAGAGAAAGTCGGATTGTAAGGTCTTAGGTCGGATCTTATCATCGCACTCCCGACGGATTCCTCCAAAAAAGGACGTATGAACTTACTGTTGCGTCAAAGTTACCGTTGCATTTTATACGAACGAGGTAAAAGACGCAAGATTTCCGTTCGCGTCAACGATAATGACCGCGGAATCCAATTAAGCCAACCCAAGTGTCAACTCGTGTGTGAACCGCCATTAGCGACTAATTGCGGTCGCTTAATCGTATTCCGCAGCCATTTTTGATGACGCAGACGGAAATGCTGTGTCTTTCATTCTCGGTAACATTCTGCAACGATAACTTGGACGTGTGCCAACTAGGAATATGCGCAGTTGTACAAAAATCCCTTACACCATTGCCTTCCATAATGTCCGTCGAGTTTACCTACATAAATATTTGCGATGGTAGAAGAGTATCATGTCCTCCGAGTATACCTATGATTAAACTCTCGGGGGAAAAACAGGAGTAAATATAAAAAAATAGGTTTCGTATTTTCCCAAATTTTATCATATCAATCTCCCGATATTTTTGGAACGCTATCATCGGTGATATGATGCATAGTACTCGATTGGGCGGATAGAAATGAGGCCAGACCACTTCAAATGCTAGTCACTTCAAATGCTGCCAAAAAGCTCAGTTCAAATGCTGTAGTGCATCACTTCAAATGCTGTAAGGTGACAACTACCAACACTTAGTATTTATGCCACCATTAAATCATCTCATGCTTGCTAATCTAATGTGGCACTAAAATGGATTTCATGAGCATTAGACATGAATAGAGAAGTGAAATGAGAAGTGGATAGAATTTTTTATAGATATTCTAGGCATTTACCTGTCACTTGCCATTTGTTTTTGCTTTTTTACTTCCCAATTCACTTCTCACACCACTTCTAGCACAGTAGCATTTGAAATGATGCACTACTGCATTTGAAGTGAGTTTTTTGGCAGCATGTGAAGTGAATAGCATTTGAAATGATGCACCCCCGATAGAAATCGAAAGGTCAAACATGTAGTTATATTGGAATCGAATACCGGTGTGGCACGGAGCGCGATGGGCCGTAAACGGAAGCAATATATTGTTCACGGGTGAAATGCTTGAAATACTCGAAACTGATTATGATGTATTTTCCATTATGCAATACTGTAAGTTGCCTCTGCAATATGTAAATTTGAAGTAACACACAATTAGGTTGGGATTAAGTCTATGTGTTAATGAAGGAAATCACAAAAAGGAACAAACATAAATTGGAAAATATCTATATAGTGTCTAACACAGGGTTGTCAACTATGGTTAGAAAAAATCAATTTTGTTAAACAACGTGATTAAAAAAAATAAGTTAAAAAAAAATTGATTTTTTAAAATTAAAATCAGATTTTTTTTAAATCGCCCAAAATGGGGGTATAGAGACAAATATGTCTATGTCAAGTGTCAGACAATGTATTGTTATGTCTATTGTGGTCATATAATGACTGTGGAGTCATGGGATAGTATTATAAGCAGTGATTTCATTCAAAAATACCCATTTTATGTCGACTTGTTACGTATATCACCTTTTGGCGAATGTTCGTGACTTCAAGTGAAGTTCAGCATGGAATAGTGCTTAAAGAAGGCTGTAAGAGAAGGCTAATACATTGACAGTGATGCTACACACTGTAGAAGTATGTGGGAGCACATCGGCTGGATATTATATACTACACTAGCAAATAACGGCTTATTATTACACTGTAGCATGAATAAATGCAATCTTTTACACTAAAAATGCCCCAAAACCCATGAAAACACCACCATTGGTAATGTGTATTAGAAATTGTGCGCTTGCGCGCAAAAAATTGCAAAATACCTAGTGAAAGTCTACCAGAAATTTTTCATTTTGATTTAAAAAAAATAAAATCAGTTTTCACCCCTTGATTTTTTATTTTAAAAAATCAGATTAAAAAAAAATCAAGTGCCAACCCTAGTGTCAACTACCTTGAATTATCACTCCTGGGATTAAACCCCCCCCCCTCAAAATGGGCTGGGGAAATAATAAACCCCGACCCCTCGAAATACCCCCCTCCGGAATTATGTACATTATGTATGCAATGTACATGATGTATTTATTACTGCTAATTTGCATTACAACCACACATGGACTAGTTTGTGTTACTATCTACGTCTTTACGTCCAAATATATCCTGTTTGGACACATTTATTACCTGTTTGGGGTACGCAGATGCCTACTATTTACTACGATCTTTGTGAAAACGCTGACGAAATAATCCCACCCCCTTGAATTAACCTCTCCTCAAATTTTGCTGGCAAAATAATAAACCAACATGGGGGTATTTCAAGGTAATACGGTATATCATAGACCCTCTCATACTACAGCTGCACAACAAGTAAATACTTATGGGAAAGTATACACAGCTTTCAAGCTGCAACCAATAGTACAGGATTTTATTGGTTGGTCCGAGAAAGTCACAACAATCAAAAATGAAATGTGCGGAGAGGCAACATTTTTCGACATTGAAATGACCTAATTGTTTCTCACCATTTGTATAATTGTTGATTTATTACAAAAACGGGTTTTATTTTTTTTAATCCTGCGTTGAAAAAACTGGTTATGTAAAACTGTATTCTTTACTGCGATCCTTCTCCGAAATTTCTGGCGAAATAATAACCCCCCTCAAATAAGCCCCTCCCCCTCGAATTAACCCCCCCCCCTCAAAATTTGCTGACAAATTAAACCCCCATGGGGGTAATTCGAAATAATGCGGTACCTATTTGCCATCGCTTACCAAAACGACTACAAAAATTTGAAGAAATGTGTGAGGAAAAATGTTGTCTGACCGTGTACAACATCAGCAAGTTGCCCATATATGGCTATTGGGGTGACGGGGGTGTTGGCCAGGTGCTTGGACTCTCCAGAACTGATATATACGAATTGAATGTGGCATACAATTGCTCAGAAGGTATAATTGGCATACATATTTACGTTTTTTCACAGCAAATAAAAGCAAAAACATGAATATTTAGTCACCACTACGCTTTCACAGACAATTTAGCCCAATGGGTAGATGGAATATTTAGAATTGGCGGCGCACAGAATCAACCAGGTACTGTCATTCAGACGAGACATATGCATATGAACTACAGTATTTCCTTGAAATACCCCCCCCCTCTCTCAATGGCCACTATGAATTTGTAACCCCCCCCCCAAATTGAGTGTATAGAGAAGGTAAACGACAAAAGCTGCGGTTTGTCATCCGGGCAATGCAGAACACACATAAAAACAATGACTGTATCATGTTAGAACAGTGTATAGTCTGCATACTTATAAAAGTCTATAGAGTCTTGTACATTGCGGTTTTTGTTCCATTTTTTGACGTCTGCGTACGTTTCAAGCCACAATTTACTACTGGGATTTCAAAAAAAATTTGCGAAAAAAGCGAAATAATAACCCCCCCTCGTTTAACCCCACCTCAAAATTTCCACTCTGAAAAATTAACCCCCGGGGGGGGGGGGTAACTCGAGGAAATACGGTATGTATGAATTATCCGCAGCATCATCTAAACAAAAATGTGCGGACAAGGACAACTGCAGTGGACTGACTTGGCGCGACTGCGCCAGACGGGCGACCATCCTGGCCATCGACTGCCCCTACACGTGCAAAACGTGCAAAGATGAGCGACGATGGCAAAAATACACATATTAAATACGGAAACTCATTGAGTTTCCGTGTTTTTGTTTAACACGGAAACACGGAAACTCAGCAATTTTGAAAAACACAGAAACTCAAATGAGTTTTTTTTCGGAGAACACGGAAACACGGAAACACAGAAAATACGGAAATGTTTTTTGAGTTTTTTTTCAGGCACGATTTGAACTGAACAATGTGAGTATGTGCCAAGGTACATAATGTATGTGTGTATAGTATTTTAATATGTATTTACATGAGTAGTTAATCAGGCTCTCCATAATCATGTTTCTGATGAGCTGACATGGTTTTTGCAAAAAGAAATGATGATTTGATGAAGAAAACAGATTTTGCTGCTGTCAAGTTTTGGTGTGGTTTTGGTGACAAGGTGGTGTACTTGGCATGCCAGTGTCCACTGACAGTGTGGAGCATTCCTTTAGCCAGTGCCCAGTGATATTCGGTGCTAGGCATCTCCGTATGAACCCATTTTCTCTTGAACGTGATTTTTTGTTGAAATTTAATGAGGTGTTTTGGGACGGGTAAGTAGTTCAGATACGTTGAAGGCTTCAACAGATGTGCATGTTCAAGTATATAGTTGCAGTTTAAATCATACAGTACAACATACAGTGCACATCCATTGAAGTTTTTTATTGTACAGTGTGAATTGTCGTTTTTGGACATTTTTTTATGCTTATGCTGTGGAGTGGACATGCTTATTTTTTGATTTTGTGGACTGTTGTGGACATTTTTGTGGACTTTTTGACACATGATTGAATATGCAGATGCTCAATATGTGGAACATCTATATCAGCAAAACCTGTAGCAAAACCTATATATGATAAGAAAACCCCCATTTCACATCAAAATGCTGTAAAATGCAACGTTTTGTAAGAAAACTTGAGTTTTTACCAAAAAACTTGAGTTTTTACTAAAAAACTTGAGTTTTTACCAAAAAACTTGAGTTTTTACAAGAAAACTTGAGTTTTTTCAAAAAACACAGAAATAAAACACGGAAACTCAAGTTTTTTTCATGGAAAAAACTCAAAACACAGGTATTCATTTTTGAAAAACTCAAAACACAGAAAGTGTTTTTTATTTGAGAACTTACCCATCGTTGAAGATGAGTGAGATTCACAATCGACTGGGCTTTCGGAAGTTGGATCGGGGCTAAATACACTCGCGGTCAGAATAGTTGAGACTCTCCAGTTTCCACCGTCGTCTCATAAGGGAAATTTGTTCAGGTGAGGTCCGCCTGTGTTCGCGTGCACGTCACTCGTCAACCGCCCAGCGAAAATCGTTGATATTTGAATATCATGTAATTTTATGTCGGCGCCATCGTGAAAATTGATGGCATCTTTCTACGACTCCCCTGACCCAAGATATGGCGGGTTTGAAAAAAAGTCAATTTTTCTAAAAAAAAATTGGGTGTTGCCCAGAAATAACAAAATTTGCACGTCAATAACTCGTTCATTTGTCAACCGATTTTTGTCAATCAACTTTTAAAATGACACAAATGATTGGAGAGTTCATTTTGAGGTCAAATCGGTGATGTAAAATGTGCATAGTATATCGATTTGGGCCTGTGGTTGTTGATATGGATTAAAGGCAGAAGTTTGAAGTGCTATAACTTTTGATTGGTAAAGCCGGAATTAGAGCTCAGCGTCGATTCGACGTGAAATGACAACGTGAAATGACGTCGTGAAATTAATTACACGAGTGTGGATCATGCTACGGGTCTACAATTTTCTAAGGATAATATATGAATCAATACCTTAATCGTGTCCAATACTGAGTGTTATCAGCCACAACTAGAGCGAATTGAAAAATTCAATTTTTATCATTCCACGTCATCATTTTACGTCAGGGAACAACTTGACATTTCACGTCAGACTATTGCTTGCAAATCGACGCTGAGCTCTAAATCCGGCTTAAGATATATAGATCTGATTCTTTCGGTATTGTGTTTCTTTCAATCAAGAGTATATGTTAGCATGTTCGGAAATTTTTTTTAAATTTTCATGCTGAAAAACTGGGTTAAATCGGCATACGGAATTCATACATCACGAATCTGACGTCAAAAATGGAATCTTAAGGTTGTCCTGATCATTTTAAGAGTTGAATGATCCAAATCGGCCCAGAAATGGCCATGTTATTAAGTTTCAAAGTCAATCACCTATATTGGCCAGATTTTTAGGTTTTTATTGACCACCTTTTTTAGACCCCCCTTATCTAGTGACTGGGGGATTATTCAAGCAAACAAATTTTTTTTTGTCACAGTCCCGACCTGAAAACCCAACATACTCGAACAGCATCAAAATTGAGCCAGAGATAAGAAACTGGGAAGCAACAAAAGTGTGGTGAACCCCCAGCCTCTCATTTCTCTATGGTGAAAAGTCTCAACTACCGTATTTGCTTGAATAGTTCCCCCCTTGAATAATTCCCCCCTCGAATAATCCCCCCCTGTTAGACACGTGAGGAAAAAATAATTCCCCCCCTTGAATAATCCCCCCACATATGGACTAAAAACAGATCATAGGTAAATACATGTGTATGTTGTGTGTACACATTGTACGCAATGAATGTGCGCTGATGCTGATTCTGTTGAATATGAATTTTAGGCATTTGGTAAATGTGTTGTGTGCAATTTGAACAAAAATATCATATTATCTGGCTAATAAAGCATATTTTGCAAAATGAATTGATAGAAACATGCTTGAAAAGTTTGACTAAATAATAATTCCCCCCTTGAATAATTCCCCCGCTTGAATAATCCCCCCCCCTCAAAAAAGTCTGACGAAATAATAATCCCCCAGGGGGATTATTCAAGCAAATACGGTATTCTGACCGCTAGTGTATATATAGGTAAATATATAGTAGGGGCAGAGAACATAAAATTATATTAAAACAAAAAAAGTTTATTGACTCCTCGAACTTCGAAAGTCAAAGTAAGATAAATGGTAACATTGAACATCCATCGACTACCCCTATTTGAGGTCCGAATAGGTGAGTTTGTGCGACGCTAAGAACAGTCTATTGTAGAATTGTAAAAGTGTGGGCTTTGCCTGGGAACAGATAGAAAGAAGAAAAGAAGAAAAAACACCTATCCTAAATACGTTGTTGCAAGGAATGCGGCAGACAACATTGCCAGTAACACCGGAGAAAAACACTCTAGAACCCCACGACCCGGGTTTGACTGCTCAAAAAAGCGCTGAGCAAACAACAGAAGTAATATTTAAAAAATCAAAGATCAAAAATCATATAAAGTGAACTGAAAGTTGGCGAAATACTCTTTCTTATTGCTGTTTAAACATGTTTAACATGTTGCTCTTAAACATTTTTTCTTATTTAAGAAATACATTTTCAACTAGCCAGCAGCTTTTTAAATGATATTACATAACATGAATGGGTATACGGGGACGGGCTGCTATTTGAATATATAGCTGCCATTTAAAAAAATGGTGCCAGGCGCCATTATATGGTGCAATAAATTGGGAGCCATTCCATCATTGATGCATTTATCATTTTGACTTTCCTAAAAAATTCGCAGCGTTTTCAAAATTTTGAATTTCCGCATTTTCATATCTTTTTGAAAACACGATTTGAAAAAACGATTCTTGTTGTTTTTTCTCAGAATATTTTTTCTCTGTGAATTTAAACAGTTTTCAATTTTTTTTGCGTTTATGAATGTCTATGCCATCATAAGTTATTAAGCATAACTTTTAAATTGGTCTACTTAATAGTATACGCGGCGGACCGCAAAGTATCCGCAGAATCCTACCATAATTTAATGAATACAATATTGTAATAAATTTTGCAATTAATTATTCCATAGTAAAAACGAAATATTATGATGAAAAACAGTATAATTTTGGTCCATTATTCAGATGGGTTATGGTAGGTTTCCATACTAAGTGTTCCATTCCATGTTAGGTCCGCCGAGTATAACAAAACCCTGACCGGATGTTCTCGGGAGTGCACTTGAATGCTCAAGATGAATGTTACATGGAAGGCGCCAGCGCAGATGACTGCGATTATCTGCCCGCAGCACTGACCACAATTATCCCACGCCTCAATGCGCGAAAGTTGTTAAAAGTACCGAACTTTTCAAAGTATACAAAAATGCTAAGTATTTCTTTTTTACCCATCACAAGTACAGAAAACATAAAATAATTTGTTTTACTTTTACTTATGAGTAAACGTGAGTTAAATACTCTTTCCCCATAAAATGCAAACAAGAGTATTTTTGAGAAATTTTGCTCCAATTTTCACACAAAATCACTAATTTACATATATTTGCCAATTTTCACCTTCAAGTTCTCCGATTTTCAGCTTTTTTGGTTTTATATGAACACATACACCCAGTTTTTTTTCTATTAAAAAAAATATATTTTAGCATTTTCTCACCGATTTCTCCTTTCCATGCCTTGAAAAGACCTATACAAACACCTATCTGAAATACATTTTCTATATGCAAATGCAGGTACTTTCAAAAAGTTAACATATACGCGAGTAAAGGAACTTTTTTCAGAAGAAAGGTAAATGTACTTACTCTGTACTTGTATTTATCGTGTAAAAGTACATACTTTTTAACAACTATGCAATGCACCACCAACACCGCCGATACTGAATGATTGCTGGTACAAGATGACCTGCCCTGACATTCAGGAACCGTCCATTCTGTCCAAAACTGAGACACAGAGACACCAGAAAATTGGCACGTTTCTCGCCAGACTGGCATCGATGCGTGGCCAATTCGCATATTCAGAACTGGGAGTTTGTTCGCCATCCCTTCTACTGGCGTGCGCTAGTACAGACCACAGATTTTCATGGAAAAGCCTGATGAATGAGAAAAATGCAACGAAGGTGAAACAGATGAACGATGCCCTGAGAATGTTGTGAGTTCAACAAGAGATAATTCGACAATTCAATAAGTGAATATCACCTTTACATGAACACAGGTACTGCCTGAACTTGTACCACGAGACATGCCTCCCGGACAGATGGCCTGAGCACCTATCCTCAAAATACGAATTTGACGCTAATGTCACGTTTGTTATGTTAAACTCGGCGGACATGAAACGAATCAGGTATTCGGCCCTTGGTTCCCAATGACGTATCTTTTTTAATTCGAACTTGAATGGACGGATTCCATTCGGTTCACGATACATTTAATTCAATCCGACCTTTTCTAAGAGAACGATATGAATTTGATAGACATATCGTTACAGAAAGTCGGATTGTAAGGCATTAGGCCCGATCTTATCGTCGCGGCCCAGATAGATTCCTCCGAAAAAGTACGTACGAAATTTGGCACACGTCCAAATTCCTTGCGTTTCATACCAAAAAGATTAAAGACGCCCGATTCCTGTTCGCGTCACGATAATGGGCGCTGAATGTGATTAAGTAAACACAAGTTTTGCCTAATTGCATTCCGCGGCCATTATTGGCGACGTGAACAAAAATCGTGCATCGTTATACTTGTTTGCAAGAAACGCGAAAACTTGGACATATGCCAAGTTTAATTAGTCACACTCGTACAAAAATCCCGTAGAACAATGACTTCCAAAAAGTCCGCCGAGTTTATGCATAAAAAATACGCAGGCATGGCAAAAAATTGCACCATATTGTTTTGATTTATATTATTATTTCGCTGAAATATCGAAAATATTTAGTCATACTGTGTGCTTATGGTGTGTCAATCTGTATGCATTGAACTCATGGTGAACTGCATGCTGTTAAATGAATTTCTAATACCATATCATCAAATTCAAGAAAAAGATTCGCGGCGAACGGGCCTAAAATTCACCAACGAACTATCGTTAATGATTCAACCATGCCAACACAGGTATCACCGTATTTGGCTCACACAATCATTGATTTACGATGAAGTTGGAGACCTGACCTATCATGAATTTCGTAGCACCCATGCAATGTGCTCAGTGGCCAGATTTGCAATGTGCACCATTCATTGCCTGCCCTTATACATGGAGGCAAACAGAAGATACAGACTCAAGAAGGTAGCTACGAGTTGGGCCAAATATATGATCCTGTTTGTCATACCAATTTTGGTGGCCTAAAAATACAATTTAGAGAAGAATTATACAAGGATCTTTCTCACTTTCTCCAGTTCTGATAGCGATCTTGGTTTAATCATAGATGTGGACAATCACAAGGCAATGATGGATGGAGCAAAAGTAAGTTAAACTGAGTCTGGGTGGCATACTTTTCAGCATAATATGATACCAATGAATCTGTGCACAACCAATGGAGAAATGACATAAATGAATACATGTGTATGTAGTGGGATAGAAACATGCTTTAAAGTTGTGATAAAGTAATAATTCCCTCAATAGAATAATTCTCCCCTTGGATTCCCCCCTTAACAATGTCTGATGAAAAATAATTTCACAGCAAATTATTTGGGTAAAATAAAAATATCATAAGTACACTTTTGTGACATTATTGAATTTTAAATACAACAAAACTCTTCAGAATACATCCAGCAAATACCAATGGTTTGGTGTACCACTCCAGGATGCAACTTCATGTGTCTTGAAACAAAGTGCTACATATGCAGCATGCAACCACATCCTGTCAGTGTCATCAGCTGCAATGTTATCTTTGGAACACTGCAAAAATGACAAAATCTTTGCAATTTATGTATTTGACTGTTATTTTTAGTATCTGAAATGTGCAGATGTAATGAGAAGGCGGAAGAAGTAGATCCACATAATAATTATGGCTGGGACATGATGGCGGGGAAGGCAGGGTCATTGGCAGAGTGGCAAATGTATCTGGGCGCACAGGGCAGAGTATTGATGGATCACTGCCCACCTGATAACAACACATGCAACCCACGGGCACTGGCTGCAATGGTCCAGGATATAATCAAGGAGATAAAAACCACGGATAGTATGAGCACCATAGGATTGAAATTGGAGTTGGCAGTGTATTCGAAGAGTATCGTTTCAAAAGTGCATAAGTGCAAAAACAAACAGAAAAATCTAGTTAAGCATGAACCAAATCCATGTAATCCACAAATGATGGGTCTACTTCTAAAAACCAAAAATGACACTTTAACATCTAATGTCCATTTGTCTGAGGTATCAGCAAAGTGTGGACAACCTTTGTGGCTGACAAAGGCGGTGCTGGGCCAGCGCTAAATGCAATTTTCAAAATCTAAATTTGTGGATAGATTTGTATGTACTTTTGGAATGAACCTCTCCATTAATCAAATACTCGTTTTCAAGTGCAATACAACAAGCAACACGTCATAGCTCTCTCGCTCAGCCACGACCTTGCAGTGTGGTTGGAACAATGCCAAGCATTCAGGCATAAAGTATGGCATGATCAGACAGGCTTGACATGCAATGTCGGCAATGTCACAAGGATACAATGGAAAGAGTACTTCTCAATGCCATGTGCACTAATCTTCGCCACAAGGTATGGTATACTCCGGTTACTTTACACCCTGCACGCGTGGTTCCCGCTGGAAGTGTGCCAACGATGGTTGACGCGTCCGAGTTTCATAAAAAGATGACAAAATTGATTGTTGTTATAATGTTATTCATAAACATATTCACATCGATGAATTTTTTTTCACTTTTTTACGGAAATCGCATGATTTCATAATCATTGGCACGCTTCCAACACGAGATATAAATCAGTGCGAGGGCAGAGTATCACGTACGCCGAGTATACATGACTATTAAATACCTAAAATGCTGTATGTAAAGTAGTCGAACACTAATCGATTTGAAGCCAATTGCGGCAGCCCGGCAGTGCATTACAATAAAAATCACAATGCCCATCAAAATCACAATGCTACATCACAAATCACAATAAAAATCCCAAATGTCCCGTCGCATGCAGACTGCGACGGGACATTTGGGGACGCACGCTGACCCCATTCATAGCAGACCTCCTGGCGCAACGATGCAAAATCCTGGCCCCGGACATGCTAACGAGACTGGAGCCAGATCTCAATAGATAGTTAGTAATGATGGCTAACCCTCTGGAAGGAAGGAAGTGTTTTAATTTTAAGTGTCTTTTTAAAATAACCTTTTGAATTTTTTCGAAACCTAGTTTTCGAATCTTTTTGGTGTACTGTACAAATTTTCGAATTTTTTCCACGTAATTATGGCATGTTCGAAGTTTTGTGAATTTTGCATTCATTTTCATGTTATGCGGCCTTCGAAGCTGTTACCGCGGACATATTGATCTGCTCATTTTTTGTTTTGCTGGTTTCAATCTGGCCGATTTTTTTTTTTTTGGGGGGGGATTCGGGCATAGGGGATTTTTAGGGTAGCGTTTTAGGGTTGGGGGGGTCGGCCCCCGAGCACGTGCTAATAACTAAGGAACGGCTTGGTTAGTGATGTGAAAAGCGCCAGAGTTTTGGCGCCAAGCGCCAAAAGCGCCATGGCGCTTTTCCAGACCGTAGCGCCAAGCGCCAATGGCGCCAGAGGACAATGGCGCCAAGCGCCAATAGCGCCAGCGCCAAAAATTTCTGTACATGTACATCAATGTGTAAAGTTACATGGTACGTTGTATATGGATCGAATTGGATGCTCAATACACAAAGCTGTCCCTCTACTTGATGAGTGGCGCTGCACACGCTAGTTGACATAGAATCCAGCGTCAACTCAGAGTCAACTCCATTTAGTTGACACAACCTATTTCTTAGTAGACATTTACGCAACTGCGTATGTGTTAACCTGTTTTTTGTTATTTTTTGGGTAGTTAGGTCTGATTGTTAAACGATATTGTCAACTGCGAAAAATACATTTTCAGAAATGAGTTGACCCAGCCTTCTTTGATGCTATTTGTGTGATTTAAATGTTCCTATGTTGTTAAGCAAAAGCCATTTGATATTGCAACACTTGATTATTCATGTTAAAGTAATATATGATAATTTTAAAATTTATTTTCTTGTTTCACATTGAAAAATTTTTAATTTGTGACATGTGTAATTGTGTGAAAATTGTTTTGGTGATTCATGTAGTATTAATATAGGGCAATTTTTTGATATATCAACATGTCTCAATGATGCCTTAATGATAGATGAAAAAATTATTTTGTATCAAACCAAAATTTATTTTTCATTTAACACAACAAATGTATATCATATTGCAAACAGTACCAGCAGAAAGATAAAAAAATTTTGAACAGTGATCAGTGAACAAAAAGAAATGCATACAGGAAACAAAATATATGATTTTTAGAAAATTCAATGTATAAATATTTCAAAGTTATGTTTTTACTGCAATTTAAATTGTGTAATACATTTGATTTGATAGAGGAAAAATTTTCAAACATATATTTTTTAATTGTTAAGAATGGAAACATTTTTGACTTTCAAAAATGATTTTTGAAAATGAGTGAAAAATTGATGAGTTGAGCATGAATTCATAAATTTGACAAATACAATCACATGATATGTCAATTGAGCAATTTGGTCATTTTATTTATGACAGTCTGCATTCACCAGTCTTTATCCACTTTTTCACCTTTTCCCTCACTACTACAGCATCAAATTACATTTTTAGTAAGTTTTGTGATAAAACTTTTTTTGAAGTTGACAAAGTTAAAAATTCATGGTTGTCAAGTGAGTGTGTGCGTACGATCAGTACAAAAACCTGATGTCAACTCAAGCAAAAAATTTGGACAAAAATGTTTTTCAAAACTTTATTAAAATTTTTCATGCAAAAAGTTCTTCTATGAAAGATGGAGTAAATTTTTCTCTATCAGAGTCTCAAATTTCATACATTTTCAATTAAAAATGAATTAATAAAGGTACTTTTAGAAAGTCGGCGAGTGCTGTGTCAACTAGCGAAAAAACGTACTTTTTTGCACTATTTTGGGCAGTTGACAATGAAGAGCAACTACTTGTGTCAATTGAATTTCTGTAAAATGAAAATGTCAACTAAAAACATACACTTGCATGCACTACATACACACTTTTCACTAGTTGACATTTTCACTATAAAAATCTATTATTTGAGTGCAGCAAAAATGTCAACTAAAGTTGATTTTTGTCTAATAAAATCACCCAATTGACAAAGGTAATCATCAAGAAATGTCAACTGAATGAAAAATGTACACTTTTTAGCGCACACGTGTCATTTTAATTGACTTGTCACTTTCTCAAAATTGTCAACTGTCCAAATTTTTCAGTTGACACAAAAAAAGTGTGCACGTTTTCAACTAAATAGGTTCTGGGGTCAACTAAAAAAAACAGTTGACTCTGAGTTGACTCAATCGACTTCTAAAAAGTAGCGTCAACCACCGTGTGGAGCGCCAATGAAACAGCGTGAAAATTGGTGCAAAAAATTACTCGCAGTGAATGCAAGTGCCGTATATCCTCAAATTGGGACAAAATACCTCAAAAATCGCTTCGAGTTAGATAGCTGCTGATTTGGGAGGAATAGATAGAAAGCTGAGCGGCCCGGGAATAGACAGATAGCTTGAGGGTTTGGGGCGGGGGTTACCGTGGGGAAAAATAGTTGTGATATGATAGTTAGATTGTTTTTAACGTGTACATTCAGCATGCTATATAGGTAGTTTAAGTTTCAGTAGGTTACTCTTTTAAAGCAAGTAAAGGTGTGCTATTTATATTAAAATTATGAAATTTGGATGTGTGAAGCATAATCGTTAGGTGATGGAAAAATTGGATAGAACAAAAATAACAATCATCTCATATTTTTGATGGCATTTTTGATGCCACCTATCGAAATCGTACAGAGATGGTATGGCGCTTTTTTGGCGCTTTTTAAACTGTGAGCGCCAAGCGCCAATGGCGCCACGGCATTATAGCGCCAAGCGCCAAAAGCGGCATGGCGCTTTGGGAGGTCTCGGCGCCAAGCGCCAATGGCGCCACTGCAAAAAGGCGCCAAGCGCCAAAAGCGCCATGGCGCTTTTTGGTTTGGCGCTAGCGACAAGCGCCAGCGCCATGGCGCTTTTACATCACTAGGCTTGGTGGAAAATGTTGAAATTTTGATATATTATGGTTTCAGGTCGAGGCTGATTACAAGTCCGAGGAAATTTCGCTACGACACCCCTGACTGGAGATAGGGTGGGTCTATAAAAACGTACTTTTTGCGAAGAAATTTGGGTGTCGCCCAGAACATGCAAACTTTGCACCTCAATAACTTGCCCATTTCTCAACAGATTTTTATCGTTTGACTTTTCAAATGATCATGAATGTTTGAAGAGTTCATTCTTTGGGTCAAATCAGTGACATTTAATTTTTTATAGATCGATTTGGCCCAATTTCGGAATGCAAAATTTCCTGCAAAAAAAATTTCCTCCTTTTTGAGCATGCTATCTTACACTCCGGATCATGAGAAACTCAAAAATAAAAAAATGAGATCGATAGCTCTTTCCAATCAAAAGTTAAAGCACTTGAAACTTTCGCCTCCCATCCACACAAATAACCACATGAAGAACAAGAACTTCAAAACTCCATATCTGGACAGGGATGGCAAATCTCAGAAAAAAAAGAAAAAAAATAAAATGAAAAATTGAAGAATAAAATAAAAATAAAATGGAAAATTGAAGAATAAAATAAAAATAAAATACAATTTTAATAATAAAAAAACAATTTTAGTAAAAAGAATTTTACTAAAACCAATCCTGGTCATAAACTAAAATAAAAATAAAATAAAAATAAAATAAAAAATTGAATAATAAAATAAAAATAAAATGGAAAATTGACAAATAAAATAAAAATAAAATACAATTTTAATAAAAATAAAATACAATTTTAGTAAAAAGGATTTTACTAAAACCAACCCTGTATCTGGACGATTTGTTGGCCGATTTTCGTCAATGAGCACCTCAAATGATTGGAATAACCTGAACATTTCATTTTTGTTGTCTATTTATGTATATATTCAATCAGATTTCCCGTACAACAAAATAACGCAAATTCTTCTGTGTAATTATCAGGATAAAAATACATATAGATAAATAGACAACGAAAACGAAATTTCCAGGTTATTCCAATCATTTTAAGTGCTTATTGATGAAAATCGGCCAAGAAATGGTCCAGATATGGAGTTTTGAAGTTCTTCAAAAAGAAAAATCTGACATCTTGGCTGAAACAGGTAACACAACACTGTTCGAGGCCAGGGTATCGCTCTGGTGGTTGTTTAGGGTGCGGGTAGTTGAGTCGACTACCCTTGACGACTGTCGGAAGTCCAACAAGGACCGACAGTCGCCAAAAGTTAGCAAACTAGCTGACTATGCCGAATGGGCACTGAGCCAAAAACACTTGGCTCGACCCAAAAAGGGTCATTCACTAATAGCAAAACTTGTGTACTATATTCCAATCCTTGAAAAAGGACATGCGATCTCTATAATCGATGTCCTGACTTCCAATCGCACTAACCCGTTATGCAACGGGGTGCGGCTGGACATTTTCAAAATTTTGGCACGATGCCAAATATCCTAAATCGATATTCGCACACGCAGATTTACGCGGGGGTCGTTTCTAATACTTATTTATACTAACACTATGGGTGATAAACCCAAACGAAAGACTGGTTGGGCGCGCTCCGTGAAAAATACTACTGAATCATTTGAAGAGCCGCTACCAGACAATAGCGACGCTGCCAAAATTCTGAAGATAAATGATGAAGCAAAGTTTGAGGTAATTTTATCAGGGGTAAACATGGTTCCTTGCAATACTTACATACATATGTGTGCATCAATATCGATATTTCTAGATATGCACTTTGATAGGATCATTAATTACGGTAGACATACTCTAAAAAATACATTTGCGAATGTTATGTCCAAAAATGCCATATATATGCAGGAAGCCATCAACGACATGGCGGAATCGGAGAAGACCGCCCTGAGAATAGTGTGGAAGAAGACAAAACTTGCAAAAAGTTGCTCGTATAGCACGACTCCGCATCCGTCCAGATTGGCGCCAATTCGGTACATTTACACTATTTTAAAAATGTTTTGGTGTTTTAAAAATACTTTAAAGATGAACTGCGGAAGTATAGAAGTCTGGAGCTTTGCATCGTATTTGATACTCACAGAATCGCTTAACTTGCTCAATACCTCAAGTGATGGGAAAGTTGCACAGAAAGATTTTTTAAAAACTTTTTCAGAATATCTGCGTAAGGTTTTAAAAAACGGCGAACACACACAAAAATGTTTCAAAATATACAGTATCTTAAGGGGTGTCTCATACATAAGAAAGCGCTGTGTATTTCAGGGCTTTTTCGATGGGGAAAACTACGAAAAATCTGAAAAGCATACTAAATTGGATATATATACCATGACAAATAAATTGTTCTTACCCTACAGAGATGTGGCAGATGAAGAACAATCACCAGAAATGGGGGCAGGCATTGGGTCGAAGAATGTTGATCATGATCTAGCTGAAGAAATGTATGCGGAGGTGTTCCCGCCAGCGCAACCCATTACGCTTACGAATACAAAAAAGGGAGTCGAAAATCCATCGGATAAAAACGAGGGGAATCTATCAACCGGTACGTTAGTCTGTACATCATATGTGTTATTAAAAATGGGGATAACAGTCGAATGTTTTTCAATTTCGAAACCGAATAACAATAAAATGTACATTGTCCTGTGTAGAATATGTGTTCATGCCCCGTCAGGCATGGTGGCATGCTCATGTTTCGAAACATGCATCAAAAGTTGTGCTTTGGTGGTTGTATCTGAAATCTATACAGATGTGGAAACCTATACCATTTCGGGGGGGGCTTCAATAGACATTTATCTGGAACACATCTACGAGAATGTAATAAAAATCTATATGTCCGTAAAACACAACATGGTTTTTCTAATTACAGGCGCTGAATCTAGCAGCCTACTGCAAAAGCGGCGCATGGCAGTGCATGAAAAATCCAATCGGCGTTTGGGAGGTATGAATTTGAAAGCCGATCTGGAAACGTCGAATAACCCCCCGTTGACGATGGAGGAACTCAACAAACACCTGAGTGAGTCTGTAATTGATCTGGGTCTATTAATATCCAACAAAAAAACATCATCGATTTTAAAAAAACATAAATAGCCTAAATCAGAAAAACAGCATTAAAATCGATGTAGCCAGGGGTACAATATATGAAATAGATACATCGCAATCGTTTTTGCTCAAAAACATGGTAATATTATCTGAAACCTGTTCAAATTACACTAAAAAAGAAAGTGAATGCAAAAGTGAATGTGAATATAAACGCGATAAATCTATCCTACACCCAGATCTGTCTGCCCCTGACAAAAACTACTTCTTCAACTGGAATAGCTATGCTGCGGAGTTGAGGCGTCAATATTCTGTGGGCGGTGCACCTTTCAAACCGGACATTATGATGTCCGAGATCCAAAACTGCATCAAGGGCATGGATAGCACCAACAACGTGTGCCGGGCGGTGATGATGATGAGCCATCTCGTACACCACACCGCATCAGAGTTGAGTCTTGTGACAAAATGCAATGAACAGGTAAATAGATGCTCTGGTAAAATGTTATCCTTTTGGGATTTTTCACACGTCATTTTCTGCCTGCTAAAAGGACAAATTTACAGCAGAGGGTTGCTATTCATGCTAAAAACCCCCCTCGGCCATCTAAACGATAATTATAAAATGGAATATTTTGTACTAAATATTTGCATAGCAGGGGTGTCTGTTAATATATTTATCCAAATCCTAACAAAATACAATATAATACCACAATTTTATAACACACAGCTAGAGCTGTTGCTGGCTGATTTTGCCAGCGGCATAAAGGAGGACTGTGACGGTGTGTACACGCGCTTAGAAGCCATGGAGGGTGATATTACCATGCTGATAGATGACACCATCAAAATCGATGATAAACTTGGGGAGAATGCTACCACGGTAAATAGGGGTTGCTTGTTACCGGTTACGAATATACATCCGCAAAAATCGGGGGTTACGCGGAACTGTAAACATTACCTCAGCCTACTGGTAAAAATCAAGCTAAATGAAATCGGTAAATCATGTAAGGGGTTGTATGAATATGGAATCAAGCATAAGTTAGACATTGATAGGGGGCTTAAACACTGTGTTTCTGATGTTTCAAACATTCTTATAAAACTGCAGTGCGCCACGAAGCGAGATGCGCTCCTGGCTAACATCACCGAGATCCGCGACAGAATCACAGCGATCGAACAGCGACCGGCCAGCTTTGCCGCCGTGGCAAGCAGCGGCATTGTCGCTGCCACGGGTAGCAAACGCAAAACTGGCATCGCGCCAGATGCCACACAAGCAAAGCGCCTGAAGAATAGTGACATGCCGTCGATCCAAAATGCCCCAAAGGTTAGAGATACTGACTTCCGTTATCCGGGACACATATACATACGGCCTTATAACTCACGCTCAAATAAACAAAAAGGTGAATCCCCAGTATGGGAAGATTTGAATGATGTTTATGTGGGTAGTCTAGAAGGGATAAGCAAAGTACTTTTTTCGCACTCTATGTACAACAGTCGCTTCCCCTTGTCACAGTCGGACAACATCCAGCTTGGTGCCGTGCCAAAGGAATTTCGCAGCCGAGATGGGAAATTAGATCTACTGGTGACACTGACCGACCCACTGGACATCCTAGGCTACATGTTCCCGTTAAATGTCATGAGTGGTGGGAAGAAATTTCCATGCATCGCGCTGGCTATAATGATGGTGAGTTTGAGGACTTTTCTCCGTAAAAGTTATGAAACCTTCAATAACTACGCACATAGGGAATATGTGTGGTCCATTACTTCTGCAAATATGTCACAGGGGATATTGTCACAACACCAACGGCATTGTTTCCTAGAATATACTATAAAAAACAATATGCGATGTTTTTCAAATACATTAAAAAGCCTTTTTAAATTAAAAAATCTAAAAATGGTAATATTTTTAAAAAAGATGAAAAAAACAGTATCCTTTATATTATCGACTAGTAGAAATAAAAACATAAATACAATTTATAACCAAGATTTGCAACACACTCAGGCTGAAGCCAAGGTCGCTGGCAGTGTGGACTTAGAAAACGCAGTGTATGCCTGCACAGCCTTCTTTGTCAAACACAATGGGGTCAATTTCGATAGAAAATATAACGACTTTGTGGGCAGATTGAATGCAGCGTGGAGCCAGATTTGGCAAGAGCACTTGGCACAAGGGAACGCTGTCATTGGCCCCAAATGGTTTAATTGTGGGTCAGGGCCTTTTGAACATCTGTACAGCTCAATCGTAGAAGCTAAAAATTCGGTGGCCTATTGGACACTCAAGAAAATTGTGAAAAACGCTGTCAAGAATAATCCACAATTCCAGTTAGTCTGTCATAGGGATATTTGGTTGGGGTTAAATTCTTGTCAAGTCAAATGGATACAGGAAACTATTTAAAAAAAACATATTTAAAAAAAGTACATTTAAAAAAAAATTAGTTTTCTAAAAAAGAACTATAGTTGTAATCCAACCAGTGTGTATGCAAAAATAGCTACAATTCCAAAAACGGCTACTAAAAACATGTCTAAAATCATGCGACCTAAAATCAACATATGTGATAGGACAAGAATTCTCTCGTACGTCAATATTACACATTACCGCATCTATTTATACAGTCAGCTACTGTGGCAGACCAGTAAGGAGCGGAATGGAAATGATGTGATTGATAATCCGCGATTTATCCGGTGCACCGGTTCCTTCCCAAACAGCGGTTTCAAGGGTGCATTGATGTGCGGTGCTGACCGGCTGGCGTCTGAAGTTAGTTTTGCCATGGGGGTTGATCTATTACTCATCTTTGTTACATCTAGGATCAATGCAGCCTCTGTAAAAAACGGGGATCAAGTTCTTGAGGTCATCGATAAAACCTTTGAAAAGTACGAGGCAAAATTAAATATAAACAGATATAATATAAAACGGAAATTTTATCTCGTACCCTTTCTACAGGCGGCTCTGGGTACAATGGTCGGGCCCTACTTCACTGCCCCATACATGAATTTGTGGGGCGAATGTCTAATGGAGGTCAGAGCCAGCATTGGTCAGGAGTATGCGTACAGGATGCGAGATGGCAAAGGGTTATGGGTCACCGCACCGGAATATGGTATTTTTGATGAGTATGACCGCAAGGGGCACTGGAAGCTGAACGACCCGACTAACAGCGTGAGGGGGGTCTTCAATATGCTGTGAGACCCGAACAAGGTGGGTCTATGCATGTGCGCAGTTTTGGCATTCAGCCAAGTTAGGTCGGTGTGTCAGGCATGTAAAACTCGATATACTTCAAAAATTGAGACTAAAGTTCATAATATGAGAAAAAATACAATCCTCATATCTCTAGTACTTAGAAACTCCGGTAAAAAGATTTCAGCTCTGATTATATATAATATCAAGTTGAATTTGATCACTCAGAGTTGACACGCTAGAGGCGGCGGTCCACCGTACCAACCCAGGGGGGGTGGTATGGCTGGAAGAGGCGCGGCTCTATCCACGGCGCAGCAGAACCAATCCTTTTTTCCGGCTCAAAATGACAACTACAGGGGGTGTGGCCAGTACGGGCGTGGCGGCTACCGTGGCCGCGTGAGCGTCTCAGCGACACCTATGTCTGCTTTTCTAAAGGCCAGGGTTGAGACCGCGGAACCGGCAATTGACTCTGATGATGAGGATGTACAGGCTGTGAGTGAGCCTGCATCCAGGGACCAGACTGCACCCATAGAAGGTATGCGTGGGAATTGGAATTTTTGCTTTAAACGGGAAGATATGTTGAAAGGCATGAAAATAGGTTCGCGTCGAAGGGCTACTTTTGAGCAAGTGAGGATTATCTTGCAAAAATATTTCGAAGACATTTCTCAAAATACTCATTTATACAAAGATTCTGAAAAAATGTGCCAAATACAGTTGTATCAAAAAAAGGTACTTCAATCTATCTCACGTGTGTGCCTAGACGATAACTCACTTCGCAACAAAAAACTCCGCTCAGGCGATTCAGAAGTGGCGGCTCTAAAAAAGCGTGTTGACCAGCTGCTGAACTACATCGGAGAAAACAAGCCCGATGTGCCGGTCAAATCAGGAGACATAGCTGCTTCCTCAGCTAGAGCCGCCGCTGGTGTGCAGCAGCACGTACTCCCGCCGTGCATGCTGGACGACGGCGACTCTGAAGGCGAATACTGCGACAATCTTGTGACCCCTGCGCCAAACAATGATGACAACTTGAATGAAGGCACCATTTTCGAGGAAAACGATTCTGATCTCGGTTGGTTACAAACGTCTTGGTTCAAACATCTTTATAATATCTATCCCGATACATCAGTCCGTATAAAAAAGAGTCGGACAGTTTTTGTAGCTACGAATCATATAAACAAGTATTGGGTTACATACCATGTGTTAGCAAATGTAAATTTAAGAGGATCATACTGGCACACAGCCAAACACACACCGCACGAAGTGTACAAAACTAGTTACTATATTATACCAGTATTTAGTAAGTATGTGTTCACAAAGATATTTTATACTCAAACGACGACTCTCACAACATTTTCAGAGTCACCACCCATCGCTCCAAGTGTGACAAGTGCAACTGCAGCGCCCCCTGCCCAGGCTAGTGCAGTTCCTGTGCAATTAACAATCGGTTTACCCGAAACAAGCGACAAAACGGCTCAACCCATCTCTCAGGTATGTGGGGCCCTATCTATCTACAGAAGCGACAATCGTGGGGGCGTGGTGCTGGCTCCAGCAAACTATGTGGACTTTGAAACACTGACGCCAAAAAATCAGTCCAAAATTGTCAAATTTTTCAGAAATCTGATCGAAAAAAGCAAAGTTCCAGAGCAAAAATTACTCAGAGACCCAGCTTTTGGAAATGTTTTACTGGCGCCCATTTCTGTTGTCAAAAAACTACGAATGAGCCCACCATTTGGCCCCATGACGGGTTATCACACATCGGATGGGAAGGCGATGTATGGGGAAATTCCGGACTTTGAAGTCAATGTAGCACCGGTCGTGGTGTTCAACAACTATCCCGATACACGATCCCTGATCACGACATTTGAAAATACCCAAAATACCCGGAAAAAACCCAAAAATACCAAAAATAGCCACAATACCCAAAATACCCAAAAATACCCAAAATACCCAAAATACCAAAAATACCCAAAATACCCAAAATACCAAAGATACCCATAATACCCACAATACCCAAAACATCCAAATTACCCTAATTACCAAAAGTTCCCAAAATACCCAACATTACACCAAGACATTTGAAAATACCCAAAATACCCATAATACCCACAATACCCAAAATACCCAAATTACCCAAATTACCAAAAAATCCCAAAATACACAAAATAACACTAAAACTAACAATATGTTCTTAAATACCAAGGGGAGAAAAAATTGCCAAAAACCTAAAGCAGCACCTGTTGTGATGTTCAACAACTATCCCAATACACGATCCCTGATCACGACATTTGAAAATCACCAAAATACCCAAAATACCCAAAATACCGATAATACCCAAAATACCCAAAATACCCTAATTACGAAAAATTCCCAAAATACCCAAAACCACACCACAACTACCAATATGGTCATGAATACTAAGGGGAGAAAAAAGGGCCAAATACCCAAAATACTCATTATCAATTCTGAAAATCCCATGTATATCCTGTATACCCCAAATACCCAAACTAATCAAAATACCCAAATTACCCAAAATACCCAAAATACCCAAAATACTCAAAATACCCAAAATACCCAAAATACTCCAAATACCCAAAATACCCAAAATAAGGGGAAAATTCTACTAATCCCGAAAATACCCAGAATATCACAACCTACTCAAAATACAAAAATTTTCAAAAATAAAAAATATTACCATCATTACACAAATTTGCTTATATATATTACTAAACTATTTATTGTATTGCAAACTATCGACACTGTCTTAGATATGTTTCCAATGATCATTTGTCCTACCATAGAAAAGTTATATTCTGTTGAACCCTACCAGACCAGTGACTATTTCTTCACGATGCTAATCACGGGTGACAGTACTAGTGTGAATCTGCCGACTGAATTAAATAGACAAGGAACGGCTCAGTCGCTGAATCTGACAATTCACACAACTTCCACTGTCTTCTCAGGGCAACGACTGCCCTGTATCGGGGCGCTTCTAAAAAGTGTTGAAATTTCAAAAACATTTGACCTGGTGCTTGTGAGGGCGGTACTGGATGTGGCAGATTTAGAGCACAGCCTCTCTCTAAACAGGGAGGGTGTATCGATTCGCAACAATCTACTACACCCTGTCTTTGAAATTCTGCTAAAAATTCTGAGATCTGGAGAATTGAAAATGCAGCCGTATGGGCGAATTGTGCTCAGTCTCATAGGGCCAACTTTACCAGATTACAATGCATCCGTGTGGTGTGAAGAATTGGCTTCCGAAGTTTTCCAATTTATGCTGAATGTTGAGAAAGATTTGAAAGAATTTTTGGAAATCAGGGCATGCAAAGTGGTAGTTCTGCCACTAATGGAGTTCTGCCTCAACGAATATGAGCGAATGGATGTATCATCGCCTGTACAAGCGATGGTGCATCTAATTTCTCGAGATGGGCTCCATACATCTAGATCGGGCGAGAAGGTGATAGTGCACTTGACGCTGCAGATATTACGCGCCATGTGGGTTCATAAACCAGTAACGTGTCGTATATCATCTAAATATGGAAAACATTTCAGTACAAAGGTATTTACCGTTGAAATCAGCCGAATAGGGCTTGTATATCTAGATGATATAAGACACGGTACATTGGGATATCTATGTCAGCCCTTCAATAAACATCACAAACACTCAGGCTGCAGCAACGCGCAAGCGCCAAAAGGAACGCCGTCGCGACCAACCAACCAATCAAAGATCCATAACTTCGTTCATGGGGGATCGCTGCCCGAAGTGAACTATTTCATCGCCGCCTCACAATTTCGCTTTACCATGTATGTCGACTTATTTGGTAGCTTTATCATGTATGATGACACAATCTGTAAGGATTATCAATGTATTTGGTACTCTGACAATATCAATAGCGATACAAAAGATATAGAACAGGTATTGATAATCCCTACAGACAGACCACTGTATGGAGATTCAACAAACCAAACCAAACAACTGTATGAAGAGTCGCTAGGTCTGTGTAGCAGCCATAAATATGAACACGAGGTGAAAGACAAACGGTGCGTCAACGATGATTCTATGTTAAAGGAAATCACGTTAATGCCTACAGAATATTTATGGATGCTACTTGAAATACTTATATATATCGTGTACGGAAGTTATACACACAGCTGGGTGATATATTGGTGTATGGTGATTTCAAACTATTGTAGATGCGTAATTGAGAGTTTGGTAGGTTTGATAGGTATGGTCAGATAGGTTTGGATGCTGGCCCGATGAAAGGTCGTGGTATTATTTTTCGGAAGGCATATTGTTGGGGCTGTGTACATATATAAAAAAATTGTCAATATTCTTGATACATACAAACAGAAAGGTTTGTCTCAAATGGGAGGAACTCTCTCTAGACATAGAAACTGCAAAAATCTTTTCACAAGCACTCACTTCTGAATACATGCCCTATGGGGCAGAAGGATTCTGGTCTAAAGTACATATACTCATGCAATATTGCCTTGACATTTACACTTTTTCTACCTCGTTCACTAATAATGACTTTAAATACAAAATGCGTTATACTTGCACTCTAGTGTTCCGAGTATTTTCGTGGCATTGCTGTTTGAACGCATGTGACTTTATCCGTGCGTTAGTTGTACTTTCAAATAAAAACAATCGTTGGTGTGTGATTGGATTGCTATTTTATCTTATCACTCCAGAGATTTTATGTTTTACAGAAACACAGTTTAGAAATGCAGCTGAATGCTGCAATATAGGGGGTTACACATCCACACACATATTCAAAACAGGTTCTGAGACAGGTGGGATCTCAATCTACCTGAGAAAGGGGTTGAAATACTCTGTAACCAAGGTATCTGACACTGTATCCAATAATATACTTGTTGTGAAAGTTTCAAATCATCCAATACTAGACAGTACAAATTTGAGTGTCAACAAACTGGGACACAAATTGAACCTTGTGGTGGTATATATGGAAAATAATAGTAAGGTAACAAAGTCGGGCGAACAAAGACGGCTCAATGCCCACATCATTGCTGAGCTGGAGATGATTGTTAGAAAAGGAAGGTGTCACAACGAGGAAACATTAATTATGGGTGACTTTAACGGACATATTGGCAATGATGAGCTGGGGATAGAAGGCAACACTAGTGACATTAATACAAATGGCAAATTAATACGTGAATTCATGACACATACAGGTCTTGGAGTGTTAAACAATCAACTAGATGGACTGTGGACATATGAAAGAAAGAATGCTAAATCGGCAATAGATTTATGTTTCGCAGATGGTTCCATGTCTCTAACAAAAGGTGTCATTGACATTTATAGCGATTACAGCAGCATACAATCTGATCATAATGCTATAGTTATGACATTCGACTACATGATGCCATGTGTGACTGAAAAAACAAAACTGTTAAGACCAAAGAGTGACATTGAAGCACTTGCATTTCAGAACGCAATACGAGGTACAATGTGTCGGTCATATACAGATATGATAGCAACCATCATCAAAGCAGCCACTGTCCCTGTGTCAGTTGGCAAACCAAAAAAGCCAGTTAAAGATATGCAAGTACAAGGAAAGAAAATAGCTAAATTAAGGCGGAAAATCAAGAGATGCAGTGATAATGTGCAGGGGCAACATTTAGCTGCGGAACTAAAATCAGAAAGAAAACAATTGAGTAGAATGAAAAGTTTAGATTCAAGAATTTCAAAAGAACGTGCGATATCACATTTGGCGAAAAACACTTCTGTGACATTAAATGAACTTTATAAGAAAGTAAATGCAATCAGGAATGGAGGAAAGAATATTGTACACACGATAAAGGACGATATGGGTAAAGAAGTTACGACAAAGGAAGCCATGAAGAAGGAACTGGAAAAAGCATGGGGTGTGGTAATAACCCCAAATCCAGGTGCAGACCTTGCAGACACGCACACAGTTCAGCAGGTGGAAAGCACTAACAAACAAATAGATAAGTTGTCCTGTACAATCACTATAATGGAGGTTGAGAAGGCAATAATAAATCTGAAAAACAACAAATCATCTGGGACAACCTCTGTCTACCACGAACATCTAAAACTTCTTGAAGAAAATCACCAATCGACACTGGTAAACATCTTCAACAGCTGGTTCAAGGGTGCGGAGATACCAGATGATGCTGCTATGTGTAAAATGATACTTCTGCACAAAAAGGGTAATAAAAGTGATCTGCATAACTATCGGACATTAGGGCTGTCCTGCAATATAAAAAAGGTATATATGTCAATACTCAACCAACGCTTAATTAGATGGCTTGAAGATACTAATGCCCTGACAGAAATGCAGGGTGGATTCAGACCAAATAGAAGGACTCTGGACAATGTCCAAATACTAAAAACATGCTACAACTATGTGTGTGCCAACGGCAATGCGTTTGTTACATGTTTTGTGGATGCTGTAAAGGCATTTGACAGAGTGGATCGCGACAAATTGTGGTACAAGATGCGTAACATGGGTGTCCCTGATATCCTGGTAGGGGCTATATCCAATGTCTACTAAAAAACACGGGCGATAATGACTTATGGGGGATATGAGAGCGGTGTACTGCAATACCCCATTGGAGTAGCTCAGGGATGTGCACTTAGCCCGACACTATACGCTATATATATACACGACCTGGCGGAGACATTACTCCGCACGGGTATGGGAGCTAAATGTGGCTGGCAACAAGACAAAATTCCAGCCCTATTCTTTGCTGACGATATAGTTTTACTAGCTAGCAAAGACTCAGAACTACAAACTCTGCTCGATGTATTTAGCCAATGGGCCTGGACGTGGAGCGTCAATGCTAGTAAAAGTGAGGTGCTCAGATGGGGTGAAAACACTACACCAAAGAAAAAGTGGTACATTGGATCGGGTGATCTGGCATTGAAGAACAAAGCAGTCCTCAATGAAACTGACTCGCTGAGATATCTGGGAGTTAGGATTAACAGAGGACGCGATCCATTTAAAGATCATAAAAAAGCATGTGTGACCAAAATGAGGCAACTAAGCTCACTAGCCATTTCCGCGGCGAGGAATACGATATCTCCGTTATATAATGGTAAAATGACATGGAAAGCCTATGTTGAACCAGGTAGTATGTATGGAGTAGAAGTAACGGGATTAGATAAAAAGGATCTTATAGAAATGGACAAGATGTATATGCAAACAATGAAAAAAATAATGTCGCTGCCAAACAGTGCAAGTAATGCAGCGCTGACACGTGATCTGGATGGAATTCTACCATCGGACAAATACAGGCAGTTAGTGCTAACAAACGATCACTACATGCATCATATAGATAAGAGACGGTGGCTGTCGAGAGCACTAGAGGAAGACAAAAAGCTATATGATAATCAAAGATTACCAGTAAATAACGCAAATAGCGGACTAGTTAAAGAATGCAAAGATTCCATGAATTGGCAAATTGATACGACGCAACTGAGAACTTCCTCGATTAAAAAAAAGGTTTACTTATATAGAAGAGCTGTTATTATACAAGCAATGAAGGGCCAAAGTGCTCTCAAAAATAGAGCTGATGATAATATCGAATTAAAAGGAGTTCACTACAACGAAAGAATGTGGTTTGCAGCACGACAAAACAGTTTGCGATTATGGGATGGTAAGACAAAGAAGATATGCAAACATTGCACAACAAAATATGTGAAAATACCATTAAATACTTTACACGTCATGTATATCTGTAAGGGGAATGAGAGCGACAGAAATGTGCTCGCCACGACACAGTGCACAGTCCCATGTGGATGGAAGCAGGGACTTCTACAGTCAAATGTATGTCATGCACACCGCATACAATGTGATAAACTGATACGTAAATGTTTATATGGCTAGTACAAGCAGGGAACTGTTACAATGATAGGTGTATAATGGGAGAGGAGCGTAACCTCGCAAGAGGTAGGGCTCCAGATCTCGTTTTTTCTTCAATCAATCAATCATGTGGTTATTTGTGTGGATGAAAGGCGAAAGTTTGAAGTGCCATAACATTTGATTGGAAAGAGCTATCGATCTCATTTGTTTATTTTTGAGTTTCTCTCGATCAGGAGTATAAGATAGCATGTCTAAAACAAAATTTTGCGCGAAATGTTACACCCGGAAATTCGGCCAAATCGATATATACACAATTGAATATTACCGATTTGACCTCAGAAGTGAACATTGCCGATTTGACCTCAGAAGTGAACGCTCCAAACATTTGTGATCTTTATGAAAGTTAAACGACAAAAATCGGTCGGCAAATCACCGAGTTTTTGCTGTGCAAAGTTAACATGTTCTGAGCGACAGCGAAAAATTTCGCAAAAACGACATTTTTATAGACCCACCCTATCTCCAGTCAGGGGGGTCGTAGCGAAATTTCCTCGGACTTGTAATTAGCCCCGACCTGAAACTATAATATATCAAAATTTCAACATTTTCCACCAAGCCATTCCTTAGTTACTAGCACGTGCTCGGGGGCCGACCCCCCCTCCCTAAAATGCTACCCTCAAAATCCCCTATGGATTCGGGGGATAGTAACCAAAACTTGTGACACCTCAAATTTTGACAAAAAATGACGCCTCAAATGAAACACGCAGCTGCGACATGGATAAACTAAAAAATGTCGCGCAAGTAGAGCTACAAATCCACAAATTTAACATTGAAGCGGGTGTGGATAGTGACCAAAAGCCCAGCGTTGCGCAAACCAGAGCAAGCATCGTTGGATGTCCCATTGAGGATGCACCATGCGAACCGGAATAGAAAATAGATATAGATTTTTTAGATCACTGTAATCGGTTTGTGTGACAAACAGTCATTCGTCATGGTGTTATTGTAAATAAATTGATAATGGATACTTAAAAAATTAGCGGGGCTCGCCACACCTTCGGCCCGGTTTCACACAGTATTCAACACTTTCACACATCTTTAGTAACGGACATTGTTACGGACATCGAATATCAATCGACTCGAAAAAAATAGTTGGGATACTATAAGCTGTCGCCAGTTGTTACCAGTGTCTCTATGATCACTATGAATTGTCAGAAAATTTTATAAGCACTTGTGTTAGGAAATGTTGTGGGGTTATGTCACTGATTTTGCGTTGGATATAAGGTTGATCGACAGTGTGACTGCCTAGCTTCACCACTAGATATATTTTTCGACGGGATTGATAAAGAAGCGATGCTGATGGATAAATGCGACAGTCCGCTGTTTACACGGTACAACGAACGGACGCCCGGCAAAAGTCAAACCAATGCGTTTGCTTCCGAACAGCGAATTCCCATCGATTTTGTTCTTTTTACAAAAGTATGTATGGCAGTGTAGAATACCGCAAATCCCGACCGAAGATTGGAGAAAATCCCGCTGGTAGTGATGTAAAAAGTGTAAGGACTTTGGCGCCATGGCGCTATTCCGATCCCAACCCCAGCGCCAAGCGCCAATGGCGCCACAGCAAAATAGCACCAAGCGACAGAAGCGCCAGCTTTTTGCTTTTGTGCCAAGCGCCAGTGGCAGCAGGCATTTTGGCATTCCTGGCGCCGGGCAAGACTAGCGCCATCGCGATGGCGCTTTTTATGGGCATGGCGCCAGAACAAGATAGCGCAAAGCGCCGATCCGATGGCGCCACAACAAGATAGCACCAAGCGCCACGGCGCTTTTCCATCACTACCCGTTGGTTCTTTCTTAGTTTTCAATGACCTGTGAAAGTCCCACTATGAATCCCATCAACTTTGTTCATCCGAATCACTGCAACAGCCAGGAAACCCGGAGAAGTGTAATCGTGCCAACAAAATACCAGTGAAAAATTGAAAGAATGAATATATTTACGTTAATAATCTTAGCAATTAGTTTTGCGTTTTTCAATTTTGCTGACAGAGCAGCCTCATCTCGCCAAGGGAAGAGGCGACAAGTATACCAGAAGCACATAATGACTTTGTGCAGGAGTAAAATGATTGTGGAAAACACCGCGATCCGGCAGATATGTCGCAGGTAGAAACTCATTCACACGTAAATAGTGATATGGTAAAAACGGAGGGACATTAGCGCCAGATGCCAAAAGTGCCATGGTGCTTTTCCGAACCCCAACGCCAAGCACCAATGGCGCCAGGGCAAAGTGGCGCCACAGGAAAATGGCGCGAAGCGTCAAAAGCGCCATTGCGCTTTTCCATCACTACATCCCAAAAGAGCTGAAAACGGGACAACTACGTAGAGTGCAGAGGAGCGGGCTGTGGGCGCGGGCATCGCTGCAGCTGTGCGGGCGGCTGGCGCTGCGGCGGGGCACTGCGAGCAGACACTCGCGGCGCTGCCTCGCGCTGCACCCGCAACTGCGCGCCAAGCTCGCCGAGCTCACAAAGTTGCAGCTGCACTTAAACTTACTGTTCGCATTCCCCAGCAACTTGAAATTGCATGATCATTGTTCAGAAGACGAATGCATCAATGCAAACGGATCGTGAGTGCTGCACGCAGAAGGAAGTCCTCACCATTGACAAGGGCATTAAAGCGATGTCTGCGAGAGCATCCAGATCTAAAAACGTGGCTCCGACAAGACACAGAGTGAGTATCCTCTCCTCTTTACATCATTGAAAAAACCGGGGACTACCTACCTACATAATGTAAGCTACATTGAGGCGTCAGCTCCTAAAAGTAAAAACATGCAAAGAACAGATTTTCTGCAAAGCGTGCAAAAGTTACTTTACCTATCGCCTGGACTTATAGCTAAATATACGGTATCGACTTTTTGCTACTTTTCCTACAAAATAAAAACGCGGCAAGGGCAGACATATCAACTTCTTCTCCGATTTGAAGTGGACATTTTAACTTCTTGAATGATTTTTATAATTATTCAAAAACCTGGCACTCAAAAATGGCCGGTGACATCAATTTTTTTTAGACAACGGTAAAAAATGGGACTGAACTAAATTTTGAACTTACACACTTTTAGAATTGAGCACGTCAATCATCTTGTCATTTTAGCGCCAGCGAGTACGTCAGTATATGCACGAAGGTCATGATGGACAGGGAAAATGCGACGATAACACTGGAATCAGCGCAGACACGATGCCTCGAGCTGTATTCCATATACAACAGCACAATATACTTGATCCACTCACATTCAACCGGTTATTTTTTTAAATTGAATAAAATTTAAAATAAAAAAATAAAAACTAGGTACTGTTAAGGGCATTGTCGTCGCAGCATGTAAGTCCCTAATAGTGAAGAGCCGAGCCGCCTCTGTGGTCTAGCCCTAACGGTTAGGGCGCTCGTGTTCTATACGAAAGGTGCGGGAGCGGGTTCGATTCCCATCTGAGGCAAGTGCAATTTCGCACTATTTTTTCTACATAAGATAGGTTTTGGTTCCATACAGTACAATGCCAATAATTCAGTATGTCTAATATTTAGACGACGCAAATAGATAGATAGATGTCTAGGTTGCTACCTGCCCATTTTCCCGCACTTTTGATTTCTCCCTTAAATTCTTGACGGGATCCAAAACCTACATTGTCATTAACATCATCCTCAATCAAAACCAAAATACAGTATACCGATGGGACCGAATCTTAACTGTATACAAGGAATGCGACCGTATTTTGATGAATAAAATCTCTTGATGCACCAAATTCACCAATAGTGAAAGCAATGTAATGTAATGAGGTGAGAAAAATAAAAATTGTGATTTTTCTCAGATGGGACATGGTAAATTTCATCGTCAAGTCTGCGGTTTGACACATATTGAGAAGGAAAAATTTGGAAGTGAAAAAGCATGAACTGGTAAAAATTTACAAATTTTGGCTGCACTGAATTATTCAGGAGAAACTGCCACCAATAAATACCAAAAATGTGGAACCGAACGAGTATCAACGACTAGGGTTCGGACGATATGACTTTTCGATATCGATATTCGATTTTTTTTTCTTCTGAAACTCGATATTCGATATCGATACGATATGAACACTCGATATCGATATTCGATATTGAAAAATGCTCCTCGATATTCAATATTGATATTTTCGATATTTCGATATTTTGATTTTGGTACAGCAAGGCATATTTTAAGTGGCATATTGTATTTTCATGTGGTTGTAAACATGGTTGATCATCTCTATACTGAAATGTAAATGGTGATTTTAACAAGGTTCACAACAGTCAAAGTGAAAAAATGGAAGAAAAACCAGGTATACTCGGCGTACATGATACTCTGCCCTCGCACTGATTTATGTCTCGTGTTGGAAGCGTGCCAATGATATTCAAATCATGCGATTTACGTAAAAATATGGAAAAATTCATCGATGTGAATATATTAATGAACAACATTATAACAACAATCAATTTTGTCATCTTTTTCTGAAACTCGCACGCGTTAACCATCATTGGCGCACTTCCAGCGGGAACCACGCGTACAAGGTGTAAAGTAACCGGAGTATAAACACTGGTCGTCCAAGCAAAATCAAACCTTGTGGCTGGGTGTGGACTGCCATTGCTCTGACCCATGCCCACAACATCATGTTGCAAGAAAAGCAGCATATCCACCTTTTCTGGTAGGTAGGAGACCAAACAAAATACAAGAAATGTGAGAAAGCACTCCAACCAAAATCAAATTGTAAATACTTAAAGTTTACTTATCAACTAAAATATTAAATATAAACACATCACATCAATCACAAATATATCAAAGTGAAAACATACCTTAATTTGGGGACACAATACAGGTTTTGATATATCAGAAAAATGGTCGTTATTTGATATCGATATTCAAAAGTGGTCGATATTCGATATCGATATTCAAAAATTGTTGATATCCGATATTCGATATTCGATACGATATATCGTCCGAACCCTAACAACGACCCTACTTTTCAGCGGACCCTAGGTCTATGTTGGAATCACAAAGCCTTTCCAGACAAAAAAGGGAGGACAATAATGCTGTTCCTAGAAACACGCCAATATATGCTGATGCTCTACTGAATACATGGATGTGGATAAATGGCACAGTGCCTTATCATGTAATTGAACTGATTTTATTGGGGTAAAACCAAAATCCAAGTATGCATACTCCAATCAGGCATAATCCATGCAGTTTTGGCGCATAATCGAAGCACTTCAGATGCAAAACTAGAATTGAAAAAACAACGTTTTTTTCAACCCCATGTTTAAAAAACAACAACGTTTTTTAAAAACCAACGTTTTTAAAAAACACAACGTTTTTTTTAAAAAACAACGTTTTTTTTAAAAAAACAACGTTTTTTTAAAAAAGCTCCCAGATATGGCTCTGGGTCAACATATAAAGGTATATCAGACAAGTGACAATACTCTGTGATGTTATATATGACCAAATAATGGCTGTGGAGCCATGGGATACCATTATAAGTGGCGATTTGTGTCAAAAATGTCCATTTTTTGTCAACATGTTTGTATATTGTCTTATAGTCAAATGCTCATGACTTGAAGTGAAGTTTCGCACGGAATAGTGATCAAACAAGGTTATAAAAGGAGCTTGATACTTTGGGAGTAATGTTACACACGGTGGAGGTACATGGAAGCAAATTACCTGAAAATTATATACTACAGCAACATATGACAGCTTATTTACCCATGGTAGCACATAGAAATGGTTGCTTTGATACTAAAAATGCCCCAAAACCAATGAAAACAATCACCAATGTCAAATTGTGTGTGAAATTGCGCGCCTGCACGCAAAAATTTTGTAAAATACCTAGTGCGTAGTACAAAATTTTTAAAAAACACAAAAACGTTTTGGACCTCGTGTGTTTTTTAAAAACAACGTTTTTTTCAAATAAAACGTTTAAAAAAAACATCGGCCAACCCTATGCGAAACCCACTCACTTTTTGTGCCATAAACTGCAGCATAATCCAAGCAAAAATTAGGCATAATCCAAGCAAAAATTATGCATAATCCAAGCACTTTTCTGGTGTATTTAAGTTTATTTATGTTCAAATTGTAAATGTGTGTGCATATTGAGTATGGACTGACCATGTGTCGGTATACTCCAGCGACATTACACCTTACAATGAAATCTACCATATCACATCTGAATAAAAGAACAAACATAAAAATATTTTCATTATTTTTATCAAAGGCAATTTGATAAATATGATGGAAATTTTTTTTATTTGTTCTTTTATTCAGATGGGATATGGTAGATTTCGTTGTGAGGTGCAATGTCGCAGGAGTATAAGAAACGCAAACATTCTGGAAAGAGGTGTATAAGTGTTTATCCTAATTGGGGGGGGGGGGGCTTCCGGAATCTAAAAATAAAGGCTTTTTCAGGGTATAGAGGGCAGAAGGAGGAAAAATCGCTAAAATGGGTTACAAAGTAGTCCAAATTGGTTGAAAGTGGCTAAAGAAAGGTATATACCTAACCATGACTATAGCTGAAAACCATGATTTTGAAGGTGAGAAGCTGTAAAAGGTGTAAAAATCAGTAATTTTAGCGAAAATTGGGGCAAAATTTCTCAAAATCGCTCCAGATGGGTAAATAGATAGCTGAGCGATTTGGGGCTCAGGGGATAGTAGACAAAAAATTTGCCTCGGGACAGATAGCTGAGTGGCCTGAGCCATCAGCCATCCCTAAGAGAGTACTGGTATTTTTTCACGAGGAAACATAAACGTGTTTATGCAGTACTCAAGTGCCGTATTACCTCGAATTTCCCCCCTTGAATTAACCCCCCCCCCTCGAATTAACCCCCCCCCTCAAAATGGGCTGGGGAAATAATAAACCCCCCTCGAATTAACCCCCCCCCCCCTCAAAATGGGCTGGGGAAATAATAAACCCCCCTCGAAATACCCCCCCCCTGCGGAATGATGTACGTCATGTACATAATAAATACGTCATGTATGCAATGTACATATTACTGTTAATTTGCATTGCAGCTACACATAGGCACACCGCACACTCAAAATTTTCAAGTGCAGTTCGAACGTTTTTGAGTTCCGCCAAGGCTGAACTCCAAGTGCAGTTTGAATGATTTTTTAAAGGATTTTTAGGGCATTTTTTGGACGTTCGAACGGAGTCCGGACGAATTTGTACACTTTTTGCTGATTTGCGTGTCATAACATTTCCACGCAGCAAGTTTCAAAATGATTGGGACACTTTCAATTCCGCCCTTGACTTTCAATTCCACCCATTAGAGAAGGTTGTTGTGAGAAACACATCTCACTTATCTTGCCAAATATATTTGTGAAAAAAATTTTATAGGTAGATCTAGGCTTTGTCTTCAAAAATAAATTGAGAAATTTTTTAGTAATATCCACTTGTTTTAAAGATATTGAAGTTCACCGTGTTGCATATTTGTGTAAACTTAAACTGAATTCCACCCTCTAGAAAGTGTCCCAATGTTTTATTGCCTAGATGGCGCACCGCACACTCAAAAGAGTACGGACATTGTTCAAATGCTTTGCGCTTTCCGAATTAATTCGGCCCGTGCACAATTCGAGGCAATTCCGCCATGCATAAAAAGAGTGCGGACATTGTGCAAACGCTTTGCGCTTTCCGCCCTTTCCGAATTAATTCTGCCCCTGCACAATTCGAGGCAATTCCGCCATCGTCAAAGTGTTCGAACGTTTCATGTGCGGAATTGAAATCGAGGGTGGTTCACGTTTTTGAATTCCACCCCCGATTTTAATTCCGCCCTTGAAAAAGTGTTCAAACTGCAACTGAAAATTTGAGTGTGCCGTGCAACATAGACTAGTTTGTGTAGCTATCTACTTTTTTATGTCCAAATATATCCTGTTTGGACACATTTATTACCTGTTTTGGGTATGCAAATGCGTACTATTTACTACGATCCTTAAGAAAATTTCTGACGAAATAATAAAAAAAACCTCGAATAAACCCCCCCTCAAATTTTGCTGGCGAAATAATAAATCCCCATGGAGGTATTTCGAGGTAATACGGTAAACGTAAATACGTTTTGACAACTATGGTGTACAACAATATATTGCAACACTTATAGATAGTCGAAGGAGGCTTCAGTTACAGAACGATCGAGCAGATAAAGCATGTGATGAATTACATCGAAGAGCACAGTTGCATCCGCTTTCAAGAAATAACAAATTCAAGCGATGCACCAGAACACCACCTTCGCATCATCAATGTAAGTTAACTAAAGTTTACCACCACGATAATTCTTTAGCAGCAGATTTTATTTTTATGTTGTGGGCTGATGACCACGCAGCCGGGAGGGGGGGGGGGTCAATTTTACATTTTTGGTGGCTCCACTGGAAGGTGCCATGATGCTCGGATCGTTGAGGTTGGGGTTCGCGCCACGCAGGGGTAGGAAAGGGGGGGTTGGGGGGGGGGGGATTACCCAGCTATCTATCTATCCCGGAGGCAAAGTTTTGGGCTACTATCTTCTAACCCCCCCACCCGCAAATCGGCCAGCTATCTACCTATCTGGAGCGATTTTTGAGAAACACGATCCCAATTTTCGCTCAAAATAGCTATTTTTCATACTTTTTTTTAAAGATTTTCACCAAATCACTAGTTCATGCGTCTAACTGCCTATTTTCAGCTATTTTTGGTAGTATGTGCTTGTATACCCATTTTTCACCTACTTTTAGCGATTTTTCTCCCTTTTCTTCCTTCCATGCCTACATATTGAACGCCCGCGAACCCCCCCCCCAACAGAAATTTGTTCAGCTATCTATCCTTCCAGAGGAGCGATTTGCTATCTATCCAGCCCCCGGAGGGTCAAAATCTAGAAGACCCCTGGCGCCACTAAGTGTTCACCAATTGCAGTTGATTGGGAGTGAAAAAAAACTTAACATAACTTAATATTGTTGAAATTTCGGTTGAAAACTGAGATATAAGTGAGTTATATAAGTAGGCGAGTGTCTTGAAAGCGTTCATTGGCTCAAATCGGCTCCTTTTTGGATGATTATTTCTAATCAGCTCAAGTGCTCGCTCAAAATCAGTGTAGCTTAGCTTAGGTGCTTAATGGCATTGGCAGCATGATTGTTACTTGTAAAAAAATGTCTACGCAAAAGTGACACCGGATTTGTGAAAAAGTTTCCAATCGCAGGAGGGGACGGGGCATGGTTGCAGCACGAGAAACACGAAAAACGTCAACGGCACATTTATTTTCTCCATGACCCCAGAGGAATGTCTCACACGTCTCAGACTTTGGTGTCGATAGATTTAGCAGAGTTATGATGACAGATTTGTGCCACATATTGAACCATAAGCTATGCTAAATACACGATTAGGATAGCAATATGGTTATGGACTGGTAGGTAGCCATACCACATCGGATAGCATTATAAGTGGTAATTTCTGCCAAAAAAATCAATTTATCAAGTTATCGCCTTCCGTCAACATCGAGCAAGACTTTTTCATGCAACTGTGGGTGAATTGCTCGCTTGCGCGCGAGTTTTTTTGCAAAGTCGTTACCAAATCGCTTTACAAAAGTGCCGTTTCTCGTACATTTTTTGTGTGCGTGTGCGTGCGTGTAAACTGATTGCTGTGCTATCACACCTATGTCCATGGAGCCAATTTGAGTGAATATGTAAATTATTTCACTCCATCGACACCACAGGTATGTACGGTATGCCTGGAAATGGTTTGATTCTCCATGAACTGATGCATATATTAGGTCTTAACCACGAACATCAAAGGGGTGACGCCGATAGATATATTAAAGTGAGCTTTCAATCTTCGTTTCTCACAGGACAGGATAACACATGGTTTCAGCACTACATAAGTTAAAAATTGGCTTGTGAATGATTCTTTTTTATGGAGCTGCATCATTTACTGAACCCATGGGTCTTGGTATAATGCTTTTAGTTGAAATAATAAAAATCAACATGTAGGTATTTTGGAGTAACATACCAGAATATCTCTTGCGAGAATGGGATCCAGTAACAGTGGCCTACATTTACACCGACATAATTCAAACTGATTATGATTTGTTTTCCATTATGCATTATGGTTAGCTACCTTAATATTCACATGGAGTCTCATCCTATCGATATTTATTGGCACACCGCACCATAGTCGTTAAAACATATTTACGTTTACTCGATGAATACAGATACTCTAGTACTGCGTAAATACGTTTACGTTTCCTCCCGAAAAAAATACCGGTACGCGTCTTTTTGAAATTACGCGAGTACAGTAAACCTATCTCAAACGGGCTTTTTATAGGCTTTATCAAGCATATAGAAAAAGGAGAGAAAAGCTAAAAATAGAGACGAAATAAATAACCTAAATAGCATCAAAAAAGACAAAAACACAGTAACTGGTGAATTTGTTGGTGAAAAAGGTCGAACATTCGTTCGCGTACTTTTTGAAAATTTTAATGTTGATTACATTATTGTATTTAGGTACATGATGAACATACATAAAGTCGGCAGACGTATCGCCCTACAAACATTTGCGCCAATCTCTCCAGTGGAGAGTGCATGACGGCATTAGGTATTGTGACGCAATATTTTAACCATTGGAATAGATCGGGTCATGTATGAAAACTTGGCCCTTATCCCAGTTACCAGTTGTGTATTATACAAATGAGAGTGAAAACTCAAAGTTAGCTAAAAATCGTTAAAATTTGCTTCGCTTAATTTCCACCTTCATAATCGCTATTTTTGTTTATATACATGGTTATATAGCTATTGTGAGCCTATTTTATTGATATGAATAGCGGATTTCGAAATTTTGGCCGGCTGCCAAATTCTTGTCTGTTCGAACGGAGCCAACAAATGAGAAATAAAATAAAAACAAAAACGGTAGTTTGAACGGTCAAATTCTTTACGAGCAACGTTGAAAATGTAGATCACTAGTGCGTGGAACGCACGGACGCAGCGAAACGTCCATTTTTCTTTTAATATGATTTTCTTTTTCAATTTCTAGCATCCGCGTGGGACACAAGTTTCGTTGTTCGCTCTATTCACGAGCGAATTCTAACTCTCCGATTTTGTAGGGTGAAATGTCCGCCGACTTTACATAAGGATAATGTGATTAACATTAAAATTTTCAAAAAGTACGCGAACGAGTACCCGTATTTTTTCCGGGAGGAAACGTAAACGTTTTCATCGAGTAAACGTAAATACGTTTTGACAACTGTGCTGTAGTCAACCACACCAAAGACTTTCTCACACTGCAGCCGAGACACAATATCAAAGCTGGGGTCCACATTCAGGATACCTGGGTTACGAGTTGAAACCAAAAGCAGATGAACATTTGCATTGGCACGATAAGGTCAACATCATTAGGGATGAAATGCATGGACTGGCAACATTTTTTTGACATCAGAATGACCAAGTAAAACGCGTGATCATACTTAAATATTGACAGTGTTTATGTAAATTTTTGCCAGCGCGTCCACAAAATTGAAACGAGAAATTTCAAGTAAGGTCAATATATGAAATGTTGTCTGACCAGTTACAACCTCAACAAAGTACGAAAGACCCATTGGTATGGTAGGTATGGCGTGGGCCAGATAGCTGGTTTGTCCAGAACTGATGTATACAAATTGAATGTGTTATACAATTGCTCAGAAGGTATTTATTTTTAACATATCTTTACATTTTTATCCTACATCCTACAAATGAATGTACATTTGTGCGCAATGGTTTCACAGATAATATACAGCCGTGGATCGACGGAATATTTAGAAGTGGTGGGGGACGCAGTCAGCCAGGTAATACCATTTTAAATAATTTTGGCATTAATTTAAAGAGTTGTTTAAAAAACAACTTATGAAATATGAACTGATATAAAAAATAGTAATCACAACACATTGTGACCAAATCAGAGTTCAAACTGGACTGGCTCTTCGGGATTGGAATCGGCACTGCAAAATCCCAGAATTTCAGATCGGCACCTTGTTTGAACCCTAGCCACAATACCCTATTGAAGAAAGAATTTGCACATTTACAAAACCAAGCAACCAGCACAAAAACCACGCACAGCATCAAGAAAACCCGAATGTGCGGACAAGGACAACTGCAGTGGCCTGACTTGGCGCGACTGCGCCAGACGGGCGACCATCCTGGCCATCGACTGCCCCTACACGTGCAAAACGTGCAAAGATGACTGAGCTTCACAATCGACTGGGCTTTCGGAAGTTGGATCAGGACTAAGGTTCAAACGAGTCAGCCGTCTCAGCCTAACAGGGGTCTTGTAGAGGTGGGGATACGTAAACCCACGGGCAGCATAGTTGGCACGGTTGATTCAATCACAGAACAATATTCATAACTTGTATAAACATCATCGTATTGAGCGATGTTGCGCATCAACTTGTAGGGCTCTTCAAGTCACCATGGGGTATCTTATTTCTGGGCCATGACACGGCTCAGAGCATTTTTTAAATACATTTATGGCTGGTGTTTATAAACCACTGATTCTGGCCATGAAGGCCAAATTTGACTGCGAACTCCATGATTACTCAGAATTGGCACCCAGCCAACTATTAGCGCCAGGGCGTCATTCAAAATGGCTTTTAAGTGCAGTTATTGTTAGATTTTTCTTCACTGTAGCAGACTATGGCTGATAAGATTTTTTTTGAATTAGGCAAGCAATGTTCAGCGTCCACCAGCTTTAAGCCTCTCACTATTGATAAGGGCAAATAAAAGAAACCTCAAAATAGAGGAAAGTGAAGGCAAATATCTTCTGAAAACAAAAAGCAAAATTAAGCAGTAAAAACGCAAGAAAAATGCCGAAAGATGATCAGTACAAAAAGTCTGACCAGGTGTTTGGCGATTGGATGTGAATGCTCAGCGTGAATGCTACAATAAAGATGGCCAGTATCGACTGGACGACTGCGGTTATGTGCCTGCAGCAATGACCACGGCCATCCCATTATCCAATGAACCGAGACCGCCGATACTAAACGATTGCTGGTACACGATGACGTGTCCTGAGATTCAGGGGCCAGTCCCAGACCCTGTAAAATGCCCTGTAGAATGTAAAATGTCATGCAAAGTGTCAGAAGTCATGAAAAATGCGCTGCAAAATGGCAACTTGGGTTTTTTCCATGGCTTTTGGCACTTTGCATGACATGTTACATTTTACAGGGCATTTTACATGGTCTGGGAATGGCACCAGGAGCCTAGACTGTCCACATTTCAAGAGCACCAGAGTGAGAGACAGCGAGAGATCGGCAAATTTCTCGTTAGACTGGCATCAATGCAGGGTCGGTTTGCATATTCAGAACTGGGGGTTTGCGAAAAATCACTTCTGATGGCGTGCGCCAGTACCGAGTACAGACTCATTTGGCAATATACGATGAGAGAGCAAACTGTACCAACTTCACAGAAGAAGAAAATGAATGACATTCTGAGGCTTTTGTGAGTAGCATTCCAAAAATTGGGTTAATTTCAGACGATATGACCAAATAAAATCCTAGAAAATCTTGTCAAATAAAGTTCCTAAATTCGTAATACCTAAATATGTCCTCGAAATACCGCCCAGGGGTGATTGTTTCAGAGTCAGAATTTTGAGGGGGGTGGGGTTAAACGCGGGGGTATTCCGAGGGGGCTTATTATTTAACCAGAAATTTTTTGAACTCCAAGTACTAATTTGTTGTTTGTGACGTACGCAGACGTCGAAAAATGCAACAAAAAGCCCCATGTATAGGTGTCTATAGACCTATAAAAGTATGTAGATAGTACAAACCCTGTTCTAACGTAATACAGACATTGTTTTTAACGTGTATTCTGCATTGCCCGGATCACAAACTGCTGTTGTCATGTACGTTCTGTTTACACTAATTTTTTTTTTTTTTGGGGGGGGGGAGATTTCGAGGGGAGCTGATTATTTCAGAGTGCCCATTTTTTTTTTTTTGGGGGGGGGGGTATTTCGAGGAAATACGGTATATTTATTCATTTTCTTGATCATTTTATGTTTTGTTACCTACGTCAACCAGATAAACCCCAGACGGAAAGTTTGATCGATCTGACCTGTGTATTTTTCACTGCTCGTCACGATGACATCAGGCTAGGGGGTCGATATATTTAGGTATCAAAAGAAAGCAGATACATTTCTCTACCAATGTATGAATTTTCAGCCCCCTAGCTTTAACGTGGCCCAGTTGAGAGCTACCCAAAAAAATTGTGCGCAATAATTTTCTTCAACAGGAAGAAAATGAACAAAAGTTCACTTCCTGTGAATTATCGTTGATGGTCATAGCGGTATAGCCGCTTATGCCATCTTCAAGCAAAAAAGCAATGTTTGAAAGAGTAACCATAAATGAATAACTTTATGCAGGGGATAAGGATCTGTCCCCTACATGTGGCACCATGGGTTTGATCATACCAAACCTTGAAAATACAAAAAATCGTACTTTCTTCATCACAGTGTGGGCTCACACACGTGAGTTGACATCGACAGCAAATGTCAACTGGTGCCGATCCCTATTCAAAACTGGCTGACGAGTGGACGAACGACGTTCAAACGCAATTTTTGAATTGGGAACGGAACCAGTTGACATTTGGTGTCGATGTCAACTAGCGTGTGTGGGGCCTATAACCACACGTTCCAGTCGGTTACAGGCCAAACCTGTGTGTGAGTGCCACATGCTCACTGAAGTGGCAAAGCTCAATAGAGGGCATGCAGACTGGCTTGCAAGCAACTTTGTCTGTTTTTTCTGTGATGAAAAGAATAACTTTTTCTGCATTTTCAATGTTTCATATGATCAAACCCATGGTGCCACATGAAAGGGACAGATCTTTATCCCCTGCAGAAAGTTTTTCATTTATGGTTACTCTTCAAATACTGCCTTTGCTTGAGGGTGGCATAAACCGCTAAACCGCTATGACCATCAACAATAACTCACAGGAAGTTAACTTTTGTTCATTTTCTTACTTGGCAAACAAACTTTAATCCACACAAATTTCCTTTGGGTGGCTCTCAACTAGGGCACGTAAAGCTAGGGGGCTGAAAAATTACACATTGATAGATAAATCTAATGTGCTTTCTTTTGATTCTTTCTTTCTTTCTTTAATTGTGATGAGCAGTGGAAAATACACAAAAAACTTTCCATGTGGGGTTTATGCACACAAATATTTACCAATAAATTACGTGATCCCAGATACTGCATCAACTTATACCATGAAACATGTAGTCCGGCGAGAGCCCCAAACAAGTTGGTGAATCTTTTGTCTTTGTACATTATTGGTGGTGCACACACAAGGTCTCACATCAAAAATCAATTTTAGGTAGGTAGCACTACCATTTGTTTCATGCGATAGAGAAAGTGAAACTATATTTTTGTAAACTGCGTTTGCGTTGGGATCGAGTCCGGTAGTCCGTTTACAAACTTACACCTGATATATACACCTGTAGTTTTGGGGAAATATAGGCGACATTCCCCCTTTACTATATACCCATTGGGGGGGGGGGAGCGGCGACCCCCTAATGTGGGTCGCCGAAACAAATGTTTGCAGTTTTCGCTGTCCGCGTCAAGTCCGGCACCCAGTGGATTGGACCAGATACGCGGGCATGACACAGCTGAAATTTCGGGGGACATAGGTGATACCGTACACTGTAAGGCGAGCTCCAGCAACCCACCAAAGGTGTCACTTGCTGCGTATAAATTTCTTTAGATGAATGTGAATTTTTCTGCTGCTCCCCCCCAGAGGTGGATATTAAAAATTCTATTTTGATTGAATTTTTATTAGACACATAAAAAGTTGGTTCAGGATGCCCTCTATGGGAGGGTTTAAAGTATAAAATTGCATAAAAGATGTTACACCAAAAATGCCCCACTAAGGAATTTTAATGGGGGTCAATGTGACGACATCACTTATGACATCATTTTATACTGTAATGATGTCATGAGTGACGTTGCATTTACCCCCACAAAAATTCTTCAGTGAGGCATTTTTGGGTAAGGTTGTTTATGCCATTTTACACTGTAAACCTCCCCTACCTAGAGGGCATCCTAAACCAACTTTTCAAGTCTAATAGAAAAAATTTATTTCAGGTAACTTTTTGTATGTTACTAGAGGGAGCAGGTTTAGAGTTCCTGTTAAGCAGTGCTGAAAAAGAAAGTCCACCACATGGTATGGTGTGCTACAGTGATGTGATATTGTAAAATGAGTTGTCCATTGCCCACTTTTTTGAAAATAGATAGATAAATAGCTGAGCAGCCTCTGGATAGATAGATAGCTGGCGGATTTGGGTGGGGGTTACCCCCCAATCCCCCCACTAAACCCCTGATGGTCTCTCTGTCAAAGGTTTATGACTTCAAGTGAATTTGAGCATGGACCAGTATAATAAGGTTATAAGAGATGGCCAATACATTGAGGGTAGGGATGGCCGAAAAAGTTGGGTTTTTTTATAAACAGGTTTTTTAATGTTTTTTTTTCAAAAACAGGGTTTTTAAATAAAACCATTTTTTTCAAAAGCTACCAGATATGTTTATGAGTCAAAATATGCAGGTATATCAGACAGGTGACAGTATTGTGTGGTGTTATATATAGCCATATTGGCCCCACACACGCTAGTTGACATCGACACCAAATGCCAACTGGTTCCATTCCCAATTCAAAGCTCGCGTTTGAACGTCGTTCGTCCGCTTGTCGGCAAGCTTTGAATCGGGATCGGCACCAGTTGACATATGGTGTCGATGTCAACTAGCGTGTGCGGGGCCATAATGGCTGTGGAGCCATGGGATATCATTGGTCTGTCAAGTGGTGATTTCTGTCAAAAATAGGTACCCATTTTATGTTGACTCAAAACGTATATCGGCTTTTGTCAAACGTGTGTGACTTCAAGTGAAGTTGGCCATGGAATAGTGTTTAAATTATGTTACAATAGAAGGCTAATTCATTAGCAGTGATTTTTCACACTGTACGGAGGTCAGTGATAAGTATATGGAGGTACATTGACAGGATATTATATACTACACTCACATATCACGGCTTATTGACCCCACACATGCTAGTTGACATTGACACCAAATGTCAACTGGTTCCGTTCCCAATTCAAAGATTGCGTTTGAACGTCGTTCGTCCACTCGCCAGCAAGCTTTGAATCGGGATCGGCACCAGTTGACATTTGGTGTCTATGTCAACTAGCGTGTGTGGGCCCATTATGACACAATAGCATGAACAAATGGAAGCTTCCACACTAAAAATGCCTCAAAACCAACGAAAACCATCATCAATGGTAATGTGTATGTGAAATTGCACGCTTGCATGCAAAAAAATGAAAAACACAAGTGCTTATTACTAAAAAATTTGGCTGAGGTTTAAAAAACGGTTTTGATGGTCGGGTGTAGGGTTGGCCGATGTTTTTTTTTAAACGTTTTTTTAAATAAAAAAACGTTGTTTTTTTTAAAAAACATGACATCCGAAATGTTTTTTTTTTTAAAAAACATCGGCCGAAATTTTTAGTACTAAGCACTAGGGTTCAAACGGGACCAGTTTTTCGGACCGGGACCGGGACCGGGACCAGAAATTTTCTAATGTCAGGACCGGGACCGGGACCGGGACTGGGGGGTCGGGACCGGGTCCGGGACCGGGACTGGCTTTTTTCAATTGTCGGGACCGGGACCGGGACTGGGGGGTCGAGACCGGGACTGGGATTTGCCGAACCATGTACCGGCACCGCGGTCTTGTTTGAACCTTAGTGGTACGTAATATTCAGCCAATGTTGTTCCACACACCTCCACTGTGTGAAAAACCACGCTCAATGTATTAGCCTTTTCTTATAACATTATTCAAGCACTATTTCATTGCCATCTTCACTCAATTGTATTAGGAGCCCGGCAAACGGGGGAGGGGGCGGCGCCCCCCCCCCTAAATTTTGGCTCTATAGTTAAGAAATAGAGCCATGGCGCTGGCGCCATTTGTAGGCACCAACGTCTACTATCTAGGTTTCTTTATATACCTATATTTCATACTAGAATCATGCTGGGGACCTTTCTAACGCTACTGTTACATTACAAAAAAATACATCGTAATCGTTGGGTGGGTATTGGCGCGCTCGCGCGCAAAAAATTTTTATATGTGCCCACATAGTCTTTAGAAAATTGCCATGTGGCAAAAAAATTTGAAAAGATAATTGAAAATTACGTTTTTTCATCCCTTGTCGGGACCGCTCTAAAATTCCGGGACCGGGACCGGGACCGGGACTGGGTGGTCGGGACCGGGACCGGGACTGGCTTTTTCAATTGTCGGGACCGGGACCGGGACCGGGACTGGGGTGTCGGGACCGGGACCGGGACCGCCCCAGTCCCGACTTTTTGCCGAACCATGTACCGGGACCGCGGTCCCGTTTGAACCCTACTAAGCACTAGGTATTTTGCAAACTTTTTGCGCGCAAGCGCGCAATTTCACACACAAATTGACATTGGTGGTTGTTTTCATTGGAATTGCTACACATAGCATGAAAAATGGACGCTACAACACGCGAAGAGCTGTCCATCCGGGGTCACAGTTATTAGTGTTTTGAACCGGTGTGACTGCCAATGTTGTTTGCCTTATTTCAAATATGTAAGGTATTTTTAAAAACGTCTCTCTTTTTTAAGTGCTCGTTTTTTTCCACGCAGTACTGTGTTAGTGCATCACGATGCCAAGATTCGAGGTCACAAATCTTACCTATTAGGATCACACTTAAGAATAGCCGACGGGTGTATGTTGTTATTTTTACTTGCATTTGACTTGAATAGTCCGCGCCGAGTAAACAATTGAATTGAATTGAATTGAACACTAAAAATGCCGCAAAACAAATGAATGATAACCTAATTATATGCTTGAAATTGTGCGTTTGAATGCAAAAAATTGCAAAATACCTAGTGAATAAATTGTAATGAGCGATGGTGAATGGTCTGGACTGGATTATATGATAGTGGATTAGAAAGCTTCACTGCAGACTTGAAGATTTCCACAATTTTCAGGTGTCAAATGAAGTTTCAGGTGCTTTATGTAGTTTCCAATTTGAACTCAGGTGATATAAAGTCCAAATATAAAGTACATAAAGGTCATATAAAGTACTTTCTCTCTCAGAAAAATGTCTCTCAAATAGCTACGAATTGGACAGACTCTAAACAGACTAACTAGACTGAAAAACACATTCTCAAACTCGCATGTTTCAGAGTTAATTCCTCGGTAAACTCAGTGAACTCAAGTGTCAGTGAACTCTCAGTGAACTCAATATGGCCGCAAACGGCGGCGTAATGAGAGTAGACATTTTATGTCGATTTACCCGTACAGGTATGCACGTGAATGGCTGAAAATTGTTATTGGATATGGAGGCGATGTTGGAATGCATAACACCCAAACAATGTGCTGGAGGGCCAGACCTGTGAGGTGTGTCCTTGGTGGTACTAATGCTCCAGATTGTCTTGCAATTTACAGGGAAGCAAACAAAAAATACAAAATGTGGAAACATTCTGTGAAATCGGATGAACATGATTACTCGTAGGTCACTCACCTAATTTAGAGCGATACAAGCGATTGCAAGAAATTCCATCCCAAAACATCCACGCAGCTACGATGGGAATCTTGGTTTGGAAATTGATGTAGGCTCACACGATCCATTGGTGGATCAACCAAATGTCAGTTACAGTTAACGTTCGCAAAATCTCGGGAGTTTTTATATATTTTCAAATATACCTGGCTCAAACAATATAAAACATCTTATATTTTTATGTTCTCAATAGGGTTGGCCGATGTTTTTTTTTAAACGTATTTTTTTTTTAAAAAACGTTTTTTTTAATAAAAAAAACATGACGTCCGAAATGTTTTTTTTTTTAAAAAAACATCGGCCAAAATTTTTAGTACTAAGCACTAGGTATTTTGCAAAATTTTTGCGCGCAAGCGCGCAATTTCACACACAAATTGACATTGGTGGTTGTTTTCATTGGTTTTGTTGCATTTTAGTATCAAAACATCCATTTCTATGTGCTACCATGGGTGAATAAGCCGACATATGTTGCTGTAATATATAATATTGAGGTAATGTGCTTCCATGTACCTCCACAGTGTGTAACTTCACTCCCAAAGTAACAACCTCCTTTTATAACCTTGTTTGATCACCATTCCGTGCCAAACTTTACCTGAAGTCACGAACATTCGACTATAATGCGATATACGAACGATATGTCGACAAAAAATGGATATTTTTGACACAAATCACCACTTATAATGCTATCCCATGGCTCCACAGCCATTATATGGTCATATTTAACATCACAGAGTATTGCCAGTGTCTGATATACCTATATATGTTGACACTAGGTCATATCTGGGAGCTTTTAAAAAAAAACGTTTTTTTATTAAAAAAAACGTTTTTTTTATAAAAAAAACATCGAGTTAAAAAAAAACGTTTTTTTTCCAACCCTAGTTCTCAACAGGATTTTCAGGAGAAATTAAATTGTTTTTTTCTTGAGAATTTTTTTTGGATCATACCATTTTTTTCAGGTTTTTCGAGACATTTCCAAAATTATATTCAATTATATTTTCTGAACATTAACCATTTTTGTCGACGGTACACATGAAGCATAGAAATTCCATGTTGATAACACTACTCGCATCGCTTTCAGGATGAACCTACCATATACTGGCTAGTGGGCAATCCCCTCAGCAAGGCCGTGCATTGCGTAATGAATATAGAGAACAGTAATCCCAAGTGCAAACATACACGGTTGGTCGATGACAACCTTTATGACAAAAAGACGATGACAAAAACAACCCATTCAGATGTAACGAGCCTTGGACAGAGGTAGATCCACAGCTACAATATGGTTACGACATAGCGGGAATAAATGGGTCATTGGCGGAATGGCAAATGTACCTGGGCGCGCAGGGAAGGATATTGATGGATCGCTGCCCAGCTGATAATAAAACGTGCAACCCACGGGACCTGGCTGATAAGGTGCAGACGATTTTCGACGAGATGAACACCGCGGAAGGAAAAACTTACGCTGGATGGAAATTGGAGTTTGCAATTTTCACTTGTACTCGGCGGACATCACGCTTAGTATGGAAATCTACCACAAGCCATCTGAATAATGAACCAAAAATTATACAGTTTTTCATCATAATATTTTGTTTTTACTATGTGATAATTAATTGGGAAATTTATCAAGAATTTAATCATTAAATTATGGTAGAATTCTACACACACATTGCGGTCCACCGAGTATATCACAGTTGTTGTTTTTTCTGTCAAACGCATTGTAACAAGCAACAAACAACTCCATGGCTCAGCAAAAGTCTTGTAGACTGGATGCAAGAATGCGACAAATTCAGACACATAATTTGGGGTCACCTCCCCGCTGGTGTGGTATGCTGCTTCCCCAATTTCACAAGGATAGAAACGAAAGAATGGACAGAGTACTTTACAATGCCCTGCGCACTTATATTAGCGACGAGGTGAGGACATGCATTCAAATGTCGATTAGGTACAAAACCAACCAAAGTGCCCAACCACTGATCAGTCAAATCCAAAGACGTATCCAGGGGCTGCAGCTAGGGTTACAACGGAATTGACTTTTCGGGATCGGGATCGGGATTGGTTTTTTGAGATTTCGGGATCGGGATCGGGATTGGCTTTTGAGATTCCGGGATCGGGATTGACCTTTCGGGATCGGGATTGGCGTTTTTTCGGGATCGGGATGTAGGCCTGAAAAATTAGTTTTCAGAGTTTTTTCCTGACATTTCACAAAATGACCTAAAACACCAAAAACAATGGACGCCAGAAACGTTGGATTAAATTGGCATTCAAAACAACGCTATAGATTCATTTGTGCACTACGCAATGGGCTGCCTGGCATTGTCATTCACACCACTGTCTACCATATATACCTCTGTATTAACCTTAACTCTTCCACAACCGGAGATAGGGCGTGCGAAGTGAAAACAAAAATAGGGGGCCGGACTTGTTCGGGCTAGGGTTGGCCGATGTTTTTTTTTAAACGTTTTTTTTTTTTTTAAACGTTTTTTTTATTTAAAAAACATGACGTCCGAAATGTTTTTTTTTTAAAAAACATCGGCCAAAATTTTTAGTACTAAGCACTAGGTATTTTGCAAAATTTTTGCGCGCAAGCGCGCAATTTCACACACAAATTGACATTGGTGGTTGTTTTCATTGGTTTTGTTGCATTTTTAGTATCAAAACATCCATTTCTATGTGCTACCATGGGTGAATAAGCCGACATATGTTGCTGTAATATATAATATTGAGGTAATGTGCTTCCATGTACCGCCACAGTGTGTAACTTCACTCCCAAAGTAACAACCTCCTTTTATAACCTTGTTTGATCACCATTCCGTGCCAAACTTTACCTGAAGTCAAGAACATTCGACTATAAGGCGATATACGAACGATATGTCGACGAAAAATGGATATTTTTGACACAAATCACCACTTATAATGCTATCCCATGGCTCCACAGCCATTATATGGTCATATTTAACATCACAGAGTATTGCCAGTGTCTGATATACCTATATATGTTGACACTAGGTCATATCTGGGAGCTTTTAAAAAAAAACGTTTTTTTTTAAAAAAACGTTGTTTTTTTAAAAAAAACGTTTTTTTTTTTTTTAAAACATCGAGTTAAAAAAAAACGTTTTTTTTCCAACCCTAGTTCGGGCAGGTGTTTATTTGTAAATCGGTCTTCGTATTTACTCTCATTTCTGTACACTGAGTCTACTTTGAATTCACCATTGGGCCCACACACACTAGTTGACATGGACACCACATGTCAACTGGTTCCGATCCCGATTCGAAACTTGCTGACGAGCCGACGAACGACGTTCAAACGCACGCTTTGAATTGGGATGAGAACCAGTGGACATTTGGTGTCGATGTCAACTAGTGTGTGGGGCCATTATGGCGGTTCGTCAACTTCTTTCGACAGAGACGCAAAATAACTCACTATCGTTAACTCAAATGTGGCGCGCTCATCCTCAAATGCAGACTGCGATACGACATTTGGGGGCGAACGGGGACTCCATTCATAGCAGACCTGCTGGCGCAACGATGCAGGACTCTCATCCGGGAATTCATTTCCAAAGAGAGGGACCTTCAACGGTTAGATTAAGAGAAAGTTACTTCATCAGTAGTTCACTTTTTACTCTACTCAATACTTTTCAATTTACTTTTTACTATAAATACTCTCTCCTTTGCCACTTGCGGAACAAACCCCAGTATACTCGGCGGCACAGTTGTTAAAACGTATTTAGGTTTACTCGATAAAAACGGATACTCGAGTACTGTGTAAATACGTTTACGTTTCCTCCCGAAAAAATACCGGTACGCACTTACTAGCGTACTTTTCGAAAACGTATTTAACGGGACAGAAAGTGACATTTTGACAGACAGAAAGTGATAAAAATAGGACATTTTCCTAAGAAATAGTTATCGGGAGAAAAAAAACCGTATTTGATGTATTCTAGAGTAAAAATTGACAAAATTTCTGATTTTTACGTTTTCTGTGAGAAAAATACTCACTTTCACATTTTCTACGAGAATAATACTCATTTTTACGTTATCTGTGCGAAAAAAATACTCAGTTTTACGTTTTCTCAGAACAAAAAGTATTTTACGCAGTGTAAAAGAAAAAAGTTTTTACTTTACGTTTTCGGTTCTCAGCCGTGAGTAACAAAAAATACTTTACGTTTACGTTTACTTTGACAAAAGATAAGTACTTTTAACAACTCTGCTCGGCGGACATCACGCTTAGTATGGAAATCTACCATACCCATCTGAATACTCAACCGAAAATTATACAGTTTTTTCGTCATGATACTTCGTTTTTACTATAGAATAATTGATAACGAAATTTATCACAAGATTTTATTCATTAAATTATGGAAGGATTCTGAACATACTTTGCGGTCCGCCAAGTATACATACGCAATCAACAAAGTACGAATCCATGGTGAGACCTGAAAATCACGGTAAAATGCGCGAATTGTTCCAAAAGACAAGAAATATTACTACATTGTCCCCTATCTCCGCATATCCTTTTAAATTCGCCCCAGTGTTTTTCGCTGTATTTGTACGTACCTATATTTACATACATAAACAGCGTTAATAGCGCTGGCGCCAACGCCAAAAGTGCCATGGCATGGGCATGGCACCTACGAGTGGCGCCATTCCGTCACCCTATAGGTAAAAATTTAGGGGGGGGCTCCCGTTCGCCGGGCTCCGTAAACAAGCAGCCCCCCGCTCAAAACTCCTGGATACGTCCCCGCGAGCCTGTGCCTCAGTGCACGTAAACTCCCAGTGCATGTAGACTCCCAGTGCACGTAGGTCTACTCCCAGTGCACGTTGACTCCCAGTGCACGTAAACTCTCAGTTCACGTAAACTCCCAGTGCATGTAAACTCTCAGTGCACGTAAACTCTCAGTGCACGGGTGCATGTGCAACCCGTTCGCTGTGCGGCGCGGGCGCAACTTACCCCCCCCCCCCCGTCCCGCAAGGTTGCATGCATTTGTAAACATGACGTGACTTTGCAAATCGAGATTTTTGATTTGCATGCATAAATTTTTGTGACTCGAATTTTTTTAAATTTGCAAGTCGAGTCATATTTCCAACATTAGTTCAGAGCATCTGATTAGCATTTGTAAATATTTGAGTATTTATACGCAAACCAAAAATTTTGCATATAAATACAAACATATTTACAAATGTGAACTAGTGTTGGAAATATGACTCGACTTTGCAAATCAAATTTTTTCAAGTTGCAAAGTCAAGTCATTAGTTCGGGTCACTAGTCGAGTTACTAGTTCAGAATTTCTGACTAGTGTAGATTTTTGTATTTATATGCAAATCAATATTTTTGGTTTGCATATAAATACATTAATGTTTACAAATGCAGTTTACAAGGCACATCGGCCACCGGTCATGGCTCACATATGTACATATCATTCCTTGCTATTTTCATTGTGCAGCGGGGGCGCATAGATGCACTGGCAGTAGTTCACAAGCACTGATAGACGGGCGGGGGGGAGGGGGGGATCGCTAACATCTTATTCTATTCTGCGACTGCACAAATGCATGCAGCCCACGGGAGGGGGGGGCGGCTGAGTCGAGGCCGCGCCGCACAGCAAACGGGTTGCACACGTGCACTGAGAGTTTACATGCACTGGGAGTTCACTTGCACTGGGAGTTTACGTGCACTGAGTGTTTCAGCCGACCGCAACCAACCCTCGCAGCTGCAACACCACCGTGCTGGCGAACTATACGAGAGCGATCCTATACATCCACTCATTCAACTATTACGTTGGTGCGGCCGCTGCGCAAAACCCCAGCCCCGAGACGACCCGAGCGAGCATAATTGGATGCCCCACTGAGGACGCACCGTGCGCCGCAGAAACGGAGTAGATTTACCTATGTGGAATCTCAGCATTGTTTTCACACAGATATTTTTAAAATATTTATTGTGATGAAAGTAAATTTAGTGCTGCAGCTGCAGTCGTTTGTGACAGTTACTTTCGTTGTACGGTATTTGCTTGAATAATTGGGGATATATATTTTCATCAGACTTTTTTGAGGGGGTGGGGGAACTATTCAAGGGGGAATTATTCAAGGGGAGGGGTTATTATTTCGCCAAAATTTTCAAGCATGTGTCTATCAAGTCATTCCACAAAATATGATCGATTCACACAATAAAATACCATTTTGTGGGAATTATTCAAGGGAAGAAATATTTTTTTCAGAGTAGTCTTACAGGGGGAACTATTCGAGGGGGAACTATTCGAGGGGGAACTATTCGAGGGGGAACTATTCGAGGGGGAACTATTCGAGGGGGAATTATTCAAGAGGAATTATCCAAGCGGGTATTATTCTAGCAAATACGGTATTTATGTGGTATTCAGGTGGTTGGGATAAATAAATCGCTTAGTGCAGGATTTGTAGCCGTTTTCTTCGTCTTTCTTTAAAAACAATGCTGTTTTAAAACAACACAAAAATCGACAACGCTTTATTCGAGAAACAACGGCAGGCAAAAGCTAGTATACTCGGCGGACCGCAAAGTATGCGCCCAAAATTATTTATATCTTAGTCGATAACCCGTGAGTGTGATACTTATGTACGCAAAAAATAAAAATATTCCAAAAAAGAAAAAGGCGGAGTCGCGTGCAAGAATGAATGTTTTTTCCCGAAACGTTTTTTTTGTGTGGAACACTTTTTATTTTATTGACGATGACGTCATGATTGAGTGTTTCCTTCAGAAAAATGCATAGCATGCGGTCCGCCGAGTATACTTATTTATAATAATACAACCTCTTCAAATTCATCAATTTATGGCAAATTTGGTGGTGAAGTTTGCTGCACCGCACCAGTAGATGTGAAAACTCGGCGTGCTATTTCACGCCATATCGTACCGCGCGTAAATTGCAGGTAATTATCGGAAAATTTACCTAAGCGTAGCACCGAGTAGGGGTCTATCCGGTTCCCATCTAACTCAGCACTTCCAGTGATGTCAACATTTTAAACAAACATTGCCAGTATTTCTCAGCCTGACAGTTTATTTACTGCGACTACTAGACGTTTATCGTTTAAAAATATACAGTGATAAATACAAAAATAAAACTATAGTTTAAAAAATAGTTGATAACACGAATTACGAAATGCCTCAATGGATAGACAAATGAGTAGGGCTCGAACTCGACTCGACTCGACTCGTGACTCGAGGGTAAAACAGGGTACCGACTCGACTCATCTGACTCGACCGGAAAAATTTGGCCCAAACTCGAGACTCGAGGTTTTTGCCTGACTCGACTCGAAATTTTGGCAAATTTCGAGTCGGGGTTTCCATTGAATACTGTCCTAAAAAATCAATTTTGATATGAACTTTTAAACATATTTTTCAAAAAATTTCCAGCGCATTTCCATACCACATGCGTGATATGTTGTTGATTGGCTTGACATATGTATTGAATGGTGTTAAAACTCAAATTTCTTGTTACCATACAACTCTGCATAATGAAATACACACACCATCCATGATATACACACCACCTCAAATGCATTGCACAATGTTGGCACTGATCCAAAAAAATGCTGTAAAAGATGTTAATTATCCATCTGTAGGCTGATTTTATTTTTGCAACTTTATTTGTAGCAACATGAGTGATAAAAAGTTCTATTTTTGCTTTATCTTGATATTTAAATGAACTGTTGGCATTTAGACTTCATTAAGTGTGTGTGAAAACATTGGAAGAGAATCCAGTATCAAAAATTTCTGCAAGGGTCATACCAAAAAGTAATGCATCCGACTCGACTCGAGACTCGAGATTTTTGCCAGACTCGACTCAACTTTTCAGTGGCTTGCCTGACTCTACTCGCCGACTCGACCGGAAAAAATTTGGGGTTGTGACTCGAACTCGAGTTTGAAAAAAATCGAGTTTCGAGCCCTACAAATGAGGGTTAGTACAAGGCAGTAAGTGTTAAGCAATATGGTGTAAGATAAGGGTTGGAAAAAAGCATTTTTTTAAACGCCTTGATTTTTTATTATCAATTTTTTTAAATTAAAATGGATTTTTTAAAATTAAAATCAGATTTTTTTAAATTGTCCAAAATGGGGGTTTAGAGAAAAATATGTGTATGTTAAGTGTCAGACATGTCCATTGTGGTCATATTATGACTGTGGAGTCATGGTATAGCATTATAAGCAGTGATTTCTTTCAAAAATATCCATTTTTACATCAACTTATTACGTATATCGCCTTTTGTTGAACATTTGTGACTTCGAGTGAAGTTCAGCATGGAATAGTGCTTAAACAACGTTGTAAGAGAAGGCTAATACATTCACAGTGATGTTACACACTGTAGAAGTATGTGGGAGCACATTGGCTGGATATTATATACTACACTAGCATTTCACAGCTTATTATTACCTGGTCACATGAATAAATGGAAGCTTTTACACTAAAACTGCCCCAAAATCCATGAAAACACCACCAGTGGTAATGTGTATGAGAAATTGCATGCTTGCGCGAGAAAAAATGCAAAATACCTAGTGCAAGTCTACCAGAAATTTTGCCTTTTGATTTTTTAAAATTAAAATCAGTTTCCCTCCTTTGATTTTTTTTAAAATCAGTTTTAAAAAATTCAAGTGCCAACCCTATGTGAGATGCAGTAAAAGCGCGCAGTGATGAGCAAATGCAGTGAATGTTGTACCCGTTTAGTGATTCGAAGCACAAAAAGTGAGAATGTGCACGTGCGCAGAAAGCCAGTGTAAAAAAACCCTGTCGCACAAAAAAACTATAAAAGTAAAAAAGTTGAAATCAAAAGCGACCCAAAAACTCGTATCCTCTTTGTACATTTGCGTGGTCAAACGACGATAAGACTTCGCCCCAAGCGGGCCTGCATACCGCTCAAAGTTTGTAAACGCGTACAAGTGACAAGTTGAACCCCCTGCGCCACTCACCTGTCCATCTCGCAATGCGTCCAACACCTGCGCGCCACATTCGCAATCACGTCGCTGACTGGGTCCCACTGCGGCCAATCAGCAGTGTCCCAAATGATCGGCGGTCTGAGTTGACGCGCCACAATTTGCCAGACGACCGCGTGCGGCGAGAGGCCGGCAAAAGGCGCCCGTCGAAATACTATCTGCGTTCACAGGGCTCGCATTTGAGACTGCAGGCTCGGTCACGAACTATTTGAACACAAAGCCTCAAGATGAAATTAAAATAAAACAGGGTGCAAAAAACGCCAGCTATTCCAAAGTAGGCCTCACGACCCAGTGTCCTGTAGTCATGTAAACCCGCTGGTCATGTACATCCGCTAGTCGGCCTGAGCCATTATGCATCAAACCCATCATGCATCTAAAGCCGGCACGCATTTAACCATACCTGGTATGCTGAAAATATGCAATAAAATACATGATCTAGTCAATTTAAAGGTGAAAATCCATAAAAAGTATGAAAGTTAGTGACTTTAGGTGAAAATTACTGTAAAATTGCTCAAAAGTGCTCCAGATAGCTAGATAGCTAAGCAATTTGCGGGGGAGGGCTGTTCAGGGGAAAGTAACAACAAAAATTTGCCTCTGGCAAAGATAGATAGCAAGGCAGTTTGGGGTGGGGTTACCCACCCATTTCTAACCCCTGCAGTTAAAATGTGTCTATAATGGGTCTAGATGCATAATGGATTTACATGCAAAATAGGCCTGACCCCGCTAGTCATGTATCCCCATCAGTCATCTATGCCTGTTATTTGAGCATTGATGCCTAGGGACAGATTAGTGGCAGCAGGTTTACACGATAGCTGCCCGATCCCCCTGAGGCTGACAGCAATTCGTCAAGGACATAAGTGGCGATGGCAGCAGCTGGCTGGCACCTGCCGATGGTGGCTGGCTAGCTGATGAAATGAGCACATGAAATGACTTGATGTATGCTACTTGTCAGAGCTTGATGTATGCCAATTGTCAGAGCTTGATGTATGCCACTTGTCAGAGCTTGATGTATGCCACTTGTCAGAGCTTGATGTATGCCACTTGTCAGAGCTTGCTGTATGCCACTTGTCAGTACAGAGTACACAACATGCAATCTCTGTTAGCCATGAGGGTGGGAGGGGGGTGGAAGGTGTCATGTTAACTGACTGTAAGCTGCCAGCTGTGTCTGCCCACTAGTCATCTACACCTCAATGGGCCCCCACACACTGGATGTCAACTGAATTCGTGTCAACTAAATGTCAACTGAATGTAAGTGATACTGTGATTTCAACTTATCTATCTGATAGAGCATAGTTAATTTTACACCATGACACTTCGTTTTCATTATTTCTGTTAAGTGTGATGCTTTTTACAAACTTCTTGTTTTATTCAATTGACACTGAGTTGACGCGAATTTGCGATGTCAACTAGTGTGTGTGGGCCCAATCGGGGCATAGATGACTAGCAGGTATACATGACCAGTGGTATGGTTACATGATTTTCCGGTAGTTACATGAATATCGGGTAGAGTTACATAACTAGTGGGTAGTGTTACATGACTAGCGGGTACAGAAACATAACTAGCAGGCCTTCATGATTATCGCATTTACATGACTAGTAAGCCTACATCATCAGCCTCACAGGGTGTTTTATGCCGACTGTGCGCATGCAAATGTCAGAGATGTTACATGTCCACAGTTGCTGAGGCGGGTATCACTTTACGCATAACCCACCTGCCACAGCAAAATACCGTAAGCATAAACGTCCGCCTTAACGGATGCACGGCCATGTTTTAGCAGTTCCGGTGCCTGAAAGATGAGCGTGCCATCGCTCGCGCCCGTGACATACTCGACATCGGCCGGCAGACGGCGCGAACACCCGAAGTCGGCCAGTTTGCTCTGCGAAAGGTAATCTATGATAGAAAGAAGCCATTCTCACGTCGGATGAAAATTGAAAAAAGTGTCAAAATTGGAGGAAATATCATCAAGCGCTGTTTCAGAAATGATCAACACACGCGGGGACAAAAGTCGTCACAAGTATGCACCGTTCGGGAACCATATTTTCCCAGACGAAAAAGCAACTAAGAAAATCTACCACCCACCACATTCTCAATATACCATATTCATTTATTTCCTGGAAATACCCTCAGGAAGTTTAACATTTCGCCGGAATATTTTTAGGGGCGTAATTCGCGGGGAGGCTTGTTCGAGGACATCCGGTATGTACAAACAAGCCGACTACGCAGGCCCAATCAAATATCAGACGAGCATCTCACCTGTAACTGGCCATCCACCAAAAGTACGTTGTCCGCCTTCACATCCAAGTGCAGCACTCGCTGTGCGTGGCAGTACTGCAGCGCGCAGGCCACCTGCTTGGCTACGGTCAACTTGGCGCCGCAACTGCTCAAGGTGGCATCGTTGGCGTCGTCGAGGCACTGTTGCAAGTTGCGCCGACCCACGTACTCGTACACAACCGGCGTGGGGGAATTGGTTGTTAAAATTATGCGTGATACATTCTACGTCATTTTTGCCAAGATTTCAGATCTGGGATACCTTTTTAGTTTTATTTATATTAATGTCACGTTTTGTGTGCTCTATTAATGTCACTTTCTTACCTATTAAAAATTGTATTCATGACCCAGTTCATTTTATTAAAGGAAAGATATCGAAAACAGCTGATAAATTTCCTTGAGAAACTAGCTTGTCGACTTCCCAGATTTTTAGCATACGGCTATGCACGACTGAATACCACAAGACACTGACCAAAAATAGAACATTACCAACCTGTGTGACGGATCCCATGGAAGTGAATGCTAGTATTTTAACGATGTTCGTGTGATCCAGACTGAAGGCGTTCAACTCGCATCGAAGGCTTTGCAACTTTTGCCCATCGCGAGCTGAAAACACGCACGCCGTTCAAACTACCGCAGATTACAAATGGACGAAATTGAATGCATTTGGTAAATTAACCGAAAACGCCATAAATACAGTATTTGATCAAATAATTTCCAAGTTTGGGGAAACAAAATGTAGTCAGACTTTTTTGATGGGGGGGGGGGGGTGGGGGACTTTTCAATTGGCGAAATTATTCAAGGGGGAATAATTATTTCATCAAAATTTTCAAGCATGTTTATAAACACCTTCCCGGACAAGTTCACCACCCATTTTTTTATTTCACTTCGAATGCAATATCTCCGTCCATGGGGGTGTTATAAGGCTGAAACTTTGTATATATTAAGTTGTAAGACCCCCTTACTCCCCAACAATGGGGGGAGGTGTGGCGACTCACTACAGGGTGGGTTGCCCTATATGCAAAAAAAATTTGTGGCGTTTTTGGTGTCCCAAGCAAGTTCACCACCCACTTGATTAGCTACACTTTGAAGGCTATATCTCCAGCTGTGAGGGCGGTAGAAAGCTGATATTTGGGGGATGTCTTGCCAACAACCCCCCTCACAATACACCAGTGGGGTGGCTGCCGACGACCCACTAAAGCATGGGTCACTGCATATAAATTTGATAATTTTTTTAAGAACAACCCAAGTGTCCCAAACAAGTTCGCCACCCAACTGCATTATAAAAAATGTTGTGAGAACATACCTGATATAAAATTGAATCAGATATGAACCCTAGTTCTGCTCATAAAAATTTTTTCAGTAGGGCACCCACCCTGTCCCATCAACAGCAGATTGAAAATTTCACTTTAAACCAATTTTTTGTATCACACTTAAAAAGTTGGTTTACAAAGTTCACTAGGGGAGGGTCTAAGGTTCAAAGTTATGTAAACAACATAACCTCTAAAATGCTTCCATAAGGAAATTTATTTGGGGTGAATGAAAAAGTGAAAATTTTGTCAAATTTTCTTCCTGAAATGACATCATTTTGACATCATAGAATTCACCCCAAGTAAATTTCCTTATGGAAGCATTTTAGAGGTTATGTGGTTTACATAACTTTGAACCTTAGACCCTCCCCTAGTGAACTTTGTAAACCAACTTTTTAAGTGTGATACAAAAAATTGGTTTAAAGTGAAATTTTCAGTTGGCTGTTTATGGGACAGGGTGGGTGCCCTACTGAAAAAAATTTTTTTGGCTGAAATAGTGTTCCAACCCGATTCATTTTTATATTAGGTATGTTGTTGCAACAATTTTTTAATGCAGTTGGGTGATGAACTTGTGCTGTTTGGGACACTTGGGCTGTTTTTAGAAAATGGTTAACTTTATATACAGTGACCCATGCTTTAGTGGGTCGTTGGCAGCCGCCCCACTGGTGGATCGTGAAGGGGGTTGTTGGCAAGACATACCCCAAATTTCAGCTTTATACTGCCATCACAGCTGGAGATATGGCTCTCGTAGTGTAGCCAATCAAGTGGGTGGTGAACTTGTTTGGGACACCAAAAACGCCAAAAAATTATTTGCATATAGGGCGACCCACCCTGTAGTGAGTCGCCGCACCTCCCCCATTGTTGGGGAGTAGAGGGGTCTTACAACTTTATATATACAAAGTTTCAGCTTTATAACACCCCCATGGACGGAGATATTGCATTCGAAGTGAAATAAAAAAATGGGTGGTGAACTTGTCCGGGAAGGTGTTTATTTATCAACTCATTTCACGAAAATATGCTGTATTAACAAAATAACATGCAATTTTTGTTCAAATTTGACAAAATTTATCATATGCCTAAAGGGGGATCATTTATTTACAGGTAGAATTTTTCAAGCAAATATTTACAGTTACCTGTTTTCCTATTGTGCAACTGCTTGATAGCCACTTTCTTGCCGTCGTATCTCGCAATAAAAACTGAACCGAACCCCCCGTGTCCTGAAAATAAGACTTTTGGTGGAAAAGGTTAACAACACACAACCAGGGGGCAGTCCCGAGCCCTGTAAAGTGTAAATTCAAGTATCAAATGTCCTGTAAAATGTCAATCTAGACGAGAAAGGGAATATATTTTACTGAACACTACCTGACACTTGGCATGACAATTGACAAACTTGAATGACAATTGACAAACTTGAATGACAATTGACAAACTTGTATGACAATTGACACCTGTCTTTACACTTTTACAGGGCTTGAGACTGGCACCAGGCGAATCTATCGGACGCACCAATATGAGGGGTGCCGACTGCGCTGCCCGCGCTGCTCGGCGTCCGAGCGCTCAGCGGCAACGCGCCGCCGTCATTAACCAACGACAATCTGCGAAGCTTCGCAGCCGCAACGAAGGCAGCCAGGGGCAGTCCCAGACCCTGTAAGATGCCTGGCAAAATGTCATGTCATAAAACTGTAAAAAGTTATGTAATTGCCCTAGAAAATGGCAAACGTACGTTTGATAATTTTCTATGACTTTTTTACACTTTGCATGACATTTGACATTTGACATTCTACATTGGCATTTCACAGAGTCTGGGATTGGCACCAGAGGTCTGCGTGCGCCGCCAGTCGAGTTTGATCGAGCGAAATTGTATGGGGATAGGACGGGCGGCGGGCCGGGTTCACCGTTTTCTGTGTTAGAGCTTTCAGTGTTTTCGGTGTTCCTGGGCACGGCTGAATCTAACGCGGGACATTCGGAGTTCGCGTCAGTCTGCGACGAGGGAGTTATTCAAGGGGGTATTAGAGGGAGGAGTAACTTGCACTTAATTCAGTGTAAATATGAATGCATTCTGTCATCTCGTAATTCAGGTATTTAACTGTTCAACAACAGCAAAAGGTTGTGTATAAATCACTGCATACACAGTATGTATTTATCTGTTGTCGCGCCGTAATTAACATTTTTTTGTATTTTTGTATTGCATATTTATCACCCATAGCGAGAGTTATTCAAGATGGGGGTTATTCGAGGGGGTCTTATTCAAGGATATACGGATATACCTATGTCCGCGTCAACACACATTTTTTATTCACGTTTATTTGTACTTCAGCACTTCACTTCTACTAAAAATCGAGCAGCATAACAAAACTGATCCGCTCGCATCCTCACTCCACTCACCACTGACTCATTCGTCCGGCTCTCATCAGCCGCAAGACACATTCCACCGGGGTCGCTCTCTTCGTGTTTCTGGTAGAGCAGCCGGCGCTGCAGGTGGTAGCGCTCCATGCGGCACGGGCTGGTGATCAGCGCCGCGCAGCTCGCTGTCGGCATGTAGGCCGCGTCGTGCACGTCGCCCGGCTGCCGCGGTGGTATGCATTTCAACCGATATGCATGATCGGGGGTAGGGATGGCCAGCGCTTTTTTTCAAGCGCTTTTTTTTTAAAAATGCCGCTTTTTTTAAAAAAAGAGCTAGGGTCCCAGCGCTTTTTTTTTAAAAAAAGCGCTGGCAAAAAATTTAGTACTTATGCACTAGGTATTTTGCAAAATTTTTGCGCGCAAGCGCGCAATTTCACACACAAATTGACATTGGTGGTTGCTTTCATTGGTTTTGTTGCATTTTTAGTATCAAAACATCCATTTCTATGTGCTACCATGGGTGAATAAGCCGACATATGTTGCTGTAATATATAATATTGAGGTAATGTGCTCCCACATACTTCTACAGTGGGAAACATGAGCTTCAATGTATTAGCCTTCTCTTTTAGCCTTATTTATAAGCACTATTTCATGCCTAACTTCACTTGAAGTCATGAAACATTCACAAACAGTGATATACATTATGAGTAAACATAAAAAGTATTTTTTTGGCAGAAATCACCACTTATCATGTTATCCCATGACTACACAGCCATTCTATGGCTATATATAATCACAAGTACTGCCACTTGTCTGATATACTTGTATATATTGATACAGAACCATATTTGGGAGCTTTTTAGAGAACATCTCGACATTTTTTGAAAAAAAGCGAAAAAAGCGCTTTTTTTAAAAAAAGCGGGGCCGTTAAAAAAAAGCGCTTTTTTCCATCCCTAATCGGGGGTCTCGAAAGTGGTTACCGCACCCCCCCCCCAGCTATCTATCTATCTATCCCGGAGACCGCTCAGCTATCTATCTATCCTCTAGGCAAATTTTTTTGACAAATTTACCCAAATTCTCCCTCAAAATCGCTAGTTTCATCCTTTGTATAGATTTTCACCTTAAAAATCACTAGTTCATGAGTTTATTGTTGATTTTCAGCTAATTTTGGCTATGAATGTGCTTGTCTACTTTTTTAGCTATATCTTAACTATTTTTGGCGATTTTTCTTGCTTTTCCTCCTTATACACATTGACAAAACCTAATATTTAACCCCCACGGACACCCCCCCCCAACCACCTCACCCCAAAAATTTCTTCAGCTATCTATCCCTCCGAAGAATAGAATAGATTTAAGATACCCATGTACAGAATAAGTCGCACCAATCCGAGCATGTCTGAGCAAACCGCGCAAAACCAACACACCAGCACGGGGGAATTCTTCAAGTCCATCGAGTTGATAGTGTCGAAGGACTTGCCGCTCAGCATGGCGGGCGAGTGGTCGTCTTCGCCGTTGGACAGCGCGCCGCAGTCGGGCGGACTGCGCCGCTGGCGCGCGCGCATCGTGGCTCGCCTGGACAACGGGAGACTTCCACACGTGAGATGACACTTGATGAGGCTTGTACGAGTGCTCGGGTAGTGTGGCGGAATTTACCGTACCGTATCGCAAATTTGGAAAATTAACCGTACCGTACCGCAAATTTGGACAATTCACCGTGCAGTACCGTACCGCAAATTTGGAAAAATTACCGTACTGTACCGCGTACCGCACTTTACCCTACCATACAGTCTGCCGCAAAATTGAAGATTTACCGTACCGTACCGTACCGTATACCGCAAAATACAAAATATACCGTACCGTAAGGTTAACCGCAACGCTGTACCGTCTGCAACCCTATACCACAAGGACAAACCTGGCCGCGTTCACAATAGTGCTCGTGCCGAAGCTGGTCGCCCTCAACAGCCTCTGCTTGGTTCTGAGCGACATTTTGACCAGCGAGCCGCGCACCGTGTGGTCGCTGCCTTTCCTGGCGCGGGTGGCGCCCTCGTCGCAGCGCCCGTGCGTGGGCGTGACTTGCAGCTGCTTGCGCACAGCCATCCCCGCCTCCGGGCAGTAGCTCAGGCCGCGCTTGCGACCCGCCAAACTGAAAGCGAAACAAAGTACAAGTGGATTTGTTTAAAGTACAAAACTTTTCACATAGTATACTCCGGTTACTTTACACCCTGCACGCGTGGTTCCCGCTGGAAGTGTGCCAACGATGGTTAACCCATCCGAGTTTCATAAAAAGATGACAAAATTGATTGTTGTTAATGTTATTCATTAACATATTCACATCGATGAATTTTTTTCATACTTTTACGGAAATCGCATGATTTAATAATCATTGGCACGCTTCCAACACGAGACATAAATCAGTGCGAGGGCAGAGTATCACGTACGTCGAGTATATACATAAACGTAAAGTATCTATTTTACTCACCCTCCGGGTACAGAAAACATAAAAAGTAGATTTTTGTACTTATACTAACGTGAGTAAAATACTTTTCCCTGGAAAACTTATAAGCAAGTATTTTTGAAAAATTTGCACAAATTTTTTTATTATTTGCCTATTTTCACCTTCAAATTCAGCCTATTTTTAGCGTTTTTGGCTATACAAGATCTTATATAAATACCACATACTGGCTAATTTTCTCATTTTTAGCTTTTTCACCTTTTTCTCCTTTTCATGCCTTGAAAAAACCTATCCCTAAAACCTAAAACGTTTTCTGTACTCGAGTACTTTCAAAATGTACGTCAAAGGGAGTACACGAGCGTTTTCAGAGGAAGCGTAAAAGTATTTATTCTGTACTCGAGACTCGAGTATACCTATTTATTGCGTAAAAGTACAACTATGAGTACACGCCCAGATGACTATAAAAATAGAAGAAAATGAAGACGATAACTACCCGCAGGCGCTGCGCGTGTGGGTCGAAGCGAGCAGACTCTGTCTGGGCGTCAGGTTTTCCTTGGGAATACAGGACGCAGAGTTGTAGTCCACCGGGTGCGAGGTGCTCACTGTGAGTGACCTGCAAGGAATTAGTTTCTAGGTGCACATACAAGACGCATGGCATTGGATATTGATGGTTTTTCCGGCAGTCCACTGAAAACGTGGAAACGAAAAAGTTAAGGTTAACCAAGGTCACCAACCCTGGATTCGTCAAAGATTTGGCATCAATTTTCAGAGCACCAGATTTTTAAAGAAAGTTTTATAGGTAATCACTGTTCTCAAATTGAGTTTATTTTCCCCATATATAAAATAGATTCAGGTTCTCACCTCGGAGGTGAATATCAATAGACCAAATTTCCCGCCAATCCCTCTTAAGCACCTCAAGACATCCCAAACACAACTCAAGAACACCAATCACCTGTGCAAGCTGGCATTACTACTGGTGCGGCTCAAGTTACCGATGGCGCTGGCGGCGTGCCGCGACGGCGACCGGTGCCTCGCCAGCACCCCAGCCAAGCCCAGCCGCGGCAGCAGCGGCGACGCCATCGCACCGCTGTCACACGGTGAGCACAATGGGTTATACCATTACAGGATTTGGTAGGTTGCCAACACACGATGGCGCATGCGGGCTTGTGGGTAAAGTTGAAGGTAAACTAAGATTTGATAAATTTTATGTCACTTGGCATACGTAGCTAGAATAAAAAAGCGATACCAGTGAAGGGTTGGTTTCCAATACAATTCATTTGGGGGTCAAACATAGCGAAGTTCACGAGCTTTGTTCATTTTGGCGCAGTGAAATAAACAAAAACATAACCACACCAAATATTTGGGAAATCCAGAAAGATGAGTATGTGTAAACAATTGATCAAAACTAAAATCGGAAAAAATCTCAATGGCTACTCCTGTTTGGTATCACCATTTTCTTCCACACCTTCAAAACTGGCCAAATGACCCTGGTTGAGCTGAACTTGTGGCGCACCGTGCGGCACAAAATTGGCAGCGCCGTAGGGACTGCTCTCACTGGAATTTTTGTGTGATGTGCATTAAACAAATGTATTTATGGTAAATGATAATGCTACAAAATGGACGCACAGCCAAAATGGATACATTGGCGGGAACGAAAAGGGCGCGAAGCCGACCGGCGGCGCGGTTTGGCCCGGTGCCAAGGAACCGCCGTGTTGCCAGTGCGATGGACCGGCCCACAATTCTGCATTCGCACTTTACGCATCCACAACAAGTCACGCAACAGGAAAAGGACATCAGTGCGCAAAAACCGACGTTGTGCGGAACACTGATCAGCTGAGTGCCACGCGGCGGCGGGAAACTGCGTAAATTGACCGTCGCACCCATCACCAATTGGCACAGTCTGTTGCTCATTGGTTACTGCGCGAATTACACGGTGCAGGCAAATTAATGAACTGTGGGTATTTACTCCAGCGAAAGGCTGATACAAGCGAAAGTTGGCGCCGCCACATTTGTTTGCTCATTTTCAGATATTTATAAATAATAGTCGTATTATCAGGTATACGGACACAAAAAAAAGTAAAAGCTGCGTGCACCAAATTCACGCCAAAATTACCATTTGGCAAATATCGACCGACACACCGACAACACCCTAAGAAAGTCACATCACCCAAACCCCACTTCACGTCAACAAGAAAACACCGAAATAGCTAACCCCGACACAAACCAGCCTGTGCCAGTTGACTCAGGGGGAACTGTTCGTCATTCTCACTGGCCGCGGCGACGGCGAGACCGAGGTCCGGCTGCGCGGCTGGGGGCCCGTGACGCTGCAGCGCCGTGGCCGCCGCGCTCGCGTAGGATGGCCGGCTGCCGGAACCGGATGCCATTGAATCCAGTGCCTGGGTTCACGGGGTTCTAGTCAGGGACGTGTATCCAGTATTTTTGAGCAGGGGGGGGCAGTTTGCTTAAGGGGCACCGCTCAGCCCCCCCCCCAAAATAACATGATTTTAATCAAAAACATCAATTTTTTATCAATTGAGAAGCAAGTCAAAGCCAGTCATCAAAACAAAGCAAACCAGCGGCACATCGCACACGTAATTCGAGTAGTTGGGCTGGTTCGGCGCAGGGGAGAGGCCGGTGCCAACAGCATCCTCATAACCACAACCACCGACGTCAGCGCAGCGGGCGGCCGGTTCCAAGTTGCCCACGGGCACTCTCTGCTGCTCAAAGCCAGTCGGCAAGGAAAAGGGGGCCGTAACTTCCGAGGTCAATTGCTGCTCCCTGACGCCGCAGTGGATCAGCGACGCGTCGACAAATTCGTGCGAAATCGGCGCGTGCTTTTGCATCAGCGACGGCGCCGCTGTGGGCGGCTGCGCGGTTCGAGCGACTTCATTTGATGGAGGCGGGATTTTGGAGTGCGCGTCGATCAGCTCCACCAGCTGAATTTGAGGGCCGCATTTTTTGTTTCTGTCACCCGAGTGCAAAAAAATGATTCCATTTGCTACGCTGGCCAACTTTTAAATTGGTGACGTAGTCCTCGGCGAGTACGGCGTTGGCGAGCAGCAAATCGACGTTCGGATGGGGGACCGCCTGAGTCGCATCAGTATTACTAAATAAAAATTTCAAAATAAAATCTAAAAGATAGAAGTAAATCTTGCTGCAAACACTGGTTTACGAATGAAATTTTGAGAATATAGTAAGCTTAATCAGCCTTAAACGCATACCGTATTTCCTCCAATTACCAATTACCAAACAAAAACCGCGGACTCTATAGACTTGTTTAAGTATGTAGGTTGTATATACACTGTTCTAACATAATACAGTCATTGTTTTCAGGTGTATTCTGCATTGCCCGGATGACAAACCGCAGCTTATACACTCATACAATTTTTTTTTTTTTTGGGGGGGGGGTATTTCGAGGGAGGGTTTATAAATTCATAGTGACCATTTTGAGGGGGGATTTCGAGGGGGGAATTTCGAGGAAATACGGTATTTGAGTTTACTGGAATAAACGATTTTTATGAGAATACCTAACCTCGACCACGGTGCATTCGTGCGAATTGGACGAGCAGTCCGCGGGGGCGCCCGTGTCCGCGTCGGGCCAGTTGTCCACCCGCACAGAGTCGTTCCACGTTTCCTGAAACATCGAGATTCAGTCAAGTGAAATCGGTCTGAAGGATGTGATGGTGATGGCAATAATCGCAATTGGTACTTTATCTGTGGGGTACCCGGCTCATTTTCGCAAATATAATTTTCTAGCCGACTTGCGTTCAATCAATGGCAATAATGACCGGCAAATGGTACCACTATCATCGTGTCTTCTGCCACCGTAACTACATTTTGGCACTTTGCCATCAGTGATCGAAAACACACACATCAAATTGTTCATAGAGGTCGTTCCACGCTTGATCGAGCAGCGCACGCGAACTGACGCGCTCGCTCACCATCTCCACCGTATCGGGAAGCCAGCCGCGCCTGTGTCCGGTCGATAGAAGATCAGGGGCCACCTTCAGACACTGAAAATTCCCTACATGACGAAAATGCCATGAAAAGTGCTATGGCAAATTTCATACGAGTGAAAAAGAGAGGCATGTAAAATGCCCTGTAAAATGATAAATGTCATGCAGTGTCTAAAGTCATGTAAAATGCCCTGTAAAACGTCAAATATTTTTTACGCTTGTATGACATTTCACATTTTACAGGTAATTCTACGAAATACGGGAGTGGCACCAGTCGCGATAGCGTGTAAAGTGCCATGCACATCCCCCCCCACACCCCAAACCCACCTCAACGCAACCTCAGCCACCAGACAATTCACATACGCATACTGAAAGGCGTTCATAACGGCCCTGGGCCTGTGCCGGCGCACGTTGGCCACCGTGTACTTGCAGTCGAACAGGCGTCGATGTTGAGCCCGTAGCAGGGCGGTGTGCGCCGCCACGTAGACGCCGGTGCGGCCGACGCCCGCGTGACAGTGCACTACGGTTGGGCAGGTGGAAGTGGGTAGTTCCTGTGGGGAGGGGGGGGGGGGGTGGTAAATGTGTTTGTTTCAGTTCGCGATATTCGGGCTTACGCACGCTAGTTGACATCGCTAATTCGTGTCAACTCAATGTCAACTAAATAACACAAAATCTTGTTAAAAAAATCACACTTTACAGAAACAATGAAAATCAGGTTTCATGGCGTAAAATTAACCACCCTTTATCAAATAGGAAAGTTATCATATAATTCACGAAACTTTAGTTGACACGAATTTAGTTGACATACAGCGTGAGTGCCGCCATAGAATGCAAATTGAACCACCTTCATCATTATGTCGGCTAATATCAGCGCGGACTCGTTGTATGCGGAAGTCGCCGAAACGCACTTCGGTATCTACTTGTATGCGTATGTGTGAGAATTTATACGAAATAAAACATGATTATTAAAGTACGGGTCAGAAAAATACGTTTTTTACAACCTGGTTGTTTACTAAAAAAGGGGGTGTTCAAAAAGTGGTGTTTTTCTATAAAAAAAACGTTGTTTTTTCAAAAGCCTCCAGATAACGTTGTTTAAAAAACCTTTGAAAAAAGCACCGACCATTCGAATAAATCAATGCCAGAAATCCAACTCCCCTCCCACCTGTCCATCGGGCCAATGAAACACGCAAACGTGCACTATCCTCCTAGGGCCCATTTGCAGGATGGGGTTGGAATTGGACAAACTCAGCTCGGTGACGCGATAGGCGAAATGGTCGCTGTCATCGTGGACGAGCTGGTCGAAGGAGGCCTTGAGCACGCTGCCCACGCACTCGATGTGCCAGGGGGTGAAACGTAGTGTTTTGCCCGCCACGCACGGCCAGTACTGCGGGTAAATAGTGAACTGATTAAGTTATTCAAACTGGCGGATTTTTGAGAGAAAAAAATTAAAAGTTTCATTGATCATTTTTAAGGCAACTGGTTCACCATAGAGCGGAAAAGAGTAAATGACGTGGTGCAGTGCATTAGAATTTTTTTGGCAGATTTATATTTTTGAAATATCAGGAAATGTCAAAAAAGCATAAATTTATTTGCATTTTCTCCAGGTTTTCCTGCTCTGATAAAAAAGATCGAGAAAAATTCCCATAGATATTTTCTTTGATTTCCTGTGGTTTTATTTCAGATTTAATTATGTTTTAGTTTTGGAGGATTTTCTGAGGTTAAATTTTCTCAAAATCACTCATTTTTCCAATGCTAGCTCAAGTGCATCCTTGCAGAGCAGGTGCACTTGCAGAGTGGTCATCATTACTTACAGGTCGCTGCTTCTTGCAGGGAGAGCTTACTTGCAGAGGTACAGATCCTTTTGTTTTAGGCAGCCACCACCTTTTGATTTAGGTCTTATCAAATCGAAGCCTTCGATTTCGATGTCCAAACATGAGAAAAATAACATTCGAAATTCGACCCCCCCCCCCTCTCCCCCATCATGCACACCTGAATAGTCTCCACATTATGATCGGGGATCATGCCCTCCCTGCGCTCCTCGAAGGGCGTGTTTAGCATGACGATCGTCCTGACATTTTCCTGCCACACCATTTCCCAAAAGTCGTACACGGAGCTGCGCGTGGGCCCGCCGCAAGCGATGTACGAGTGCGCCGACGAGAAACTGAGATTGGAGAAATTGGAGGGGATTGGACAGAAATGAGAATTTGGGTTAACACACACTAGTTGACATAGAGATTAGTGTCAACTAAATTCAACTGAATTTTGGTTACTTGTGTGTTCTCAACTTGCCTATGGTGACAGGGCATAGTTAATTTTATACCGTGACACTTAATCTTCATTGTTCCTTTCAATTGTGACGCTTTTAAAAATTTATTTGTCATTTAGTTGACATTCAGTTGACACAAACCTGCGATGTCAACTAGCGTGTAAGTTTCAGTTCGGAACCGAACCCGGTGATGTAGTGCGCCTTGACGGCGAAATCGGCCGACTGAATTGTGCGGGTGACGGCGCGCGGACGCAGGAACGGCCGCACGCCCGCGTCCCCATCCTGCGCGCTCATGTGCGACGCATTGGGAGACAGAAATATGGCCCATAGTAGGGGGTATGCAGTGATACACACTAAATAAATCTCTTAGATGAATCTTACAGTCTTAAATAGTTTTACAAACATTTGGGTTTACCAGAATCCAGGGACGTAGCCAGGATTTTTGAGCGGGGGGGGGGCGGATTGTATACGGAGCCCGGCGAACGGGGGGGGGCGGCGCCTCCCCCCCCTAAAATTTTACCCATGCAGTAGGCGAATGGCGCCATGGCGCTGGCGCCATTTGTAGGCGCCACGCCATGGCGCCACTGGCGTTGGCATTGGCGCCAAAACACCAGTATACGTCTGTTTTTTACAGGCATATAGAGCGACATGGACAGGAATTGGGTCGATTTTCACTGACTTTGAAGCCGCGGAGACCAGTCAGTCGAAAATATATGCCGTGAAGGGAAAATGCGCGCTTGCGCGCAAAAATTTTTCAAACTGTCGACAAAATCGTCTTCTGGAAGTGCCATTTCTGGCACATTTTTTGATCCGGCCCGGGAAGGGGGGGGCGGCCGCCCCCCCCCGCCCCCCCTGGCTACGTCCTTGCCAGAATCAACCATTTTCGATCTGCATCAACAATTAGTTACATACCGGACTTCTGTTCCGGTCAACTGAAATGCGTCAAAACTGATCTTAAAAAACTTTCAAAATTTTGGTACTGCGTGGGGTCTAATGTCGCAAATTTTAAGAGAAAATATAGTCTAGGAAAAAATACATCGAAAAGGCATGTCCTGAAATACCAAAACTAGATGGTCGAAAAAATGTCCGCGGACAGGACAACCTGCGGCTCGTGACACTTTATCTGGTCGTACTCGCCGCAGAAAACGTCGAAGGCGGTCAGGGCGCTGTGTGCGAATTTCGCCTGGAACCAACGCACCCCGGTGACCGGCAGGGGCGCTCGGATCTGGGATGCATGGAAGAATGGAGAGCGAAAGTTTTGGAGTTGCAAAAAAATCAAAGGTGTAAAACGCCCAGTGATGATAACTAGGGTTCAAACGGGACATGGTGCCGCGGTGCCGGTACATGGTTCGGCAAATCCCAGTCCCGGTCCCGACCCGCCAGTCCCGGTCCCAACAATTGAAAAAGGCAGTCCCGGTCCCGACATTAGAAGATTTCTGGTCCCGGTCCCGGTCCGAAAAACTGGTCCCGTTTGAACCCTATTGATAATCTACACGTTTAAGGGATGGCAATTAATTTTTCAACTGTTTTTTTTTATCAGTGAAACAAGTTAAACATTTCAATTGAAAAGTATCAAACCATCAAAGTAAGTTTTTAATCAAGCATTTCCTGTGGGAAAAGATTATCAAACCGTCGCGGACAGAAGTCCCTAAACTTTTCTGGAGATGAAAACTCAACCACCTCAGCTGTAAAATGCACACTGAATTAGAAGTAAATTGTTACTCCCCAGGGCGCCTAAAACATTAAATCCACCACAATTCTAGTTTTTCCACCGAAACAGACCACAAAACCTATCCATAACCAGCGACCCAAACAGGGCACCTAAATAAACACCTTCCCGGTCAAGTAAGCCACCCATTTTTTTATTTCATTTCGGAAGCTATATCTCGGGCTATGGTGGGTTATAGAGCTGAAACTTTGTGAATATATACTTGTAACATCCCTCTACTCTGCACCAATGGGGGGAAGCATGGCGACCAACTACAGGGTGGGTCGCCCTATATGCAACAATTTTTTGCCAGGTTTTCAGTGTCCCAAACAAGTACACCACCCACTTGATTAACTACACTAAAGGGGCTGTATCTCCAGTTGTGGGGGTGGTAGAAAGCTAAAATTTTAGGGGTATCTTGGCAACACCCACCCCTACTATACGGCAGTGGGGCAGCTCCCGACGACCCACTACAGTTTGTGCCACACTGTATAAAGTTGTCGTTTTTTTAAAAAAACGACCCAAGTGTCCCAAGTAAGTTCACCACCTGAAGGAAAAAAAATATATTTTTGAGAACATACCTTATATAAAAACTGAATCAGGTTTTCACCCTAGTTCTGCTAATTAAAATTTTATCCTTTGTTTAGCCACCCCCATCATAAATGGCAGAACAAAAATTTCACTTTAAACCAATTGTTCCACACTTTAAAAGTTGGTTTACAAAGTTCAGTAGAGGAGGGTCTAAGGTTCAAAGTTACATAAACAACATGACCTCCAAAATGGCGACATCAGTAAATTTATTTGGGTGGAATGAAAAAGTGAAAATTCTGTAAAATTTTGTTCCTGCAATGGTCCCACACACGCTAGTTGACGCCAAAATTAGCGTCAACTCAGAGTCAACTGGTCAAAGATTCAATTGACTCTGAGCCATTTACAATATGTATCCAAAAAATCCCCTTCTTTCATTCTACATCAATCGACTTCTCAATATTTCTTAATCAACACAGGTAAAAAATTAAAAATAGTTATACTTAGAACAGTTGACTCTGAGTTGACTCAATCGACTTCTAAAAAGTAGCGTCAACCACCGTGTGGAGCGCCAATGACATCATTATGACATCATAGAATTCACCGCAAATAAATTTCCTTATGTTGCCATTTTGGAGGTCATGTTGTTTACGTAACTTTGAACCTTAGACCCTCCTCTACTGGACTTTGTAAACCAACTTTCAAAGTGTGGAAAAAAAATTGGTTTAAAGTGGAATTTTTGGTCTGCCATTTATGATGGGGGTGGCTAAACAGACGAAAAAAAATTTTATTAGCAGAACTAGGGTGAAAACCTGATTCAGTTTTTATATAAGGTATGTTCTCAAAAATATTTTTTTATTCCTTCAGGTGGTGAACTTATTTTCTATGTGAAGTTGGACTTACACCTTTACAGGTTCCAACGTCCACTCTGACTACGACGAACTTCAGGAGGATGACAAGGATACCCGGCGACTTCACCGATGACATGCGATGTTATGCATGTGGGTTTATTGATGTGATTTGGTTGAGCGCTCGTGATGAAGTGCAGGTTCGATGTCGTGTTGCTGAGTTACTTTGCAAGCCAAACGCAGCCGGTCGTTGCCCCTTGGCACAAGTTTATTGATGGTCAAACACTTAAATATATCAAACACTCACAATACTTGGATCACACGGCACTGAACTTCCACAGCACCTGCCAAGCATACGGGTTCCTCAAATCCAGTCACTTGGACTTTCAGCTACTATTTTCAGCTGCAGCTTAGCTTTGCTAGCTTGATGTATTTTCACTATTCCGGTTCCGAACCCCGAATGACTGGCAGATGCTCTCTTTTATACGGGCTACACGCCCACACATAACTTGCCACGCCCATATTTTTGTCTGAACTGATAATTACCATAACCCACGTCAACAACTTTCTTGGACACGTGCCAACATAAATCACCACCTAATAACCATGGCAACAGTAGCAATACAATAGATCACCCCCTAATAGAACTTCTGGTTCCACACAGAAGGGAAATTTACTCCTAAACACAAGAAATGGGTACCAAGGGCTTATACTACACCTAAACTACACAACCACTTACTTGACTACGTACACATTTAAAATTCCTAAATACGCCACAATGAGTAAGCATACCACTGCTTCAAACAATTTGGAATGATTAAAATTGTAAACTGAGCAAAATGTTCAAGTAATGAGCAAAGACAAAACAAAATGAGATTTCAATATTTTTTTGGAGATTTTGAATTTTTATGACTGTACACAAGAAAGACAATTTGAGACACCTTAGAACAAAATTTGGCCTTAAACAAACTTGGTCCTTAAAACTTCCTTCACTAGTACACGTAACCAAAAACAAAATTAGCCTCACAAGTAACTGAAAACTTACAAAATTTAATTTAACCAAACTTTACCTACTACTGAACGAGATAATGGGATAATGGGATCACCCCCTAATACAACCTTTGCCGCTCTGCAGGCACACAAAAAAATTCCTAAATAAGTAATCACCATGCACCTGTCCCACGCAATACGCTCCAACCTATCCACCTACTCTCCTCCGGTCTCCGCCCAAAAACTGCTGTTGGTTTTCCTCCTGAATTTGATTGCTGGATGTCTGGTCGAAATTGCTGAGGGTGGTGGCACTGATTCGGTCATTGGCACTGGGATGTAAGTCTGTCTGGCAGCTGTCAACAATCTGTTGCCCGTGGCCAATAAATGCGGCGTCTGAACGCTCTGTGCATAAGCTCTGGCAACTGATCTCACTGGAATCATTGACAAACTGGTGCGCACGACAGCTGGCTGATGATCTTCTGGCTTCAGTGCTGTGGTCAATGATGCCTCCTCGCTGCGACAAAGTCAACAATGAATGTCAGCAAACAGCTTTCCTGGAACTAAATGGTAGTTGTTGTGTTGGTGTTGTAGATGGACATTGGTCAGGAGCTATTGTCTATTGTGGTAGGGCGCCTTACACTATGTGGGTATGAATGATGGAATGCGGTAGACGATACATAAGTGTAAGCTTGACTAAAGTGAAAACTTATAAAATTTCTAACAAATGCGTACACTTACTACTAACACAACAAAAAAAATAAACTTACACCTTCCAATATACTTTCGTATTAATGTGTACCCCACATTATGATTGAATTTTAGGGTAGAATGATTTTTAAGTTGTTTTATATATGAAATTATGTGTAAATATGTGTAAAAGAATAAAATTGAATTTGGGTTTTTAAGATTTTATGTAATTTATTTTAATAAAATGGAATGTATAGAAATAGGTAAAAAAAAATAAAAGAGAAAATTTAAAAAAAAAAACAAAAAAAAACCCCATAGTGCCTGTAACCGTCGCCGAACTGAGAAAAATTTCAATGAAAAAAAGGTATAAAATTTTCTCAGCTCCAGCTCCTTTCAAAAAAAAACACAAAGTTACATCTAAAACACCACCACAAACACTACTGAACAAAACCACACTAAACACACATAAAGTCAGTGGTATGCAACTCGTCTGCAGGGATGATTTTGCCCGCCGTCACCAAGGCGCTCACTTCATGGGACTTCCAATTGCCCTGGTCCAAGGCAAGCTTATACATTGCCTCGACGTTTTTGGCCGCGCGCTTGCACATGGCCTCTAGAATTCTGTGGAAATGACTGATTAGATGGGGCTAATTGAGAAATTACCGCACTCATTACTTCAGTCTTAATTTCCTGGGCTAATTGTTGAATATTATTTTTACTACGTGAATAGCGAGCTTCACGATCTTCAGTGGCACCAAATATGCAATTTCCAGCCTTATGGGTGTTAACCTTACATTTAGGACAATACCTATTATTTCTGCATTCATGCTGTTTATGACCCCTTTGGCCACACCTATGGCATGAAAATGCCTTCACATACCTGCGGTCATTGTCCATGGGCCTCGGCGGCTTGAGAGGCTGAAAGTTTGTGACTTATTTAGGAATCAATATGGACACCTTGGAAATTGAAAAAAAATTTCTTCACAAAACACATTTCTTTTACTATCTAAACGGAAAATACTACAATGTACACATAAAAAACCCACCACTGCTGTGCTTCCCAGTGGCTGTGGACGAATGGGAGGAGTCTCCCTGTCCACCTCATCAGAAGCTAGCCCATCTGCCGGCCACGGGTGCATCAGCACCTCCTGCCTGCCAGAGCTGGTTCCCGGCGCCGGTGCGCCCACATTCATCACCTGGCCAAACAGGGTTTGTCTGGGGTCCAGACTGATTCTTGGTAACTTGTACAACAGGTTCGATTCCCCAAATGCATCTTTGCTGTCCACTGGCCAGCGGGTGCTGCGGGAGTGAAAACTCGTCAGAAATGGCCGCACTCCTATCGCCCATGGTCGCACTCCCCCGCGCACGCGGACCCACAGCCTCTTCAAATACGGCACTTCGTACTGCTGCACGCAATGATGCAGTTCTATCATCTCGTTGGACAGGGCAGGCCACCGGTGACATTCCACCATGCCCACCAGGGCTCCTGCCTGAGTGACCTGGATTGGCAGCGCCTGAGTGACTGCCAGCACCGCGAATGGCTGCAAAAAATTTTGGGATATTATCAGAATGAAAAATGCAATTCAAAACCTCCATCTTCTTATTTTTCTTCGCCTCAGCGTCACCAACAACCTTACAAATCCTCCTAAATGGAATCAACTGAGCAGGGCGATCTGGTTCTCCTATCGCACCTACATATGCTGCACTATTTAAAACACGGCGGACTACTAGTGGTCCCAGAAGTTTAGGCAGAAATTTACTGGTCTGCCCTACTTTTGGCACAAAGACTTGTCTCACATAAACTGCATCGCCTACTTGCAGTTTATTTTTCTCCAACTCAACTTGTTTAGCGGTAGTTTGTTCATATTCTAATTTATTTTTAATTGCAGTTTTCCACGCTTGGTAAATTGATTCTCTGACGAACCCAATGGCAGAGTCATTGGTCCGTAAAGCAAGACTTGGTCGACTCAAAGCATCGGGAAGAAAAAACAAATTTGGTCTGTGGCCAAACACCACCTCAAAAGCACTCATGCCGATACTTGCAGAATGACTGGTCCTAAGGGCCAGCATCAGCATTGGTAATGTTTCGTCCCAATTCTCATGACTCCTAGCGTATTGCGTAATCATAATACCTAGTGATGTTTTGAAACGATGCCAATTCTCTACCTTATTTGCCTGTGGGTTGGCCAGCAATACATTTCTGTGGCCTACACGCAGAAACTTGAAACATTCCCGTAATGCCATTAAATTGGCACCATGGTCACTAATACATACCCTGGGAAAACCTGTGAATGCAAAAACATGTGTCATAAGTGCCTGCGCGATTGTTATCGTACGCATGTCTGACAAGGGCGCAGCGAATGGATAACTGGAAAACGGTCATATCGCTGTAACTACAGCCTTGTATTGGCATGTGGCACTGTAATGCATTACATTCGAAATGTCAAAATACAATACATCAAAAGGCCTGTCAGCTTGTGGTAACTGGCCTGTCGGTGACACCACCTGTCCAGTCTGCCCCTTATGAGCAAAACACTTTGCACACTTACGAATGTAATCCACCACATCATTGTACGCATTATGCCAATAAAAACAATGCAAGAGCCTCTGATAAGTTCTCGCTGCACCTTGATGTGAGCCCCAGCCAGATGCATGGTGCAGTGCCATCACCGAACGCCTCATGTCGGTGGGCACATACAGCAGCAAAGCTGGTTCCAGGCCTGGTTTGCGCTTATCAAAGTAATACAGTAGGTCATCTTCCATAACGTACTGTTGTGCCGCCAGAACCACCCGTCTGGCCAAGGTAGAACTTACTGGTAAATTTCCATCTACTAAAAATTCCTTCATTGCGGCACAAAATTCATCGGCCGCCTGTCCGTCTCGGAACTTTTGCACTATTCCGTCTTCTTCTAAAAAGTCAGAAAAATTTTCTTTGTCATAATCCGATGGGCTGGGCAATTGACTTCTAGCAATTTGATCTGGCGTCTGATCAACATTATAGTCGTTTGGAATGACTAGTGAGTGGCTGACGCCTTGGTCATTTGTCACCACTACATTTGGTGCAGGCACCTTCACCGCCGGTGCTGGTGCTCCTTGCTGCACCCCAGCATTGCCTGGAACATCTAACGTCGACATGGGCGCCGCAGACACCTGACTAGCGTCTTTAGTGACGCCCTTCGTTCTGCTCCTAGTCTGCATCACCTGCAAAAGGTGCTTTTGCACGTGATGTTTCACAGTCTGCTGTAGCTCACAAGAATCTCCGCAATCCTCTCCGCAAATCTCCATGCGGTCGTCATTCAATATTTCCTCTGATGGATCTGGTACCATTTCTGGTTGTTTTGAAATGTCTTCAGCGCAGAACTCTCTGGACAACACGTCTGCGGGATTAGTTTTTCCCGGGGTGTATTTTATGTTAACCCCAGGAAAGGAACTAATTGCTAATGACCACCTAGCGACTCTGGGATTCTGTGCATGTTTATCTCTTAACAAATAGCATGCTGCCGCACAATCAGTGTGCACTTCGACTTTGTAACAAAAAATAATGCTGCGCCAGTGAATTAAGGAAGACACAATGGCGAGCATTTCGAAATCGTAACTGGCCATGCGCTGCTCCTGTTTGGACAGCACTCTAGAATAATACCCAATGACGTTGTGTCTATTTCCATCGGCCTTCTGCGACAAAATTCCAGAAATGCCCTTCTTTGAGCCGTCTGTGCGCAGCTCAAAACTTTTACTGTAATCTGGAGCGGCCAAAATTGGCGCCTTCATGAGCTGGTCTTTCAGCCACTGCCATTCTTCTTGTGCGTCATCATTCCATACAAAGGGTTGATTATCTTTTCCTGTCAAAAGCTTATTCAAGTGCCTCATGTGGATGGCAAAGTCTTTGATCCAGCTTCGGTGCCAGTTTGCCATTCCTAGGAAACTGCGCACACCAGTTTTGTCTTTTGGTGGGGGCAATTTACAGATTGCCTCCACCTTTTCCTTGTCCATCTCTCTACCCTCTCTGCTGATGTATTGCCCTAGCATTTTTACGCGTTTGGCCGCAAAAACGGTTTTTTTCAGCGAAATGCGGAATTTGTAGCGGGCAAAACGCTTCAAAGCATCTTCCACGTCATGCACATGGTCCTCCACCTTGTCAGACACCGTGCACACGTCATCTACGTACGTTAGAGTTTTTCGACTGTTCCAAAAGATCACGGTCATGGCGAGAGAAAATATTGATGTGCTCAAGCTGCTCCCCTGTGGTAAAGAATTAAATTTTAAAACCCCACGCGCAGTCGAAATTGCGAATAAATCCTTACTACTCTCTGACAATTTAATCATATCATAGGCGGATAATCCGTCAAAAGTGGACCAGACCACTCCTAACAGGAGTTTTTCTAACAATTGCTGAAGGGGTGTTACGTTCCCTTGCTCTAAACGGGTCAGCGAGTTAATTTTCCTGAGGTCAAACACTGTGCGCCAGTTTTTAATTGTTGGCACCTTTTCCGGCTCTGCCGTCGGCTTTCGAACCAGGAAAACCGGGCTCGAGAAGCGACTGAGTCCAAATTCAGCTAATCCTAAGGATATTTGCCTTACTAGCCAATGATCTAGGATTTTTTCCTCAAAAAAACTGATAGGATAAGGCCGACTTTGAAAGCCAGGATGATTTTCATCCTTAAGCCGGATGTCGGCCACAAGGGCACTGCAAGAGCTGCGGTTGGCCAACTCTAAGACGAAAACGTCATGATAGCGCAACAACATCTCTAAAAACTCCTGCTTTTGTTCCTCGTTCAAAACTGTGTCACTAAAATTTGCGTCCCGTTTGATGATTTCATGTCTTTCCTGCAAACTGAGTTGTGGCACCATAGGTTTCGCCAAGTTTGGCAAGTTTAGTCTATTTTCTCCTTCAAGATCAGGCTGCACTGTCACCGTAGCCACAGCATTCGGTGAATCCTTTCTGGCCGCCTCTGCAGCCTTTTTCAGCTCAGAAACCCTTTTCTCTCCTGCGTCCTCGGTCATAGCGGCTATTGACTCTGGGAAAACTTGCTTCACACTGTTTTCATTCAATATCATTGCTGACAATTTTGCTTCGGGATGAATTGTCTGCAAACAGTCTAGCCACTCTCCTATTCGTTGCTGGCACTCCTGCCCAGTCATCACTAGTTTCCTAAAATGATCTCCATACTGTGGCGTCAGTATTACTGGGACTTGTGTCCCATTCAGTGTAGTGTGACCAGTCACATACACTGGAGTGGACTGATCACCCAAATTGTTCGGTTTGGTAGGTGCAGAAATCAAAATCTGCTTTTCCGGCACCACTCCAAGTGCCCTATGCAATTCTCCGCCTAGTTGAGTAACCTTAATCAAGGGTCTATCACTTGGCACAGTGATGTCACTTCTATTTGGGTTGAAGACTGGAATTGAGCATGAAAGCATAAAACACTTTCGCTCGCTGTCAAATTGTCTACTTAAATCAACCAGAGTGGGGTAAATTTTTATCCTGTGTACTCTCATCATCCTATCAATCGGAGCTCCTACATAATGCTTTTCTAATTTCCTATCCTTCAACACCATAGTCAAGAATTCCTGTGTGACATCAGGCGCGTATACTGTCACTGACGTGACAGCAAGCGGTTTCAATTTTACTCTGTCTTTAGTATGCATGAGCAAGATGTGATTTACTCCCCGCTCTTTGGGTACATTAAAACGAATTTTCTTTCCCGTCACAAACTTAATTTCTCCCATATCCAAATTCTTATTCTCATTGTTACGATAAAAGGTGACTTGGAAGTCGCCCCATTGTTTCAAAGTTTTGAAGCCAATGTATATATCACTGGTGATTCCCTCCAAAACTAATGCGTGCACATTAAACAATGTGCCGTCTATAGCGAGCTGAATGTCACATGTACCCAATGGCACCATGTCAGCTCCGTCTGCCACCGTGATGGTTATCTGTGTGCTTTTGTATGGAATTTTCAGCCTGTCAATTAATCGTTTATTAAAGCATGACATGGACGCTCCTGTGTCAATGATACAATGCACTTCGACATCTTTTATCATGCCATTTGCACCTAACACCACCCCTGTACCAGTAGACGCCAGCCTACAACTCGTTGGCAAGGAATTTAATTGATGAATGCACGTAGTGGCGAAAATCATGTGCATCCGCCAGTGCCATTCATTGACACGCCCTCTAGAGCATACAGTACTTGTGATTTTGGTGACTCTATGTTTCTTCACATTCCTACGTCCTTTTCTCTGCAGTAACAGGCCCCTCACCCTGTCCAATTTCTGTAACCATGTCTCACCCTCCAGTTTTCCCCATAGATTCATGTTTTGCTCTAACACCGGCTCCGTGGTTTCAGTAAAGAAAAAATAACTTAATAAAGTTGCCGTGCACTTTATTGCCTTGGAACGCAAACTAAACTCTGGGTGTGGTTCAAACACACCTACACCAGCTTCCTCTAAAGACCACTGGTCACTCACTTCCTTTGAGAATGACCACTGGGCATTCCTTTTCTCTGAAAATGACCGCTGGACACTTCCCCTCTTAGACGATGACCACTGGTCACTTGCCCTCCGCAGGGTGGTATTCATTCTGCCTTCGAAATGACTCCACTCGGACACTGGCGGCGTGATTTTCTCTGCTTGAACTGGCTTGTTGTCTAACGCCCTACTCACCATCACAACAAGCATTGTGCACGCGAAAGCTGCAATTTTCCAGCAATGCGTCACTGCAAATTTAGCTAGTGATCCAAACCAGTCACTCTCTTCTGTCTGGAAGCAGTGTGCTGGCGTGAATAACGACAGAAGTGTCAACAACACTAGAAATGACACTTGCCTGGGAAGTCGTGCGCGCATGGAACCAAGTACTTGAGGATCAACTGCCTCATCTGCGTCATTTGCAGCGCGTGTTTCATGCAACGTGCGCAACAACTGTGGTCCTAAACGTATTCTGGGTATACGAATTCTATTTCCCGCAATTCCACTAATTCCTGCCTGCCTTGGAGGCAAGTCAAGAGTATCTGGCCTCGGCAATTGTAACCTGTCAGCACTTTCATCGTTTTGTCGACTCATCCTCCACCTAGCATTCCTCACATGTATGTTGTATTGATGAATACACCATGTCGCAAAAGACTTAATCATCACAAAGGGCCACTTGCACGCAGAAATAACTGCTGCTCTAAACCACTCATAGCGTACGCATGCATAAATGATTGCCAACAAAATGGCTGTCACAAAAATTATCCACAGAATGTTCAGAATTAGTTGCATAGGTCCCCTTATTGCTTTCGGCACTGCACTAGTAGTTATCATGTGCACTAAATCAAACTCATGGTCGATGACACGCCCTGACGCATTTAATAGTAGCTCGCCAGCATGCGTGACCATGTGTTCTAGACCCTGTCCATGCAACATGCTGGCTGTATGAGCGCTATCAATTGAAAACAGACTGGTGTAATGAATCAGTCTATCTAATTTCTCCCTAGCTTCGGCTTGACGCATGTGCAAACTGCGCACATTAGCATAAATCATCGCATTTTCCATTGCCATTCCAGGCCTAATGAGTGTCCTATTAAATCTAATTCCATCTGTCAAAAATTTCGGGTTCACGAATGCAGGTATTTGATGCATGCGAACCTTAACCATATTACCATCTGTTAACGCTAAATAGGTCCCATTGTTTGTCTTGAACACTGGCGACTGCAGTTGAGAACATGGAATTTGATTTGCATGTTCCACTAAATCAAGTGTTCCTGGTATCTTAAATAACAATTTCCCATGCACACGGACGGGCATCATGTCATAACAGGTATCATTCACCCTGTGTGACATGTAAATTCGGTCAGGCTGTACCTGGTGACAAGCCGTGACAGACAATACATCACCAGTGTATTCAGCATTAATGTTTTCATCAGCTAATAGCAAACGTGCCGCGGCTACTGGTGAGATGTGCGCTAATGCCCTGACCATCAAGGCATTACTTCGCGCCAATACACATATTTGGTGACGTAATGTTTCGAAATTCTGGTGCGCTTGTTGCGTAAGTACCTGGTAAATGAATTGGTGCTGCGTAGCGGCATTCGGTGTTAAATTTTCACTCCAAAACTCGGCAAAAGTCATTCTTATGGTTGACGCACATTTCTTCTTAAACATTATTTGGCACATACTCTCGGTAGATGAGTTATCTATTTGTAAAATTGCCAATAAGGGACCTTGATCAGTTAGGTATACCGCCGGATCCAAGCACTGAATGTGCACAGGACCTCCCTTAATTGTGAAAGCGCTCTGTTCATGAATTAAAATCACTGTTTCGTTTTGTCTTTTCCCTGGGAAACTTCCTACAAGCTCAAATGGACACGATGCAGGCGCCAGCGTTGACGGTTCCCAAAATAATACACCCCTGCTACTTGTGCATCGCCCCGCAGCTGGGCTGCATGTGGGTGCAGAGTCTAAATCAGTAATGAGCCGTTGATTGTCAAATGTCGATACTGTTCCTTTAGTCATCACAAAGTTGTCGACATGCTGAGTGAAGCAATCGTTCCAGGTGGGGAACTGCAAATCAATACTATGCATAGTTGACCACACCATCGGTTCTATTTGTTTTATCCCTCGTGACTGTAGGTCACCAGACAACACTGCATGATACATCTCAGCGCAGTTCTCAATCGACATTTGCACATAACTGTCATGATACTCGTAGATGTAATGTGAAAACAAGGCATTAGTACATGTAGTTACTTCATGCCTTCTAGCTTGACAAAAGGTAGCGTTGGCGGAAACTGGGCGACGTCTATGTGCATACACTGTCACAGACACGTCATATACTGGTGACAACTGTGACTCGCCGAACAAAGTGGAGCTATACAAATTACACGTGGGTATTTCGGGTAAATCTAGATACCATGCCCCAGTTGGTTTGGGACAGACTTGCAGCAAGGGGGGTTCAGCCCCTACACATGTCACAAATGACAAGAGTAACACGAACCAGATCGCCCTACTTCTCACCTTCCACATACCTAATAAAAGCAAAACATACGCCAAACCAACCAAATTTTCCTGGCCCGCCGCCCTTTGTTTGAACTGCGGGTCAAACAAAAGCGGGTCCACATATGCCATCTGCCGGGACTTTAGGGCAAATTTGTCACCATCCGGCAAGTTGACCACCCTCAGCACCTTATTCTCTGTGGCAATGACCTTTAATTGCTCAACGCTCACCCCAAATGTCATTCTGTGTGTGCTGACTGGATACCTGTTGTAAATGGCAATGGAAATTGCGCGGGCCACCCGCCAACGCAACGCCAGTGCCATGTTGTGGGCACACTTCTCAATACTGTCCCTCAACACCAACTTGGACACACTCTTGGGTACAATTTCACTCTTTAGAACAGCTGGAAAGGAAAAGAAAACACTGGTGATATCTGGCAAAGTGCCAAATTCCCTACCTAGGTCAGTGGACAACTCCATATTTGAATACTCACCGTTCAGCGCCTCCACGGCCGCTGTGACTGTCACAGGCGTCATTTTCAAGGTGTGACACATGGTTAAGTGCTCCACACAGTCCAAATACGTGAAGCACATCACGCCGGACCCCGGCGTCTTGTTGAGGATGTCTGTCGGTCTCACCAGAAAGAAGTACTGGTGCTCAGTGCACACCATGGGAATGCGCCCCAACACCATGGGCGGGCGCAGCAGCAAGTCTGAAATATTTGGGAATGACTTCCTACTATTTATCCACCCACAAATCTCACATATAGTTGTATGCTTTTCTTCCTGATACTCACCTCTAATCAAATGGTCATTCCCCATGGCTGAGGCCACCATCAAATTCACTCCCCACCAATAGCAATCGGCGCCAGTAATGTGGCACAGCCGGTGCTTTGAGTTGACAAAATTGACGGAAAAGTCCTTGAAAGGTAGCGGCTCCTCTGGCAGATGGGGGATTGTCAGGTCAATGTCGCCCGACGCCAAGGTGATTCTGTCGGTGCCACACCCGCCCAGCATGCATGCCAATGGGAAATATGTGGCTTGATAGTACTCCAGAGGGAGGCCCACCACATGGCGAAAAATCGGGACCGGGGCGTCGAACACCAAATTGGTGACTGGCACCGGTCGATGCGGGACCCGCACCGCTGCGCGTGAAGCATAAACTTTGCGAAACAACTTTCCCTTTCTTTCCCCTCTAGCTACATGAGAACCCCTTATTTTACTTACTTTTTGCCTCAAGAACACCCCGTGATCGGATAAAAGGGTCATTTTAAACAATTGTAATTTACTAACTTCGTCAACTGAACCCCTCCACTCAGGTAACACCTCTACCGACCTAGACCCAGCTTCCGTCATGTACTCACCATGGTGGTGTCCGTATTCCATCTCGTAATTCAAATTGAACGGGACATTACTTGAGTCGACCCGCTGTGGCGCCATGCTCATCGGCCGTGGGACAGCTGGGTGCCTCCCAGGCGTGTCCCTCATCTTGATCCTGGGCCCTTCTTCATTGGGCGGAGGCTCCACGTCCAGGGCATCAACAGTTTCCTCAGCAATAGGCTCCTCATGCTGTATTTCTCCTGTGCTCGAGGCAAGTTCTGACGGCTCGGCAGACTTGTCTGTAAGTGCAGAAGCTGTTTTCACGAAAATCTCCATCTCACTAGCCACTCGAAAGAAACTCAGCGAAGAGGATGTCCAGGGGGTTTCCCGATGTCCAGCGGGACCGAATGTAAAATACAAAAAAAACTTTCCCGAACATCTAATTTTGCTCACACATGCAAAGTCGCATACAAAACTGTCAGATTTCACTGGACACCCTGTTTTCACATAAAGGAGATCCTCATGGACATCCTTTTCAACAAATATACATTGGTGCAGATTATTTTCCGGCCGTATGCACGAGTGTGTAGGCCAAACCCGGCCTAAGTACAACTGTGTACCTCGGCCCCTATTCGCTAAAGTTTCACCGAAATTTTTATGTTCTTCGGTGTTTTGAGGAGTCAAGTGAGAAGTCATGGGGGGCCTATTTACCAACGAGACAATAATCCAAAACACTCCCATTTTTCCATTTACAGCGCTATTTTGAGTCCACCTGTTTCCCAACGTCGCAGGTTCTCGGCTGGTCACCTGCCGGACACTTGGCACAAGTGTCACCTCCGCGCTGTTTTGGCGAGGTTCCAAAATAGATTGATAATCATTCTCGGCCCTGAAACCGAGAACTTGCGTCGTTGGAAAACGATCGAAACTGCGACACTTGCGACAGTGCAGTATACCTCGACCGCCGCTTGTGCCGATTACTTGGAAATGATGAGCAAAAGGTGAGTAGCAGCTGAACTGGCACCCGGTCGTCATTGCGAGCCATTTTTTGTAAGTGTGTGCCATTTTGGATTGGAAAGGAGCTTGGGTGCTTGAAGTTTCAGGGGGCACCGTTTCAAAAGTACCCGGACAGAACGTTTTCATTCCCAAATATCCATACTTTCTTTTCAGACATCTGGCTGGCGTGTGTGCCTCGCCGGACACTGCCAGGACGCCGTTCTCGACCCCGACTTCGAACGACCGCCCCATTTCGTGGACTTCGGTTTTCTTTGGACATTTTTTTGGACAGGACAAATTGCCATAAAACATGTATGGGTTAGCGCGCTGTTTTGGGGACTTTGAGTTTGTTTCAGATGTTAGTAAGAGACACCGTAAGCAAACCCCATCATCATTTGCTCCCATTTTATTCATAGCGAAAATTATCCTCATGAAAGGCACTTTACCTACCTCAAAATAGTTACCTGAGCGAAGGAATTTCACGAATCTGCTCCCTGACCCCCATAATGTCACTATACAGTACCAAGACCCCAGGTAACTATCCCCACGAGTTGCCATTAATGGCTGTCGCCTAAATGGGACGTGCCAAGCCGACAGAACCCCTACATTTCCGGTTTCATTCCTCTTTTTTGCACCAAGTCTTACCCCTGGCCATGATTTTATCTTATCAAACTTCAATTGCTTTCCAAACATTTGTTTGAAACTTTCTCCCCATTAGTTGACCTCAATTCTCCTCCCCCGCAATTCATAAGATAACATGCACTTCCCCGGTTCAGCTTCCCTTTCATAATTTCTTTTATCAGAACCTGCGGCTTGGCACTGTGCCCATTTATGGCAACACCACACGCACATCGTAGCGATAGTCGACAATAATCACTCTTGTACCTGCAGCTGTCGCAATCATTTCGGCTCGCAGGCGGCGCGACATCACTTCTGGCTCTCCGCCAAGCCCGGCGGCGATCGCGTCCGAAATCGGGTGCGCGGATGGGCCGCTGCTCTTGCTGGTGTCGCGGCGCATGCCGCTGCTGCTGGCGGTCGACGACGACCCGCTGCTCTTGCGCTTGCCTGGAAAGCCAGGCACCTTCTGAGTTGGCGTTTTTGGGAGGGGTTTTTGGGTTACTGGCATTTAGCTTGCATTTTATTTTATCATATTTCAAGTAGGAAAAATGACACTTTACTTTTGCAATTTTGCTTTCTTTATCACTTAACGGATTTACATATGCGCGGTATTTATTTATTTCATCTAACAAACTCGCCTTTGCTACACAACACTTTTGCGCCTTGAATAGTTTGTATTTTCTATTTATTTTGCCAAATTTCCTGTAAAACCGGCGCCATCTCTCGCCTAACGAGCTATGTATAAACTTGTATAGGCATTTTTCTCTCTCACACGCATTTACCACTCCCTTTGAGGGCATTTTTGCGTAACATATTTGCACAGGGTACCATAAATGACTAAGTGGGCCCCCGCGACATAACTTAGCAATGTTCACTGGCTGTGTATTTTCTTTTTTGCAGATTTTGCACCCCCCTAGGTATGCCCCCCTTTTCCATCGTTTGTGAGTCACCGTAAAAACTATTTCATTGTATTTAGGCCATTCATTTGACAGTATTAGAATGTGTACTAAATTTTGGCGCTTGCCCAACGCTATTTCCCGGTGATCAACGTGCAATAAACCTTCATGAGTCATTTCACTTGGATATTTATTTATTAGTTTTCTATTGCACGCAGATTGCCGCGTCTGCGCGCCATGAATAGCATGCACGTGTCCGCGAAAACGCGCCGCGCTACGTCTAGAGATCTGCCCCGATAAGATTGTGGTAAGAAATGCAAAACGTGTCCTATTCACGTGGGCCCGTCTATTGTGGTCAATGGGGCGTAAATTCATGGCATTTTTGTAATTATTTAGCCGCTTTATCTGTGCCCCCTTAACACTCGTTTCCAGAATTTGCATGGGCGCAAAAGTAAGCCATTCGTGGCGGAAAATCTTCCCCGTAAACTTTTGAGTAATTTATTTCTGAAATTCCCTTATTTAGACACCCTACTTTTCCAACAGCCAATTTCACCTTTTCAAATGTGTCCAAAACAAATGCAGACTTCCAAAATGGCTTACTTTTGGCCTTGAGCGGCATGTTCTCTGCGATTGACTTGCTGCCCGACTCGGCGGACATGTACTGGCGGGGCGGGCGGGTCGCCCTCTTCGGCCTGGTGCTCTTCCTCCTGCCCGGAAGTAGTCGGGGAATGCCCGCAGCATCTGTCGGCGCCGATCTGACCCTCTTTGCCAATGAGGCGGGCTCATCCAGCCCCGCCTGCGCCGTGTCGCCGCTGTCTGGATCTGAGAGTCCAAGACGTGCCTTATGAAGCCAAAGGTTTTCATAAAGCAGCGTTCGGAACTCACCTCCAGCCTGTGCCGGTGCGGCGCCCTCGGCTTGCCGCCCCACGCGTCGCCCTACGTCCGGCGCCACGATGTAGCACGTGCCCGCAACGTCAATACCTACACGTGCACTACATCTTGCAACCGAATTTTGCGTCGAGCTAGGGCCGCAACAAGAAGTGCACGTACCCTGGGTAGGATACCCTTCGAGCGTGCGCCCGGGCATCGGCATGTCGCTGGACACCGGCCCTGTAAAAGTCAGTTCATGTATAAGGGACACCTTTTTGCAATCAATTCTCACTTCAAAATTTCTTTCAAAGTGCATTTTTTTGCCAGCCTCTCCCCTCATGTGCAATTTCTTATCAAAATTTGCCTTCACATGCAATTTCTTATCAAAATTTGATTTTATATGTATTTTCTTGTCTTTCATCATGCTTTCGCTCTTACAACAATACTCACCTTCCCCCGAAAGTTTTCGTACAATTTTATTTGCTACGCTGTACTTACCCATCTCGCCCGCATACAGCTGCTGTGGCATGTATCCATGCACACCTGTCCCTGTGGTCGGCTCCGCCGTCACCGGCACAGCCATCTCTGACGCCGCGGGCGTCTGCACGTGCGTGACTGACACACGCGCCTCGTCCGTTTGGTCGGGCGACATGGGTTCGTACATGCCGCTCCAGGCGCCGCCGGCGTCCGTGTCGGGCTCGGGCATGCCGAGCTCGGGCTGGGGCACGCCGGGCTCGGGCGTGACCAACGCGCGCCCGCGCTGGTACTCGGCGAACACCTCGGGCGAGGCGTCGTCGAACAGGTTGGCCAGTATTTCGGCCGCGCTGTTGTCCCAGGCCGTGGCCATGTCGCTGGACCCTGCGCCGAATTTTTCCTTGTTTTTAGGTGCGCTCCAGAATTCATGTATAATTTTAGGACCTAGATTTAAGTGACATTTATTATTATTAATTTCTTTTATACTACTAGCATCTATTCCATTTTCCTTTCCGAACAAATTGCTACCACAAAACTTTACTTTTGCAACAACCCCTTTTCCGCCACACATTTTCCGGCCCAGCGCCCTACCTAAGCGCCTCCAAAACCCACTTAATTCACACGCAGCAGTACATTTACCTGGCACTAGGCGTGGCGGGCGGTGCGCATTTTCCAGTGACTGCACTATTTCGTCAACAGTCGACAAGCGGTCGACTGCATGGATCATTTGATCCAGCATCGGATTTGCAGGTGAATTAGGGCGCGGCTCGAAAAAGTCCGGGGACTGGGGCCTTCCTGATTCCATATTTTTTTCAATTTTATGCTTCTCAAGATAGCCTGAGTAAGAGTGATAAGTTAAGATGCCCAGCGCGCTATATAAGAGCGCAATCGCGGGAAACACAGGTATTCTTTGCCCAGAATACCTGGTATATGAGATAGATAAAATCTGTCTGCAATTCCACCCCCCATTGTATTCGCAGCGCGCCCGAGACAAGTTAGCTGGCGGCTGTGTGGATCCATTCATTTGCGGTTGCTTAGGCCGCCGCCTCATTTCACGCGCCGCGCGGCCGCCGCCGCCGTGCCGCGACTGCATTTTTTGCGTGCGCATATCACCGGTGCGCACAGGTAGCATTACTTTGGGTGGGCCCTTTTTTATGGCGCAAACGCCATGATGTACCTGGTATTTTCTTGTTTTCGCGCAGTCCCCCGGACTTGGTATTTCCCCATCCACAAATGTATCATGACTTTCACCTATTTTGGCTGTTTTTTTATTCATTTTCTCATTTTGGACTTCGTAAATATTTACAATTTTGGGCGTGATGCATCCCCGTTTTTTGCCTTCCGGCGATTGCGTGGACTTGTCAACACGACACTGAATTTTATCAACTGGACTAATTTCATTATCTTTGTCATTATTCCTCTCTGCTTGTGCTTTAGTTGACAGGTTCGCGCAAAGGGATAGATCTAATACAAATTTACCTTCCTTTACTTTATTAATTTCACTTATTTTCACATTTTCCTGTGCGCAGTAATTTTCGCTGCCGCAGGTAATTTCACATACCGCGTCTGGCGCCGCGGTTGCACTTTTCTGCGCACCTGCACGCTCCGTTGGGACCGTGCGTATTGGGCCCAACTGCAATGAGTCCAATTTCAACGGGACCACCTGCATTGCGCCACCTATTTCAGACATCTGCGGCCGCTTCACACTCTGTGGGTTGGAGGGCGAAGGGAACAATTTTTTTATTTTTTTATTTTTTTCTAGTTCCTGTTCCTCACTATTCCCAACAGCATTTGGCTTTAGGGCCAAATGAGAACATTTGCGCCGCTTTGCGCCATATTTGGTGCTGTATACTATTTTTGTAGAGTTTTTGCACCCCCCCGAAATAATGGAAAACAAATGTTCCACGGTGTTCCCTTCACCCTTGTCACCCTCAAAAGTTACCCCCGCGGCTAATGCTGACAGAGAGTGATAAACATGATTCACTCGCTCAGGTTGCCTATTTTGTGCGCGCGGGGCTGTACATGCACGGGCAATGTGACCTACTTGGCCGCACTGATAGCATGTGCGCGGTGGACCTGCACCCTGGCCCGTATTTGGACCTGGCCCCTGTGAGCGATATGGCGCGTTCCACCCGGTGCCGCGCATGCTTTGTTGGTTTTGGTAATTTTGTTGGGCGTAATTAGGTGAACTGGGGGGAGCTGAAGTGAAGCTCGAATTTAAATTTTGATTTTGACCACCTGGGTTCATATTCTGAAAATTTCGATTAGGGGAACTTCCTTGGAAGTTTCGGCTTGGGGAACTTCCTGGAAAATTTGGATTTCCTCCCCCCCCCCTGCGAAAAGTTGTCCCACGCACCTGCGTGGAATTTTCCGCCGCTTTTCGGCCTACTTCTAAGATGGCCCGCCTCATTTCCGAGGCATCATCCCGAAACTGGGCTTCTAATTTATCAACCCTTTCGGTGCCTTTTTTTATCTCGCCAGAAATTTCATCCAATTTTTTTGCTATGTCCACACCCCTGGGGACAAATTCATTTTCATCATTTTTATGGACCGTACGCGCAGATTGCAACACTTCTGCCGGGCGTTCCAGCTGACTAAGGGGGTCATTTGCCTGATTTGTGGAGGCATTGTCGTGGTCTCCATATGGGCGCCTTTCAAACCGCCGCCTATTCAACACAAACCGGCCACACGGCCACAGGGCGACCCTCAAATGACAGTGGTGCACAAGTATCTGTCACTTGGCTTTCATAGGTGGATAAGCGCTCCAGCAGAGTATGAAATGGTTGGTTTTGTTCAGCTGGCGATAGGGTCCTATAAAAAATTTGCAATTGGGGGGATATACTGTTGGCAAACAGTATGCGAAAATCACGCTCTTTAGTCATCTCATCCAGATGTGCAAATGCAGATGCGTGCATGTCCCTTAAAATATGGTAAAATTCCTTTACAGATTGACTTTTGAGTTGTTTTGTGCGAGAAAGTTCATCTCGTGCCCGCATTTGCACTTCTGTGTTCTCATAAGTCAGTAAAAATTGCCTTTTTAGCTCTTGATAATTAGCCCTAGTTGCATCATCTACCCCTGCCAACCACCTAAGGGGTTCACCTTTTAAGCGAAGTGACAGACACAAGGGCCACTTCTTTTTTGGAATACAAAGTGAATATAGTGCTACCTCTAACTGTTTGATCCACACTGAGGGATTTATAGCTCCCTCAGCACGCTCCCCCCCATATTCGCAGCATTTCTGGCTCAGGGCGGTGATGTAGGGTCCTGTAAGTACAGAATCCTTACCCCCCCCAGTTCATAGGGGTTCACGCTATCATTTAGTGCGGCACGCTTTGCATGAGCTATTTCAAGTTCTAAATTTTGCAGGCGCTGGTTTGTGGCGTTGCGCAAGTAGTCGACCGTCTGTTCCCGGTCATCCATATACCTTTGGTACCATTCGGTACCCCCAGTCATTGGCACTTTCACATCCCCTACCAGATCAATAGTGGTACCAGGTCGGTTGGGTATCCCTTGGTTTGGAAAATTTCCCCCAACTCCTCCCCCCTGTGATGACATTGCACGCGTTGACGCGCTATTATGTGGACTCTGGGCCCCTGATGGATCCCTTTGTAAGAGTGGTACCCCTCCTGGTGACGTCATACCATTGTTGGTTGAGCCAGGGGCTGTGACCATAGTTGTACCATGTACATTACTTGTAAAAGATCCACTGAATGCGCGACGGCGCGCCGTTGTCATCACAGTGGTGCGGGGATTTGCACCCATCCCCATCGAACCTTGTGCAGAGATGGTCGGTACCGCGCTCGCTGTTGGTGACGTGCTGGCCGTGCCTGGTGGTGGGGTGCGAGGCAGACCTCGTCCTGGTGGCGGGTTCGCAGCCACAGGCGCCGTTGTACCCCCGTAGGCGGACCCCCATTTGGATCACCGGACGCCGGAGGCACACTGGGTGGGTTGGTGTTTGTTTCGGGTGGGTTTGCATTGGGTGCATTGGGATCGTTTGGGTTCCCCTTTGACCCCCCCTGTACTTCACCCGGGTCATTTCGGCGTGCATTTGCGCGACGCAGCGCCTCTTCTGTGACTAATGTTTTTTTCACTGCTTTCAATTGGGCTAGTAAACCGTCTAGTCTAGCTAAATAGGCGCGACATTGTGTGCGCAGGCTACGATCTTCAAAAGAGTAATTTTTACTTTGCAGAATTTGCTGCTGGCGAGTGACATTGGCAATCTGCTCGTCCAGTTCCTCCATGGTTTTCACCTCAACCACGTTCTCGGGCAGACTGGGCAGTATCAGTTTGCCATCGGCGTCAAACTCGGGCACCAGAGGCGGCAGCTCAAACACCATCGTGAGTTTTTCAAGTGTGAGTGCCCCTTTAGTCTTTCACTTGTGTATTTTTACTCAAAAGGGACTTCCAACTTGTGGACTTGCAAAGTGGCAATGGGTGCCTCGCACCTATTGCACCTGCATTGCGGTGTGGATATAGGCACCAGGTGCCTATCTTCTGTTTCAAAGCGTCAGACGCTTTCTGCTGTTTGCCGGGTGTGGCTACTGTCGCCAGAATTGGCTTCCCCCCAAAAAAAAATTTTTTTTTTAAATTTCACACAAATTTCAACTTCCACAAAAACCAAAATTTGTAACGTACCTGGGACGTACCGTTGCGTGGCGCCACAGACAATCACCACTTTTCTATGTGAAGTTGGACTTACACCTTTACAGGTTCCAACGTCCACTCTGACTACGACGAACTTCAGGAGGATGACAAGGATACCCGGCGACTTCACCGATGACATGCAATGTTATGCATGTGGGTTTATTGATGTGATTTGGTTGAGCGCTCGTGATGAAGTGCAGGTTCGATGTCGTGTTGCTGAGTTACTTTGCAAGCCAAACGCAGCCGGTCGTTGCCCCTTGGCACAAGTTTATTGATGGTCAAACACTTAAATATATCAAACACTCACAATACTTGGATCACACGGCACTGAACTTCCACAGCACCTGCCAAGCATACGGGTTCCTCAAATCCAGTCACTTGGACTTTCAGCTACTATTTTCAGCTGCAGCTTAGCTTTGCTAGCTTGATGTATTTTCACTATTCCGGTTCCGAACCCCAAATGACTGGCAGATGCTCTCTTTTATACGGGCTACACGCCCACACATAACTTGCCACGCCCATATTTTTGTCTGAACTGATAATTACCATAACCCACGTCAACAACTTTCTTGGACACGTGCCAACATAAATCACCACCTAATAACCATGGCAACAGTAGCAATACAATACTTACTTGGGACACTTGGGTCGTTTTTAAAAATAAAAAAAACTATACAGTGTGGCACAAACTGTAGTGGGTTGTCGGGAGCTGCCCCACTGCCGTATAGTAGGGGTGGGTGTTGCCAAGATACCCCTACAATTTGAGCTTTCTACCACCCCCACAACTGGAGATACAGCCCCTTTAGTGTAGCTAATCAAGTGGGTGGTGTACTTGTTTGGGACACTGAAAACATGGCAAAAAATTTTTGCATATAGGGCGACCCATCCTGTAGTTGGTCGCCATGCCTCCCCCCATTGATGCAGAGTAGAGGGATGTTACAAGTATATATTCACAAAGTTTCAGCTCTATAACCCCAACATAGCCCGAGATATAGCTTCCGAAGTGAAAGGAAAAAATGGGTGGCTTACTTGACCGGGAAGGTGTTTACCAACTCACACTGGGCGACACAGCCTCACCCCTCTGCTGGGGGCACTCCCTGACCCTGTAAAAAGCCCTGTAAAATGGCAAATGTCATTGTCATGCAAAGAGTCAAAAGTCAAGTAAAATGGCCTGGAAAATGGCAAAGGTACGTTTGCCATTTTCCAATGCAGTTTACATGACTTTTGACACTTTGTCCGACATTAGGATTTGACACGGCTTTTTACATGGTCTGGGAGTGGCACCTGGTGTCTATCCGCGCAGCAGGGGGCCACGCACCACTGGCCCACATATTGGCCCCTTCTCCGGCAATGCACCAAACCAGCATCGTAGCAAACGGTTTGTATGTCCTTGCGCGCATCGGCGGAATATGCGCCGAGCGTTTGGGACTGGGACATTTTCGAGCGTTTAAAGTGTTGAAATTTTGGCTATTTCGGTAGGTGAATGTCCGATTTATGTGAGACAGGGGGATGTGATCGCGGAAAAAAGTGCCCATTATTTGGTTGGATTGTTTATTGCACGGTGCGGAAGAACTTCGGTATGCGGCAGCATGGAAATGAATGCATTGAAAAATTGCGGAGATATGTGCAAAAATACACAACCATAGTGACATGGTTAAAAAACATATTTAAAACAAACCGTGAGGGACTTAACGTGCACAAGTCATCGAAGTGTGCAACAAGACAACATGCGACAATTCAGCCACATCAAAAACGACATGTCGGATCGTACACAGAAATTACTAAAAAAAGCATTAACAATAACACTAGAAAAATATTTTCTAGCTTTTCCGATACCACATTCGCATCAAGTGGAAAAAAGCTGACGAATAGGCAGCGATGGGGCAAGGGGTGCTAGCCAAAACATTTCACACCGCTGTGCAGAAATAAATATTAGAACAACTCGATTGAAAGTAACCTATAACAAGCAAATCGGAGCTATTGATACAAGGCACCAATCACCATGCATAAAAAACTATCTGAGAAAAAATTTGAAATATTATATCATTTTATCGAAACAAAAATGAGGTCGCACGCAATTCAGCGAAAAAATCTTTGTTATGTAAAGGAATGCACCATCTTTAGAAACTTGTTTAAACGGATTCAAAAACGCATCAAAAACGCCCCCCCACCCCCTTTCTACCCCTGCTTCAACGTTGAAGCATCACCCATTAGGGTTGGGAATTTCAAAATTTTCGGTTCCGGTTCTCGGTTCTCGGTTCTAAAAAATTTCGGTTCGGTTCTCGGTTCTCGGTTCCTCAAAATTTTTGGTTCCGGTTCTCGGTTCGGTTCTCAAGTTCGGTTCCGGTTCGGTTCTTTCAGGTCCAAATTGTCAAAAATTTCGGTTCCGGGTAATGAAAAAGTCGGGTATCGGGTAATGAAAAAATCGGGAATATAAAAATAATAAGCTGAACAAAGGAAAAACAACATAAAACAACCCCCCCCCTAAAATTTTGCCCCTGTAGTGATGGAATGGTGTCATGGCGCTCGCGCCATTCATAGGCGCCACGCCATGGCACCATTGGCATTGGCGTAGGTGCCCCAGACAGCCAAAACTCAGTGTGCATGTAAACCCAGTGCACATGTAGACCCCTTGCCTTGGGGGCCAGGTACATATCCAGGATTTCTGAGCATGGTGTCTGTTTGTTTACTGAGCCCGGTGTACGGGAGGGGGATTCAGCCACCCGCCCTAAAAGTTTACCTACATGGTGACGAAATGGCATCATGGCACTGGCGCCATTCGCATTGGTGCCATAAATCTCTGATATGTATGTAAATACATGTAAATATAGAGAGACTGGCACCCCACTCGCTGTATTTTATAGAGAATTAACAGTATGATTACCAATGTACTTCTAAAATATCAGTGTGATGGAAAAATGTTGGAAAATTGGCCTACATGCGCACCAGGTTTACATGCACACTGGCACAGACCCCACAGACTGCTGTATATGTATTTTACATACATATACACATTTTAGGCAGGATCGTGAACACATGAGGCTGCGCAACCGGTGAGATGAAATCACCAGTCACGTGAAGCAAGAATTGTGACTTGTGCGCAAAATTTTTACAAATCACCCTAAAAATTGATGCCGGAAGTTACATTTCCATGCATCTTCCTACTCTCACCTGAGAAGGGGAGGGGCCGGCCGCCGATTATTGTATAAAATTTCGGTTCTTTCGGTTCTTTAGTTCGGTTCCGGGTCTAAGTGCCGGTTCTCGGTTCCGGTTCGGGTATTTTTTTCGGTTCCGGTTCTTGGTTCTCGGTTCCAAAATTGTGCTCGGTTCTCGGTTCGGTTCGGTTCGGTTCGGTTCGGTTCCCCAACCCTATCACCCATTCCACAAATGGAGGTGATCAAATTGGGTCAAATGGTGAAATGTCTGAAAAACGTGTCACAAAAAAAGTATCTACAACAAATCTGTCCAACTACTGACAAATGCACGCTCATTGTATACATATCGATGTATTCACATTGTACTGTACATATTCACTTATGCAGATTCACTTATTCACCCTTTGGTCTTGTTGAATATCTTGCGCAGGAAGGAGCGCTTTCCATTGCTGGCAGACGGCGCGGCACCGGGCGAAAGCGCCAGCCGCTGCTGCTTTGCAAACTGTGTGTTTAGCACCATGGAGTTTGGTAGGGAGGAGGGTTGGGGTACCTAAATCGACCAGCTATTTATCCCTCCGAGGAGAGATAAACTATCTATCTGAGCCCCTGCGGTATAGGGGTCACCATCGGGGGGGGGGGCAGGGCTCTTGTAGATTTGGACCCCCGCGGGGGTTCGACCCTCCGAGTGAATTTCGACCCTCCGAGTGGTTGGATAGATAGCAAATCGCTCCTCCGGAGGGATAGATAGCTGAAACATTTTCTGGGGGGTTTGGGGGGGGAGTCGCGCGGGGGTACAATATAAACACCTTCCCGGTCACGTCCGGCACCCATTTTTTGATTTTACTTCTCACATCCTATACCCAGTTCTAGGGTGCCGCAGAGGCTGAAACTTGGGGGAGATATTGGCGCAACCCCCCTCTACCTCGCATGAATTAGGGGGGTCGCGGCGACCCCCCTAATTCATGCGAGGTAGAGGGGGGTTGCGCCAATATCTCCCCCAAGTTTCAGCTTCTGGCGCGCCCTAGAACTGGAGATAGGGTGTCACAAGTACGATCAAAAATAGGGTGCCGGACGTGACCGGGAAGGTGTTTAGTATAGTTTTCGGGGTGTAGAAGGAAGAAAAGGGAGAAAAATCGCTAAAAGTAGGTGAAAAATGGATAAAAATAGGTATATAAGCACATATATAGCAAAAATAGGCAATAACGAACATGAACTATGTAGCTATTATGGAGTTGAAAATCTATAAAAAAGCATGAAAAGTAGCGCTTTTGAGCAACAATTTGGGTACAATTTCTCAAAAATCGGTGCAGATAGGTAGATAAACAGCTGGGCGATTTGGGGGGGGGGTTAGGGGGTAGTAGCCAAAAAATTTGCCCCGGGATAAATAGATAGCTGAGCAACCTCCGGGACCAGGGCCGTATCCAGGGGGGGGCGGGGGGGCTGCAGCCCCCCCCCCCCTCCCGGGCTGAGACAAGAAAGTGACCGGAAAATGACACTTTTTCAATGTCAGCGTAAAAAATTTTGCGTGCAAGCGCGCATTTTTCACCAGACGTGATGTATTATCTACAAATTTGCTCCCTTAGGCCAAAATCGTTACAAATATACTAAATTGTGTGTATGTTTGCTGTATTTGTATGTATAATTACATACATATACAGCGTTCCATGGCGCTGGCGCCAATGGCACCATGGCGTTGCGCCTACTAATGGCGCCAGCGCCATGGCGCCATTCCGCCACTGTGTACGTAAAATTGGGGGGCCCCCCCGCTCGCCGGCCTCCGTAAACAAGCAGCCCCCCCGCTCAAAAAAAAATACTGGATACGTCCCAGTCCGGGACAGAAGATAGATAGCTGGGCGGTTTGGGGGGGGGGGGTAACCGAAAAAGCCTATATATCGAACCCCCCATTCGAGACCCCTGGGGGGGGTTCAATACATAGGCTATTTTGAGGTTTGGAAGCTAAACAAGAGAAAACAATCGCTTAAAATAGGTGAACATAGCTAAAAATAGGTTAAGAGTAGGTACAAATAGTTACATAAGCACACAAATTCAGGGGTGCAGGTAGGGTTCAAACGGGATTGACTTTTCGGGATCGGGATTGTTTTTTTGAGATTTCGGGATCGGGATCGGGATTGGCCGGGATTGGGGTCACGGGATCGGGCGGGATAGGCATTTTTTCGGGATCGGGGTCTTTTGGCCAATGTTCTGGCATCCACAGTTGTTCATAAAGGTCTCAAAACACTGTTGGATGCCAGGAAATTGGCATAAAATGGACGCTGGGGGTTTGTGTTCACATTTTTGCATGCAAAAATGTCATTTTTTCACTTTTTATTATTTCCACTAATTTTTCCGTGATCGGGATCCCGGACTTAGGAGTTTCGGGATCGGGATTTGAAAATTTACGGGATCGGGATCGGGACTGCTAAATCCCGGAATTTCACGGGATCCGAGATCGGGATCCCGTTTGAACCCTAGGTGCAGGGTATAGTAGCAAAACATTTCCATATGGATGGAAAGCTGAGCGGCCTCCGATATACGTTTATTGCTGGAGGGTGGGGGTGCAGCTAGGGTTCAAACGGGATCCCGATCCCGGATCCCGTGAAATTCCGGGATTTTGCAGTCCCGATCCCGATCCCGAAAATTTTCAAATCCCGATCCCGATCCCGAGAAACTCCCAAGTCCGGGATCCCGATCCCGGAAAAATCAGTGAAATTATAAAAAGTGAAAAAATGACGTTTTTGCATGCAAAAATGTGAACGAAAAACCCCCAGCGTCCATTTTATACAACTTTTCTGGCATCCAACAGTGTTTTGAGAATTTTATGAACAACTGTGGATGCCAGAACATTGGCCAAAATCTCTATCCCAAGACCCAAATCCCGATCCCGAAAAAATGCCAATCCCGATCCCGATCCCGTGACCCCAATCCCGGCCAATCCCGATCCTGAAATGTCAAAAAACCAATCCCGATCCCGAAAAGTCAATACCGTTTGAACCCTAGGTGCAGCCCTAGGGTGGCAGATGGTACAGCCTTGCGGTAAACTGTACGGTACGGTGAATTTTCCATTTTGCAGTAAACGGTACGGTAAATCTTCAATTTTGCGGTAAACGGTACGGTACGGTAAATCTGAAAAGTGCGGTACGCAGTACGGTACAGTAAATTTCCAAAAGTGCGGTAAACGGTAGGGTGGCAGAATTTACCGTACCGTACCATACCGTACCGCATTTTTGGAAAAATTACCGTACCGTACCGTACCGTTTACCGCACTTTTAGTAATTTACCGTACCGTACCACGTACCGCATTTTCCAAAATTTACCATACCGTACCGCGTACCGCACTCATTTACCGCAGAAAATGCGGTAAATTTTATCCAGATTGACCTTAAAAATGCACCTTAAAATTTACTTTAAAATGTGGTGTTCTGCAATTTTTTGCGCGCAAGCACGCAAATTTGACAACATTGTTTTGACTGATTTGAAGCTCTTCCATTTCCACATGCAATATGGCTGCAACTCTTCATTTACATTAGTATAATGCGTTTTTAAAATCAAGCCATGTGCTTCAAATCGCACTGTAGGTGTTTTACATCACCCTCAATGTTTTGTAGGTACATATGTTTGATGTAGGGTAGTATACAAAAGGTAATCAAAAGAAAAATTAATGTTTTCATGAAATAGCAACTTTGCTGTTGAATTGAAATCAGTTGCTATCTTATGGCTACACAGCAGGGGTCTTCAATGTGGGTTGAAGTGTGTCCCCAAATTGAATTCATGGCTAATTGCCATATGCACTTATATACTTTTTACCATTTTCACCCACTTTTAGCAATTTTTCACCCACTTTTTGCAATTTTTCACCCACTTTTAGCGATTTTTCTCCATTTCTTTTTTCTAAACCTTGAAAAAGCCTATATATTGAACCACTGCATTGTGGTTAACGTAATTCTATGTTATCACACTGTTATTGTGTTCTAAAGTCCATTAACACTTTGCATAATTCAATTTAGTGTCAATTCATGAAGTAAAAGTTGTCTGTAGTCCGGCATTGGTACATTTCTGACGAGCGAAAATTTACCGTACCGTACCGTACCGCGAACCGCACTTTTCAGATTTACCGTACCGTACCGTTTACCGCAAAAATGAAGATTTACCGTACCGTACCGTTTACCGCAAAAGAGAAAATTTACCGTACCGTACGGTTTACCGCAAGCCCGTACCGTCTGCCACCCTAGTAAACGGTACGGTAAATTTCCCAAAAATGCGGTACGGTACGGTAAATTCTGCCATCCTATGCAGCCCCCCCTTGGAAAAACCTGCGCACATGCGGCTGACCAAGGAACAACGACCTCAGCTCACCAGAATCAAAAACAACCACCAAAGCCTCCCCCACCTTGGTGAGCATCCTCTGCTTGACCTTGCCGTCGGGCATCGCCTGCACGTGCGCGTACAGCTGTGCCAGCTCCACGTCCATGTCCACGCCGCCAGCCAATTTGGCGCTGCGCTGGCGGTCGGCCAGCGAGTTGGCAGAGTCCTCGCAAGTCACCCCGGACGTGTCCAGATCCACAGAGTAGGGGGTGCCAGGCGCCGGGGACTGAGAGAGGGGTTGGAACGGTGAATTAGGTGTGCAAACGTAATGCAAATGAAGAAGAAAAAGACAAAAAGGTAGGAACATCAGCGATTTTTAGCACAAATAGGGGTAAAATTTGAAAAAAATATTTGAGAGGTTCAGGGGTAAGTAGCAAAAAAAATTGCCTGTGGGATGGATAGATGAATAGCTAAGCGTCCTCCTGGACAGATATATAGCACCCAAAAACCGTTGGAGACTCGTGTGGGTCACAGTCTAATTAAGCGTGTATATTCATCAAACTCCGGTGAAAGTAAACTTAAAAAAACTCACAAAAGCTGGAGAACTACCCTCTGTAAGCACAGACTTCCTCGTAAATGCTATAGACAGGACAGACTTTCTACTTTTGGGAGTCTGTCCCTTGCTTGGCGTGTTGCCAACTCCATCAGTCAACGCATCACTGGTGTCCCCATCCCTGGCCCAATACGGGCTGCCCTTTGCTTCGGGGGTTTGAACGCTCACCGGTCTGATCGGGTGTCGCATGCAATACTGATTGAGGTCATGCACCAGAGCAGATGGTGGGCGTAGGATCTCGGTGCAATTTGATATCATGAGCGACAATAGATTTTGCATGGATGACATGTGCGGCAGGATCTTGTCCCAGTCCTGCATCAGGAATAAGGGAGGGTACTCAGCACTAGTGTTAGAATAACGCCCCGTCTGGAAGAAAACAACACAATACAAAAATACAACACAATATTAGCCTACAGCAGATACATTATGTGTATGCAGTGTATACACATTTTTGTTGTTGGACGGTTAAATATTTGAATTACATGAGTTGACAGACTGCATCTAGGGTAGGGTTGGCCGATGTTTTTTTTAAACGTTTTTTTTTTTAAACGTTTTTTTTTTTTTTAAACATGACGTCCGAAATGTTTTTTTTTAAAAAAACATCAGCTGAAATTTTTAGTACTAAGCACTAGGTATTTTGCAAAATTTTTGCGCGCAGGCGCGCAATTTCACACACAAATTGACATTGGTGGTTGTTTTCATTGGTTTTGTTGCATTTTTAGTATCAAAACATCCATTTCTATGTGCTACCATGGGTGAATAAGCCGACATATGTTGCTGTAATATATAATATTGAGGTAATGTGCTTCCATGTACCTCCACAGTGTGTAACTTCACTCCCAAAGTAACAACCTCCTTTTATAACCTTGTTTGATCACCATTCCGTGCCAAACTTTACCTGAAGTCACGAACATTCGACTATAAGGCGATATACGAACGATATGTCGACGAAAAATGGATATTTTTGACACAAATCACCACTTATAATGCTATCCCATGGTTCCACAGCCATTATATGGTCATATTTAACATCACAGAGTATTGCCAGTGTCTGATATACCTATATATGTTGACACTAGGTCATATCTGGGAGCTTTTAAAAAAAAACGTTTTTTTTTTTTAAAAAACGTTGTTTTTTTTAAAAACATCGAGTTAAAAAAAAACGTTTTTTTTCCAACCCTAATCTAGGGTTGGAAAAAAATCCATTTTTTTTTTAAACACCTTGATCTCTTTTTTTAAATCAATTTTTTTAATGACTATTTTTAAATTAAAATCATATTTTTTAAATCGCCCAAAATGGGGGTATAGAGAAAAAATATGTGTATGTTAAGTGTCAGACAGTGTATTGTATGTATATTGTGGTCATCTTATGACTGTGGAGTCATGGGATATCATTATAAGCAGTGATTTCTTTCAAAAATATCCATAGCCCCAAAACCCATGAAAACACCACCAATGGTAATGCGTATTGGAAATTGCGCACTTGCACGCAAAAAATTGCAAAATACCTCAACCGCAAAATACCAATACCTCAAGTGAAAGTCAACCAGAAATTTTTCATTTTGATTTTTTTTATTAAAATCAGTTTCCACCCTGTGATTTTATTTAAATCAGATTTATTTTTAATCAGTTAAAAAAACAAGTGCCAACCCTAACTGCATCCATACAATGAATCAAGTCCTAGTTTTCTGAGGAAAAAAACGCCCCCTTATTCGAGGATTTACTGTAAATAAATTTTGTTTTATTGAGTTTCTGAAATTAGCTATTTTCAAATTATCCAGTGTGTGGGAGAACATTTGTTCCCTCCTCAGAACTACACATTCAAGCACAGAAAACACACCTCTGTATGCGGATAAAATAAGACGGGCACAAAAACTTTGGCCAAATTATCCCCATCCATTTTATTATTCTCCTTGTACATGGTGACGTCATTCAACAATCGCATGACAGTGTTGAATAGTTCAAAGTGTTCGGTGGGCAACAACTGCACCAAGAGACTGATAGCGGTTACACATCGTGCCATGGCGCTGGCGCGGGTGCTGTCGCACAAAACTGCAGTTGCCGTGTGTTGCAGATCTGGGGTGGGGGGGGGGTTGTTTGGAATTACGACAGTTATTGAGCAAACGGGGGGTACAAAGGATAAAATTAGTGTTCAGGCGAATGCCCCCCACACAAAAAATTAGTTACCTATGCTAATTGATTTCAATAGGGTATTTCAACCCTAATTCAAAACCTCAGAGACCCATCACTTAAGAATAGTTGACTAGGGTTTGAAAAAAATCACATTGTTTTAAATGCCTGGATTTTTTTTAAAAGTATATCAATTTATCACTAAAAGTCGCCTTTACACTAAAAATGCCCCCAAAACCAAAGAAAACACTACCAATGGTAATGTGTATGAGAAATTGCGTGCTAAAACATTGAAAAATATCTAGTGCAAGTCTACCAGAAATTTTTATTTTTGATTTTTTTTTAAACCCTGTGATTTTTTTAAATCAGATTTTTTTAATCATTTTTAAAACATCAAGTGCTAACCCTAAGTTGACTATGTATTTTGTGCCTCGCTTATGGCGTGAAATACCACAGATATCCAAAATGAACAAACTTCAAATAAAGAAACATAGCATAAAAAATTTATATGCAAACCTTGAGCGATGATCTCATACACGGGCAGATGCACATTGGGACACAGAGGGTCAGGCAACTCAATGAGAAACTCCTTCAAGCAACACGCGATGTCGTCCACAGAGAAATTAGTGCCAGTCAGTGGCGACGGGGCAGTGAGCGAAATTGACCGGCCCAAACACAGCAACCTTAAAAAGGGTAAGGTAAAACTTTAGATGAAAAATCATATGAATGCATTTGAGGCGTCCAAGTCGACAAGTCCAAAATATGAAAATTTCGAGTTAGGCCCGGAAACGTCATCTGGGGCTACGCCTGCGCATTTTTCTTCATTTTCCATAAAAAAATTTTGACCGCACATGCCCATATGGCATAGTGCCAAATCTGACATTTTTTGGGAAAAATGCAAAAAATTTGGACAAGAAGTCGACAAGTCCACTTAGTTTTGGGCTAAAAGTCGACAAGTCCACACAAGAAATGTGATAAGTGCACTGTGGACACCGATTTCTAAAATGCGACAAGTCCATAAGTTTCCCATAAGGCAGCCTCGGCTTCCCCGGGGACAAAAATGTTTTCGCGTGCAAGAAGTCGACAAGTCCATCTCCCTCCCCGAAACAGTTTTGCTCTGACCAAATGGAATTTTATGGACACCCCATTTTTCACATATAGGTTGAGATAAGGGGCTGAAAATTTGACACTTTATTGTCAACATATGGAACTTAATGAAAAACATGAGAGAGCCAAATTGGACAGGCACCACGGGCCTGGAATTGTGTCTGAAACTTAAAATGCGATTTACTCAAAATCGCATTTGGTGTACTAGTCGACTTTTAGAATTAGACGCCTCATTTATAACCTTCTCAAATCGGCTATGCGTCCCATGGCACCCTGTCTCCTGAAAATGCCCTCCGAGGATAGAGCGGGCTCTTTTCCCAAAAAATCCACCAACTGCTGAACCACGGCCACACCCTCAAAAGACAGGGGCAAACCAAATAGCCAATCCTCCCTTGGCTCAGTGCCAGATTTCTTGGCAATCACATTGGTAGCGATCGACGTGTCACAGCGAAGTTCGGACGAGAGGAAACGTTGTTCCAGTGCTTTCGTAACGTCTAACGGAAGACCGTCAGCCTGTAAACGGACATGTTACGGATCATCGTCTCCAGCGACTTTACTTTACATTCGAACGCATTTTACAGCATTTTACATTCGAACGAGAAAAAAACCCGGAAAACGTACCAAAGAGCGCGTAAGGTGCATCAGAACATGGTGAATGAAAACAGATGGCCGCTGCTCTTTGACAGACCTCACGGAATGGTAGTTCACCTGAAGAAAGAAAATGTTATTGATGTTGTTATGGGCTGGCAGGATAAATCCTGGTTATTGAGAAAAATCCATCAAAACGAAATTAAAACATAAACAAATACCCACTGATAGACTGCTAGCTGCCCCGCTGACGCGTCGTCTCACAAAATCGTCGAATTTATCGTCGCACATCGCCTATCATACGCAATCATTGACTGCTGATAACCAGCTGAACCAATTACACGAGATTTTTAACCCAAGATAAAAAGACCCATTAGACATCAACCGGCTTGATAACGTAAATTATGATTTGGTGCTTCAACAATAAATCTGATAGTGGATTAAGTTCCACTGGAATCAAAATATCGATGTTTTTACTAAAACCCGTGATGTGGTGTCGTCGCGAGTTTCCGTAGCTCAAACGACATTACGGAAAATTTCGTAAATGTCTAACGATCATGTGTTGACCAGAAAATAAAAAAGCGAAAAATTTGAATTGTCCGCCATAAATCCTGAACGTCAAGCAAAATTACGACAGCGAACATTTCAACGCTTAAACCTCGATAAACGTCCGCACATTTCTACGAATGTTTGCCAGATGTTAAAGTAAATAACAGTCTCCGAGAGAATACCATATTCCTTCAGACAGTTTCCTCCGATAATTCAATAAAAACAGCGCTCATCGCATCCAATGCATGAAAAACTGTTTTAAAAATTGCACTCTGTGAAACTGAAAAGTAAAATAAAGTACCGTCGTCTAAATGAATCTGGAGGAATACAATTCAATGGTGCCTGGTGTCAAAATCGCTAACCTTGCTGTTTTGGTGCGTCAACACTATGCGCATTCTTATCTAACGTACTAGCTACCGTATCAGCTCGGAATATATCTACCCACAGAAGAAATCCACGTTGAACCCAGTGTATTTACCAGCGGGGTCGGGAAACGATACACCTTTCGTATTTACACCCCCAGCATTATTTTGCACCATAGGTAAACAACACAAAGGACAAATACAGTATTACCTTGAATTAACCCTCCTTAAATTAACCCCCTCCAAATACCCCCCCTAAAATTTTGCTGAGGAAATAATAAACCCCCCTCGAAATACCCCCACCCAAGTTCAGTGTAAAGAGAATGTACACGACCAGGGTTGGTTTTATAAAAATTCATTTTCGTAAAATTGTATAAAAATTGTATAAAAATTTTATTTTATTTTATTTTTATTCTTGTTTCATTTTATTTTATTTTATTTTATTCCCAAAAGTCATTAATAAAATAAAATGACACATTTTACAAAAATTTTACAAAAATTGTACAAAAATTGTACAAAAAATCAGAAACATGCATGCAAGGCCAGAAAAATGTTATAATTAGACCTATACATGAAAAACCTGTGACAAATTTTTCCCTTACTTTTCAAAAGTTGCATGCAGTATGTATTGTAAGCTAGCTGCAAGTGTAAAGTTACAATTATTGATAAGAATGGTTTGCATTTTCAGTAGAAGGACTACTGGAGTGTGCTGGGCACATTTGTAAAATGTCATGCAAAGTGTCAATTGTTATGACAATTGTTATGACAAATGTTAAGTAAAGTATCAATTGTCATGCAAAATGTCAAGTGTCATGTAAAATTTCAAGCAAAGTGGCAATTGTCATGACAAATGTCATGCAAAGTGTAAATTGTGTATCCAAATCTTGTGTTTTTGTATCCATAATATGTTTTATATCCAAATCTTATGTTTTTGTATCCAAATGTTCACATAAGATTTGGAGTCAACAACAACATCATTTGGATACAAAACATAAGATTTTGAAATAAAACATGAGATTTGAACACAATTTGCTTGACAATTGATATTTTTATGACAGTTTTACATGTCATGACAATTTACACTTTACTTTACATTTGTCACGACAATTGACACTTTGCATGACATTTTACATGACATTTGACACTTTACAATGCTTGGGACTGCCCCCAGATCTATGAATCAACAGGTAGAGACTCAAGCAATGAGACAAAATTTTACAAAAAATATGAATTTTTATACAATTTTACAGAAATATGAATTTTCATACAATTTTACAAAAATTCGAATTTTTATACAATTTTTATTTTTATTCTTAAATTTTCCATTTTATTTTATTTTATTTTATTCTTGAATATTCCATTTTATTTTTATTTTATTTTTATTTTTTTCTGAGATTTTGCCAACCCTGTAGGTACACGACAAATACCGCTATTTGTGATATGTATGATGCGGAACAAACGTTGAAACCAATGACTGAGAGACGTTAGGTAGGGTTTATGCGTATACGGTATTTCCTCGAAATACCCCTCTCGAAATACCCCCTCTCGAAATACCCCCCCCCCTCAAAATGGGCACTATGAACTTATAACCCCTCCCCTAGAAATACCTCCCTCCCCAAATTGACTGTATAGGGAAAGTAAATGACAAAAGCTGCGGTTTGTCATCCAGGCAATGCAGAACACACGTGAAAACAATGACTGTATTATGTTAGAACAGTGTATCAGTGTTCCACTCTGAAAAAATAACCCCCCCGGGGTGTAATTCGAGGAAATACAGTATACAGTCACCGCTAGGGTGTCAACAATTTTTTTTTACGGAAAACGGAAACGGAAATTTTTTGCACTTGCCGGAAAACGGAACGGAAAACGAAAAAAAATTGCCTGTGGAAAGCGGAAACGGAAAACGGAAAACGGAAATTTGACACCCTAGTCACCGCATTTGCTTGATTGATCCCCCTGGTGGAGAATTATTTCGTCAGACTTTTTTTGAGAGGGGAACTATTCGAGGGGGGAATTATTCAAGGGGGATTATTATTTCGTCAAAATTTTCAACCATGTTTGTATCAAATAGTTTCACGAATTATGTTTTATCAACACAATATTGTGCCATTTTTGTTCAAATTGTGCAAAACAAATTGATCAACTCTCTTAAGGGGGAATTATTCAAGGGGGAACTATTCAAGCAAATACAGTATATAATGTATAAACACATATTATACGTCTATGAATTGGTTGATTTTCCAACGTCCGAGCATGCGGAATTTCACAAAGTTTCTGGCGAAACAAATGACCCCCTCGAATCGCTCAACAAAGTACCAACTCAACTCACCCTCCACTCCAACCCAGCTAATCAGCGTGACGAATCTGTTTATCGCATCGGGCGGTGCGGTGAACACCAACGGCGAATTGTCGCTCATGTCGACGGCGATGCTGCGCGCCTGGAGCGGGTCCATCGTGGCCGGCGGCATCGCGGCTGTAACCGCTGGGCTCACTTCTAAAGTGGAGTGGCTAGTGTGGCACAGTGTGGTCACTATGGGTGTGGTGAGTGTGGGCGGAGAGGTTGTGAAGGGTAGCGATGTAAAAGCGCTATGGCGCTTTTCGCACTTGGCGTTATTTTTGACTGCCGGCAAGAACAAAATGCCTGGTGCTGGCGCTTGGCGCTAGCGCCAAAGCAAATAGCGCCATGGCGCTTCTGGCGCTTGGCGCTAAGGGACGGAAAAGCGCCATGGCGCCAAAGTTCTGGCGCTTTTCACATCACTAGTGAAGGGTACTTGGCGTTAACTAATGCGGCCACGCACATTAGTACACCATCCAAATCCAATGTTGGGAAACTTATAAATCTGATTTAAAGGCATTTCAGTTTGCCAAAGTTGATTAGGTATGTTTTTGATCGCCGTCAACAGTTGTTGACAGATTCCTCATTCTGGTAAACTCAAATGTGTGCAAAACAGATTTATGAGTTTCCAATCATCAGTGGTGTATTAGTGTGCGCCGCCCGCGTCGTTGAAGGAAAACAACACCGGAAAATATGGCGGGAACGGGTCCTTGGGTGCCCTGAATAATATTGGCGCTACACACATTAGATTACTGTCAGCAATTTAAAAACTGAGTGAACTGACAAATCAACTTTGAATGTCGTTCGCGTAAACTGGAATTCAGTGTCCGCCAACTACAGTCGACGGAGGGTAGAAGTAACTTATTACAGTTATTTTAACTCAAATGCATTGAAGAGTAATTTATAAGTTGACAAAAAATTAAAACATTAGCCTCTAGTATTAGGTTGTAAACTAATGAAGTGTCTTTTTTCGCCATCTCATACAAATATACATTTGTGCTTTCCATTGTGTTGTACGTTGACCGATTTTGATCCCATTTGAGTATGTTGTGGTTTGGGGTCTGGGCTATGATGAAATGTTGTTGTTTGCTCAAATAATCCCCCAGTCCCGAGATAAGGGGGTCTATAAAAAGGTGGTCATTTTACGTGGCCAATATGCACATTGACTTTGAAGCTTAATAACTCAGCCATTTCTGGGCCGATTCGGATCGTTCAACACTTAAAATAACCAGGACAATCCGCAGATTCAATTTTTGTGGTCGAGTTAGTGATGTCTCAATCCCGTATGCCGATTTGACCCGGTTTTTGAACATGAAAAATAATCGTAATTATAATTTTTCAAGACGTTTTTTTTTGAAGTTGCTATCATATACTATAGACAAAAAGAATGAATCTGGCCCAAAATTTTTTTCAATATCTCTCTCCAGTCAAAAGTTATATCACTTTGAACATTCGCCTCCCAACAATAAATGGAAAAATCTGCATGATCAGCAATGCATGTGACTTCAGAAATCCATATCTCGGCCATTTCTCAGCCAATTTCCACCAATGAACACTTAAAATGATCAGAAAAACCTGTAAGTTTCATTTTTATGCTCAGGTTATCTGTATTCATCGTTCTTGATTAGTTATTTACATGTATGGGAGGCGGAAGTTTAAAGTTCTATTACTTTTGATTGGAAAGAGATATTGAAATAATTTTTTTTGGTATATGAATCCCCATTGTCTAAAGTATATGATAGCATGTTTAGGAAAATTAATTTTTGGTGTTAAAAACTGGGTCAAATCGGCATACGTAATTTAGACATCATTCATCCGACCACACAAATGGAATCTACTGGTTGTGCTGATCATTTTAAGTGTCGAACGATCCAAATTGGCCCAGAAATGGCTGAGTGAGTAAGGTTCAAAGTGAATGTGTAGATCGGCCATGCAAAATGACCACCTTTTTATAGACCCCCCTTATCTCGGGACTGGGGGATTATTCGAGGAAACAAAAACATTTCTTCATAGCCCAGACCCCAAACCTCAACATACTCAAATGGCATCAAAATCGGTCAACGTACAAAAGAATGTGGGATGCACAAATGTATATTTGTATGAAATCGAAAAAAGACACTTCATTAGTTTACTACCTAATATTTGCAGCACTTATGACCCTGTCCTGACACAACTGAGGCGTCTAATTCTAAAAGTCGACAAGTCCACACTGCGATTTTGCGTACCGTATTTCCCCGAAATACCCCCAGGGGCCAGATTTAATACTCCCTACAGATTTGTAGGGTAGGGCGTACGCCCGACAGATTTTTAAAAGTTTAGCCGCATTGACGCACATGCACCGAGAGCAAGGCGGTTCGTAAAATATATGAAACCATCCCTTAAGGTTGCCGATATTGCAATATGACGTATATCGCTTCGATTTTGGCCCGGAAATCACGATTTCGTCATTTCTTGGCCGTCTGCCAATTCGTTTTTTATTTTATTTTGTCGGGCGGGTTACTCGCATAAGTCGCGCTTTTGTGTAGTCAGGTGGTCACTTTTTTAGTGTTCACTGTCTGCAACCGAAACCATGAGGGCAGCGACAAGAAAGAAATGCATGCACGAGCCTACAAAAGCGCGACAAAAAAAAATAAAAAACGAATTGACAGACGGCCAAGAAATGACGAAAATCGTGATTTCCGGGCCAAAATCGAAGCGATATTCGTCATATTGCAATATCGGCGACCTTAAGGGATAGTTTCGTGTATTTTACGAACCGCCTTGCTCTCGGTGCATGTGCGTCGATGCGGCTGATCTTTAAAAAATCTATCGGGCGTACGCCCTACCCTACAAATCTGTAGGGAGTATTAAATCTGGCCCCAGGGGGTTTATTTTTTCAGAGTGAGATTTTTGAGGGTGGTCAAACGAGGGGAGTATTTCGAGGGGGGTTATTATTTCCCCAGCAATTGATTGAAATCCCAGTACTAAATTGTTGTCTGTAACCTACACAGACGTCGAAAAATGCAACATAAACCGCCATATATAAGACTCTATAGACTTATCTTATCTTCTTCTTAATACTAATAGGGGCGGGAGGCTTGGGTCGCTGCCAAAAAATCCAGCACACACAAGCTGACTTAGGGAGTTGCCAGAGTCAACTTGTGGTAGAAGGGGAATTGGGTCCAAGTAAAAAATTGAATTGCTCCCTGGTCCTATGGAACAATGGAGCTATTAGATACAAGTTCACTGAGTTTCCAGAGTCAACTTGTATCAGTAAATTGAATTGGTTCCTGGTAGAAAATTGAATTGGTTCCTGCTCTTAGCTAAGGAAATTCTTGCTTCCTACAATTTTGCACTTGGACAACCCCCCATCCTATGCACCGGGGGCCACTGGTTGGGAACACCCCCTACATAAAAATACAATCCCAATATAGGAGGTAGAACCCTATATTGAGTCTAGGTGCAGACCCAAGTGGGTCTGACTTGAGCTCTGGCTGTCTACGGAGCTGGTTTTATACTGGGTAGGTGACAGAGGTTAGAGCAGTGACACTAACACAGTGGGCGGAGCCTGCAAGCAAGCTGCTTTCAGGGGGCAGTCCCAGATTCTGTTAACTGCAAAGTAAGATGTCAAATGTCATGCAGTGTCAATGATCATGACAAATGCAAAGTAAAGTGTCAATTGTCACACAAATTTCAGTAATAAAATATTCTTTTATTGATTGACATGACATTTGACATTTGACATTTGACTTTTTACTTTACACTGTTCATGGTCTGGAATTGGCACCAGCTGGCTCTGTTTGGACATGTTTGCTGATTCATTTGTCTAGACAGGCAGGGCTTTGTGTGATGTGAGAATTTTGGTTGCACCACTAAAATGTCTAGTGATAGCGAATAAAAATGCAAAAATTAAAAATGTTGTCATATTTTCATATTTTTATTTTTCCCAATGGTAAAAACATGTAATGTAAATACTAAACATATAAGGTTAATAATTTTTTAAATAAAGGAGTAATTTGGGGTGAAACATTACAGAAAAAAGCAAAAAATTGCATTTGTATCATGGTTTAAAATATCTTAATCATCAACAAAAAAGTCATTAGAATGTTATGTTATATATCATCTTTCCCAATATTATTCCCAATAGAATGACACATTCAGTATATAGTAGAAGCTTTCAAAAACTTTTACAAAACAATTTGCAATTCAAAACTGTTTTTAAAAGTTTCTATAGGATCAATTTTTTTCAATTATTTAAATGGGAATTTCAATGCTTGTTTCCTTGAAAGTTTGCCACCACTGGTCTGTGTTGTAATAAGCAGCAAAGCTGGGAGGTTTGAACATGTTTGGTGATTCATTTGAAGGTTCCAAAATTATTGGGACAGTGCATAATAGAGACTCTTTTAAACTGACAAATAAAAATATATGCAATATTAAAGTTCAAACTATATATTCAAATTTAAATCCTACCAAACCCCAAATAATCTATCTCATTTTTAAACAATACAAACATGTGTTTCTAATTTGTAAATGTATAAGAACATACATAGCAAATCAGAGAAATGATGTGATGTCATTCCAACAATTGTAAATGACTAATAATTTCATTCTATTTGATCTCCAATTTGATAAAGCTGATCTTTGAACAAGAAAAATGTTTGTGTTCCTAAACAAATAAAAATAAAACAGTTTAAAAAAGTCAAATAATACATATACATGACAGTTATATTCACAAATGATGCATGTTTGGCCACTCTTACATAAACAATTGAAACATGCTTTGAATCACATTTCATGTGACACTCCCCTAATTTGGTAGTTTCAACTTGATGACAAATTTTTGCATTTAAATAAAACAGTTATGAGTATCATGAATATTATTTTTCTACAGAAGTAACTACAAAATTGTGCTGGCCCAATCATTTTGGAACACACAAATACAACATAATAGAATGTTGAATAGCCACATTCTGGGAAAGTGCACCATCATTTCTACAGTGTGTTGCACTTGCAATGCACTTTTTGAAAATATTATGATTTCCTTTACTTGGGCTTGGCTGGCATTTGGGGGGTTTTGATGGCTCTGATTTTGAATACACACTCCATTTTGAAACTACATTACCATAACTCTTAAATATTACCCCCAGGGCTTAAAATAGTTCAAATTATGAAAAACTGCATTTGTGGGGTTTTGATGACACTGATCTCAATTAAGCACTCCATCTTGATACTGCATTGCAATAATACTTGAATAGAACCCCCAGAGCCCAAAAAAGTTCAAATCAAAAATAATGCATTTGGGTTTAGTTGACGCCACTGATTTCAAATATGCACTCCATTTTGACACTAAATTACCATAACCCTTGAATAGTACCCCAGGGCTCAAAAAATTTAAATGATGAAATGATGGGCCCGACCGAAGGTCGGCGCGAGGACTGCTAGTACTTATATATGTACGTAGACGGTATAAACCCTGTTCTAACATAACACAGTCATTGTTTTTCACGTGTGTTGTACGTTTCCGGGATCACAAACCATAGCTTTTGTCATTTACGTTCTCTATACACTATATTTGGGGGGTATTTCGAGGTGGGTATGTCGAGGAAATACAATAAATCGCATTTTAAGTTTCAGACCCAATTCCAGGCCCGTGGTGCGTGTCCAATTTGGCTCTCTCGTGCTTTCCATTAATTTCCATATGTTGACAATAAAGTGTCAAATTTTCAGCCCCTGCTCTCAACGTATATGCAAAAAATGGGGTGTCCATAAAATTCCATTCGGTCAGAGCAAAACTGTTTTGGGGAGGGAAATGGATTTGTCGATTTGACATTTTTGAGAACATTCGACGACGAGGCTGCCTAATGCTACGATTACAGCTCGGGCGTAAAATTGACCGGGCGTACAATTTATTTTGGGCGTAAAATTAATTACAGATGAATGGATAAAGATACGACATTGTTATTTCAGTCAAAGAAAGCTTAAATGCAGACGTTTCTTGTGTCCAAAGCTCATGAGTTTATTTTAATCGTACTGGGAGTTATGAATTTTAGCACAATTTTTTCAATTATGCGCTGTAAGTGGCATAAAATAAGGGTGTAAAATAAAAAAAATTTGCGCCAAAATTCACAACTTCTAGTGCAATTGAAATAAACAGATGAGCTTTGGACACAAGCAACATCTGCATGTGCGCTTTCTTTGACTGAAATTACAATGCCATATCTTTATCCATTCACCGGTAATTAATTTTATGCCCAAAAATCAATTTTACGCTGGTCAATTTTACGCCCGAGCTGTAATCGCAGCATTATGGGAATATTTATGGACTTGTCGATTTATAGAAATTGGTTTCCACAGTGGACTTATCACATTTCTTGCGTTTTTTTTCCATAAAAAAGGATGCAAACTGCAGAGGATGCACTTGTCGGCTCTTAGCCCAAAACTACCTACCGTATTTCCTCGAAATACCCCCCGGGGGGTGATTGTTTCATAGTGGTCCCGAGAGGGGGGGGTATTTCGAGGGGGGGGTTAATATTTCACAAGAAATTTTTTGAAAACCAAGTACGAAATTGTTGTCTGAAACGTACGCAGACGTCGAAAAATGCAACAAAAACTGCCATTTATAAGGTTCTGTAGACTAATATTAGTATGTAGATGGTATGTACACTGTTCTAACGTGACACCGACATTGTTTTAACGTGTGTTCTGCAGTACACAGAACACAAACTACAGTTATTGTCATGTACGTTCCCTTTACACTCAATTTGGGAGGGGGTATTTCGAGGGGGGGGGGGTGATTGTTTCATAGTGGTCCCGAGAGGGGGGGGTATTTCGAGGAAATACGGTAAGTGGACTTCTTGCCCAAATTTTTTGCATTTTTCCCCATAATGTCAAATTTGGCACTATCGTATATAGGTTTGTGAGGTCAAAAAATTTATGAAAAATAATGACAAATGTGCTGAAGTGCCCCCAGATGATGTTTCCGGGCCTAACTCGAAATTTTCATATTTTGGACTTGTCGACCTTTAATTAGAATTGGACGCCTCAACTGTCACTGCACTTCTGTGCATCCGCAACAACAATCGATTTTTAGTATTGAATTTACATTTCAGAGCAGCCTCGCCGAAGCAATATGCAGCATCCTGTCACTAGTGGCCACAATCCTATTGATTCTATCATTTACTGCAGTGACCAACGCTGAAGACAAAATAACCACGACAACGGGGGTGTATATTTGGGGTCAGAAGCGCAGTGGACCATATGAAGACAATCGAGTTTTCCTGGCCATGACCGTTTTAAATGCAATGTGCTGTCTTCTCCAGGTTTGCATTTGGGTGATTTTTACCGATTTTAATGATTGATTTTATTTTGAATATCTCTCCCCGAGAGACAAAAAAGGATAAGACGACCCCACTCGATAACCGCACACCGGATGTACTGCATTTCCATTCGATGAAACAATTCGATTCGATTCAATTCGATTTCCAGATGTGCAATATTTTTAGTCCATTCGTGGGGCAGGGGATACTATTCAAGGGGGATTTTTTCCTTACGCGTCTAACATGGGGGGGGGGAGAGATTCGAGGGGGAATTTTTCAAGGGGGAACTATTCAAGCAAATACAGTAAGTAATTTAAATTTTAAAAAAAATGGAATTTTAAGTTTCTATTTAAAATTACTGATATTTACTAACTTCAATCATGTTCCGAAAATCCAAGTGTACTCTTGTACGCAGGCGTTAATTGTCATCCTACTGGTAATCATACAAATACACTTGTTTATCAAATTACAAAAGAAAAGAAAAAAGGGAAAACACGATGAACACAAAACAACTCCAAAACGATACAACCGAGATGATATTGCGAAAGCTAAGAGAATGGCTGAAATGGCTAAAATGGCTGAGCAGTCGAAAGAAAAAGCTTTGCTGTCAAAAGGAAGCTACACCCATGAAGACAGATTTGACAATGAGGATCACACCAGATCCACCCAGGTAGATAAATGTCGAGAAAACGGGAGAAATGTTTTGCGAAAATACATACTGTATTTGCTCGAAATAGCCCCGGGAGTTTATTTTTTTGATAGTAAATTTTTGGGGGTTAATTCAAGGGAGGCTTGTTCGAGGGGGTATTATTTTGCCAGAAATTTTATGAAATTCTCCGCACTCCGAGGAACAATTTTCTGGAGGAAACACTCCATCATAATATCATCGTTAAAAAAAAACAATATTGTTCCAATATAAAGAAAAACATCTAGAAAAACATTGTACGTTTTATTTTTTAGGTAATATTTTTGTTTTTTATGAAAGTGGTTACATAAGTACACGCGGGTCAAGCTTATCATGGATGTAAACCCATCATGCATGTAGGGCCATTATAGGGGTAAGAAAGGGGGATAAGAAAAGCCCCCCCCCCACAGGGGTAAGAAAGAGGGACCCCAAACTGCCCAGCTATCTATCTATCCCAGAGGCAAATTTTTTAAGCTATTTCCCCTGAACACTCCCCCCTCCCCACAAATTGTCTAGCTATCTAGCTATCTGGAGCGCTTTTGAGCAATTTGACCCTAACTTTCACCCAAAATTGCTAATTTTCATACTTTTTATAGATTTTCACCTTCAAAATCACTAGGTCATGTGTTTTATTGTTTATTTTCAGCATGCCTGGTATAATTAAATGTGTCCCGGGTCTACATGCGTAAAGGGTTTACATGCGTAATGGCACAGGGCCGTACTCACGCGTTAATGACTAAGGCATAAATAATTTTGGATGAATACTTGCATGCAACTTGAATTTGCAACAAATTTGACGCATTTCAATTTTGCATTTCAAGTAAGTGTATTGTGTAAAACCTACCCCTCCCCCACCCACCCGCAGTCACCCCTCTCGTCAGCACACAAACCAAGCAGCACCCAAAATACATATTCATGGACCCAGTGCCAGACGCAAACCACCACAATTGAGTCAAAGACGGCTGCAAGTGGAACACTTGGCAGCAAGCCAACAAGTGTGGCAAATACGGAACCTTTGATAAAATCGTCCATAACTTTGAATGAGAGTACACAGTATGGTTACACTGAGGACAGTATGGCTGGACAGATTCCAGAAATCCTGTGCGATGAATGAACTGGATTATTTACATTCTCGTTTACTGGTGCCAGTTCCGCAAATTGAGAAGTGAGAAGTAAAATGGCAAAAGTGAAGTGAAATGGTAAGTAAATTGGTCAAAAGAGAAGTTAAAAAATAAAAATAATTTCTCTTCACTTTTGCCGTTTTACTTCTCAATTCACTTCGCTTTTGCCATTCCACGTCGCATTTGCCATTTTACTTCTCACTTCTCAATTTGCGGAACTGTCCGTGTCCCCAGGTCGTGTAATGTAATGTGTATCGAATATGAAATTTGGCAATACATTTCTAACACATAAGTAAATATATGTATAACAGATGAAAATATTGGTTTAAGTAATAAATAGGTGCACACAAAGATACATAGTGCCTACGCACACTCTTTTAGTTGACGACATTGACAACCTGCTACCTATATGTATTTGTTTTGAACACATTGGCCCTGCACGCACTAGTTTTCTGACGAAATTTCAAATTTTTTGGAAAACTCAAATCAGATTTGAACGCATTTGGGTTTACTGGAATGAGAAGTTCGTTAACTCCCGATGATGCAGGTTAAAAATAATTAATTGGCGACCCACACACTAGTTGACACACGTCTTTCAAATGTCTGTGTCAACTCAGATTTCGGCTTCACGACTCGCACGGCGATCTTCCAATGCACTTTCCGTTATATTTATTTTTAGCATTGCCGCATGTGCATTTCGAGATCGCTCTGCGACATGTGAAGCCGAAATCTGAGTTGACACAGACCAGTTGAGACACATGTGTCAACTAGTGTACGGGCCGCCATTGTGGCAAACTTGAATGTGTTCTATGACTAATTTTTGTTCTTCGTCAACAGTAGTTGACAGATTTCGCATTCTGGTACCCAGATGTGGTGAAAGCAGATTTATAACGTTTGGAGTTTTCATTTGTCAACTAGTGTGTACAGGGTCAGCTAGAACCTTTATAAGATAGGTACCCACATGACGCATTTTTGAGAGCGGCCCTCTGAATGGTAAATCTGTGAAAATGGCCCGGGGAAGGAAAGCACACGTAATTTCCTTCACTAGAATCATGCGGTAGTCATATACGAACATTACATAAATTCATAGGTATTTACACTATTGTAGGGTAACTGCATGCCGTGAGATCCCACTGCACCAAGGGTGCACTGAGGTAACAGCGAACGGGCACAAAACCGGTTTGGTATAGGGCGCAGATAAGCAAAGTCCAATGCATAGGTGTTTCAGCTCAATTAGGTATGCACTTATTGTGAAACATATTAGTATTTACTGTAGTGCGCCTGCCGTTGCCGTAGCGTGCTCTTTCGCCAAGTGCACTCCTGCGAAATAACATTGAATGCCCAAAATAGTTGCTAAGAGACACAACAAAAATGACTTCAAAAATAAGCATTAGAATATCTACTTAAAAACGCCAGGAAATTGACAGTTAAAAAATATAAATATTTGATCAACGACACAAAATGTCATCACGGCGCCTCAATGACCGGTTGAACTCCCTTCACGTCGTGAATCACGGACACGGTGCTGGTCACGGACGACTTCTGTACACCCAAAAAGCCCAGCACGCGCCAGCGCAGATCCGAGCACAGCGACACGTAAAACAGCACGTTGAGAACGTAGGACAGGAACCAGGGGCCAGTTCCGCAAGCGGAGGAGTGATAAGTAAAATGGCAAAAGCGTAGTGAGATGGCAGAAGCGAATGTAAATTGAGACATAAAATGGCAAAAGCAACGAGAAATTATTACTTTTATTACTTTGCTTTTACCAATTTACTTGCCATTTGACTTCGCTTTTTCCATTTTACGTCGCTTTTGCCATTTTACATCGCTTTTACCATTTTACTTCTCACTTCTCCACTTACGGAACTGGCACCACGTAGTGTCCACCCAGCTCTCAAACAGATTCAGTTCAAAAACGTGTAGTAGCATGTACCAGGTTGCAACAGCGCCGGTGCCCACGACCATGGTGCCGGCCTGCGTGAGCAGCAGTTTGCTGGGGGCAGTCCCCGACCCTGTAAAGTCTAAAGTGATGTCTCAAATGTAATTTAAAATGTCAATCGGGACAAAAAGGCATTTATTACTGAAATTTGCATGATAATTGACACTTTACGTTACATTTGTCATGACAATTGACACTTTATACGTCACATTTGACACTTTACTTTACGCTTTACAGGGTCTGGGATTGGCACCTGGTGGTGGCCTGGCTGAGGATTTGGCCACTATTAGCCACCGCTGATGCGGCGCCCAGCTGCTGCCGCTGCACGTACGATATGGCCACGAAGATGACCAGCAGCGACACGGAGGCGATCATGCGCAGCACCTCCCTGGGGGCAGTCCCAAACCCTGTGAAATGCCCTGTTCAATGTCAAGTCTCATGCAAAGTGACGAAAGTCATGTAAAACGCCCAGTAAAATGGCATGCCACATTTCCCATTTTTCCGGGCATTTTACATGACTTTTGACACTTTGCTCGATATGTCATTTTACAGGGCATTTCACAGGGTCCGGGACTGGCACCTGGCCGTCACCGCCAAGTCCGCCAGCACCCAGTGTTGGTTCTGTCGCCCGCTCCAGTCTATGAAGTACTCGCCGCCGCAGTGCACCACTTTGGGCAGAACATATTCCGGCATGTAGAGCAGCATGGCCACGCACAGCGAGCCGACCACGCAGTACAGAGCGAATAAGTTGTGTTCCAAGCCGCGAAACATGAACGGCCAACGCACGGCCATGATTTTGTGAAAGCCGGCGCACAGGACCAGCAGAAGATAGGCGTAAGTCATGGGGGCAGTCCCAGACCCTGTAAAATGCCCTGTAAAATGTCAAATGGCATGCAAAGTTTCAAAAGTCATGTAAAATGCCCTGCAAAATGGCAACTTGGTTGCCATTTTGCAGGGTATTTTACATTATTTTGACACCTTGCATGGCATTTTACATTTTACAGGGCATTTCACACGGTCTGGAACTGGCACATGGTTAGAAGAAACCTCACAATGAATACAGCCCAAATGACGAATATGGGGCTGCTGTGAAAAAAAGCAGAGCCCTTGTTCGCGTCCAGCCCCATGAAAGTTTCAGTGAGACCGAAAAAGAAAAACGAAATTGCGATTATTATGTCAAAAATGAAGATCACACTTTGCATCCACAGCCCTGGTCGATTCGATTTTGCCAGTGGGTACAAAACGATTAGGCAGAATATATTGCCGATGAAACTTAGCAAGCCGCCAATGGGCACAAACAGCAGGTAGTTTAGATAGTAGGAATTTCCCGGGTTCCAATTGTCCCGCTTTTCGAGAATTCCAATGCAGATTTCAGGGTCGGTCATTATTTTTTGAAATAATTTAGGCGCCAAGTTTAGTATTATTTTAGTTAATTTCGAATTGAATTTCGAACGTCGAGTTGATCTCTAAAATGAAGAAGCAGGCAGAACTAGGTACATCAAAATTTGCTCGTCAGCCAACTGAAACGTCACTGTTCGAGAAAAAATCACAAATCATGAAATTGCAATGTTTTATTTTCTATCAATAAAATATATGAGCGAAAATTCTAAGCACTACGAAAAGAATAGTTGCTCGCGTTTGATACAGAAATAGTTGAAAATATTGAAATCATAAAACGCGGCAACGAACAAAGTTAGCTGAGTTGCACAAAATACATGAGAGCAGACCATCTCTCGGGATACACTTGCGACAGCTTGACAGCGGTAACTACAACATGCCACAACTGAGAAAATAACAAGTGAAATGTAACGACAACGCACAAAGTAAGCCCGATGAGCTGTCAGTGACAGGTTCAAGAGTAAAATTGATGACTCTCCGGGCATTGTTAACTGAGTGTCAGCTCAATTAAAAAATATTATATCCACATAGAACCAGAGTTGTGAAAAGTACCAAACTTTTTTCTAAGTAAGCATGAGTAAGTATTTTGTTTTTACTCGCCACCAAGTACAGAAAGCGTAAAGTAATTTTTTTACTTTTACTCACAAGTAAATGAGAGTTTAAATACTTTTTTTCCAGTAAAGCGTAACAGTGAGAAAAATCAACTTTAATGTAGATGTAGAAAGGAGCATTATGAATGTTTACCCTGAACAACAAAAAGGTGTTTTCTTTCTATTAATAAGTTTTATTTATGAAAAGCAGGGGTCCCGAATGGCAAAAATACTTTTTTAGATACGAGTACAGATACTTTTTCAAAGTATGTGTATGCGTATTTACTTGGTACTCGAGTATGCGTACTTTTTGAGTAAAAGTAACTACGCATAACCAACTCTGCATATAACAGGTGAAATGTAGAGAGAGACATCCACACGGTGCGAACAACTCGATCAACGGTCACTTTTGCATCAGTTAATCAGTCGCGAGGCTTCCGTCTGAAATAAATGGAAATTGCGTTGCACGCTGACATTGTCTGAAACTGTATTTACGTTTCTATTACCGTTTCAATTTTTGGGGGGGTGACAAGTCGTTGAAAAAATACTGGGTTTTCCACTAATGGGAGATGTGTACTAAGTAAATATCACAGATACCTAAGCGGTCTACCCCCTCTTAAATAAGTCAATACTAGTGATGGAAAAGCGCCATGGCGCTTTTGGCGCTTGGCGCCAAAACCGTGGCGCTTTTGCTATTACTAATCAACGCAGACAGCCAGTCATGTCTCGCAATCCAACCATTGGCGGCCCACACACTAGTTCACACATGTGTGTCAACTGGTTTATGTCCACTCAAGATTTCGGCTTCACGTGTCGCAGATAGCGATATTCCAATGCACTTGCCGTAATATATTTTTCAACATTGGCGCATGTGCATTTGGAGATGAAGCCAAAATGTAAGTTGACACAGACCAGTTGACACACAAGTGTCAACTAGTGTGAGGGCCGGTATTAGTGCAGACTTATGACAATAGCATCAAATTCAATTTAAGACTTTTTAAACGTTTTTGCAAACCGCCAGACATTTGCAAGCATATTGTCCAGGGGTATCTTGAATTTCGACCCTCTGAGTGGTTGGATAGATAGCAAATCGCTCCTCCGAAGGGATAGATAGCTGAAAATTTTTCTGCGGGGGTTGGGGGGGGGGGGGGGGTGGTGGTGCGATATATAGACTTTTTCGGGGCATAGAAGGACGAAAAGGGCGAAAAATCGCTAAAAGTAGGTGTAAAATAGCTCAAAAATGGTATACAAGAGCATTTAGTACTAAAAATAGCTGAAAATAGGCCAATAGGAACAAGAACTATGATTTTGGAAGTGAAAATCTATAAAAAAGTAAGAAAAATAGCGATTTTGGCGAAAATTGGGGAATAGTTTCTCAAAAATCGCTCCAGATAGGTAGATAGCTGGGCGATTTGGGGGGGGGTTTAGGGGGTAGCCCAAAATTTTGCATCCGGGATAGATAGATAGCTGAGCGGCCTCCGGGATAGATAGATAGCTGGGCGCCCCCCCACAGGGTCTACAATATTTTGGCCTTCGCGGGGGCTGGATAGATAGCAAATCGCTCCTCCGGAGGGATAGATAGCTGAAAATTTTTCTGGGGGGGGGGCTGGGGGGGGCTTGGGGGGGGCTGGCGGGGGCACAATATATAGGCTTTTTCAAGGTTAAGAAGGCAGAAAGGGGGAAAAATCGCTAATAATCACTTAAAAGTAGCCAAAGGTAGGTTTAAAATGGCCAAAAATAGGTATATAACCATGTATACAACCGGATAAAACGGTGCCTATAAAAAGGTGCGAAAATTAGTGATTTTGAGCGAAAACTGGGGCAAAATTTCTCAAAAACCACTCCAGATAGATAGATAGCTGAGCGATTTGGGGGTCTTTGGGGGTAGTAGCCAAAAATTTTGCCTCGGGATAGATAGATAGCCGAGCGGTCTCCGGGATATATAGATAGCTGGCCGATTTGGGGGGGGGGCAGCCCCCCCCCCTAGAGGACCCCTGCCCCCGCCCCCATTCGAGACCCCTGATATTGTCGTCATAACAGAAAAAAATCTAAACAGCAACAAAAACAGACTTTCTACCAGAATCCCCGCCGCCTTGTTGTCCCGGTTGCCACGGATGAATCACAGGGGGCGGAGTCAACGGATAACCTTTTGTTGTTATGACATCATTGATATCCTTGTAGGCCAGATCGTTATTAGTATACCGCCCGCTAAACTCCTGTTCCAATTCTGCGTGAATGAATGAAAAAGTGATGACTGAGTAGTGAATTTTCGTCTTCGTTTTCGTTTTCGAATTTTCAAATACCGTATATCGTCCAATAAGACCCCAGGGGAGTTAGTTTTTCGTCACAGTTTTTGAGGGGGATTTTTTCAAGGGGGGAGTTATTTTTTCCTCAGAAAAGTTGGACTGAATTCGTTGTATGAATGCATTCTGTCAACTTATGTAATCCAGCTATTTAACAGTTCAACAGCGTACACGTTATGCATCTGTTGTCGCTGCCATACGTTAACATTCTTTTGTATTTCATTAGATCATTTTTAAAAACATTGTAGCAAATTTTTCACTCAGAGCGGGGAGTTATTCAAGAGAGGGAGTTTTTTTTCGTCAGAGTCTTTGAGGGGGAGATATTCCAGGGGGAGGATGGTCTTATTCGAGGATATACGCTAATTCCCCCGCTACTTAGCACGTTTAACAGTGCATAAAAGAGACGAATTTCTGGAAGCTTAGAAGCAGAGTTGTTAAAAGTACCGCACTTTTTCAAAGTACCTATACCTAAACGTAAAATATTTATTTTTACTCAACCTCTGAGTACAGAAAACGTAATATAACTTTTTTACTTTTACTCACGAATAAAAGTGAGTAAAGGTACTTCTTCCCCTGGAAAACGTAAACGTGAGTATTTTTTTAGATATATCACCCCCTTTTTCGCACAAATCCATTTTCGCTTTTATATCCACTTTCGACTATTTTAAACATATTCTCTTCCTTCTTTCCCTTCAAAAATTGACATAAAAGACATCTGAAATACGTTTGCTGTACTCGAATACTTTCAAAAAGTATACGTAAAAGCGAGTACCTACATTAACGTTTTCAGAGGAAACGTGAACGTATTTACTTGAAGTTGAACTTGTCAGATGCACTTTGATGGAACCAGCAAAGCACGGAACTCGATCAGCGGCATACGCGGCCTTGGAATCCAATCCACACAGCACCACAATTAACTCATCACCCAACATTTCAAAACGTTAAACTGATGAAGCCCCAGTTGAAGCACCTGCCATTTCATCCGCGTTATCCCTAGAAGAGTGTCGCCGGTGGCTGAGTCGCTGTGATAACGATATCTACACCCGACCGATACGGTCTTTTACATCTCAAAAATCACAGTTTCGTTGTAGGTTTCGGTGTAAAGCATGGATAAGTTACCTAAACGTATTTACCGCAAATCCACAAAATCAGTCCCGGAGAAAATCTTTTTACTGGGAGTTTTTCAAGGAGAGGATCTCATCAGGGTTTACAACAGATGTAATTGTTCGAATGGGTTCCATTAACAAGTTTAAAATTTAATGTATTTACAAATGAACTGCAATAGTCAGTGTGAGCCCATCAAAACGGCGGGTGCATGCAGCTATTTATAATTGCTGTCGCAGTAGGTTAAACATTCCTTTGTATTATACATATTTAAATTTGCAATGATGAGTAGGCCTTCTAGTCATGTGAACTCGCTAGTCATCTAGACTCGGTACTCGGTAGTCAAGTAATCCTACACGCTAGTCATGTATGCCGGGGTTGGGGATTAGCAGCGAGTGGTGGGCATACATGATGGCAAATTTACATGATTGTGGTTGATAAATTGTCAGATTGACAGGCTGGTCAACAGACTGATAGAGTTGCTCAACAGCTTAGCTTCCCTATCTATTTTCTCGAGGGTATTGATAATTCATGTCATAAAAATGTCTGTTAGTATCTGTGAATTCGTAGGGTAGGATACTGTAAAAAATAGATAAAATAATTTTTCACTTTTCTCCACATAAGTTGTGTACACATGCCACTAATCCCCCACCCGTCCTGTCCTCGCTGTTATTCCCCAGCTCGCTATTCATGTACAGTCCCAATCAGGGGCATACATTACTGACCGGTATACATGACTAGCGGGTAGAATTACATTACTACAGCTTCTACATGACTAGCCGGTTTACATGAATAGCGGGTCTACATGTCTAGAGGCACAGGGTCGTAATGATCAAAATGAGGCGTGGCTTCTATGGTCTGTCTGATTTCAAGGGAGCAGTTAATGAAGAAGGGAGACTCATTCGAGATTTTGCGGTTCACCGAAACACAAACCCGAATAAGATCCAAGCGGCCCAAAAAAACAAATTACAAGAGACGCGACACCCAGCCACTGGCGTCACTCTGCACTTGCTTGGCGCGTCGGCAGAGCTGCTCCCGGCGGACATGACGACACTGAGCTGCCACGGCGATTAGTCCTCTGGGGATGTCCAGCGGGACGGGTTGAACAACTTAATTGACCTGACATTAGTATTAGTTATACTCGTTTGTTTCAGGTAGTACAGTGGCGATGCCCACGCGGCAATTCAACGCGGTTTTGTAAATGCAACGTTGATGACGCAGGCCATTCATTCATTTTCCAGTGTCTTCATTTTCCGCTCGCTGCTTCAAATGAAAATATTTAAGGCCATCGTAAACCGGCAGACAACACTTTATTTACATGAGATCAACGAAATGAAATGTTGAATGAAAATCTACACGTTTCTCAATATAAAATCTGACAATGCTTAATAAATTAAAATTTTTCTCAAATTACAAGTATAAAGATAATTAAAAATAAGTTTGTGGTTGCCAATATAATGATCCACAACCAAAATTAAAGGCCGTGTTTAAAAAAATGTTGAAAATGCTGCCATCGTTAAAACATTTCGGCAAAACCAGTAAGTTTTTGTACAAAATGGCAGAATACCAATAATCACACTATTACGGGCATCACGGTGGCGTAGCGATGATGCGATCTCAAGTCTGCGAGCAATTACGCATTCCAATTGAGAATACACAGAAACAGACATAATAAGATGAAAAAAGTTAAACGAGTTTTTTTGATAAATGCAAATACACGCCAGTTAGGCATATTGAATGAGAAAAGAAATATAAAGAATTTAAAAACTCCATGCATCCACCGAAACAGCGATGCACATTCCCAGCAACCAAAAAACCCCCAAGCCAACCAACCATCTCTAACAGCCGGTGCCACAGCATCCGCCCTTCCAAGTCCGGCACCCCCTCGCTCCTCAACCCCCTCTTTAGCACCCACACAACCAAAACAACAACTGCAGCAAACCATCACCACGCTCACTGCCACCGTGCCAACTGCGATGCCACACGCGAACCATAGAACTATGGGCAGCCACGTGGATTGGGTGAAGTGTGGTTGGGGCGGGGTTTGTGTGGTTCGTGATTGGTCCTCGTAGATGGATGGTGTGGATGCTGAGAGTTTGGTGCTAGAATTTGAGATTTTAAAGTGTGGCATTCACATTTGCAACAATCGACAGTTGAATAGTCCCCCTTGAATAATTCCAGCTGCAAAACGAGTGAGGAAAAAACAATACCCCCAAGAGATGTGATCAATTTAGTGTGCCCAACTTTAGCAAAAATGGCACTTTTTGTGTTAATCAACCATAAATATTACTTGAAATCAGATGATATAAATATGCTTGAGAATTCTGACGAAAAAAATTCCTCCACTTGAATAATTCCCCCTCAAAAATCCTCAGGGGAAATTATTCAAGCAAATACGGTATCTTTTAAATCCAGCGCATGTACCGAAACCAGAACAGTACCGTACCAAAACAACCAGACCACCCAAAAACCAACCATTGACATAATCCATTCTCTCATCGATCAACAGAAACTCAGCCCGCCTAGTACCGGCCAAGTTCCTGGCCACGCAATGATACCGGCCAGCGGAATCCGGCGTCACGTTGTGCACCGTCAACGCGTGCGGCGTGATCGTGTAGCGCGCGTCGGACATACGCAGCAGATGGCCGTCCTGTAGGTGTATGGTGATTACGGGTTATTGATAAGATTTTTTGGATGTCTATAGGGTTCAGGGTGCACTTATACACTACAGCTAGAGCGACGCTTTCAAGTGGCTTGGGTATTTTTTTTGCCACACTGATTTTCGCCGCCTGCGCAACAACAGAAGCGTGCTCTCGCACAAGAAAAAACTCAGTCCCCCAAGGTCTGCTTTTATTCAGGGTATTCCTGTTCAAAGTTGGGCTGTCGGCACAGTCCTTTCATTGTTTCCGCTGTCATTGCAGCACAAATAATCCGCTCATGTGATGGCACATTTGCTCGGCAGCTTGTTTTGATGTAGTGTTATGAAAGGTACATAATTGATGTACTTAAATGCGGGTGGTATTTGTGAGTGTAATTAAATGCGGGTAATTAAGTGCGGGGTAATTGTCTTATTTGTAAATACTTATCAATAATTGTACTTGACAATTGCACTTATCACTTCACATAGCACTTAGTACCAACCTACCAAACCCATCTGAATAGTGAACCAAAAACTATACATTTTTTCATCATAATATTTTGTTTTTTAATATGGCTTAATAAATTACGAAATTTACCACAAAATTTTATTCATTGAATCAAGGACGTATCCAGGGGGGGCGGGGGGGCTGCAGCCCCCCCCCCTTCCCGGGGTGAAACCTAAAAAGTCCCGGAAAATGCGACTTTTCCCATATAATTTTTGATGTTTCTAAAAATTTTGCGCGCAAGCGCGCAATTTCGTCCCCATGCATTGTATTTTCAGCGAATGGTCCCTTTAAACCAATATCCTTAGAAATGAACACATTTTTACAACTTTTCGCTGTATATGTATGCATAATTACATACATATAAAGCGGTTCCAGGCGCTGGCGCCAACGCCAATAGCGCCATGGCGTGGCGCCTTTGTATGGCGCTAGCGCCAAAACGCTCTTTCGTACCTATATAGGGAAAAATTTTACCCGTTCGCCGACACTCGTAAACAAGCAGCCCCCCCCGCTCAAAAATCCTGGATACGTCCCTGCATTGAATGATGGTAGGACTCCACTACATTATATGAAAGTTGAAATGAATGCATCAATGCGACACATGAAAACAATGAGGCATATAAACAAAACATTGAGTTGACAATACATGGGTGCCCTTTGGTGTGTGCCGCTCTGACCCCCAAAATGCAAATGTCAATTCTGACATCATAAACCATTCCAAGCCAAATTACGGTCAGGACACTAAAAATAAAAAGTGCCCAAGCCATGTGCGGGGCTTGGGTTATGCTGTAGTGTATAAGTCACCGCTACGGAAGAATTATTGATGCGGAATTACGTGGCAGATTTTCCCGAAATCCGAAATGGATCAGGCCAGGGTCTTGGACCGTGTAACAGGGGTAAGGAAGGGGGTCGGGGATACCCCCCCCCCCCAAATCGCCCAGCAATCTATCTATCCCGAGGCCGCTCAGCTATTTATTTAACCCATGGCTAATTTTTGGCTACTATCGCCTAAAATCAGCCCCCCCCCAAATCGGCCAGCATAATACCCGTGCCGTGTAAAATGTAAGGCAAGCGATAATCACCACTTTATAGCGTAAGAGACTATCCGACAGCAATTCCCACAATTCACCCACATTTCACAAACAGACCTTCATCCACACCAAATTGGCACTGGGCACAGCGTCGGGCGGGCGGCACTCGACGCGCGCATCGGCGCCCACGGGCGCGCGGACGACCGATGGCGGCGCCAGCCTGAACGTGTCCGCCATGAAGGACACCGTGAGCACCGACGGCGCTGAGCGGACACCGTCGCACGTGCAGTGGTAGCTGCCGTTCGAGAGGCCTGCGGTTCGAGTTTTTTTTAGATTGTGTGAAGATACAATGGTGATCGTTAAGAATCCGCTTTCGGGTGATGGCTGCTGTGACAGAGCGAAACGTCGAAAAAATCGGGGGGGGGGGGGTAGGTTTTATCATAAATATTCCAGATTTTTTTGAAAATAATGGTGAATCTACCACAAAATCAAAAAATAATACGGAAGCGATCAGTACGAAAAAATTACAGCTGATGTTGGGTGATCACACAGAGTGGGAATTCCTCCAAGCAATTTAGATAGGTAACAGCAAAAGTAACAAATGACAGTGTAAAAATCAAGTGGTAACTTAAGTGACAAGCAAACGTACAAGTGACAGCACTCTAACTTTAAAAGCTCATAGTCACTTTCAAATACATATCTAGATAGTAACGGCTGTAAAACTTACCCACGGCTGCATTTTGCACCACCAAAAACCCAATTTCAGGTATATCGTCGTATCCACCGGCGCTGCGGCCAGCTGAAGATAAGGCCGCGTCGAAATACAAGTTGCTGTCGCGCGTGGATCGACCTGCGGAGGTAATGCTACATTTGGATGCTGGAACTGCAAATGGAAAATCGGGCGGCGACAGCAACAATTGCAACTCGAAACATTGTCTACAAAATACTGCATAAAGTGCCCACACACTAGTTGACATCGCAAATAAATGTCAACTAAATAGCTAAAAAATGTATTAAACCATCACACTTAACAGAAACAATGAAAATTAAGTGTCACTATATAAAATTAACAATGCTCTATCACAAAGGATCGAAATCACACTATTGACCAAAATTTAGTTGACAAATTTTGATGTCAACTAGTGCGCGGGTCCAAAGACTGCCACAATCAAACTCATCTTCCCAAATAACCACAAAAACACCCCACACCAACACCCACCAATGAACCGTTGACCCTTGAACCACGCAGCCACAGCGCTTTCATCAGTGGAGTCGGCGTACAGCGGGTCGCAGAATAGGGACACGGCCCTGCCCTCGGGCACCAGGATCTCCTCGCTGACACACACTGGTGATTAGGGGGGGGTAGAAGTTGTGAAATGTGTATGCAGTAACTAGTGGGTCCACGCCTAATTTGGAGTTGACAGTTTTTATTTGACGCAATCTGAAACTATTACAGTGACTACAGGAAAAATTTTGGAGAAACTGGCAAAGGTCAAAACGAAAGATTAGAGGTACCGCGGGAAAAATATTTGCTTAAAAATGATCCATAGTTTTTAGAAAATACATATTCTCCGGCATGCTAGGCATTGCGCGAGGATGCCAACGCGTACTCCAGTTGACCGTCAACCATAAGTCAACTGAATACGTTAAACTTTGCCAGAATGCACAATTAATATATGCAGTGCCGACATTTTCGGCAGTTCTGAACGTCATCGAACAGCCAATTGTTCTGTGTGCATAGCCACTTGAAAAACGTGCGAAGCACGAATTCCCATATCGCGGAGTGGGTTCATTTACACGAAAATATCATGTCAACCAAATCTCATTAAAAAAAGGGTGGCACTAACAGCGAGGCAGGAGCCAAAAAACGACCATCGCAATGCGAGACATCTTTCAAGCAAATTAAACAAAAGCTTTTCTGCTCAACAATGATTCACAAAGCTACACATCTCTATTTTCGAGCGCGGGCGAGCGTAAAAACGCGTCAAAACGCTCAAACAGCTGCCCAACAGATGCGCACAACAAGCAGTGCAATGTCGCACAACTTTTTCGGGGAGGGCGGCGCCCACAAAAAGCCGACATGCGAAACAGGCGCCGTGGTTTACGACGACTTTAAAACATGAGAAACAGACGCGGCAAGTAAATATTTACATGGTCGTAATTATCATTAGCATGCGGCGCGAGTGGAGCGGGGATGGAAGCGGAATAAAATATGGCGGTGATCTAAGTGGATAACCTAAAAACCTAAGTCACCTTCAAATAACACGCCAGTCAAATACTAGAGTGAGGAATGAGAAAACCTTTTGATGGGTCGGAAAGATTTCACATGTCTAAAAGCGTTTTGTGTGTGTACTTCAAAAAACATGTATTCTTTTGCAGCCGATGTATTGGCTTCATTTCTTAAATTGTGAAATCTGTATTCGGACTTCGGATAACAGAACTGATTTGTCCACATTTATACAAAAATGATCATACACTTTACTTGGAAATTCTGACAAAAAAATGAACCCCCCCCCTCAAACCCTCAAATAAGTACCGAGACAAAAACACCCTAAAAGAATAACACCAGTGAGAACTTATTCGAGGTTTTACTGTAGGTTATTTTTGTGGGAAAAAATGGGAAACAGGAAAATTGTTATCATTGCGGGATATCACACAGTGGTGAGCTATATGAAAGCGCAAAAATGACCCACCAATAAATTTTGACCAAAATTTCTCTGTTAAGCACAATTTTTATTCAATTTTGACAACTTACTCGATATTATCAACGCCGTATTATATAGACATTGTTCAAAACGAAATAACCGTGTTAATTTAAAAAATTCTGTGCATCCAACTTATGAAAAGTTTCAATGAATTTGCTGATATAACAATTGCAATCTGGTGAACATTCACGATATTCATCCCACAAAGAGGGCCGACCAATAAATGTAAAAAAAACAAAACAGTAAATCATATGCGTGTAACAGCACAGGACACTTATTTGGTAAAGCTGATCGACGCAATGGCGGCCCACACACAAGTTGACACACTTGTGTCAACTGGTCTGTGTCAACTCAGATTTCGGCTTCACGTGTCGCAGAGCGATCTCCAAAGACACATGCGGCAATGTTGAAAATAAATACCTATTACGGCAAGTGCATTGGAAGATCGCTCTGCGACACGTGGAGCCAAAATCTGAGTTGACACAGAGTATAGTTGACACACGTTTGTCAAGTAGTGTGTGGGCCGCTAATAAACAACTACTCGCTACTGCTATACATGAACGGGAAACAACAAATATTTATGAACTGACACACACACAACAACAAACAATTTGAAGAAATTCGAAGACAGAAACTGGCACATTTTAAGTATTTAGTGATGGCATGGCGCCACTGCCAAAAAGGCGTTCCAAAAACAGGGAAATTCTAACCTTTCTGGAAAAACGTTATGGTGCCGATACAGTATGCGCAAAATATTTTGGTGTCATTGCGAGTATATATACACATACACGGCGGTAAAAACTGTTCAAAATATAGTCAACTTACTCATCCACCCACTCTCCTCCATTGAAAAACGCTATGTATGATTGAGTCCGCATTCAATGCCACAAACAAAACTTCAATGAAATCAACTTCGTGTAAACACAAAACACAATCAATCACAACTTCACAACTGCAGCAAAGATGCGATCAATCAGCAACTTATGTTCTTTCACTCTCCGCACCGACATCATTCTGCCTTAATCTTTTATTATGTCCCCCAACGCCCGTCGCGATTTCCGCAGCCGCGTCCATTAACAACGACGCGTCAGCGGAAAATTTTGGCACGTTGCCAGTGCCGCCCAGCTCAGTAGCGGCAACATCAAAGGGTGGCGCAGCTGGCAGGGCTCCGTCTGCAGTCGGCGCTGTTGCGGCGGCATTCACACTCTGCGGTGACGCAGTGACGTCATCTGGGTCCGTTTGAGTGGGCCGCCTGGGTCTGCGCTTGCCGCCGCGCCGGCTGCTTCCTTGGCCACCGGCGTCCTTGGAAGCTGCGAATCAAAGTTGAGTGGGGTCAGTGGGGTATCCTGGATTTTTGAGCGGGGGGGGGCGGATTCTATACGGAGTCCTGCGAACGGGGGGGGGGGCGCCCCCTCCAAAAATTTGGCCGCCCCCCCGCGCCCCCCTGACTACGCCACGGCATGGGGTCATTGTTCAGTTTGCACGTTTTGGTGAACTTGTTACGATTCAATCCTTGATTTGCGTTTACACACATCTGCGTCAAACTGAATTTGCAAAAAAGGATCGACCTAGTGACATTTTCAACCCGAAGGACTGTGTTTTCTTTCGTTATGGATGACGCTAAAAACATATTTTTAGATAGATAGACGATATTCGAGTCCCCTATGGGTGAATAGCAGGGGTATTCCAAGTTTTGAACCTCGTGGGGTTGGACAGATGGGACATCGCTCCACCAGAGGGATAAAATAGCTGAAAAATTGGGGCGGGGGTTGTGTGGCTTAATATAGGCGTCCCCCTTTCCTACCCCTCAAATAGCTTGATGCACTTCCCAATTCACTCCACCGACCTCCGTGATGAACGACCGGTTTCTTCCCAGCCCTGTTCTGGCCGGGCGCTCCACTGCCTACCGCTGCGGCAGCCGCGCCGGCGGCGACGTTGGGGTTGAGGCCGGGCACGCCGGCGGGCAACAGCTTGGCCACCTGTCCCACGGCTTTGGTCCTGCCCTCGCGAAACACCAGCCGCGTGCCGGCGCGCAGATACTCGGGGTTCTTGATGAAGCGAAAGCGGCACAAAGCTTTGTCGCCCGTGCGCAGACAGTCGCGCTCCATCCAGACTATGGTCGCCGTTTGACGGATGGGGCCGCAGTGAACTGGGCGGTTTTTTGGAGCAGTTGTTAAAAGAACTAAACTTTTTAAAAAGTAAACGTAAACATAAAGTAATTTTATTTTACTCACACGAGTACAGAAAACGTAAATTATTTTATTTTGACTTTAACACTGTGTAAAAAGTGAGTAAAATACGTTTTTCAGAGAAAACGCAAAAATGAGTATTTTTTCCAGGGAAAACGTAAAACTGGGTAATTTTCTCACAGAAAACGTAAAAGTGGGTATTTGTCACCCAAAAATAACGTGAAAATTGATGGGTTTTTTTAATTTTTACTCTGAAATGCGTCAAAGATGTGTGTTTTTCTCTCCTGGTAAGTATTTCTTAGGAAGTGTCCTATGTTTGTCACTTTCTGTCTGGCAAAATGAAATTTTCTGTCCTCTTAAAATACGTTTTCTGTACTCACGTACTTTCAAAAAGTACGCGAGATTGTGAGTATAGGTATTTTTTCCGGGAGGAAACGTAAACGTATTTAGGCAGTACGCGAGTATCTATCGAGTAAACGTAAATACGTTTTAACAACTATGTTTTGGAGGCGACTTCTTTGTTTTGATTATTGGGGCACGGTTTACACTAAAAGTTTGCGTTCCTTATTCGAACGTGCCATTTCACCAAGCGACTAGCAATAGCAAAGCTACACAACAAGTCGCTTCAAAACTAATTGAGCATTTTATGAGCACTCACCCATAGCCTGGTATTTGGTGGAAATTGTGGTCGGATGGTGCAAAACGAGTATCTCTCCCTCAAACTCCCAGCAGGCTTTGGGTTCCAGTCCCGGCGAAACCATGACCATTCCTTTGCGCAGTTCCTTCTTTTTGAACTTTCTGCAGGGTGGATGAACGCAGGTTGGGTATTTTATCTACACAAATTCATGTGGAATGTGCCCGCACACGCTATTTAGCTTTCTATCAGCTTTTTAGAAATTTCAAATAAAAGAAAACTCATACATCAACTTTTAACGCATTTCAGTTTACCTGTGTTGACGAAACCGTAGTTGACGGACACCTCATTCAGTAGAACTCAAATGCGTTCAAAGTTGATTTGAGCTTTACAAAGTTTTGAAGTTTTGGTAGAGAAATAGTGTGTTTAGGGCCTTATATTAAAGTATAAATTAGGTGATGCTAATAAACGGCGCTAAAAAAATCTCACCCACAACAAGCTCACACATCGCGCTAAACATAATATCTTCACTGATATTTTTACCCATAGTAGGCAGCCACTATCAGCGACAATCCAACCTCCAAAAACCGAATAAAAACGCAGCAATAGCAACGTCAAGAACCACCGAGCATTTTCAATTCCAAAAATTCCCTAGCCACGAGAAAATTCCCCCCACGCGCGAGCAGAGCTGGTGCCCACTCCCACACCAGTGTAAAATGCCCTGAGACATGCTTAACGTCATACAAAGTGTCAAAAGTCATGTAAAATGCCATGTGAAATGGCTAACACGTTTTCCGTTTTACAGGTCATTTTACATGACTTTTGACACCTTACATGACACTTAACATGCTACATGGAATTTTACAGGGTCCGGGAGTGCCCCCCTGGCCGCAGTCGGCTGGGCGGGGCGATGCTGGCTCTGATAGAGCCAATGTTGCTGATCACAGCGGTGTCGCTGCCGCTCGCGCTGCTGTGCTGCAGCATGCAGGAACAGCGGCGGAAAAGGGCGCAAAAGCGACGCGCCGTCGCTCTGCAGGTGCCAGTCCCAGACCCTGTAAAAGAACCTGCAAAGTGTCAAGTTCCTCTGAAATGTCAAATGTCGTGAAAAAGATCACGTAAAATGTCAAAGGTCATGCAAAGTGTGAAAAATCATGTGAATTGCCCTGGAAAATGACAACCGAGTTGCTATTTTACAGGGCATTTTACATGACTATTGACACTTTGCATGACATTTGACGTTTTAAAGGTCTTTTACATGACATTTGACATTTTACGGTCTTTTACACGACATTTGACATTTTACAGGGTCTGGGACTGCCCCCAGGGCGCCTCCAAGGACGAGCCGAGGTCGCTCACCGTCACCGTGGACACGACGCAGCAAGAACAAGTGAGCGCGGCTGGTCGATATAATCAAGAAAACTGCACATGAGGGGTGTGCTTCTAAAAGTACAGATCTACAAAAAATCGATTCGCAATTCAGGGTTTGGGCTATGCAATTCCCACACATGAGTGTTGGGTATGGGTATTTTGAGTATGGGTATTTGGGGTATATTGTTGTATATTGATATACATGGTATAATCTTTGGGTGACACATGTGTAAATAGCTATATAAAATTTAGTGAATTGGCTCCATCGTAGATCAGTACTTTCAATGGTACAATTTGGGAAGCGCATGAAGATCGTCACAAAATCAGATAGATGTAAATCGGTACTTTTAGAAGCACACCCTTCACATGCACATCGCAATCACATAACGCATGCGTAGATGAATAAAGCGAGCGGCGAGAAGCCGCCCGGCAAGGCCGCGCCGGCGCCGGTCGTCGTGAAGCCCGGCTCGCGCAAGGACATGAACACGCAGCAGACGAGCACGCAGACGGGAGATAAAGCGTCAGTCGCGGGCGGTTGAACGTTTCACGGCTAAAGTGGATAGATAGAGCGCTATACAATGAATTCTACCGTATTTTGATGAATAATGGGTCTCAATACTTTTTTGTTAAACATTTCCAATTAGATGAACAAGGTTACGTGGAAAATTGCGCACCAAACTTACCCAAAGTGGGACCAATGTCATCTGCTCCGATAAGGAGTTTTTGATGTATGTTCGTTTATTCAGACGGGATACGGTAGATTTCATTACAATGCCTAGGTACCATCAGTAGACTATACGCATAACAGGGCGCGTCGCATCGCAGACCACCCGGCAACGCAGCCAAACCGCCAGGTCCTGGTGTCGCGGGACCCATAAAGGTGTCACCAAAAAAGCCGGGCAACGTGAACCCATCCAACCCCCCTGCCATGACGTCACCCTCGAACAGGCCGACCATGGCGACGCAGACGAGCACCGTGCCCGGGGGCAACCCGCCCGAAAACACGTCCGCACGGCAGTCGGACGCCAGCGCTCAGACGGTGAATTTATGTGCCCGGGTGGGGGCAAGGTTTTTTATAGGTGTAGAATTGGCTATTGTCTTTTGATAGGTGTAGAATGCGGAAATGGAGGTAAAATAGCTAAAAATAGGGGATATGGCTAAAAATAGGGGAAAATAGCTAAAAATAGGGGAAATATAGCCAAAATATACAGAGACATACAGAGTGCGGTAATATAGACCAACGCTTTAGATTTTGAATAACTTGATACTGGGTGGTCGGATTAACGTCAAAATTTGGGTGAACATTAATATCTAAATGGGAAAGGTTTGCACAAGATATGGCTGCGATCGCTTCACTGGTTCAAGAGTTATTCACGCAAACACCAATAATCGTTGTTCTACGACCACGTTGCTTTAGACCCATCGCTTTAGCCCTCCGATTTCTTAGGCGCTCCACAAGCTGGAATGTCAACTGGTTTCAGTGTCAACTCGATTTTAGCTCAATTTTGGTTGCATGACAATTTCAAGTGCACATGCGGCAATGTCGAAACGGAATCAATATTGCCATGTGATTTGAACATGGTTTCGCAACCCATAAACTGAAATCTTGATGAAAACCGGTTGGTGCAGTTGACATCAGTTGACATCCCAATGTCAACTGGTCGAATGGTTTTCATCAAGATTTTCGTTTATGGGTCGCGAAACCTTTTCGACATTGCCACATATGCACTTGAAAATAATCCTGCTACCTAAATTTAGCTAAAATGAATTGACTCCAAACCAGTTGACATTCCAGCGTTTCCAGCGTGTGGAGCGCCTTATCGGCAAGGCGGATTAGTGTCGCGCACGCACGCATTCAGGTGCGCTCAGGGCCGTATCCAGGGGGGGGGCGGGGGGGCTGCAGCCCCCGCCCTCCCGGGGCGAGACTAGAAAGTGACCGGAAAATGCGACTTTTTTCAACGTCAGCGTAAAAATTTTTGCGCGCAAGCGCGCATTCTTCACCAGACATATGGTATTATCATCAGATTTGCTCCATAGTGCCGCAAATCGTTATAAATACACTCGATGTCATGCTTTTTGCTGTTTTGTATGTATATCTACATACAAATACAGTGTTCCATGGCGCTGGCGCCAACGCCAATGGCGCCATGGTGTGGCGCCTACTAATGGTGCCAGCGCCATGGCGCCATTCCGCCACTATGTAGCTAAGATTTTAGGGGGGGGGCTGAGCCCCCCCCCCCTCGCCGGCCTCCGTAAACAAGCAGCCCCCCCCCGCTCAAAAATCCTGGATACGTCCCTGGGTGCGCTGCTGCGACAAGAAAAAGAGATGCCAACAAGGACGTACGCAGGGGGGGGCGGGGGGGGCGGCCCCTCCCCCGTTCCCGGGCCGGACAGAAAAATTTGCCAGAAATGCCACTTTTCTGAGGCGAACTTGTAGGCACTTTAAAAAATTTTTTGCGCGCAAGCGCGCAAATCCCCACCCCATTCTTTAATATGTATTTTCAAGCGTCAAATTGCACTAGAAAAGTGTCCAACAGTGCCAAAAGCGGACCTAGTACCATATATAGGTATAGATACCTACATGGTAGACGTTGTCGCCAACGCCAACGCCAATACTGCCATGGCGCTGGCGCCTAAAAATGGCGCCAGCGCCATGGCTCTATTCCTTTACTATAGGGCAAAATTTTTTTTGGGGGGGGGGCGCCGCCCCCCCCCCGTTCGCCGGGCTCCGTATACAATCCGCCCCCCCCCGCTCAAAAATCCTGCGTACGTCCCTGGATGCCAATGCCAATCTCGATCCCACCCCCAAACTCGATCCCATTTGAACCGTATCACGAGGTGGTGGTAGAGTAACAATTATAAATAACATATTACAATTGCCTGAATAACTTGTGATTGTTTGGATCTATCGCAGCCATATTTGGAGGGAACCTTCCTATTTAGTTATTAATGTTCTCCTAAATTTTGACTTTCATCCGACCACCCATTGTCAAGTTATTCAAAATCTAAAGCGTTGGTCTAAATTGCCGCACCCTGTATATTGCAAAAAATAGGCAATAAGACACTTGAACTAGGTTGTGATTTTGAAGGTGAAAATAGACAAAAAGTCATGGAAATTAAGAAAAAATTGGGGCAAAATTAGCTCCGAATAGCTGGGCGATTTGGACTTTTGAGGGGGGGGACTGAGACAAATTTTGTGCAGTAAATGGAATAAATAGATGCTTCTCTCGCCTCAGTCCAAGCACCACTGTTCGAAATTTGTTATCTGGCCCTGCTGAACCCCTACTTAATAAATGGACACATCAATCAACATAATTGCAAACACACAGGTAGAGGAGGGGAAACCAGCCGAACCAGCGAAGGCGCCGCCGGTGCCGCGCGCGTTGGAATGTAAGCTATTCGGAACCCATTGAGCTTACCCGATTAACTGGGTGCGAAACCCATACGCATATGACAAGAGAAATATTCGTGCCCATTGGCAGTGAAGTGTGCACTTTGAATGAGTATATGAAATCATCGAAGAAAAAACTATTTGTAAAAGTAAAAACGTGAAAAAAATCAACAGCAAGTGGGATTCAACTGGGAACTCGATTCCGATCGCCAAAATCGGGTTCAAACGGAAGCGAGTTTTCGGGATCGGGAATGGCATTCGAATTTGTCGGGACTGGGGTGTAGGGACCCGGATTGAGCGTGAAGTATCCCGACACTTTGTCGGGGATCGAGTTTGTCTATTTATATTTGTGAATTGTTGTAAGATAATAAGGTTTCTGAATTTTTATTTGTGGATCGGGATCGGAACTTTGGAGTCGGTAATCCGTCTGAGCCCGGTCATTTCAGCTCGTTCCTCAAGTTCCAGCTCTGCAGGGGTCGCCAGGATTTTTACGCTCGTGCGGGTTCACACCGGGGGTCGAATTCACAAGAGCCCTGCGGACCACCCCTGTAGTTCAGGGGTCCATTCCACAAATGGAGAAATAGAAAAAAAACATTTTTATGAATGAGAAGATAAAAGTTGAAAGACAAGTAAATTTACCATTTATAAATTTACTTTTCCCTTATAAATTTACCTTACTTTTTTACTTCTCACTTATAAAATGTTTTTTATTTCTCCACTTGCTGAATTGGTACAAACAAGGTCAACGTTTCTATTTAGATAAAACGTACACTAGAGCGCAAATACTGACACTGAAAGCAAAATAAATGCGGTCATCTACCTATCTAGTCACAAATGTCATTAGTTTAGTATCTGGAAGTTTGAATCCCTACAATCCACCTACAAAACCCACCCACTATACCCTTCAACGCCGAAACCCGAAACTACAAAGTTCCCATCCCGAACCCTCAAACCCAATCCCGCTCGAAAACGTCGCTCAATCTCACCACAGCGCAAAACTCGTGCTTCAGCGAGGAGGCGAGCCTGATTAAGCCGCCCGCGACCCCGGACGAGTGCACCCAGGACAGCCGGATGAAACCACCAGCCACAGCAAGCAAGGATAAAGACAAAATTGGCACCCATGGAGAGGGGAAAGACAAAATTGGCACCATCAAAGAGGGGAAAGACAAAATTGGCACCCCCGGAGAGGGGAAAGACAAACCTGTCACAATTACACCCAAAGAGGGCACAAAGAAGCCTGATGTAAAAAACAAATCTGCCACCCCCGGTGATGGAAAAGAGAGAATTGCCGCCCTTCGTGATGGAAAAGTCAAAAATGCAAAGGACCACGGCGGAAAAGACCACACCACGCCAGAGAAAAGTGCCACGCCCTTTAATGGGAAAGACAAAAGTATCACGCATCGCGACGGAAACGACAAAAGTACCACATTTCGCGATGAAAAAATTGCCACTCCTCGCGACAGAAAAAAGAAAAGTGTCGAACACGGTGATGGAAAAGATGCCGACAGATCCAGATCCGACATTAGCAGGGAAACTAAGGTGGGTGCATGTGATCAGTAAAGGGGCGGTGCTACTACAGACAATCCATACTGATTATTTTTACGCTGTTTTAACGATTGCATCTATTTTTTAGCTAATATTTTTAGCCTTTTTACGATTGTATTGAACAGCCATGAACCCTAACCTACAAAACCGGTTTAATCAAATAGACATACACCCGGGAAAGCGATTTTCTACCTATTTTCAATGCCAGCATCCTCCCCCAAGGCAAAAAACGCACCACCAACACCGTATGTACCTTATATAATCGCAAAATCCATAAAATAAAAATAAAAAAGTCTGGTGTGCGGTTTCGTGTGTTGTATGTGTGCGCGAGCATAGGCGTGCGCAAAACCTGGCCGTGTGCCAAAAATTGTCTCCGCGCAGTCATCGAACACTAGGACAACCGGTGGTTCAATAATGCTGAGTATCGACCCTACGCACTATATATAGGAAGGAGTTACCGATCACTTACTTGAGCCTAAAGCGTGAAAACTAGACTGCAGTTAGATATTTGTGATCCTATATGACATGCGCGATCGATGTGCAATTTAGCTGCACTTTTGCTCCCTCATTCGAACTTTTTAGAATGGAAAAATACGTTTTTTTCAGTCAAAGTAATAATAATGACACGGATGAACCGTTTGCGTCGACAAATTATGATGATTACTCATATTTATTTCTCAATCGTGCCAAAAATTTCGAATGTGGAATTGAAAGGCTGCGCGCGCGAATTGAAACAAAAGCCAATACTAATAAAAAAAGTGTGCCATTTGCCTTCGAACCAAAATAAAACAGAAAAAGGATTTACCTCAACGAAAAGCTAGCAGTCTGGCCAGCCCTGAGATCCTTGACTGGTAATCGCTTTCGATGTATCGACTTCACCGGTGCGGGTACAAAGCGGCCGAATGCGTCCGGCCCCAATAATAGCGTGTCGTTCACGCTGCAAGAGCGTTGTTGTGTGATCAATTTATCTTGGGAAAATGGGTCAATTCCGCGAGTGGATAAGTAAAACAACATTTGAAATGTGAGAAGTAAAATGAGGTGTGAAGAGTGGAGTGAGAAGTGATAAACCATTTGAAGAATGATAACTAAAATGAGCAGTGAGAAGTGAAATAAGTAAAAAGTTATAAACATTTTCTTCTCATCTTCCTGACTTCTGAATTCACTTCTCATTTCTCGTTTTACGTCTCATTTCAATTCCCACTTCTCACTTCTCGTTTTACCTCTCATTTCAATTCCCACTTCTCATTTCACTTTCCACTTGTAAAGTGCCATATTACTCCTCCACTTGCGAAACCGGCCCGAAATAACACACCCACACCAACCCACAAAAAACCGACCGTATCATGCCCCTCAAACACGTGCCGCTGACCACGGTGCCCACGCCGTCCACCCAGTAAGTGTCGTCGATCTGAAACTCGGCCGGCTCGTTCTCGCTGGCGCCCGCGCGCACCGGCAACAGATTCAGGAACGACCGCACCAAGGGCACGTTGTGGCCCGTCACGTTGGACACTTGGAAAATTGGGCAGATCCTGAAAGTCGGGGAGGGCTGAGAAGGTTCGGTGATAGTTTGGCATATATTTACACGCCGATGAGTCAACGAAGCAATGTCAGTCTTACTTGGCCGGCGTTTTTTCCCCAGCGGTTTTAAAAACGCTTTGCAAAAACCGCATGCGTCGAAACCGTTTTTTTAAAACGGAGTCGAATTTTTTTAACGGTCTCACTTATTCACAAGGTATTTCGCAATTTTTAGTGCACATACTCGCAATTTCACACTGCAAATTGATATTGGTGGTTGTTTTCATTGCTTTTGTGGAATTTTTTGTGTCATTTCTGCATGCCATTGTGTGTAATAAAAAGCCGTGATATACTACTGTAGTATATTATACCCTACATACTTCCACAGTGGGAAACGTCACTCGCAACGCATTAGCCTTCTCTTACAACATAATTTAATTCACCTTTCCGATGTGAAGTTGTTAGCAGCCACAACGACGTCGTCCATGGTGGCCACCATGACGGGCAACTTCCTGCAGCCGGGCGACCGCAGCAACTTCTGCAGGTGTTTCAACGTCTCGGCCAACACTGGTGCCGGGCACATGTCCACCTGAAAGCCGATCATGTTTACGATGTGCGGGAAATTACATGTACTGGATTATTCCGATCCAAAGTGACTTGATACAAAAAAAATAAAACCTGGAGGTTCACTTGGACCTAAATCACGACACGATCAACAATCAGCAATTATCTGGGGCCTATAGAAAAAAGTTTTTATTTAAAACAAGCGTTTTGTTTGAAACGGGTCGTTGGAAAAAAACTCGTTTTTCCATCCCTAGCCGAGATCACGCTAGTAAACGAAAAATATTTACATTCTGACACCGATACCGATGAAGCTAAAAACAAACAAACAAAGAAATCACCCAAAACTCAAACATCCATCCCATCTTCCCATCGAACCTTAGTAACAACCACAAAAACAGGCACACTAAGCGCCAGCGCCAAGCCCAAGTGCTCCTTGGTGGTGCCAATGACCCCCGCGTTGGCGCCCACCATGAGCATGGCGAAGTGCGGCAGGTGGCCCGTCATGCCGAAGATGGTCGTCTTCAGGTACTTCTCGTGGCCCGCCAAGTCGATGAATGTGACCACTTTGCCGGCGTTTCTGCGCGTGTAGAGGGGGGACATTTCGAAATTTTAGTTCGTTCAAGTGACAAAAATGGAAATTACATCAGGATGAAAAACAGGGGTCTCGAATGAGCGAACCCTCCAATCACACAGCTATCTACTTATCTGGAGCGATATGTGAGAAATTTTGCTCAAAATCACAAATGTTCATACCTTTTAAATAGTTTTTCACCTATTTTAGTCTTGTATACATATTTTTAGCTATATTTCCGCCATTTTAAAGCGAATTTCCCCTTTTCTGCTTTCAACACCTTGAAAAAGTCTATACCTATTAAACCCTCGAGAACACCCCCCCCCCCCAAAAAAAAAAAATTGCTATCTAACCAACATCCGGGAGGGTCAAAATACCCAGATGAAAAATAAAGGTTTGATTCGAAAAATCACCCACCTGCAAATCGACGTCCAATCCAACTTTCCATCATGAGGATCCGGATTATTGACCACCTCCCCGCCGGCATCGAATCCCAAAATATCGTTGCCCACCGAAGATGTCCTGCCGGTCTCCATCTCGTGCTTGTGTCTGAAGAGCTTCTGTCTGGCGTGGCCGCGCCCGTTGTCCAGCTCGCCGTGCGTCAACACGCCCAACAGGGTCGACTTGCCCGCGTCCACGTTGCCTACTACTGCTACGCGCACCTGAGGCGGGAGAAAGTGAGAGTGGATTTTCAAGGGGGGGGGGTGTATGCGGGGTTTAGTAGGGGGTATGTGGGGTTTAGTAGGGGGTTTAGTAGGGGGGGGGTTATCCCCAAAAAGCTCCGGCTATGTACCGAAAGACGCCGCTGAGCTATTTTTATATACCGAGGCAAACATTACTTCCAGCTATTTTTGGCTTCCAGCTATGTAACGCAAATCCTTGAATAAGACCCCCCCTCGAATAACTCCCTCCTGTTTAAGAGGTGAGGAAAAAACAACTCCCCCTCGAATAACTCCCCCCTCCAAAACGTCTGACGAAAAAATAACTCCCTGGGGTCTTATTCAAGGATTTGGGGTATGTGCTTAAAAATTTTGTAGCTATTTTCCAGTTTCATGGTTTTTTCTAATCGATTATAGACATCAGACTTGTGAAATTGCTATGGGCAGTCGAATTAAGGTCAGTCACGTTTCAACCAAGCTCACACACACCTCAATGAAATCATCGTCGGTCACATTACGCCGCACCAGAAAATCCGCAGTGAGCCCGTGTCCGGGTGTATCCTTGTCTCGCAATTTCGTGCACACTGCGTCCAGCGTGCGAGCCAACTGCTGCAGCGTTTCTTCTGATGCTGATAGTTCCTGTTGGTTGATGCCTGTAAAAAAGGCGGGGCATGGTAAAAAAGGCGCCTGAAAGCCGACTGGGTATACGAATGTATATGGATGGAAAAACGCGTATTTTTGAACCTTTGAAAGTTCTTTTTAAACGATTATTTAAACATTATTTCAAACACCAAATTGACACCAACCGAAACTATCGCACAGCTCGGACGCGCCCACCTCGTACAGACACTCGCCGCAGCCATCCTTCAATCGAATTTGCAGTGTCTGCGACAGCTGCTCCACCTCTTCGCTGGTAGGCTCGAACAACGCCAGCTTGCTGAACACCTTGGACACGGCCAACGAATTGACCGGTAACGACGCGCCAGCAGTGTCGTCTGGTTGCCCGTTGTCGCAGCTGGTGCGCGAGATCGCGGGAACGTCGGGGTTCTGTGTAATTTTACGGATTTGGCACAATGCCAAAACCTTGCGTGAAACTGAGCGCGCGCTGTACACGTCGATTTGAATTGCCAACAAAAAGAACAACTGACCACATAATCGTTGTTGTCTGATTCGGCGAAAAGCGCGGCCGCTGCCGACCCGCGCACCTCCTCCGGCTCCATGGTGCTGAACGACGCGTCCGAATATATTTTTATCACAGGGATGCCTCGAAATTAACTCGGGTCATGCAATAGCTTACATTTCTGAAAGTGTGAATGATTAGTCTATTCGTCTTTGTATAAATACACGAAGCAAGCTGACGCAAGTGACAAATTGTTTGTGCAATATGACAGTGGCGGAAAAATGACTCTGTGGGTGAAAGTATGGCGTAATGTTGTTTGTGATACTGCAAATTGGTTCGGCCGACAAATCCTCTATCAGAATACTTATTCACTACTGCAAAACCGAAGTCGATGCTGTACCAAACGGCGTCACACGAGCCACAGCCAGCATGTCATTTATTTTTTCTTATCTGCGAATGAGTTACGTTTCACCCGGCCCGACCAGAATTTCATTAAAATTACCAAAGGTACTCGACTGTGATCGTGGAAAATGTGTGACTGCGTCGTTAAATCTGACCAATGCATCAATCTAGAAAGTATTCGACGCTATGATAACTTCACTTTTTGCTGTTGTATCCAAAAATTTATGCAAGTTGGCTCGCTGCCAAGTTTCCAATGTTTTTTTGATGAAGGCCTATTATCTGGATACAGCTTGTCCAATAGAGAATCTTTGTTACACCCAGAACGCAGTTGTTTCAGCTCACAAGCAGTTTGAGTGGGACAAATTCACAAGATCACGCGTCGCCTTAGTCTCTAAAAAAACGGGCAACAGAAACCGTCGAACGAGAATATATGCATTTTTGATTTAATACACGTATCCAAACACTACTGTCCATATAAGAAGCTTGCGGTTGCTCAGTAGGCTAGAGAAATGGGGAAGCTGGATGTCTCTTTGCTTCGGCACCTGCTGCCTGAACATTTCCGCCTTCTTACTGCGGTACGTCACGTTGTTTCATTTTCCATTGGTGTTCGTCTGCAAGGCATGATCACCCATTTGTAGCAGATGAAAACATTTTGGCATTGTGCCAAACTCACAAAAAGCCTCATCTAACCTTTCTCAGATCGAAATGGGCATGAAAAATCACGAATTGGTCCCGATGGAGCTGGTCGCGTCGATTGCCAGGTGCCAGCGAATCGGCGTGGCGAAAATGATACGTTTTTTGTGCGAAAGCAGACTGGTTGCTTACGAGCGCGGCAAGAAATGTTTGTTTGGGTGTTTTTGGCTCTTGTGTAAAAGTTAGGGGCACATTTGGGGACTTCCGTTCCAAAAGTTCACAAGCGCCAAATCCAGAAAACTCGAGTTAAGCGTGGATTTGACCTCCACGTATAGTTTTTCACATTTTAGAAAAAAAATCAGCAGGATAGTCCATTTCGTTCCTGAGATACGGTGGTACCGATTTTCAGAAAAATCACAATTTTCATATCGAAAGTTCACATATCCATCTCAACTCCCCTATGAAAAACAGAAGTTTCACGTCGAAAGTTCACATATCCATCCCAGACCACAGGAGTTTCATTTCATAAGTTCACAAGTCCAAAAAATAGTCTCATTTCCAAAACTTCATACGTGAATTTCCAAAAATATTTTGCTCTATAAATCGAGTACGGGTATAAATATAGATCTGAAAATTTAGGTTAGGGTACTTTTCAAAAAGGGCTTTTCAGTGGTGTAATTGGTTTTGCCCTGCGATGCACCGTTGGGAAGTTATTCACATTTCAAGTTCAAATTTTCAAATTTACTCCTTATTTTGGGTGGTTTACCAATATGACATAACTCCCAGAATATTTGCCGGCCGACAAAATTTAGGGACACAAAAATTGTAGACAAATGTCCGAGATATCTGAAAAGCGCAGGGCAAGCTTTGTCGCCCGAACTTGTGCCGGGCCAGCGCCAAACTTTAAAATGCGACTTTGAAAAATCGAAAAATCTGGATATGTGAACTTTTAGAATGAAAGTCCCCATTTGTACGTTGGTGGGTAGTGAACTTATGCTTTTTTCTAGCCGCTTGATTTAGCAAAATGGTGTTTCTTAAATAAAAATAAGTTGAAAAAATTAAGGACAAATAAAAATTTTATCCATATTCTCGAGAACAACGCAATATTGTTTCAGATGATGGTTATCGTCTCACCAACATGGGCTACGACTATTTGGCCCTGAATGCCCTCTGCAAGCGCGGCACACTGTCCGCTGTCGGTAATCAAATCGGTGTAGGAAAAGAATCAGGTTCGTGGCTGCGTTTTTATAGACATCGATGAAATTGTCCAATAACTATTTTCGTTATGCTATGCAAATCGTGCAAAATATTTTTCATGCAGACGTTTACATTGGCGAAAATTGTGATGGGGCTAGAGTGGTGCTGAAATTCCACAAATTGGGTAGAACCTCATTTCGAGCGGTCAAAACAAAAAGGGATTACCATAAGAAACGTACCGCTTGTTCGTGGCTTTATTTGTCCCGATTGGCTGCTTTGAAGGAGCATGCATTTTTGAAAGTAAGTGCTACAACGTCCAAATTTCAAGGTTCTTACGGCGTCACTTTCAATATCCATAAATTAAAATCATACTGATTTTTTTCCAGGCCCTATTTGAACGTGATTTCCCAGTCCCAGAGCCGATCGATTACAACCGACATTTGGTCTGCATGTCCTTAGTACCGGGATTCCCGTTGTGTCGCGTCTGTAATCACTTTTTCTCATCTCGTTTCATTTATAGCTATACTCGAACTCGGCGGACTGCAAAGTATGCGCCGAATCCTACCATAATTAAATGAATAAAGTCTTGTGGAAAATTTTCTTATCCATAGTAAAAAGGAATATTCTGATGAAAACTGTATAATTTTGGGGTATTATTTAGATGGGTTTTGGTGGGTTTCCATACTCAGCATGATGTCCGCTGGCGCTGAGTATACTCACATTTTTTCTAACTGCTCACCCTTTTTCAGATTGCTGAAATATCCGACCCCGCCTATCTCTATGATTCTTTAATGTCAATTATCGTGAAATTGGCCGAATGTGGTTTAGTGCACGGCGATTTGAACCAGTTCAACGTGATGATCACTCAACCTGAGTTAGATCTAGATCAGGAAACAAATGCTGAAACTGAAGAGAATGATGATCAAGTTGTAATGCCTGATTCTGAATACAGTGTGGTACTTATTGACTTCCCCCAAATGATCAGCACTGATCATTCGGAAGCTGAGACACAATTCGATAGAGATGTGCAATGTATTAGAGATTTTATTCGAAGAAGGTTTAATTATGAGAGCGAGTTGTATCCGAAATTGGAGGATATCTGGTCAGTGCATTACCGTATATCCTCGAATAAAAGCCCCCAGGGGAGTTATTTTTCGTCAGTGCTTTTGAGGGGGAGTTATTCAAGGGGGAGTTTTTTTTACAGAATTACGTTATGTATCTGTTGTCGCTGCCATAGGCTAATATTCGTATTTGCATTTTTCGTTTCACACTGCACTGCATTTGTCGCCCAGGCCTCACTTTATTTGCCCTGTCTAACTCATTGATTTTTTTAATAAATTGACCCAACATCTATTCCACCTATCACAGACTGGGAGTTATTTTTTCCTCACTCGGCTAACAGGTGGGAGTTATTTAAGGGGGTCTTATTCGAGGATATACGGTACATAAGTTGGCCCGACAAATTTGGAGTGCGTTTATTTCTGTAAATATAACCATCTGATAAAAATCGATTGTGACTAATGACTATCAGGATCAAACACTTCAAGCCATTTTTGCGACTACATTTAGAAAAAAACCCACTTTAACTAACCCCGATTTTGCAGCAAGGAGACATCTCTGGATTCGGAATTGGAGGCGAGCGGCTATACTCGGCAGGTGCAGCGTGATTTACAGGAAGCCACTTCGAATGACCACGACGCTTTGAATGACCAGAGCGACCACGCTGAAGGTGGATCCTGCAGTGAGGAGTCCGATGCTACTATTGGTGATGAGGTGCGCTTTTAATTGTGCCAGGTGCCACGAATCAAGGACGTCGCCAGGGGGGGGGGCGCCCCCCCCTTCCCGGGCCGGACCAAAAAATGTGCCAGAAATGGCACTTCCAGAAGACGATTTTGTCGACAGTTGAAAAAATGTTGCGCGCAAGCGCGCATTTTCCCATCACGCAACGTATATTTTCGGCTGACCAGTTTCCGCAGGCTCAAAGCCAGTGAAAATGTACTCAATTCCCGTCCATTTCGCTGTATATCCTGTAAATTACAGCTGTTTTGGCGCCATTGCGTGGCGCCTACGAATGGTGAAGCTCTGTATACAATCCGCCCCTTCCCCGCTCAAAAATTCTGACTACGTCCCTGCCGCGAATGTCTGGTTTTAGTTTCATGGAACTTCATGGTCACTAGTTTTCTATGGAAATTTCAAAAAATGGAAAACTCGTACATAAGTTTTGAGCGCATTTGAATTTACCGGAATTTACTCATTTTAATCTTATCATTACACCCCATTTCAGTAAACTTAAATGCGTTCAATGCTGATTTATGTATTTTCCAAAAAATGTAATTTCGGTAGAAAACTATTGAGTGTGGGGCCGACGCATCACTTCATGCGTTTATGGTGAGTAAAATAACCGCGTCTAATAAAGTACCGGTGTAAAAAATTTTTATTTACCGTACCAGTCACCCTGTCAATTCTGACGATTTGAATACCGTTTTGCGACATTTTCGAAACTCACAGTACCGTTTACGAAAGCTCGACTTGTTTATTTACTTGCGACTTGACACAGCGTGGACTTTGACCGGGTTTCCCACAATGACATCATTTAAATTTTCGCAGGCCGACGCAACACCCGAAAGCACCGAACCGAAAGTTCGCGATGTTCGGGAAACCCATCTGTCTTTGTGGCTGGAGAAAGCGGTTGGCAGCGACATGACCAAATTGACACTTGCAGAGGGTGATCGTGTTGATGGCGATGGTGGCGCACAAGTGGAAAATGTGTCTGAAGGCAACAACCCAGGTATACTGAATGGACAGAACGCTGTACAATGAATGATACCATAATGTTGATGAATAAAGATCACGTGCACCAAATTAACCAAAAGTGGGAGAAATGTGACAAGAAAAAATAAATGTCTGTTCGTTTATTCAGATGGAATATGGTAGATCTCATTGTAAGGTGTGACTTTGGCGTTTTGATCACATGATCAGCGGTACTTTTACATGGCCTGGCCTGGCCCCTTTTGCATGCGGTACTTTTGCTCACTTCTGCATGTAGTTTTACACTAATGTTTCTCCCTTTTTGTTCACTTCACATGAGGTTCTGCTGAGTTTCTCTAAAAAAAATTCCTGGATGAGTTTCTTAAAAAACGATGTTGAAAAAATACGCCCTTTTTCAACACACCCTTTTTAATCCCACTCATTTACCGTATATATATTTCCATCACATTTCCAGACCTCAATCCAACTACTACAGCGCGCGCTTCATCAACGGCATGGACTCACACATCGACTGTGATTTCACAGGAAGAAGTTAGAGCGCGTGCCAGGAAACAGGCTAAAGCGCACGTGCACGCAAATAAACCGAAAGTGAGAGTGAAGCATGGAGCTGTGAGTAGGAAAAGACAGGATGATAAGGCTGTTATTAAGGAGTATGATGGATGGGACTTTTGATTTGTTGACGTTTTTCGTCGCTACTGTTGTTTTTTGGATACTATTTATAGATACTTATGTTGATGGCAGTGTGTTATTTAATGAAATATCTGGTGCCTTCCAGTATCATGTGAATATTTTGTTGCCGGAATCGGTCTCAAAGAGTCCCAATTTTGCTTGTGTTACTTTACATCATTATTATTTTCACCGAAATATACGACGGGTCTGTGCTGGTACGCATGTAGACCCAGTGCACATGTAGACCAAATTTACCGTAATATTCCATCACTGATATATTTTTTAAGTAAATCGGTCCTCGTACTGTCAATTGTCCACAAAATACACCGAATGTCAGCGATTTTTGCAGTGCTATGACTAGGGTTCAAACGGGATTGACTTTTTGGGATCGGGATCGGGATTGGTTTTTTGAGATTTCGGGATCGGGATTGGCCGGGATTGGGGTCACGGGATCGGGATCGGGATTGGCCGGGATTGGGGTCACGGGATCGGGATCGGGATTGGCATTTTTTCGGGATCGGGATTGGGGTCTTGGGATAGAGATTTTGGCCAATGTTTTGGCATCACAGTTGTTCATAAAGGTCTAAAAACACTGTTGGAAGCCAGAAACGTGGCATAAAATGAACGCTGGGGGTTTGCGTTCACATTTTTACATGCAAAAACGTCGTTTTTTCACTTTTGATAATTTCCACTAGTTTTTCCGGGATCGGGATCCCGGACTTTGGAGTTTCTCGGGATCGGGATCGGGATTTGAAAAGTTTCGGGATCGGGATCGGGACTGCTAAATCCCGGAATTTCACGGGATCGGGATCGGGATCCCGTTTGAACCCTAGCTATGACGCCATTACGTCACCATATAAGTAAAATTTGAGGGGGGCTGAGCCCCCCACCCCCGTTTACCGCCCTCCGAAGCAGACACCCCCACCCCGGCTCAAAAATTCTTTATATGTACCTGGCCCCCGTCTACATATGCACTGGGTTTACATGCGCACCGGGTATAGTCTTTACGATAACCCAAAACGTGATTTCAAATCAGGGTCATAATCAGAGGTCGCCAAAAACATTCGAAAAACAAAAATGGGCAAGCGGCCAACTTCGAACACCAAGGGCGGCCGGCGCATGAACCCGGCCGATGTGCAGCGAAAATTGGAACGCAAAAAGGAGTTGAAAAGGAATAAAAAGCAGAGGGTCGCCATCAGGCATGCGGTCCTCAAGGCGAAGGATCCCGATGAGTTGATTGAACAAATGCAGAAACTGGATCAAATGGGTGCGTTATTGCCCACACTAGTTGACATTTCGTCCAACCAAATTTTGGTCAATTGTGTTATTCAACATTCCTAAACACCTTCCCGGACAAGTTCACCACCCATTTTTTTATTTCACTTCGAATGCACTATCTCCGTCCATGGGGTTGTTATAAAACTGAAACTTTGTATATATAAAGTTGTAAGACCCCTCTACTCCCCAACAATGGGGGAGGTGCGGCGACTCACTACAGGGTGGGTCGCCCTATATGCAACAATTTTTTTGGCGTTTTTGGTGTCCCAAACAAGTTCACCACCCACTTGATTCGCTACACTATGAGAGCCATATCTCCAGCTGTGATGGCGGTATAAAGCTGAAATTTGGGGGATGTCTTGCCAACAACCCCCTTCACGATCCACCAGTGGGGCGGCTGCCAACGACCCACTAAAGCATGGGTCACTGCATATAAAGTTAACCATTTTCTAAAAACAGCCCAAGTGCTCCAAAACAAGTTCATCACCCAACTGCATTTAAAAATGTTGCAACAACATACCTAATATAAAAATGAATCGGTTTGGAACACTATTTCAGCCAAAAAAAATTTGTTTCATTAGGGCACCCACCCTGTCCCATAAACAGCCGACTGAAAATTTCACTTGAAACCAATTTTTTGTATCACACTTAAAAAGTTGGTTTACAAAGTTCACTAGGGGAGGGTCTAAGGTTCAAAGTTATGTAAACAACATAACCTCTAAAATGCTTCCTTGAGAAAATTTACTTGGGTTGAATTCTATGATGTCAAAATGATGTCATTTCAGGAAGAAAATTTGACAAAATTTTCACTTTTTCATTCACCCCAAATAAATTTCCTTATGGTAGCATTTTAAAGGTTATGTTGTTTACATAACTTTGAACCTTAGACCCTCCCCTAGTGAACTTTGTAAACCAACTTTTCAAGTGTGATACAAAAAATTAGTTTAAAGTGAAATTTTCAATCTGCTGTTTATGGGACAGGGTGGGTGCCCTACTGAAAAAATTTTAATGAGCAGAACTAGGGTTCATATCTGATTCAATTTTATATCAGGTATGTTCTCACAACAATTTTTTATAATGCAGTTGGGTGGCGAACTTGTTTGGGACACTTGGGTTGTTCTTAAAAAATTATCAAATTTATATGCAGTGACTAGGGTTGGCCGATGTTTTTTTTAAACGTTTTTTAAAAAAAAAAACGTTTTTTTTTAAAAAAAACATGACCTCCGAAATGTTTTTTTTTTTAAAAAAACATCGGCCGAAATTTTTAGTACTAAGCACTAGGTATTTTGCAAAATTTTTGCGCGCAAGCGCGCAATTTCACACACAAATTGACATTGGTGGTTGTTTTCATTGGTTTTGTTGCATTTTTAGTATCAAAACATCCATTTCTATGTGCTACCATGGGTGAATAAGCTGACATATGTTGCTGTAATATATAATATTGAGGTAATGTGCTTCCATGTACCTCCACAGTGTGTAACTTCACTCCCAAAGTAACAACCTCCTTTTATAACCTTGTTTGATCACCATTCCGTGCCAAACTTTACCTGAAGTCACGAACATTCGACTATAAGGCAATATACGAACGATATGTCGACAAAAAATGGATATTTTTGACACAAATCACCACTTATAATGCTATCCCATGGCTCCACAGCCATTATATGGTCATATTTAACATCACAGAGTATTGCCAGTGTCTGATATACCTATATATGTTGACACTAGGTCATATCTGGGAGCTTTTAAAAAAAAACGTTTTTTTTATTAAAAAAACATCGAGTTAAAAAAAAACTTTTTTTTTCCAACCCTAGCAGTGACCCATGCTTAAGTGGGTCGTCGGCAGCCGCCCCACTGGTGTATTGTGAGGGGGGTTGTTGGCAAGACATCCCCCAAATTTCAGCTTTCTACCGACCTCACAGCTGGAGATATAGTATTCAAAGTGTAGCTAATCAAGTGGGTGGTGAACTTGCTTGGGACACCAAAAACGCCAAACATTTTTTGCATATACGGCGACCCACCCTGTAGTGAGTCGCCGCACCTCCCCCCATTGTTGGGGAGTAAGGGGATCTTACAACCAGGGCCGTATCCAGGGGGGGGGGCGGGGGGGGGGGCTGCAGCCCCCCCCTCCCGGGACGAGACCAAAAAGTGACCGGAAAAATGGGACTTTTTCAACGTCAGTGTAAAAAATTTTGCGCGCTAGCGCGCATTGTTCACCAGACATAAGGTATTATCATCGGATTTGCTCCATGTGGCCACAAATCATCATAAATACACTCAATGTTGTGTTTTTCTGCTGTTTTGTATGTATATTTACATTTATATACAGCATTCCATGGCGCTGACGCCAACGCCAATGGCGCCATGGCGTGGCGCCTACTGATGGCGCCAGCGCCATTCCGCCACTATGTAGCTAAAATTTTAGGGGGGGGGCTGAGCCCCCCCCCCTCGCCGGTCTCCGTAAACAAGCAGCCCCCCCCCCGCTCAAAAATCCTGGATTACAACCCTGGATCCTGGACCCTGCTTACAACTTAATATATACAAAGTTTCAGCCTTATAACACCCCCATGGACGGATATATTGCATTCGATATGAAATAAAAAAATGGGTGGTGAACTTGTCCGGGAAGGTGTTTATGTGATGTTCATTTATATAGTGACACTAAATTTTCATCGTTAAGTGTGATGCAGGGGTCTCCAAAATTTTGGCCCTCGCGGGGGGCTGGATAGATGGCAAATCGCTCCTCCGGAGGGATAGATAGCTGAAAAATTTTCTGGGGGGGGGACTGGCGGGGGCACAATATATAGGCTTTTTCAAGGTTAAGAAGGCAGAAAGGGGAAAAAATCGCTAGTAATCAGTTAAAAGTAGGTTTCAAATGGCTGAAAATAGATATATATATTATATATTAGGTTCATTGGGTTTTTAGATCGATGTAACCGTGTATATACCGTATTACCTCGAATTATCTTCCCCTTGAATTAACCCCCCCCCCCTCGAAATACCCCCCCTAAAATTCGGCTGAGGAAATAATAAACCCCCCCTCGAAATACCCCCCCTAACATTGAGTGACAAGAGAACGTACATGACAAATACCGCAGTTTGTGATCAGTACAATGCAGAAGACACGTTAAAACTGAAGATTGAGTGACGTTAGGGAAGGGTTTATGTGTATAAACAGTTAAATAAAGCTATAAAGACATATACATCGTATGTAATTGTTCGATTTTTCTACGTCCGAGTATGGGGAATTTCCGAAAATTTCTGGCGAAATAATAGACCCCCCCCTCGAATAACCCCCCCCCCCTCGAATTATCCCCCCCTCAAATTTTGCTGGCGAAATAATAAACCCCCTGGGGGTATTTCGAGGTAATACGGTAGCCTGAAAGCACGATTTTGAAGATAAAACACTATAAAAAGGTGCGAAAATTACTGATTTTGAGCGAAAATTGTTACAAAATTTCTCAAAAACCACTCCAGATAGATAGATAAATAGCTGGCCGATGTGGGCGCTGCCCCCCCCCCTAGGAGACCCCTGGTGTGATGGTTAATTTTGTTGGTGTTGTCTGGTTGACATTCATTCGCAATGTCAACTAGTGTGTGTGCGCCTTTATTGTCGTAGTTTTGGTGGTGCCTGTTGTTTGCCGTCGATGGCTGTGCTTTTCTCGAAATTGAATTTTGGATGGGAAACAATGTCGTCAAAATAAAAATTTAAGATTATGCAACTAAATATACTCAAAATAACATTTTCAGACGGGAAAATTGAATATCTTCCCAATTGCTCGAGTCAACGAAAGAGCCTGGGATGCCGCATTTATGCTGGAGTCCGCTGAATACACAAACGCCATTTACCACACATTCCCAAAAGCAGTATACAGCTTATTGATACTTTTTGATAAAATACTAGCCATTTTAAGGAATGCCAATTTATTAGTCACGAATATTTAAAATCAAGGCATTCGGGAAACACGCGGTTTTTAAAATTTTACCTCACCGTTAAACAAACGTGCCGCAACATCGTTTGAACGTTTTTTCAGCCTACGACCCCGACTGCCCTCCCCCTCTGGCTGAGCGTGTGATCGACGAGAAACGTATAAAATTACGTCAAACGTTTGAACGTGTACTAGGTATGTACAGGAGAGATGATGAGGGAGAAAAAGTGGATCGATTGAGAAAGAGATTGCGTCAATATGATATCCAACGGCAACAGATGGAACAGAATTTTTGTGAGTATAGTGTTCGGCTGTTGAGTGTGGTTAAACGTCCAAACATGATCCCGAATACCGATCAATTCTGGGATTTTGTATCCCGATCCCGAAAGCTCAATCCCGAACTCGATCACGAAATTTGAAAATCGCAATACCGATCCCGAAATGTTAAAAATCTCAATCCCGATCCCGAAATGAAAAAAACCATCCCGACCCCGAAAGGTGATTTCCGATGCCGAAATCTAAAAGAAAACTATCCCGAAATCTCAAACAAAACAACCCCGATCTCAAAATTCAATCCCGTTTGAACCCTAGTTCGAAGAGGCAACTGCTATTGATGATTCGTGAAATCTCAAGGTTACATTTTGCAGTGGCCGTGAAATTCGCCAAAGAATCGAATCCAGAGGAAATTCCGCTGCCCGGAGGCGACGCGATTCCAGGGGCGGCTTTAACACCCGCCGTGCCGACGCATCAAATCCCTTTTCCATCACACATGCTGCGTTAGTAATTTGAATTTTTTCAATGTAAATGGATACGTTCGGGTCCTGGGAAAGAGATTGTCAATTTAATGCATGCGAAAAATTGGGTAGTGCCGTTTATGACTAGTGACTCAGTGAGGTAATTTGTACGAAATTTCCATAAACTGGATGCGCAAATTAATACTCGGCGGACCGCAAAGTATTTATGTGCAGAAAAATACCATAATTAAATGAATATAATTTTGCGATAAATTTCGTAATTAATCATTCCATGGTAAAAACGAAATATTATGATGAAAAACAGTGTAATTTTTGGAAACTGTGTAATTTTTGGTTCATTATTCAAATTGATTATGGTAGATTTCCATACTAAGTGTGATGTCCGCCGAGTACACTAAAACGGGTTTTATGCAGAATTCACAAACAGTTTTGACTAGAGTACCGGGGCTTATGGTTTTGTGCATAGTAAATTACTCCAGAATAACACCATCGCTATTCAATTTCAATCCCGCCCCCGATTTCAGTTCCAGAAACGGTGCCCGCACACGGCATCCTGAAGAAAGCTGCAGGGACGAGATCTCGGCAAAAAGCCGACGCGAACAGACCCCCCGGGCCGCCTGCCGGAGTGCCGCCGAGTTTGAGCGATTTGGAAAATGATATTGATAGCAGCGATGACGATGAGACTGAGCAGAAAGGTGTTTTTCGTTTTTGCATTTTTTTCACGGCGATTTTTGGCGATTTACTTCTATTTTCTACATATTAGTATTCCTATCAACGAAAAGTTACTCATCTGACGGCGTTCCGTATGCCAAAAAAAATATAAGATAATCAGAGACCTAGCAAAAGCCAATTTACCGTGTTTACTTTGATAATTCCCCTGGGGAATTATTACTTCGTCAGACTTTTATCTTCAAGCATTCAAAATCTTCAAGCATATTTCTATCAGCGTTTACACTGTGATGACTGTGACGACAAAAATGCGATTTTTCAGCCATTTTTGCGCGATACATTGAAATATTTTTCATGTGTGAAGCCTCAATTGTAAAATGTCAAATATGTAAATTTTATAGCCTCATGTAAAATATTTCATATGCATCCAACAAAAATGGCTGAAAAATTGCATTTTTTGTCGTCACAGTCGTCACAGTATAAAAGGCGCCTAAACTCATTTCACGAAATATGCTTTATTAACACAAAACGTGCCATTTTTGTTAATTTTAAGCACAGCAAATTGTTCAGTCTCTTGAGGGGGGGGGGGTTAATTTAGGGTGCAATTATTATTTCCTCGCTCGTCTTTCAGGGGGGTGTCATTCGAGAGGGGCGAACTATTCAAGCAAATACTGTAGTTAAGTATTTACGGTCATCGCAGAAAGTGACAATCTGCGTTGCAATTGTCATTGCAGCAATCTTAAAATAAAATCATGTGTGCATACAGGTGGCCGTGTACGTTTCGCTGGAGTCGCTGACAAGGAGAAAGACAGCAGGACAAAGTACAAAAAGTTGGCCAAGCAAATCACCGTTGGCGGCTCAGCTGCTGTACGTTTCATCAGTTGTTTCCCTTTTCGTCACAAAATATTTCCTCAACCCCCTGCGCTGAATTCATAAAAAGTGAATCAACTGCAGGCTGGATCCGACTCCGACTCCGCCCACTCGGACGACGAAAGCCGAGCTCAAAATGATCCGGTGATCTCTACGAGCAATTTAGTCCCGCCTCCGCAGGCGCCCGTTTTGGGCGGCCAGGCGGCTCAGGGACAATCGTCACAACCGCAACCCTTGGTTTTTCCTGGTGGGTAGATTTTTGACTGCCTGTTGCCCTTTTTTGTTCCTACCCAAATGCATTTTGTGAACTGGCCACTGCTCTCATAATGGAAATGCAACATACAGTATTTCCTCGAAATACCCCCCCCCCCAAATATCCCCTCAAAATAACCCCCCCCCCCCCGCAAAATATTCCCCCGAATAACCCCCTCAAAATTTTCACTGTGAAAAATACCCCCTGGAGGTATTTCGAGGAAATACGGTCAAATGCAATTTCCTTGAAGTCAATTCTTAAAGTTATCGAGTTATAAAAGTAGAGGTCTCATTTGTACCCTTGTTGTACCATTTACGAAATAATATTGTCGCCCGCCCCCTCAGGCCAGCGGTTCACCCGGCCGCCGCCACCTCCGCGCGCCATGCCGCCCGGCATGCCGCCGCACATGGGCATGCGGCCGCCACCGCACATGTCGAACATGCAGATGATGCAGCAGTTGCAGCACTTGCGTGAGTTGCGCCCGCGCGGCGCTGTGCCCGCAGTCATGTAAACCCGCTGTCATGTAGACCCGGCAGTCATGTATTCAGGGGGATTAGCACGGAGCAGGGGATTAGCGACAGCGGGTTTACATGATAAGTAGAGTACATAGCCTGGGTCGCAGTTCGTGTGCACACGCATTGTTTTTGTCACTATTTATAATACACGGCTTAAAGAAAAATTGAAATACTCCAAAAAATCAGTTGTTACATCTGAGTTTTTCAATTGTTCTTTAAGCCGTGTATTCAGAATAGTGACAAAAACAATGCGAGTGCGCACGCACTGCGGCCCATGTACTTATCATGTAAACCCGTTGTCGTTAACCCCGCTAATCCCTCCTAAAATACACGACTGCCTGATCTAATATTTACATGACTAGCGGGTTTTCATGACTATTAGGCCGGCTTCGCCGGCACGGCGGTGCGTACCGTTTGTTGCCGATTTATTTACACGTATTGGGTGTTTCGCGCAGCGCCCGGCATGATGGGACCTATGCGAGCGCACGCGCCGCCGCCCACAAATGCAGCGGTCATATCCGCAGCGCCCGCTATCACAAAGTTCGTTCGGCATAAACCGTTTCTCACTGTATTTTTGGGCGCATACACGCTAGTTGACATCGCTAATTCGTGTCAACTCAATCTAAACCAAATAAGCGAGAAAAAATTTAAGCAGCACACTTCACAGAAACAATGACAATTGTGTCATGATGCAAAATCAACTATTTATCTCTATCAGATAGAAAAGTTGAAATCACAAAATTCACTAAAATTGAGTTGACACGAATTCAGTTGACACTCAGCGTGTGTGGCGGCATTGAAGCGTTACTACATCATCAACCGCACCCAGGAAACCCCCGGGAACTTCTCCCCCGACTGCGGCGGCGCCTAAACAAGCGACCATCATCGAAGCCAGGCCGCAGATGCGGAACATGCGCAAAGAAGTTGCCGCGCTGGTGCCAACTGCAGTTCGAGTCAGGCGGCAACAGCCGCAGCACAAGGCGCTGGGCGGCAAGGCGGCAACGACTGGCGGCAGTTTCCCATCTCACGCGGCAGACCATGAAATCACGAATAGAGGCAAGGATGATTACGGTAGTGTGAAGCCGAAAGCGACTAGTGGTGATGCGTATGATCAGTTTATGACTGAGATTAAGGACTTGATTTGAGAGAAAAAATGCAGTGTCATATTTCAGTGAGTATATCTAGTTGGGTTGTATTTGTGTATGATACCATTTTAGCGGCGGATTACACATTCTGTACACGCTGTTTCTGGAATAAAAGTGTCTCGTACACGTCATGTTATCCGTAAAAAGTTTTTTATTTGAACTTTCATTCAGACACTGGAGATTTTGTGCCCAACTTTTATTTTATTCATGTATTCACGTCTTGTGTTTTCCGTTCAGCGCTGATTAATTCTAAAGTTATTTGTGTTGGTGTGCACCATCTGTCATCACACTTCGAAAATAAATCTTGGTGTGGTAAATAAGCACCTGCATCTCATTCAATTTTGGAACTGCGTTTTTAGCGACTACATTTATTTTTCCAACTTATCTGAAAATTTTGTTTGGTATTGGGATCACTGCTCTGCATCAGTGACTTTTCTGAAAAACTCGACATTTTTGTAACTCTGTCCTTTTCGACCCCATGGTAATCCACAGTAGCAACTGCTTATCCCCCCCGTGTACCTTCTCCGTGTAACCCCCCTGTGCACAACGCCCCGGGCGTTACATAGCATTAGCGCCCCCGAAGCACTGCTTTTTTCAAAAAATATCATATTTCAAAAAAAAGTTATAAAACCACAGCACAAATAAAAGCTGCACATTAATGAAATGTCCATTTTGGTTTGAACACAAAACTTTTGTGAGTGGCGCCACTCACTGTTATTCCACGGCGTGCACGTTTTTCATTTTAACTGCACGCTGGGAATAAAAAATAAATATGTGTCTGCTTTTCCACGTAGCCTTTTCAAAATGCGTAACACGTCCCTTTTTCAAATGAGTCACGTAGCTCGCTCCAATGAAAGCTTGTCGTATTTTATGTGAAATCAGACAACCCAAATCTATCCCTTCGCGAAACGCCCCACCATTTGGTAATGAGTTTCTAGGTTCAGCTATAACAAACCGTGGAGCAAGTTTCAGAATTATGAGCGGTGTCGCCGCGGCGCCTTACGCAACAGAAAAAGTGGCCGCGCGGCCGCTTTTCCGGTGTGCACTACTCCCAGCTGGAAGTTCAATTCCGGCCTTTTATATTTGCCGGCGCTGGCTGAGTATTGCAGTGCGGGGGCGTAATTTAATTAGCTCGATTCGTTTTTTCACGTTGGCGCATTGCCCGCTGACACTAGTACACCACGGAAAGTTGGGGAAACTTCTAAATCTGTTTTGAACACATTTGAGTTAACCAGAATGAATAGTTTTTATCAGCGTGAACAGTAGTTGACAGACTGGAGTGGCCATTGTGGTAAACTCGTCAATACAGATTTCTGAGTTCTCCAAATTTCGTAGGTGTGCTAGTGTGCGCAGCGCCATTGCATACATTTCCCGGTGCAATGTGGTGCCAATTGGCCCTATATGTGTTAGCATTTACTTTCAGAAATAATTAATTGGCCGCCCGAATTAGCGTATTAATTGGTTTCCAAAATAAGCGTGTGGGTTAATTGAATTTGGCTCCAGAGTGCAACTGTCGTCGAGTTTGGACAATCTGTCCCACAGCTCTGTTGTACTTTCTTGCGTAGAATTCAACGTGTTGTAGATAACGATGGCAAACCCTCTGGAAAAAGTATATAAATTTTTCAAGTGTTTTTTTCTAAAACGACTTTCCGAATTTCGAGTTTTTCTGAAAATAGTTTTCAAATTTTCGAATTTAGTTTTTGAATTTTCTAACCTTTTTTATTACTTTTCGAATTTTCTAAAAAAATTTAGGACTTTTCAATTTTTTTGCATAAAATTACTGTATTTTAGAATTTTTCTGGTGAAATTTATATACACCTTCATGCTTTACAGCTTTCCGAGTTGTTACCACAGACATGATCGCAAATTTTTTGCTCATCCGCTACAAATATACCGTATTTCCTCGAAATACCCCCCGGGGGGTGATTGTTTCATAGTGGCCCCGAGAGGGGGGGGGGTTAAACGAGGGGGGGTTATTATTTCACAAGAAAATTTTTGAAAACCGAGTACGAAATTGTCATCTGAAATGTACGCAGACGTCGAAAAATGCAACAAAAACCGCCATTTATAAGGTTCTGTAGACTAATATTAGTATGTAGGTGGTATGTACACTGTTCTAACGTGACACCAACATTGTTTTAACGTGTGTTCTGCAGTACACAGAACACAAACTACAGTTATTGTCTTTTCTGTTCCCTTTACACTCAATTTGGGGGGGGGGGTATTTCGAGGGGGGGGTGATTGTTTCATAGTGGTCTCGAGAGGGGGGGGGGGTCAAACGAGGGGGGGGTATTTCGAGGAAATACGGTATTCATGTAAACCTAATGTTTTGAACGGCGTTTCTGCATTTTTTACTCATTTTCTGCCAAAAATAGTGAAAAAATTCGAAAAATCGAAAACGTTTTCGAATTTTTCAACAAAAAATCTATTTTTTTTGTATTTTTTCCAACGCGTGCTCAAAAATTCGAAAAATCCAAAAAAAATCGAAATTTCGAAAACGTTTCCGAATATTCTAATCTTTTTGCCATCGCTAGTTGTAGAGCATTGTGCAACGGGCATTGTCGTTTAGCTATGCCCCACGGTCGATGCCAGACTCCACAATTGGAACCATCCGGTTCCAAATTCCGCAACGGAAAGGTGGTAATAAATGTGATAAGTGGTGATAAAGTTATGTATAACTTAACTTGCCACTTTACTTGTCGCTTTTATCTTAGCTCACCGCTTACCGCACTTTTTGTCACTTGTTCCACTTGAGGAATTGGCAGTTGGCACCGGGCAAGGTATGCGCTTTTCGGGCTTACGTTTATGCTATCATTTGCGGTGTGTACTCAGGTTTTGAAGATACAACAAAATTAGTGGAGTCTTTGATGGTAGTTCACTTTTGTGTTTAGAGCCAGACGCTGGAAATGTGGTGCTAACAGCGCCGCAAGTGTCGACTCGAAATGAATTTTGTCGAGCAAATTTCAACATCCGTTTTGAATATATAAAAAATGTTGTCTGACCCTGTAGCGTCGTTTCAATTCCGCAAGTGGTTAAGTGAAGGTGGTAAAACTACCTAAGTAAACTTGTGAGTGGCAAGTAAATTTGTGGGTGAACAAAATTTTCATTTCAAGTTTACGCGTCACTCGATTTTTCCACTGATCGGCAATTTTACTTGACACTTTTCTTCTCACTTGTCCAATGTCCACTTGCGCAATTACTCTTGAAAACGCGCTTTCGAAAAGGTCTATTTCAGAGGGTGTGATGAAAAATGCCCTTTAGATGGGTTGCAGTTGAAAAAAAGCGCCTTGATGCTTTTTTTTGAGTCTTATCGTCTTAAATAAGCGCTTCCATCGAATCTGCGGGCGCCCTGTCTAATTTATGGTATTTTAGTAAGATAAAGTTTTGTCCCCCGCTTCATTGTATTGAATATCTTCAAACTCACATATATTGAGTATAATGTGCCTACACACACTAGTTTTCACCGTGACTTCGTGTGAAAACTGAAAATTTTAGAAGTGCAAATTAATGAACACGGTTGAATGAGTAAATTTAATTTTAAGTTAAAGTTAGACAATTTGAAAACTAAAACATGTATAACATAAATACAAACAGAGTAGGTTGAATGTCGCCATGTCGTTATTTCAGTTTTCACACAAGTCACGGTGAAAACTAGTGTGTGTGGGGGGCCAATACTCCATTTCGCAACTCAGTCGGGTCTAATATTTATTTCAACACAATTTTCTTAGCAGCTATGACTGCGCCCAACCCCCCTGTGGATCCCGAGTTCAAAGGGGCTGGCGCCAAGCCGGGAGTAGAGATCTGGCGCATCAAGGTTCGGTTTTTTGGGAGAAAACTTCTTTTAAACTTTTTATTTTGATATTGGCAATTTGTGGTGTTTGCTATCGGCTGACTGTCAATTTTTGAACATTGTAGTGCCGTGATAAAATACCGTATTTCCTCGAATAACCCCCGGGGGTTTATTTTTTCAGAGTGAAAATTTTGAAAAAAACGTGAAAAATGCAACAATAACCACTATTTATAAGTTTTTACAGCCTTATATAAGGATGTAGATGGTATAAACGATGTTCTAACGTAACACAGTAAGTGTGTTGAATGTCTGTTATACATTTCCCGGACCACAAATTCATAGTGCCCATTTTGAAGGGGGTATTTCGAGGAAATACGGTAACAATAACATTTCTAACCCCCCCCCCACTTTTACAGGAATTCAAGGTTCACCGCGTGCCGAACGATGAATATGGAACGTTCTTCCAGGGCGATTCTTACATCGTTCTTTGCGTAAGTTGTTCTTTTCCAGTTTGCTTTTTAGTTTGAAGTTCACGTTGAATAGGCTCAGTAGAAAGCCCCGCCCCGTGACATCCATTGTTTCAAACATTTTGAAAAGTCTCCATGAACGCGAGTTCATCGTGACGAGGTCCCCGTCAACTGCAGTTGACTGAATCCGTCAAAAGTGACTCAGTCCGGGGAACTCAAATAAAAAGTTCGCGAAATTTTTAAGATTTCGGTAGTAAACTTAGTTTTTGGTGGACCGCTTAGAGGACCACCACCTTAGCGCGACTTTTTGGTGAAGATAATTCGTACGCTCTTCATCACTAATCCGGAAATCAACGAATAAATCCCAATGCTCAATGGAACAATTGAACTGTTTCTTATGCACTAAACCAGAGTGCTTTTCAATATTTAGACAAAAGGTACGAAATACGGGTCGTTCGAGTGGGATGTGCACTATTGGCTGGGAAAAAACACCACACAGGTTGTTAGACTATGCCGTTTCTGGTGCCGTGCCCTGATCTGACCGATTTGTATAATTTATCTACTCAGTACTGTACTGACCCAATGCTTTAGCATGGTGCAAGTTATGTTCAATACCCATAACCCATTAAATGAGTGTCTATCCCAAATTAACTTCAACACACCGCCACACTGCAACACAGACGAAAGTAGAAGAATGCAATGAATCCTCGCTGGAACATTGGGTGCACTATTGGTTTGGCAAGGAAACTTCCCAATTGAGTTGACCATAACTTTTATTTCGTTTTCCTTTTTTTGCTGTGAAAATTTATTTAGTATTTATGTTATTGAATAAGCCCATCTTTGCATGATTTGTTTTGACAGGGAAGTAAGTTTTAGGTGACCATATTTACACTAACCCGAGCCTAAATGATTCCTCAGGCAAGTAATGAGCAGAGTTGTTAGAATTACTGAACTTTTTTAAAGTATATGTAAACGTAAAGTATTTTTTACTCATCACAGAGTATAGAAAACGTAAAATACTTTTTTTTACTTGTACGTACGTGTAAATGTGAGTACAAATTTTTTCCCAGTAAAATGCAAATTGTGCACTTTTCTTCATAGAATATGTAGGTAGGTTTTCGAAATATTCACCCCCCCCCCCTCAAAATGGCCACTACGAATTACCTAATAGACCCCCCATCGAACCCCTCCCCCAAATTGAGTGTAACGAGAACGTAAATATCAAACCTTTCAGTTTGTGTTTTGTGAAATACAGGACGCGTTAAAACAATGATAGCGTCACGCTAGTACAGGGTTCATGTCATCTCTATTTACATACTTAGGTATATATATGTCTATAGACTCTTATATGTATATGGTGCTGATCGTTGCGTTTTTCTACTCAGCGTTTGTTACAAACAATGGTCAGTACTGAGAGTTCGAAAAAATTCTGGCGAAGTAATCAGCCCCCTCGAAATACCCGTTATTGTTTAACCGCCCTCAAAATTTGCACTATGAAAGAATCACCCCCCAGCCCGGGGGGGGGTTTCGAGGAAATAGAGTACATTGCAGTGTAGTCACTTCATAAATATGTCCCACATTGCATTCTCAGAAATACATTTTCTTTACGCGTATGCTTGAAAAATGTACGCGTACATGTGAGTACGTTACTTTTTCTAAAAGTATATGTAAACGTATTGACCGCGTACTCGCGTACGCGTAATTTTTGAGTAAACGTACGTACCTTTTAACTACTCTAGTAATGAGTGTAGTGATCAGACAAGTGACAAGTGGACGTGTCAGCGATAAGTAGGTATTTTCACTTACCGTAAATGGTCTTTTAGTACGACACCCCTCCAATCAAGCGACCCCTCCAATATTGCGACCCCCTTGGGCACGTTGTGTAAGTATAATGCGACCCTCTCCAATAATGCGACCCCACCAATAATGCGACCCCCAAAGAAAAATAAAAAACAAAAAACGGACGTAAAAAAATAATGTCGCAATCATAGGACACCGCTAATTCGGCAGACAAGGTGGCGGCCAGTTTGCCAGAGCCGGCGGGCAATTTACAAGAGCTGGCGGGCAGTTCGCATTAGCCCAAGCAGCTGCACCACCGCCACTATTCACTTTTGAAAAATACAATGCGACCCCCTCCAATAAAGCGACCCCTCCAATAATGTGACCCCAAAAGTGTGCTGAAAACAATAAAGCGACAGTCACCTTAATAGAGTATTTACGGTAAATACAAGTACAGTCCATACCAGTTTACTTGTCACTTGACGAAGTTCGGAATTGCAGAATGCATGAAAATCTTTTTCCTAGGTTGCAGAAGTGTGTCAAACCATTAAATCGAGTTTTCTTGGAGCACTCGCGAGCCCTGTGAAGTGTAAGGTCGAGTGGCAAATGTCATGTAAAATGTCAATCAAACAAAAAGAAAATTTTTGAGTACTGAAATTTTGACAACTTGCATGACAATTGACAAATTTGTACGACATTTGAACTTGATTTTACACTTTACAGGGCTCGATATTTGCACCATTTCAAAAAGCATACGCCTAGAAGCAGTCATTGCAGTACTACCAAACCCTACTGGTCGCTTTATTCAGGACGAATACGGTACGGCTGCAATAAAAACCGTCGAATTGGATCAAGCGCTGGGCGGCGGTCCCGTTCAATATCGCGAAGTTCAAGGTCACGAGTCCCCGTCTTTCCTGAGTTATTTCAAAGACGGCATCCGTTACATCGAGGGCGGGCACGATTCCGGCTTCCGGAAAGTGGCCGATTTGAAGATTAGACCCAGGTTGTTCCAGTGCAAAGGCAAGCGGAATGTTAGGATTTGGGAGGTGGGTGGATAATATTTATTTTTGCGTGATAAGGCCTTTTTCTGTGTTTTCAGGCTTTTATTTACACGTAAGTGGAAGATTAGGCTTTCAAAAATGATTCAACTAAGCTGTTTTCTTTTGCTTTTTTCTGGCACTGGTCAGTAACGATGGCAAGAGAAAAATTCCGACACGTTTCTGAATTTTTCGGACAAACACTTTATTCAGTATTTTTAGATGAAACAGCAGTAGCAGCAGTTGCCAAACATCGACACATCTCAATTACAAAAATATTTATCTCATTCAGCCAACTTCAGCAAACAATTCACAATCCGCAGGTGCCCATGAGCCGCGAATCCCTGAACAAGGGTGACGTTTTCATTCTCGATCAAGGCGAGGACATTTACGTTTGGATCCCTCCAAAAGCGGGCAGACTGGAACGAGTCAGGGGTATAAGGCACGCGGGCAGCATTAGGGACCAGGAACGGGCGGGCAGGGGTGAGGTGAGTACTTTTTTTTCTGTGGTTGTTTGTGTTAGAAATAATTGAATAACCACTGGACACCAAACACCCCTGGACATTGCATGCGTGCAATAGCCAGGAAAGACCTCTGGACCAGGGTTGGCAAAATCTCAGAAAAAAATAAAAATAAAATAAAAATAAAATGGAAAATTGAAGAATAAAATAAAATAAAATAAAATGGAAAATTAATAAAATACAAATACAATTTTACTAAAATTCAAATTTTAGTAAAATTTTAGTAAAATTGTACAAAAATTCGTATTTTTGTACAATTTTAGTAAAATTTTTACAAAAACTCAAGTGTCTGTAAAATTCTATACAAAGTTTTCTATCCTGTTGCTTAAGTTTCTAGCTCCCAATTTGCAGTACAGGGGCCTTGTTGTTCATTTCAGTGTTGTGAATGAAAAATATTTTTGCTCAAAATTTTCACAACTTTTAATATACTGTCACCTCAAAAATCACTAATTTATGTAATTTTCTTCCCATTTTCTTTGTTCCATACGTTGAAAAAGCCCATATATTGAACCCGCAACACCCACCCACCTCCCCCCATAATAACAAATTTTTGACTATCTTTCCCTTGGGAGGAGCAATTAGCTACATATCTATCCGGCCCCTGTGATGGTCAAAATTCAAGATACCTACGTGACAACCCGTGTCACACACAAGTATACATTAAATTTTTTTTGTATTCATCTGCATGCTTCTAGCGTGCACTTTGTTTTATGGCTTTGCATCCAAGATTTTGATTTTTTGTAAAATTTTTGTAAAATGGTTTCATTTTATTTTATTAATGACATTTCAGAATAAAATAAAATAAAATAAAATGAAACATGAAAAAAATAAAAATAAAATACAATTTTAATAAAAATAAAATACAATTTTAGTAAAAAGAATTTTACTAAAACCAACCATGCTCTGGACGCGGATGCGCTCAGTGAGCAGAAAACACCCCTGGACATCTGCATCAGCTAAAGTGGCACCAGCAGCGTGCGCCATGTGGCGTCCTCACAGAGTGGACAACAGAATACGGCTGCGCTGAAAAAATGGCGCTATCTGACAGCGCTCCGCTGGCGGCAGGCATGAACATCACCGCGGATGTCCAGGGGTGTTTACTGCCCACTGCGCGCATGCAAACATCAGGGAGCGCATATGTCCAGGGGTGTTTGATACCCACAGCTGCTGAGTCGATTCAATGATGGTCACCTGGGTTCTACTGATTAATCAATTAGATTTAGCTGCTTAATGAGCTTAACTGATTTTGAGCGGTAACCGATAACCAATAGCGTGGTGCTCGCGCGCCCTATTTCAAAAAAATCTCCGGTGCTGTCGGTATCATTTACCGCGGTGCCTTTTCCATCACAACTCCCAACGCAGGTGCACGTGTTGGACAAAACCTGGGACAGCAGCGAGGGATTCTGGGCGCCGCTGGGCGGTGTCCCAATGGCCGGCGCGCCCACTGTCAAAACGGCAGTTGAGGGAGGGGAGGATGAAGGGTTTTGGCTCAAGGACAGGCCTAAGAATAGCCTGTGGAAGTGAGTTGGGTGAGGGGCTGAGGGGTTTGGAATATTGGAACTTTGTCGGCTTATCCTTATGGACAATTTATGGGCTTATTTTTATCAACTTTGAGAAATCAGTGTCCACGATGCCTTGTCAACTTTTAGAGTTTTTCTCATAAAAGAGTGGACTTAACGACGTTTTGCAGGATACAGCATGGACTTTTTTAAATGGAGTTTAAAGTTTGAAAAAAGTGCGGGACTTATTTTAGATGCCATTTTTTTACTTAATTTAATTTTCGAAGTTTCGGTGTTATCCTGAAGTGGACGCCTCAATTCTCACGTGACAAGAGCCCGTCTGAGCAACTAAACATACTTACATATATAGTTTGCTTCCACAAAAACATGTTAGAAACGCGCTGAAGACTTTGCAGTCACAATTCGGTTATTTTTATCCTTCGTGTTAATGATCGTCATATATAACCGCCCTTCAATAACCCCAAGTAGTGATAGCAGTACACAGCTACAAAGTGCGCTCAAATAATGACACCAATGGTAAATCGGCGAAATCACTAGTTTGAAATAAGTGCGATCACCTGGCCGCACACATGTAGCCGCCATCTGCGACGAACGAGTGGCCGGTGCTGAAGGAGGCGCCGGTTTGGCTGGCCACGAAGGCAATCAGCTTGGCGACCTCGTGCGCCTGTCCCGGCCGCCGCAGCGGGTACACCGACCGCACCCACTCCCTGTACTGCGAAGATTGCAGCCGCTATGCTTTTTGCGTTTTAGATTTATTGGGCCTGGGGCTGGGGCCAGTGCCGCATATTGACAAGTGCTTCACCCTTGACTCTTGACTTGACTCTTGACTTTGCTTTTGACTTTTAACTTGACCCTTGACTTTGTTACTTGCGCAAGTAACAAAGTCAAGAGTCAAGTTAAAACTCAATAGCAAAGTCAAGTGTCAAGTGATGAGTGAAGCACTTGCCAAAATCCTATTTAGTATGCACCATCAGTTGACGTTTAGGTTGACTAGTATCGTCCATTATCTTTCTTGCGCATGGCTATTTTTCACCTTTTTGGAAAAACTTCAAACAAATTTGCTACCTTTTGGAGGTCTTCAGGACTCATGCCCGATTTAGTGAAGATGGGTGTTTCAATCATCGCCGGGCTGTATAGATTATTGATAAAAGGTAGGATTGAAGTAGTTGATTTTGAAATGAAAAATTCAACAAACTTCACATTGTTTACCCTGATGTTGCAAGGTCCTAATTCGGCCGCTAGACATTTCGCATACATCTCAAGTGCAGCTTTTGACATGGCGTTGAATGCCATGTGCGCTCTTGGCATGATGCCAGCAACGCTGCTTACATTTATGATAACTGAGGGAGCACTCTTCTTCAAATGTGGCACACACAACTGTGTCAGTTCAATTATACTGCGTTGTGTGTTCGCTATATATATTTGATAGTTAAATGCACTAGACAGAAAGTTTAGACTAGGTACATATGTAAATATTAAGAATTTTCGGGTTTTTTGACTCACGATCTCACGTTGACATTCATGATGTCATCATACTGTTTCAAGTCAGTGCTACCGGCCGGAGTTCTTCCAGCTACCGTTCCCACATTATTGACCTGTGGGAATGTTAGCAGTAAAGGCATCACCGACGCAAGAAAATGGTTGAGAAATGGCTCGATTTTAATTAATCGTACGCATTTCAAAAAAATGTGCCCAGGGCCCCGCATATACTTATGTTCTGGGGGCAGTCCCAACTCCCAAGCCCTGTAAAGTGTAAAGTAAATTGTCAAATGTAAAGTCAAATGCAAAGTCAAGTGTCAATCAAAACAAAAAAGAAAAGATTTTATTACTCAACTTTGCATGACAATTGACACTTTACTTTGCATTTGACTTTGCGTTTGACACTTTACTTTACACTTTACAGTGCTTGGGATTGGCACCTGGTGTTTGGTGCCTTCAAGTGACAAGCAGCGTCTTGGCGAAATTGCGTTACAAAAAATATCAAAAATGCCATCTTGCTTGATTGCATTGCACTTGCCAGAATGTCTAGGCGGCCGAACTTCCCGATGGTTTCATCCACCAAGCGCTTTAGATCATCGCGTATTGTCACATCACCGATCACTGACAGAATCTGCAGTGACAGGTACCACAAGGTGCAGGTATCACAAACAAAAATAAAACACAATTTAAATATAAATAAGGCACAATTCATACCTTGTCTTTGGGCTGGCCCCTGGAGACACATTCGTCAGCAACAGCTTTGAGCCTGTCAGCATTTCTGCCAGTCACGACCAGCCCGCCAGCAGCCGCGCCAGTTTGGCTGAATTCCAGCGCAGTGGCGCGCCCGATGCCGCTGCTTGAACCTGCGTGGTGAATAGGGGTTGCTTGCTTGTGTCCTCTCGAGGGGGGGGGGGGGGCGGGGTTGGGGTCGCCCTTGAAATTCATACATTGCTGAAAACGGGGCATTCTTTGGAAAAGGTAGGAAAAATTTGACGGCGACATAGCTGCGGTGTGGATGGGGGCTGCTTACTACTGTACGATGAGCCATGTAGTATACAATCAATGATCAATCGCAGAGCAAAGTAATATTGGTGAAAGCGATAGAAGCCTCATTTGTCCGAAGATCAAAAGATTGAAAGAATGCTCTGTATGATCATCTTACGGCACTGATCAGTAGCTCACCTGTAATTATTGCCACCCGAGCAGCCATCTTTCAACTGGAATATTTTTCACCACTTGGAAGATAGGTAGGTTATGTTATAAGTTGAACGCGACTGTTTCCAGGACGCGTTTTTTCGTTATTGTGCAAACAATCTTTTCATAAAGACTGCGTTGTAATAAATACTATCGTGCCGGTATAGGGGGCAAACTTTCGGAAAGTAATGTTTCTTTTCTAGGTTTCGCATTTTTCTGAATTTTCTAATTTCTTATTTTCCAATGTTTTCCAAATAATTTTATACCAGAGCTTCAAAATTTTGAACAACTGCCTTGGAACTTTGGAAGGCCTTTGAAGCTGTTGCCACGGGTATATTTTAACTTGTATGTATGTTTTCTTTGCCAACAATGCGTCCTTGTGAAGGCAATTATGCATTTGCAAAAAAATACAAAAAATGTTAATGATTCACTGTTTTCATACTGGTTAAAAATACCCTGAAAAATTCGAAATTGTTTTCGTATTCTTGTTTGCCAACGTGAAGTACAGGTGTAAATATTTTTTCATTTACGTTTTTAGTTATTGACTCTGATAACGTGACTGCACTTTGCACCCAACATCACGGACCTACCGTTTTTTCTCGAAATACCCCCATGGGGTTTATTATTTCGCTAGAAAATATTGAGGGGATGTTTGTTTGAATTTATTTAAAGAGAAGGGGGTTATTATTTTTTTCAGAATATTTTGTGAAGTATCGTAGTAAAGAATAGGCCAAAGCATACCCAAACTGGTAGACAGCGTTCACACTGTGAAACTGTGACGACAAAAATGCGATTTTTCAGCCATTGTTGTGCGATACATATGAAATATTTTTCATGTGTGAAGCCTCAATCGATCATTACTTGATCAGCCCCACTGCCTAAGACAAACATAAAATTATGTATATTGCGTGTTCATGCACACTAGATAAGGCCCTGTTTACACGGATTTTTGGTGACGACAGAAAATTTGTGTCGTCACAGACATTTTTCCGATGAAAATAGCAAATTTCATGTGTGTGACGATAAATCGGCCTCGTTAAATCCTCAACAAATCGGCCTCGATGTCACCGACAAGGATAAATTTGTATATTTTACCTAATTTTGCACCAAAAAAAAACATTTTTAATTTAATAATGTGATGATATTGATCACGCCGATTTTTTGCTTCATTGTGGCACATGTTGTCTGGTATTTTTGAAGGCATCTTTGAAATATCTGGGGTGCATTGTCATCACAAAAAAAACACGTTCACAGCTTGTGATGACAATATCATCACGGACTTTTTCGCGGAGTTGAAATTTGTCGGACTTTTTGTCGGTAGCCCCAGTAGCGAGGCCGCCATGTCGGTGCCCACAAACAAACTGCGAATTCGCTGGAGTCAACTTTCATTTGCAGTATCTTAGTCATTTCTCACTCGATCTTGACCGTTCATCAGTCAAAATGATCAGGCAAATGTAAGGATACCATTTTTGTGTTCAGATTTGTGATATGTATTAATGGAAAAGCGGCAAGATGGTGCCATTCAAAAAAGGAAATAATGCACATTGATATTAATTATGTATTTATGCAATAGCGATTTTGAATGTGAAAATGGTAAAAGTCCTGGAAAATTTCGAAAATTATTGATTTTGAGCAAAAAATTATGGCAAACTTTCTCAAAGATTGTTCCAGATCGGTAGATTGGTAGGTTCCTGCTATTTTTTTTGGGGGGGGGGCGTTCAGGTGATAGTAGCCAAGTGAAGTTGAAGTGAAGTGGAGTGAAGGGAAGTGAAGTTGGAAGTGAAGTCGGTGAAGTGAATGTAATGAAATGCTCATTTAGTGATCAAATAAGCATAGTAGAGAAGTTTAATATGGTGGAAGTGAATACATTGTGGAGTGATGATTCATATTTACTTAAGGAAGAATCTGGGACAACATTGGCTGGAGATTTTATACTACAGTACATGGGTTCAGTATGCCCCCCCCAAATGCTCCAGCTATCTATCAGTGGGTGCTCAGATGCGTCAGCCAAAAAAATAGAAAAAGCTATAGACATAACAAGTTGACAAAAAACGGATATTTTTGACAGAAATCACCACTTATAATGCTATCCCATGGCTCTACAGCCATTATATGGCTATATATTACATCATAAAGTACTGTCACCTGTCTGATATACCTGTATATGTTGACTCATAACCATATCTGGGACCTTTTAAAAATGGTCTTTTTTAAATGTCTTTTTTTAAATGTGTTTTTTTTAAACAGGGTCTTGAAAAAATGTTTTTTTCCATCTCTACCCTGAACCCCCCAAATTGCCCAGCTATCTATCTATTTACATCTGGATCTGGAGCGATTTTTGAGAAATTTTACCCAAACTTTCACTCAAAATTGCTACTTTTCATACCTATTATAGATTTCCACCTACAAAATCACTAGTTCATGTGTTTTATTGGAGCCTGTGCTCTCCGTATGTATACCCGCTCTGCAGGTAGACAAGCACTGCATGGAAGTATACCCAGTCCGCAGGTATGCCCGGCCCGCAGGTAACTGATGCTACCTGCAGGTATACTTCCATACTGCGGATCTACCTGCGGTGCGGGTATACATATGGAATAGGCCTGACCCGTTTTATTGCCTAAGTTATTTTGTGCACAATATGTGCTTATATACCTATTTTGAGCTATTTATCTCCTTTTCCTTCCTTCTATATCTCAAAAATTCCTACATATTGATTTTGCAATGATTTAAAGTGTTGATCAATCCAAATTGGCCCAGAAGTGGGCAAGCTAGTGTTGGAAAAAAATTTTTAATGCCTTGATATTTTTTTTGAAAAATCAATATTTTTTTATATTAATTTTTTTTACATTGAAATCAGATTTTTTAAATGGTCCAAATAGGGGGTATAGAGCAAAAACCTGTGAATTTATGTTAAGTGTCACATAAAGTATTGTGATGTCTATTAAGCTGGAGTTACAGCTCAGCATAAAATGACAACATAAAATGATGTCATAAAATTAATTTAAATGAGTGTTGATGATGCTACATGTCTCCAATTTTTTATGGATAATATGGATGGATGTATCAATACCTTAGGTGTGACCAATACTGAGTGTTATCAGCCACAGCTAGAACAAATTGAAAAATACATTTTTTTGCATTTTACATCATAATTTTATGTCAGGGAATGGATTTTACATTTTACGTCTATGGTTGCATGAAACTGTTGACTTAAAATGTAAAATTAGTTCCCTGATGTCGAATGATAACATGAAATGCAAAAAAAAATAATTTCAATTCGTTCTAGCTGTGGCTGATAACACTCAGTAATGGTCACAATAAAGGTATTGATATATATATATTATCCATAAAAAATGGAGAAGTGTAGCAACATCCACACTCATTTTAATTAATTTTATGACATCATTTTACATCATCATTTTACACTGAGCTGTAACTCCAGCTATATGGTCATATCATAACTGTGGAGCAATTGAATAGCATTATAAATGTTGGTTTCTGTCAAAAATATCCATTCTTAGGTCAACTAGTTACACACATAGCCTTTTGTTGAACATTTGCGACTTTGTGACAAGTCAATTTCAGCATGAAATAGTCCTTAAATAGGTTTATAAGAGCAGGCTAACACATGACAATGATGTTTCACACTGTAAAGTATGTGGGAGCACATTGGCTGGATATAATGTACTACACTAAAATATCACAGCTTATATATCACACAATAGCATGGGTGGAAATTTTACACTAAAAATGGCTGAAAACTATGAAAAACAACCCCCAATGTTGATCTGCATGTGAAATTGCGCACTTGCCCACAAAAAATTGCAAAATACTTAGTGCATGTCTACCCCTTTTGATTTTTTGAAAATAAAATCAGTTTCCACCCTGTGATAAAGAAAAAATCAGATTAAAAAAAGCCAGTTAAAAAAATCACATGCCAACCCTAGGCAAGCTATTAAATTTCAAAGTCTATGTGCAGATCAGCCATGCAAAATGACCACTGGGGGTCGCACTATTGGAGAGGGTCACATGCCCAAAGGGATCACACTATTAGAGGGGGTCATAATTAGGGTGGCAGATGGTACGGCCTTGCGGTAAACCATACAGTACCTGTAAATTTTCCATTTTGCAGTAAACGGTACAGTACGGTAAATCTTCTATTTTGCGGTAAATGGTACGGTACAGTAAATCTGAAAAGTGTGGTACGCAGTACAGTACGGTAAATTTTAGATTGTCAGAAATGTATCAAAACCGGACTACAGACAACTTTTACTTCATAAATTGTCACCAAATTCAATTACACAATTTGATAATGGACTTTAGAACAGAATAACAGTGTGGTGACATAAAATTACATTACCCACAATGCAGGGGCTCAATATATAAGCTTTTTCAAGGTGTAGAAGGAAGAATAGCAAGAAAATCGGTAAAAGTGGGTGGAAAATTGCTACGTAGTAGAAAAGTAGGTATATAATGGCATATAGTAAAAAATAGCTGAAAATAAGCCATACGACATGATTGCAATTTAGGAAAAATATAGCATCTGGAAGGGCTGAAAAAAAGTGAAAACAATGTTGTGAAAATTGCGCACTTTTGCGCAAAAAAATTGCAGAACACCACATAAATTGTCATCAATATATTGAAACAATTGAGGTAAATCTGAGTAAAATTTACTGCATAAAATGCAGTAAATGAGTGTGGTATGCAGTACAGTACAATAAATTTTGGAAAATGCGTTACGCGGTACAGTACAGTAAATTTCTAAAAGTGTGGTAAATGGTATGGTATGGTAAATTTCCCAAAAATGTGGTATGGTACGGTACAGTAAATTCTGCCACCCTAGTCATAATAGTGACAGAGTTTTTGGTGAGACTAGTCATAGAAAAGCACCATGGCACTGGTGCTAGCACCAAAGCAAAAAGCACCATGGCACTTTTGGTGCTTGACATTGTACTGCTGTGGTGCCATTGATGCTTTGCGCCACACCCATGAAAAGTGCCATGGCACTTTTGGTGCTTGGCACTATTTTTGCCTGGCACCAGGAACAAAACCCCTGGTGCTGGCACTTGGTGCTAGTGCCAAAGCAAAAAGTGCCATAGCACTTCTGGTGCTTGGCACCATTAGTGCTTGGTGCTGGGGTTCAGAAAATCAGGGTTGTTAGAATTACTTTTTTTAAAGTATATGTAAATGTAAAGTATTTTTTTACTCACCACAAAGTATAAAAAATGTAAAATACTTTTTTACTCAAACGTACACATAAATGTGAGTACAAATTTTTTCCCAGGAAACTAAAAAGCAAATGACTTTCTTATTTTTGAAGGCTGTGATCATTAATATTCAACTGAACCACTTCTGTAAAAACCATATTTCCCCAAAATACCCCCCCCCCTCTCAAAATGGTCACTACAAATTAGTAGCCCCCCCCTGCTAGGGTGGCAGAGGTTACCATACCATACCCTACCATACTGCATTTTTGGAAAAGTTACCATACTGTACCTTATACCGCACTTTTGAGATTGATGGTACTGTACCGTTTATTGCAAACTTATTGATTTACCATACTGTATTATTTACCGCTAAATAGAAAATTTACCATACCGTACGGTTTACCGCAAGGTCATAACATCTGCAACCCTCCCCCCGCCCCCTTGAAATACAACCCCCAAATTGAGTTTAAATGGAACACGGTAAAACGATGACTGAATCACGTTAGAACGTTGTTTATACCATCTACATACTTATATTAGTCTACAGAAGCTTATATTTACATGCCAGTTATTGTTGCCTTGTTCTACCTCAGCATACAGTACAAACAACGAATAAATTCTGGGGAGTTCCAACAAATTCTGGTGAAATAATACCCCCACAAAATACTCCCCCTTGTCTGACCCCCTCAAACTTTCCACAATCAAGCAGGCATACCAGGGGGGTATTTCAAAGAAATACTGCGCATAGCAGTGTAGTCATATTATGCCTACCGTATTTCCTCGAAATACCCCCCTCGTTTGACCCCCCCCCCAGTCTTGGGACCACTATGAAACAATCACCCCCCTCGAAATCCCCCCCCCCCAAATTAAGTGTAAAGAGAACGTACATGACAAATACTACAGTTTGTGTTCTGCGTAGTGCAGAACACATGTTCAAACAATGTCGGAATCGCGTTAGAACAGTGTTTATTCCATCTACGTACTAATATTAGTCTAAATACAGGAGTCTTTACATGTCAGTTATTGATGCATTTTTCTACCCCAGCGCACATCACAAACAACGATTTTGTACTAGGATTTCAAAAAAGTTCTTGCGAAATAATAACCCCCCTCGAAATACCCCCCCCCCTTGTTTAACCCCCCCCCCCCTCTTGGGAGCACTATGAAACAATCACCCCCGGGGGGTATTTCAAGGAAATACGGTAAATATGTTCCACATTAAATTATTTGAAATACATTTTCTTTCCACGTAAGCTTTAAAAGTGTACGCATACATGCGAGTACATTACTTTTTAAGTATATGTAAACGTATTTACCGCGTACTCGCATTTATCGAGTAAACGTACATACCTTTTAAAAACTGTGCAGAAAACCACCATAGCACTTTTGGCACCTGATGCCAAAGTCCTGGCACTTTTTCCATCACTAGGTAAGACAAATTGTCGTCACAAAAAAAACACGTTCACAGCTTTTGCTGACTTTTGACCACTTTGTGGTCTTGGTCCATGTTGTGCGAAATGTGAAAATCAATTTTTTTTCAATTTGTCGGCGATCATTTTTTGACCTCCGACAACTACAGCGACAACAAAAAGAATCAATGGTCGATAACTCTTTAATGACCAAGCTGATATAATTGAAATCTGCCATGCTTATACACCCAAGTACGATATTTTCTCAACCAATTTTTCGCAAAAATATGGAACTTTACACAAGACTTATGGAGCTTTTTAAAGTGTCATTTTTGTGTTTTGTCGTCACCCAAAAATCCGTGTAAACGCTGCCTAACACTTTTTTCTTGTTGTTGGAGGTAGTCGCTGATTTGTTGTCGCCAGCCCCTTTATCGAGGCCGCCGACAACGCCCCTTGAACAAATACAGCGACAGCCTCCGACAACAAAAAAAAGATCTAGTGTGCATGAACACACAATGTATATAATTTGATGTTTGTCTTAGGCAGTGGGGCTGATCAAGTTATGATCGATTGAGGTTTCACACATGTAAAATATTTCATATGCATCCAACAAAAATGGCTGAAAAATTGCATTTTTTGTCGTCACAGTTTCACAGTGTGAAAGGCGCCGTAATAAATGAGAACAAACAGTATATATTTGTACAAAGGTATATAGGGATATAAATATCTACATATAGTCAAGTATTTATGTGTGGCTGCGATGCAATTTGGCGGCAATTTATACGTCATGTACGTACCTATTTACATTGCATACATGATGTACTTCATTCAAGACGGGGATATTTCGAGGGGGGTCAATTCGAAGTAATACGATATTATTAATCTTGATGGGAAAGTAGACAACTGATGGAAATTCTATCAATCTATCTGAAATCTGAATTCTATCTATCTATTCTATCTGAAACATCAATACCTATTGCCTAGTGTTTTTTTATTGAATTTTTGTTTCATTTCAAAATCTCTGCCAAGCAATGCATGTCCAATGGGCTTGCTTGTTGTCTATCGTGAAGTTCCAAAAGCTGATACAAAGGATAAAATTTCATGGGTAAAATTTAAAATGGATAGCCCCACATAGGTAGTAATACATAAATATAAGTACAAACGGCGCTAGTCGCAAATATTGCACCAGAGGTAAATCGGTCAAATCACTAGTTCACCTCAATCCAATCGCATGGCCAGGGCCGCACACATGTAGCCGCCATCTGCGACGAACGAGTGGCCGGTGCTGAAGGAGGCGCCGGTTTGGCTGGCCACGAAGGCAATCAGCTTGGCGACCTCGTGCGCCTGTCCCGGCCGCCGCAGCGGGTACACCGACCTCACCCACTCCCTGTACTGCGAAGATTGCAGCTCCTATGCTCTTTGCGTTTGGGGTTTGGGGTTTTTTGATTGCGTAATTTAATGGTGGCCCGCAAACTAGTTGACACAGCGATAAATTTTCTTGTGTCAACTGCGAAAAGTGTCATACGTGCGCGTGCAGTTCACACGGGTGTTTATCATAATATTTCCATAAAACATTTCTGTTTATAGGACGGCAGGTAAAAAAGGTGACCAAAAAAAATGGCGCTATTTTATTAGTAGAAATACGATAAACAGTCTGCATCATCAGTTTACGTTTATATTGAGTACATTATTGAGCACATTTCTGAATTAAGAATGGATATTTTTCTACCTTTTGAAACACAACTCAATTAGTGTTACCTTTTGGATGACTTCAGGACTCATGCCCGATGCCGTAAAGAGCGGTGTTTCAATCATCGCCGGACTGTAAAAATCGAATATTTATCAAAAGTAGGATTGCAATAATTTGATTTTGAAATTTGAAAATTCAACAAACTTCACATTGTTTACCCTGATATTGCAAGGTCCTAATTCGGCCGCTAGACATTTCGCATACATCTCAAGTGCAGCATTAGACATGCCGTTCAATTTCAATGGCGCTCTGGGCATGATGCCAGCAACGCTGCTTACATTTACGATCACTGAGGGAGCACTCTTCTTCAAATGTGGTACACACAATTGTGTCAGCTCAATAATGCTGCGTCGTGTGTTCAGTTTTTTAGCTTGTAAATAGTATAGCAAATGTAAAATACCCCCCCCCCTTGAATTAACATGTTGTAAAAATGAGACTTTGATAATGAGTATATGTGACAGGAACTTTACACGATCTACCACCCCCGATTAATATCCCCCCTCTGGAATGATGTATTTATTGCTACCAGTTTGCATCGTGACTACACATATATTTACTAGTTTGTGTAGCGATGTACTTTGATATGTCCAAATGTATAAAAACACAATGTTTACTATGGACCATGGATTTCACGGCAATTTCTGTGGAAATAATAAACCTCTCCCGAAATACACCCCTTGTTTAACCCTCTCCCCCTCGAAATTTACACTATGAAAAAATAACCCCCGGGGAGGGGGTTATTTCAAGGAAATACGGTGTTAAGAATTTAAAGCTTTTTTAACTCACGATCTCACGTTGACATTCATGATGTCATCAAACTCTTTCAAATCAGAGCTACTGTTGATGTCATCATGGTCGTTCGAGTCTGTGCCACCGGCTGGAGCGATTCGAGCCAGTTTTCCCACATTATTGACCTGTGGCAATGTTAGTCACGGACAGTTATATTGAAGGCACCATTGAAGTGAGAAAAAATGGTGGCAAGCGCTAATGGCCCACGGTGGTAGCGCAAATAGCTCGATTTTCATTAATCGTACGCGCGAAAAATTTCCTTTAAGAAATGTGTTATACCCCAGTTACTTTACCCCCTGCTCGCGTGGTTCCCGCTGGAAACGTGCCATCGATTTTATTTCGCATGATATTTTCATTCAAAGTTGAAAAAAATTAATCACTGTTACAATTCACAACAATGATTTTAATCATCTTTTATACAAAAATCACATGGTTTATCATCATTGGCACGCTTCCAACGTGTGACATAAATGAGTGCGAGGGCAGAGTGTCATGTCCGCCGAGTATATCAGTAACAATGGCGAATAAAAACGATGTATTTACTTGCCAGTATGTCTAGGCGGCCAAACTTCCCGATAGTTTCATCCACCAAGCGCTTCAGATCATCTCGTTTTGTCACATCACCGATCACTGACAGAATCTGCAGTGACAAATACATACAGTAAAGTGCAAGTATCACGCAGCAAAAAAAGAGTACAAATGTAAGATGCAATTCATACCTTGTCTTTGGGCTGCCCCCTGCCAACACATTCGTCAACAGCAGATTTGAGCCTGTCAGCATTTCTACCAGTCACAACCTGGGAGTATCCCAGACCCTGTAAAATTCCCTGTCAAATGTCAAATGCCATGCAAAATGTCAAAGGTCATGTGAAATGTCCTGAAAAATGGCAAACACGTTTGCCATTTGCCAGGGCATTTTACATGACTTTTGATACATTGCATGAGATTTTACATTTTACAGGGTATTTTACAGGGTCTGGGATCGGCACCAGCCCTCCAACGGCCATGCCAGTTTGGCTGAATTCTAGCGCAGTGGCGCGCCCGATGCCGCTGCTTGAACCTGCGAGGGTACAATCTGCTTGCTTGAGCTATATTGTGCCCACACTCACTAGTTTTCAACGGTTCTTTTTTGCTAAAATCGATTTCATTTGTCAGAGATGGAAAAATAGAAAAAATGGTCCGTATGTACACCTTACGGCACCGATCAGTAGCTCACCTGTAATTATCGCCACCCGCGCAGCCATCTTTCATTAGGAATATTTTTTATAAACTTTATTTACACGGATTCGCACGCGACTGTTTCCAGGAGGCGTTTTTGTCACAGTGCAAACATCCCTTCAAAAAGATAGCGTTGCAATATTGTAGTGCAGCGTAAGGTGGCAAAATCTTCTTTAAAGGGAAATGTTTTCTTCTTATAAATTGAGGAATTGAACGAGCGGCTAAAACATGGTTTCCCCTGTTTTCTTAATTTCTCAATTTTTGAAGAGATCTCTCATTTTCCAACGTTTTCTAATATTCTTATTCTTTAGTATCAAACTTTTGGCCCGCTTTGAAAATGTGTTTGTCTTAAAAGGGCTTTGAAGTGTTTCCGCAGATACAAAATTATTTCTTTGTTTTCCGTCACGAAACATGCATCAAGATGAAAGCAACCGCATTTTTAAATGGGTAAATACTTTGTGTAGATATTATGCAAGCATTTTCAACTTGGGTAAAATAAAATGCCCTGAAAAATTCGAAATTGTTTTCGAATTTTTGCTTACCACCGTTAGGTACAGCACGCAGGTGTATTTTTATACTTGATTACCTAGTTGTTGAAAATGATAACCTGATAATATAATGATGACTGCATTTTGTACATGGGAAGTAAAATGGGAAGTGAAAAGTGAAATGAGAAGTGAAATCAAAGTAAAATAAGAAGTGAAATCAGAAGTGAGATGATAAGTGAGAAGTGAAGTAAAATGGGAAGTGAAATAAGAAGTAAAAAGTAAAAAAGCTTTGTAGCTTTTGGAGTTGTGGAATGAGAAGTAAAAAGTTCACTTACCCACTCGTGGAAATGACCCCTAGGTCCAGTTGCGCAAGTGGCAAAGTAAAGAGTAAATTAAAAGGTTTATACATGACGTAGAGTGTTATTTGAAGTGGATTGAAGGGTGGGGGATCTTTGCCCCCGCGGCCACACATTTGTGGTTTGGCAGACCTCCTAAATGAAGACAAAATTGAAAGGTAACAAATAAAGTGAAATGATAAACGAAAAGTTAAAAGTAAAGTAAAGAGTGAAAAATAAAGTGGAGAGTAAATTACTTATCCACTTGCGGAATCGACCCCTGGTAATTTGTTCTCCTTATTTCCAGGGTGTCAGATGCGTCGGGCCGATTGGAGATTGCCAAAGTTGCAGAAGGCGACCTCACGCGTGATATGCTGGACAGCAAGGTACCCCTCTGATTTAACCCCTGGTACCAATCGCAATCCCGAACCCTGTAAAATTCCAAATGTCAAGCAAAGTGACTAAAGTCATGTAATTGTAAAATACTATGCAAAATATTACCAGTTGCCATTTTTCAGGGCATTTTACATGACTTTGATACTTTGCATAACATGTGACATTTTTCAGGGTCTTTTACACGACATTTGAGATTTTACAAGGAATTTTACAGGGTCTGGGACTGCCCCCTGGTGGTACCAGATCAAAAGATTTTTCACTCACGCACTGCACCCAAAATTTCAGGACGCCTTCATTCTGGACGCTGGTGCCGGGGGCATTTTCGTTTGGGTCGGAAAAGAATGCACCATGGACGAACGTAAAAAAGCCATGTCGCACGCGGAGGAATTTTTGAAACGCGAAAACCGGCCTCCCTGGACGCCCATCGTACGCGTTTTGGATACCGGGGAACCGGCCGTGTTCAACCAGTGGTTCCAGAAACCAGTCAAGAACAGGGTGCGTTTTTTATTTGATTTATTTTGGATCGGGATCAGAGTTGGCAAAATCTCAGAGAAATAAAATAAAATGGAAAATTGACGAATAAATTAAATAAAATGAAACATGAATAAAATTAACTTAAAATACAATTTCTATACAATTTTAGTAAAAAGAATTGTACTAAAACCAATCCTGGTCACCAACTAAAATAAAAAATAAAATGGAAAATTGAACAATAAAATACAAATAAAATGGAAAATTGAAGAATAAAATAAAAATAAAATACAATTTTTATACAATTTTAGTAAAAAGAATTTTACTAAAACCAACCCTGATCGGGATCAAGTTGCGTAGAACTTTTAGTGTCTGGACGGATTCAATTCATAATGGTTTTACAGCTTTAATTGAAATTAGAAGCGTCGTTTCTTAAATATAGTCTACTGGCTGCACACCTGCACTGAAATCTGCCATATCCCATCTAGGGTTGGAAAAAAAACGTTTTTTTTTAACTCGATGTTTTTTTTTAAAAAAAAACGTTTTTTTTTTTAAAAAAAAACGTTTTTTTTATAAAAAAAAACGTTTTTTTTTAAAAGCTCCCAGATATGACCTAGTGTCAACATATATAGGTATATCAGACACTGGCAATACTCTGTGATGTTAAATATGACCATATAATGGCTGTGGAGCCATGGGATAGCATTATACTTGGTGATTTGTGTCAAAAATATCCATTTTTCGTCGACATATCGTTCGTATATCGCCTTATAGTAGAATGTTCGTGACTTCAGGTAAAGTTTGGCACGGAATGGTGATCAAACAAGGTTATAAAAGGAGGTTGTTACTTTTGGAGTGAAGTTACACACTGTGGAGGTACATGGAAGCACATTACCTCAATATTATATATTACAGCAACATATGTTGGCTTATTCACCCATGGTAGCACATAGAAATGGATGTTTTGATACTAAAAATGCAACAAAACCAATGAAAACAACCACCAATGTCAATTTGTGTGTGAAATTGCGCGCTTGCGCGCAAAAATTTTGCAAAATACCTAGTGCTTAGTACTAAAAATTTCGGCCGATGTTTTTTTTAAAAAAAAAACATTTCGGACGTCATGTTTTTTTTAAAAAAAAACGTTTTTTTTTTAAAAAACGTTTAAAAAAAACCATCGGCCAACCCTAATCCCATCTAAACAATGAACAAAACATTGTTTACTTTTCCTCGAAAGATACTGGTTTCATTTATACGACCCGCTAGCACAAACTTAGTCACACACTTTAGTCATCCATACATTGTAAATTTCGCGCGGGGATGGAGCGTAGACTTTACCTAATTGAAAAATACGCCGAAAAATTCTGCTGTTGACCAGACCTAATGATGTGCCGCTTTTCCATCAGTCCCTTTGTGCATGTATACTGCCACTACTGAACCGAATGAATGCGTTGTCGCAGCCGAAGCGCAAGTACCACCTGTTCGAGGTTACCGACGAGTCCGGCGAGCTGGTCGTGCGCGAGGTGGAGAACTTCGCCCAGTCCGTGAGTTCTGGACGTAAAATAGCCCAAAAATGGAAAATACTTTTAGAATTTCCTATTTAAACTGATTTTCTAAGTTTTTTCTCCGGATACCTAGCCAAAATTCCAATACACATCGTAATTTAATCGTAATCGAAAACGTTCTCGAATTTAGGATCTTGATGGCGACGATGTAATGATACTGGACATTGGCTCAAAAGTGTTCGTTTGGGTCGGCAAAGGGGCCAGTGAAAAGGAAATGCAGATGGCTCCAGTCATCGCGAAGGTTCGTGTGCACTTTTGCATGCTTTTATTGTATTTACATTTATCGCTGAATATTACTGTTGTATCTTTTCTACGTTGCTTGGTTAACTCGATACCCGCTGCCGTTTTTATTTTTCTAGAACTCGTACTCGATGGCGGCACACATCCATACAGTCTTCGTTTACAACTAGTAACACCATTCACACCATTCACAGTACATGAACTAGCTACCGTATCTCATCAAAATGTTCGCGCTGTAAATAAAATACTCTCTCGTGCGCCTTACAATCTGGGCCCAGTTTCAGCTTGTCACAAATACATGTTCGAAAAGAAGTTTTTACTGTTTGATGAAATACGGTAGCAAATGGAAAGAAAAGTGCAAATGAAGGTCCAAGTATATGTAAAATAGTCCTTAGATCGGAGAAATATTGGCAATTGTTGCTAAATGCTATGTTATTAAATAAGTACCTAGTAGTCTAAATAAGCTGAAAAATTTTTTTCAGCCAAGTCAAAGCTATAACTCCACTGCACTTTTCACCCCACACCCACAAAACGCCAGCGATCGCTCATGTAACGGTGGTTTCACTTCACACGTGCACGCTGGCCCACTTGTGCAGCGCGTAGGTGCACATGCGCGCGTCCGCCTCGCTGTTCACGTATTTCTTGTTCAGCAGAAAGTACTCGAAGTCGGCGCACGAACGGTGCAGCCACAGGAAACGACCGAGCAGCGTGGACGCCTAGAATTGAGATTGCAGTTAAATGGGCATTTGTTTTTGGGAACCTTGGCCGTGCAACGTATATTCAAGCAGTGCACGCTTGTTTTCTAGGGTGGCACTCGTGTTCTACACGACAAACGCGGGTTCGATTCCCAGCTGTGGCAGTGCACATTTTGCACTCTTCTTTGCACACCTCAACACTGCACTTTTGCACGCCTCAACATGACCCCCAAAGCAACCATGTGATAGTTGTCGCGCACGAGTCTATCCAGCGACGGGCCGGCGGTGGCGATGCCCGGCACCAGGTACACCTGCTTCTCCAGGATGTGCTCCTCGATGAACGCGCGCCACCCGTCGCGACCCTGTTCGAGTGCGGTGCAGATAAACTGGGTCAAATTCGGGTTATGCGGTGGAAATGATTTCGGTTTCGTTTTCGGCGGTCCCGATTTCTATCCCGATACGCCAATCCTGATGCCGAAAACTCGAGAAAACCAATCCCGATTCCGGTCCCGTGGCCTCAATCCCGATCCCAAAAATTCAAATTACCAATCCCGAAAAGTCGAACCCGTTTGAGATGTTACTTTCGTAGGGGATTGGCCTAGAGATTTTTGCAGCAGTTCGCGGTAATGCATCATTTATTGTGATGCCTTGATTTTTTCACCTTAAATATTTTTGGGCTCCTCTGAAAGTAAAAAAAATGTTTTTTTTTGTGACTCCTTACTGATATTCGTTTTTTATCTGATTCCTGGCGCCGGCGCCTCCGAACTTAGGAGGAGACCGTATTCCCTTGCTTCCACAGAGACCCACACCATGCAGCCGCGGTAGCATCATTCATGTAGCAGGCTATTTAATTGTCGGTGTTTCGATCAACTTATTTTACGGTTACTTATTTACGTTTGCCTTAGGTCCGCATCACTTAGTGTAGATAAATACCGTATTTCCTCAAAATAACCCCCCTCGAAATACTCTCCTCAAAATGGACACTATGAATTTAATCCCCCCCCTCGAAATACCCCCCTCAAAATGGACACTATGAATTTATAAACACCCCCCCCCATCGAAATACCCCCCTCCCAAATAGTGTATAGAGAACGTAAATGACAAAATCTGCGGTTTGTGATCCGGTAAACGCAGAACACACGTTAAAACCAATGACTGTGTTATGTTAGAACAGGGTTTCTACCGTCTACGTACTTATATAAGTCGATAGAGTCTTATACATGGCGGTTTTTGTTTCATTTTTCGACGTCTGTGTACGTTACAAATGACAATTTAGTGCTGGGATTTCTAAAAATTTCTGGCGAAATAATAAACCCCCCTCGTTTAACCCCCCTAAAAATTTCCACTCTGAAAAATAACCCCCGGGGGGTAATTCAAGGAAATACGGTACTCACTTCAACCCAGTGCAGCTCCTCAGCATACAAGCGCAGCCTTTCTTCATTGCCCATAACATCCAAATCGATGGAGTGTCGCCGCCGCTCGTTCTCCACCAATATTACCATGTTTCTTGTTTTAGGACTATTTTGAAGTCAAGTTTGTGGCTCGGTGTTGAAGTGCGGTTTTGCGGTTTACCGGTGAAGTTCGTTCGTTGTGTTCGTTGTGTTCGCTGATTGCTCTTCGCGGCAGCTTTTAAGCGGTTTTTGGACGTCATATGATTGTGCGATTATGACATAAATTGTTTTTCTGTATTAGCGGCTGTTCTAATTGCTTTCAATACAGTTTTTTCGACGTGTAGGTAATGGCTTACACACACTAAATTAGTCGCCAACTAAAGTTTCCAGTGCTGATAATCTCTTTTGCACATATTCGAGTTTACCAGAATGAGGTGTCCATCGAAGCTGATAATCTGTTGATGACTTCAAAAATGAATCATAATGATAAACTCATGTGTTAAAAACATACATATAATTTTTTGATTTTTTTTGTCAATCATATCATCTTACATAATTTTCAGGCAAATACATATTTAAATACATTAAAAATACACAAACTTTTCCAAATTTCCGCAGCGGTACATGTCGGCGGACACGCTGCCGCGGCCCAGGGGCGCCCAGTTGGTGGTGATCAGGCAAGGGAACGCACCGGACGACTTCAAGAAGTCATTCCCTTCGTGGGATGAGAACTGGACTAGCCAAAGCTGATCGAAACAGCCTAGGATGTGAAATGTCTGTTCGCTATGATGTCATTGTTTTGGTAGTGTATGCAATTTTTTGGGACTAGGGTTTTTAGGTTGGACCCACTTTAGACGCTTGGTTCTCAGTCACCATTTTGTATCGTCTGTTTCCATTTTATGCAATCTCACTTGTGCAAACTTATCGTGCCTATCTACTGCCACTGATGCATAATTGAAACTCAAGCGAAATGAACATCGTTCGATTGTATTTAGCTTCTTCAAATTGTAATGAAATTGTCACACCAACTTGTGCAACTGTGTTCACGGAACTATCAATTTCCAATTTTCGGCTCTGGCGTCAACAGCAACAGTCAACAGAGATTGCTGCACGTAGCGTCGATTTCGAGATTTTTGCACATAACAAGCATATGAAGGGTGTGCTTCTAAAAGTACCGATCTACGAATTTTTAAATTTGAATTAGGACCATTTTTGGGGTCCCCATAAAAATGCGCTTCAAAAATATATATAATATGTGGGGGTGCGAAATTCAATTTTGAGATATGGGGGGTCGAAAAAAGCAAAAAAAATCGCAAAATACAGTTTTTGAAATTTTAAGTACTGATTTACAAGCTTTTTCAGCTTTTGTATTTTTAAAAGTACCGATCTACACACATTTTTCAAAATTGTACTTCTAAATGTACCGACCTGCACTTTATTTTTTGTGCTTCTAAAAGTACCGATGTCAGCTCGGCATCATCAGCAGCAAAAACTCAATTTGTGCTTTTTTACTATGGGTAAAAGTACCGATCTACATCTATCTGATTTTGTGCTTTGAAAGGTACTGATCTACATGCTATTACCAATTTGTTCCTTTAAAATGTACTGTGCTACAAAAAATACGATTCACTAAATGTTATATAGCTAGTGTTATGTGTATAAACAATGATTATACCCATGCATGTGGATACCCAACAATATGGCCGAAATACCCATACCCAATACCCATGTATGGGTATTGCATACTCCAAACTTTCAATTGCGATTATCTCAAAATCGATTTTTTGTAGATCGGTACATTTAGAAGCACACCCTTCATCGCCGTTCGAATAGGTAAATTGTTTACGACAAAGTCGATCAGTCGAATTTATAAGTGAAAAAACAATCATTCGAGCATCTATATTTATCAACACGGTAGCACGCAGTTTGAAACATTACAGTTCAAAATGAAACAACCGGGTCATATTTATCTCAAGCAATTGCAATCTGTTTCCTAATTTTATCAGCTCGACACGTTATTCCGACAATCCGATTAATTTAATCCGACATCTCCGACTCGTTTCAATCAATGTGCTTCCATTTGACAACACCAAGTAAAAAACGTGTCGACCCAACTTCACATCACACTGAACTAAACCATAACCACTTTTGATATTTTAAACATCAACGAAAAGATCACACGCGGCTGGACAGCGCGTTGTAATTCATCACGGCCGTTCTAGCCGCCTGGAAGACGCAGCTCAGCCACACGAGGAAGGGCGCGACGAACAGAAGGACGAGCCAGGGGAGCAGGCTGTACACCACCAGCCAGTCTGCGCGTTCGCCACAGTGTCCTTTTTAGTGTTGGTTTGTGATGTAAAAAAGAAAGGTTGGTGCCAAACTTGGTGGTGCCAAAGTTTGGTTCGAAAAGCGACGCGGCGCTTTCTAAACTAATCCCAGCGCTAAGCGCTGAGGTCTGTGGCGCCAGATGAAAATTGCCACGAGCGCCAACAGCGCCACAGCGACATGGCGCGTGACCCTTTGGCGCCTTTACATCACTCGGTTGAAATTGACAGGCAAAAGCTAACAGGATGTGAGCCAAAAGGAACTTTCGGGTTGCTTATATCCAAAAGATTCAAAGTGAAGGGATGTACTCTAACCTAAAAGTTCCTCACTTTGCCATACTGTTTGCACAACAATACTGCATTACTGCACAACAAATATCTAGCTATCATGTCTGGTCACTACCGTATTGGCTTGTTTTGAGTGCCATGCTCGAATTGAGTGCCACTGTGAGGGTCTCGTGAAAAATACAGTGCCCCTGCTCAGTATTCAAACCACAGCTTTCCTCGAAATACCCCCTCAAAATGGCCACTATGAATTTATAAACACCTCCACGAAATAGCCCCCCCCCCCAGAATTGAGTGACAAAAGAACAAATGACAAAAGCTGCCGTTTGTGGTGCGGGCAACGCATAACACACGTTAAAAACAATGACTGTGTTATGTTAGAACAGGTTTTATACCATCTAGGTACATACATAAATACTTATATAAGTCTATAGACTCTTATACATGGTGCGTATTATTGCATTTTTCTATGTTTGTGTACGTTACAAACAACATATTGGTACTGGTAGTTAAAAAACATTCTGGCGAAATAATACCACCCTCGAAATACCCCTCCCTTCGTTGAACCCCCACAAAATTCTCACTGTGAAAAAATAAACCCCCCGGGGGGGGGGGGTAGATTGAGGAAATATGGTAGATAATCCAATACGGTATATCAAATCAAAATTGTCAAGGTAGACAAACGATAAATGTATCCTCTCAAATCCTCCAAAGTGAGGTCTTCCTTGCCAGCTTCAACTGTGCTCGGCTTGGGCAACTTCTCATTCTCGGTCAGAACGGTGGCATCTTTCATGGAAATCATCAGAAGAGCGAAGATTACGATGAAGGAAAATATCAGCACGATTGTCAGTACCAGCAGAATAACCTGCGTTGGAGTAAAAGGGGTTGTAAAACTGGAATTTATGGGAAAATCTCGATCATGTGTAAGTGACAATTAGACAGGCTAGAAATGCACTCATTATTTATGATGCCCTAAAAAACTCGAATAAGATCCCCCTTTGAATACCCCCTCCTTTGTTAGCCGGATGAGGAAAAAATAACTCGTGGGAAAACGTGTGTACTGCGGCTAGCATTGAATTTTTTTTATCAATTTTTAGAAAATATAATTAAATATGATCTCAGAAAATCTCTCAAGAATAAAATATGAATTAATCTCTCTCAAAAACCTAGAAAAAATATAAATATCAGATATGAGAAATTTTCTGATATTTTTACAAATCTCAGAAAATCTCACAAAAAGAAAATACCGCATTTCCTCGAAATACCTCCGTGGGGTTTATTTTTTCACAGGGAGAATTTTGAGGGGGGTATTTCGAGGGGGGGTATTCGAGCGGGGGGGGGGATAATTCGAGGAAATACGGTATGTATAATTAAATATTTCAGAAAAATCGAAGAAAAAATATAAATCTTATATTTTCTGAGATTATTTTAATATAAATGTCGCAGAGATTTTTTCAATGCTAACTGCGGCAAACCTATAACTCAATCATTATAACAGACATCTACTGCCACTCTCAGACCGTGTAAATGTCCAGTCATGTAAAATGCCCTGTAAAATGTCAAATGACCGGTAAAATGAATCTTTGACATTTTACATGACTTTTGACACTTTGCGTTAAATTTTATAGGGCATGTAACAGGAACTTTCACTGGCACCGGCACCGGTAAAAGTTGCATCGGCAACCAAATCTCGCGCTCACCATTGAAAGAAAGGACGACGACAGAAAGCACACAACGTAGCAGCAGCTTCCCACTGAGCCGAGCGCCCCGCTGATAGCCACCAGCACGCCCAAAACCATGATCAGAATCGCCGCGCTGACGAAGTACACGTAGCAGTTTTTGATCAGGGTCGTGTTCAGTTTGTCCTCGGTACTGGCCCCTCGTTGTTCGTGCTTGGCGATGAGCTGAGTTGCGCAGCGGGTGACTTATTGACTGTGGTGCATTGACGGGAAAGTGCCCAAAAGTGTCTAAGTGCTACTCTCGATCGATAATTTACCAAACTGGGCGCAAACAGTGAAAACTACAGTAAGCCACCTGGAGACAGTCCCAGACACTATAAAATGTAAAATGTCAATAAAAACAAAATAACATTTTACAGAACTTTGCATAACAATTGACACTTTCCTTTACATGTCATGACAATTCACACTTTCCATTACATTTGTCATGACAATTCACACTTTATGTCACACTTCGCAGGGTTTGGGATTGGCACCTGTTACTTCCCCAGTCAAACCGCACACAGGGAACAGGGTGAAACAACTTAGGGCCAGAAGTTTTCATGTGGAAAGCGCCAAGCCTTTGGCGCGGGGCGTTAAAAAGTCACCATTGTCCACCTATGGAGCCGGCGGCATGTTTTCTTTCCACTACACCCAGACCCAAGAAATCAACGCACCTCCGCATAATACGCAACGAGTCCTTCCAAATTCTTCTTTTTCAGCTCGTCTGGTATATTTTTATTGGTCATGGCGTCTTCGAAGGCGCCGTGCGAGCCGGCCAGGTTCAGCGTGACCACGCCGTAGGTGATCATGGCGCCGGCCAGGCCGAACAGCAACACGCCCGCGATCGTCGCCGCTGTCTGTGGTTTCGGGGGGGGGGGGGGGGTAGGTTTTGAGGTCAGACAGTTGAAGCTGGCGCCAGAATGCTTGACTGGCGATTTCCGCTATGAGCACGGTCGACAATACATAAAATTGATGTAAAAACCATGGTTACAAATAATTTTTCAGTTGACTGTTATGTTAGTGAATGTTGCGTTCCCAGCCACTAGTGATATAAAAGCGCCATGGCGCCAGTCCCAAAGCAAAAAGCGCCACGGAGCATTTAGCTCTTGGCGCTATTTTTCCGTGGCGCCAGGAACAAAATTCCTGGCGCTGGCGCTTGGCGCTTGGACCAAAGCAAAAGCAGAAGCCACGGCGAATCGCTGAATTGTTCGAGTGGCTCAGCAACTCTGCCTTTTTTACCTGCGAGGGAATGCAGCAACATGGTTCCCCCATTTTCAAAGACTTTCACAGCTCCAATCACACGTAGTTTTGTAATTTTTCTCTTCCAGGACTGAATGTAGACTGCGCGTTATTTACTTCATTTTGCGTAATTCTCACTGATTTGTAGCCATTAAACGGGATGGATCGTGGGTAACACTTTCGTTTGACTTCCATTAATTTCTATTTTCACTTCCCTCTAGGCGTTCTAGTGATGGAAAAGCGCAAAAAACGGCACCAAGCGCGACGGGTGCCAAAAATGGCGCAGGCGCCATTCCATCAGTATTCGGCAAGCGCTTGATTACATCGATTATTCCATTATACGCTGCGCGATTCGAAGTGGCCTTAAAACGCGATTTGGTGAATGAAAGTGAATTGGGCTGTCCGAAAACGCGTTTCGCGCTATATACCTAAATTTCGTATCAGACGTGAGGCCAGATATTTTTGGCAAGCTGATGACGCTCTTATCATTCACAAAAAAATGTGAACAAACAACTGCGGCGAACATTCAGGTAGCAAGTAACTTTGTAGTCGGTAGTTTATCTCCATGTAAATATGTGCATAAAATTGTATTTATAATTTATTTATTGTATTTTTATACCTTGTTTCATTGCATAATTCTTCACTACCACAGAAAAAGTCATTACCTATTTTTGATGGACTATTCAAATTAGCACCGATTTTTCCCATCAGTAGTTCCACCAGTACTTGATGACGTTTTTCACAGCTCATTCACCTAAGACTGAGTGTTATTCAATAAAAAGTGGTATAACCCTTCCAAAGATACCTATAACCAAAGATTGCCAGGCCAAACCATTGGCAATACTTCACACCTGATTTTTGACAGAAAACAATCCAAATGACTATAAAAATCGAACAAGACTCCACATACTCGTGGCTGATCGCTGTATCTGGCTTCGTGGCGCTGTGCATAGAATCTGGCCTGAGACCTTGCCTAGGGGTTTACTTCCTTGACATTGTAAGGGAACTAAACGCTTCCCAGGCGGATGGCACTGTCGTCTTTGCAGTGGCTAATTCATTGGCATTTCTCGCTGGTACGTGACTTGCTATGCAAAATGAAAATTGAATAATTGTCGCGCGATAAAATTGAACTTTAGAATTTTTTCAGGCCCAGTCGTAAGTGTGGTTATAGTGGTGTGCGGATTGAGGTTTGCCCTGATGCTGGGCGGATTTTTGGCTGCACTTGGATATGGCCTGTGCTCTTGTGCCCCTAGTGTCGCATACATCATTGCGCATTGTGTACTTATTGGTAAGTTTTGTGTAGATAGTGTTTCTGTATCCTTTCAGGTGATATCTATAATTAATAGTCTAGGGAAGTGATGTAAAATGCGCCAGGGACTTCAGCGCCAAGCGTCAATGGCGCCACAAGCTTTTTGCTTTGGCGCTAGCGCCAGGCGCCAGCGCCATGGCGCTTTTACATCATTAGTCTAGGGGCAGTCCCTCACAGTGTAAGATGCCATGCCAAATTTGATACATATTTGTGTCAAGTGTTATGTAAAATGTAGGATGCCAAATAAATGTCCTCTTAGCATTTTAGCAGGCAACTTTTTTGTATCCCATTCAGGTCTAGGATCGGGCCTGGTGCGCAACTCCGTGATCACTGCTCAGGCGGAATACTTCACAGCTCGATACAGAAACCTGGCCATGGCTGCGGTGATGGTAGGACCCGGTGGCAGTCCCGCATAGTGTAAAGTGTAAACTCAAGTGTCAAATGTCAAGTAAAATGCCATGCAAATTGTCAAATTTCGTAAAATCGTACTTTTTATTTCAATTGACATTTTACATGACATGTGACACTTCACTTCACACTTTACAGGGTGCGGGACTGCCCCCTGGTGTGGGCACATTCATTTTCCCACCACTTTTGACCATGACCAGTGTGGAATATGGCTGGAGGGGGTCAATGTTGTTCAATGCCGGCTTACTGTTACAGTGCCTAGTTTGTGCAATGCTTGATATTTTCTGTCAAATATCTGAGCATTGTCAATTAGTATCAACTTACTCAGGTAGTAGGTGCACTTTTGATGAAGACAAATGATGATTCTGGCACTTGGAAAGAAGATTTCGCGCAAGCTTGGGATAAACTTCATGACATGTGCACACAAAATTACTATTGGCTTGACGCCGCATTTGTCTTTCAAGTAAGTCGGATAGTTTGAGTTTTCTGGTAAAATTAAAGCATCAACGCTTGGCGCCAAAAAAGCATCAAACGTGCCAGTAAATTTATATGGCAATTAAAGTGCCATATTACTGCGGCAGCGTTGGTGCTTTCATGCTTGATAACTTTTCTGTTTGGATTATGCCCTTGAAAATAGCACCAAAAGCGCCGTGAAAAATCTCTACTCACTAGATAAGCTTCTCGATGCATATTCGCTGCTGCATTCTCACAAAACCCCAAACCCCCACAAAACTCCCAGGGTATCGGCCTAGCCCTGGCAGCGGGCTGCGGCTACATCTACTACTCAATGATCATCCCAGTAATGGTCGGCCACAACATGAGCCCCATGTCCGCCGCGGTGAGTCTCGCAATTCAGGGCGGCGCCGCACTGGGCGGCAGGATTCTGGGCACCGCCTTGGTGCATTGGGAGGGCGACAGGCTGCCCTTGATCTATGTGCTCAGTTTGTTGGTTGGAATGAGCACGCAGGTTGGTTGAATGGTGGCCTACACACTAGTTGACACAGGTGTGTCAACTCAGATTTCTGCTTCATGTCTCCCAGAGCTATCTTCCAATGCACTTGCAATATTTATTTTTAAACATTGCAGCATGTACATTCGAGATCCTGGAAAACTTTGCAACACATGAAACATAAATATGAGTTGACTCAGACCAGTTGACACACATGTGTTAAGTTGTCAACTAGTGTGTGCCGCCAATGGTGCATTACTCTTACCGTGGCAAAAGGAGTACCTCGCAGGCAATCTCAGTGCTCTGCACTGGCCCCATGACACACGGTATAGTGAACTTCCTAGTTGGAATCAGCAATGGCGTTTTCTTCGTGGCTATGGCTCCATTCATGGTGCACGCCTATGGGCCACAAAGGCTGGCCCACGCAATTGGTTGGCTAGGGCTATACAATGGCATTGGCGGGCTCGTTATACCAAGGATCGCAGGTTACCTTAAGTTGTCAATGTAGAAAGTACATCTTCCAAACAATTGGCACTGTGCCAGGTGAATTCGCCGACAGACTCGGCACGGACCATGCATTCAGCGTGGCCGCAGCCAGTGGCTTAGGCGCCATCATAGCGAGTTCTCTATCAGCCTTCAAAGTGGTCAAGAATGACAAGAGAAAACGCAGAAGGAAACTGGTCGCCCAGGCAATTATCGATGCATTGCCACACAGCTCAATGGGGGGCTTTAGACCGGATCAAAATCAGCTTGGGGTACGTATTTAGATATGGGCCGGGCCTATTTCGCACATAAACCCGTTCCGCATATAGGCCAGTTTCGCACATAGCATCAGTTATGTGCGAAACGGGTTTATGTGCGAAACAGTGCACCCTCTTTAGATATTTCTAGGTAGGACCGCAAACTGGTGTGCAATGAAAAAAATCGACTTGTAACTCCAGGTTTTAGACTTTCGATTGCGATACCATATTTACCTCCCCCCTACAGGACGAGATAACAAAACAGAAACTGCTCCCGCACGGGTCAAAAATCGAGGACCAACTGATTGTACATGAAAAATCAATGCCAGAAAATAAAATCAGCGACACGAGCACAGACAGCAGAATGCAGACGCCATCAATTATTGTGGAAGCGCTTTACGAGTTTGAAGCGTTTCCACAGGGAAACGACGAGCGCGCGAAAAGCGGATCGTTGATAAAAGAAGTTGGCAATGGAAGCTTGAGCATCGAAAGTCACTCAAAACTAATCAATAATGACGGCAAAGGGTCAAATGTGAGTTTTATTGGTTCGGAAACGCACAACTATGCATGAAACACCAGTAAATCAACGGGAAAACGTTGACACAATGAACGATGCACCATACAGCAATCGTTTTTCTTACAATTTTGTTCCACTTAGGTACAAATACTTTTGTTGGAAATTTGAATTTGAGAAAATGCATTCCAACCCTACGTCTGTAGTCATGTAAACCCGCCGGTCATGTAGACCCGTCAGTAAGGCTCGAAACTCGATTTGTTTCAAACTCGAGTTTAGTCGCAACCCCAAAATTATTCCGGTCGAGTCGGCGAGTCGAGTCGGGCGAGTCAGTGAAAATTCGAGTCGAGTCAGGCAAAAATCTCGAGTCTCGAGTCGAGTCAGATTCATTACTTTTTTGCATGATTCTTGCAGAAATTTCAGATACTGGTTTCTCTACCGATGTTCTCACACACACTTAATGAAGTCAAAAAAATTTTTTCAGACTGGAAATTTCAAGGGGAATAGTTTGAGAGGGTTTTTCTTATTTTGCCAGAAAATTTCGTAAAGATTGTAGTAAAGAATGGCCCTTTACATACCCAAGACTGGTAAAAAACATGACTAAATAGGCTATATAAGGACATATCAACGTGCATTGCTACACAAATCAGGTGTGTAGGTGCGGTGCAAATTGGCCTCTATTAATACATCATGTATATTGCATACATGATGTACCTGATAATGATATTCCAGATAGGGTATTTTGAGGGGGGTATTTTTTCCTCAGCTCAAAAACACATGGGGGTATTTCGAGGGGGGTTAATTCAAGGGGGTATTTCAAGGAAATACGGTATCATGCAGATGGTGTGGAAATGCGCACTTATGCGCAAAATTTTTGAAAAATATGTAAAAAAATTCATATCAAAACTGAAATTTTTGGACATTTTTCAATGGGAACCCGGACTCAAATTTTGCCAAAATTTCGAGTCGAGTCAGGCAAAAACCTCGAGTCTCGAGTCAGGACCATATTTTTCCAATCGAGTCGGGCGAGTCGAGTCGGTTCCCAATTTTACCCTCGAGTCACGAGTCGAGTCAAGTCGAGTTCGAGCCCTACCCGTCAGTCATGTATTTTAGGGGGAAGTAGCACGCCATGTGGGTTAGCGGCAGCGTGGTACATGATAAGTAGAGTATTGCCACTCTTCTGACGATACCTCTCAATGATGAATTCTTAAATTTTTGTTTGAGCAGTGTTATGAAAATAGTGACAAAAACAATGCCAACGCACACTAACTGCGGCTCATTTCATGTATCCTTAATGCACACCCGATGCCGCTAACTCATGCGCCATGCTAATGCCCCTGAGATACATGACTGCAGAGTCTACATGACTAGCGGGTTTACATGACTAGTAGGCCAACACCATGCATTCCATTCGCTTCATGGTTGATTTTTTTAAGTCCGCACCGAGTCAAGTAAAGTAAAGTCGGTGGACATTTCACCCTACAAAATCGGAGAGTTAGAACTCGCTCGCGAATAGAGCGAACAACGAAACTTGTGTCCCATGCGGACGCTAGAAATTGAAAAAAAGAAAATCATATTAAAAGAAAAATGGACGTTTCGCTGCGTCCGTGCGTGCCGCGCCCTAGTTATCTACATTTTCAACGTTGCTCGTAAAGAATTTGACCGTTCAAACTATCGTTTTACCGGTCAAACTACCGTTTTTGTTTTTATTTTATTTTTCATTCGTTGGCTCCGTTCCAACAGAAGAGAACTTGGCAGCCGTCCAAAATTTCGAAATCCGCTATTAATATGAATAAAATAGGCTCACAATAGCTATATAACCATGTATATAAACAGAAAAAGCGATTATGAAGGTGGAAATAGGCAAAGTGAAGCAAATTTTAACGATTTTTAGCTAACTTTGAGTTTTCACTCTCATTTGTATAATACGCAACTGGTAACTGGGATAAGGGCCAAGTTTTCATACGTGACCCGATCTATTCCAATGGTTAAAATATTGCGTCACAATACCTAATGCCGTCATGCACTCTCCACTGGAGAGACTGACGCAAATGTTTGTAGGGCGATACGTCTGCCGACTTTATCATACATCCCACGCAGCAAACGACCAGCTCACTGCAACCTACTCAAATTACCTGGCAACGCGCCAAGAGGAGTCCACTACGCTCGCAGAGATCGAATCCTGTAATACCAAAAGCGCAACTGATCGTAGATGAGAGCAGGGAGCGCGCGGCCACGGCAATTTTGCCAGTGCAACACCAACACGATGGGAAGAATTCACCCAGCGCCAGGTTTGAAGTTTGACTGCAATTCGACCAGTGACATGATTATTGCTTGAGGGAAAACAAACATTGACCAATACGTAAAATGTCATCATTGCACTATGTCAAGCGGGAAGCAAAGATATTTGACAACTTACCTACACCAACAAAGCTTAGACACAGTTGTACTTAGAAATGACAAATAAACCGTATTACCTCGAAATACCCCCCTCAAAATGGTCACTATGAATTAAAAAACCCTCGAAATACCCCTCAAAATTTCCACTCTGAAAACCCGGGGGGGAATTCGAGGAAATACGGTAATCAATCCTTAAAACACATAGTGGAAAAAAATGTGCAGATCGGCAGTGGTGCAAAATGCCTTTGAAAGGCTGGCAGACACAATTAATGATAAAAGTAATGTGCCATTTCACGCCGACGAGAAGAGATCGCGCCAGTACAGCATCAGCCACAGTCAGGCCAGTTCAGGAATTATTTGAGAATGTGATTTTGATTCCTTTTTGGATATTTTTTTTACAACGCAACAGATTTATGGCTATAAATGCAAGAGCGCAGATGGAATAGCGACATAAAACGTATTGAAAGATGGTACTTGCTTTGAGGCTTTGTAAATATTACTTTGTAATAACTAAAAAAAAGTTCAAGTGAATTTCGCAGTTCATTTAAAAACGCGTAAGAATATAGGAATGTTCACGGCACGCAGACTAATACAATAAATATGACAACTATATGCACGGGTTTCCAAAATTTTCACCACTGGGACCCCCCACCGGGGTTAGCATTATTAGGGGTGGCAAAACTGGTGGGGAAGCAGCCGCCGGCAGCAAAAATAATGATGATGAAAAATGATATTGAACAATTTTTAATCGGCGGTTTAGGGTAAACTGGCTGATTTTTGTGGTGGCGTAGGCGTATTAGCTGAAGATTTTCACCCCGACTATCGCTTAGTGATCGCATTGAGGGGGGGGGGGGGTAAATACTATTGGAAACCCCGCCTACTACACAAATACCTATTTACAAAAAGGCAGCACCCGCCAACACGTGGGACTATGCAGGCAACGGATACATGCAACTAGGAATGGCCGGCATTTTTAACTGCGTTTCTTAAAAAAATGTCTTTATTAAGACACAATCTAGACTGTCGTTATTAAAAACACCGGTCAAATTTTGTAGTATTTATTCGCTAGGTCACATGCAACGTCTCGTAACTGCTGTGGAAAATTATTCAAATCTGCAATATCCCAACATGACCTATTCTAATGAACATAAGTCTATACGAGCACTCATACGTGTGTACTCATAAACGTGGATCTTTGGGCAGGTACATCTATCGATTTATATATTTATGTAGGTACTTCTTGATATTAACAAGTTAAATTGAAAAAAAAACAATAAGATCATGATAGAGACTGAAATTTGGGTTTCCACATACGTACTTGGCTAAGTTCCAGCTTGAGACAAATCAGATATACGCATGTTTTTTGGAACGTTCGCCTTTATATGAGTTTACTTGTGACTGTCTAAAGCTGGGAGAAAATACACAACCAGAAAGGCAAACCAGATATTTACAACTGCCATAAAGTCAATAAATACTCACACTTCCATCGAATATGTAAGCGTAAAAACACGTTTCCTAGCCCATAAAGTTTCTGGTACACTGGCAGTCTGCATACTTTGCACAGAATGTAACCACATCTAGTGAAACTATGATTTCTGTGATAAATTATCACACAGTGAAAACAACTTGTATCAGGAGTTCAGTATGGGATGGAGTTGGGGGGGGCCAAATTCGCCAGCTATCTATCTATACCGGAGGCCGCTCAGCTATTTATCTATCTATCTATCTATCTATCTATCTATCTATCTATCTATCTATCTATCTCGGAGACAAAATTTTTGGCTACTATCCCCTAACCCCCCCCCCCCCACTCGTCCAGCTATTTATATCTGGCGCGATTTTTGAGAAATTTTACCCCGATATTCGCTCAAAATCGCCAATTTTCATACCTTTTTATAGTTTTTCACCTTCAAAATCGCTAGTTCATGTGTTTATTGCCTATTGTCAGCTATTTTGTGCACTTTTATGTTTAAATACCTATTGAGAGCTGTTTTTCACCTACTTTTGGCGATTTGTTCCCTTTTCTTCCTTCTATACCTTGGAAAAGCCTATATATTGAACCCCCGCTATATAAATATAAAGCGCGCAATTTCACATGCACATTACTATTTGTGGTTGTTTTCATTGGTTTTGCGGCATTTTTAGTGTAAAAGCTTCCATTTGTTTGTGCTAGTGTCATAACAAGCCACGATATGCTAGTGTAGTATTTATATAATATACACCCAATGTGCCCCCATATACTTGTACAGTGTGAAACACCACTGCCAATGTGTTAGCTTGCTTTTATAACCTTATTTGAGCACTTTTCCATGCCCAAATTCACGTGAAATCATTCGACATAAGGCAATATATATAATAAGTCGACATAAAATGGATATTTTTGACAGAAATCACCAGTTATAATGCTATCCTATCACTCCACAGCCATTCTATAGCTATATATAACATCACAAAGTACTGTCACGTGTTTAATTTACCTGTATATGTTGACTCGTGGCCATATCTGGGAGCTTTTGAGAAAAAACCCCGGTTTTATTGTAAAATAAAACCGTTTTTGAAAAAAAACGGTTTAAAAAAACCGTCGTTGAAAAAAACCCTTTTTCGGCCATCCCTACTTGTTTAATTAATCAATGAATAAAATGAAAGGAATAAATTACTTGTAATTCATGAATAAAATAATCAGATGGGATACGGTAGATTTCGGTGCAAAGTGAGCAATCGAAAGATCATAAGAAAGCCAGATATTTAACAAGTAGGATAGAAAGATATGAGGCTAGGCGATATATTTATGCCAGGCGACATTTGGCCACAGAATAAGTACAACAAGCAAGCCCTTTGGTGTCATGGTCCCATTTTCAACAGCGCACAATGGCAAGGGCCCATGGCACGCCAGCATTTCTGGGAAACAATAGTACCAATAGAATTATATTAAAAGTTGCTAGTGCACGAAAATTGGCCAAAAAAAATAAAATCGTATAAAAATTGAAAAATGCGATCACAAAAATAAAAAACGTAAAAAAAAAATACATTAAATAACATAAATGGCCCAAGAATCTTGTAATGCTGAATAAAATGAATGCTTTTTTGCACACACAAATGCGTCTTATTAATAGGCGATTTGCTTGGCTCGCAGAGGCAGTTCAATGGTATGAAAACCTAAAGACCAGACAAAACTTACCCTAAAAAAGCCAAGGGTCTTGAAGAGGATAAAGTTTGGGGGAAGACCTAGGAATTGCCGGTTTTTAACCGTTTTTTTAAAACTGCAAGCATCGAAATGATTTTTCAAACGGCAATCAAAATTTTCTGTTGACTCATCTTGTATTCCGCAGCTTTTTGCGCAATTTCAAATACAAATTGCCATTGGCTTCGTGCCATTTTTGACGTTGGTTTCTATTTGTGTTGACAAACACAAAATTTCAACTTATAACGATGATAATTTTGCATGGACAAAAACAGAACAAAGTGGTAATTAAAGATTGAGTGCAATGATATTTAAGCAAGTAAACTTGTACATGATAAGGATTTTCATTGAGATTTTTACACATCACTTCACATACACTCATTTACGACATCACACCGGACAAAATGACAAATAAAATGTAGGACATTCACAATCGCCCACTATATTTAACTGTAATTTTACAAGGTGGCGCACATCAGATGCACGGTTTTAATCTGCTCCCGACACGTCAATTTTTGATCAAAACTGCTCAAATTTTGTATGGCAGTCTATAAATGTAACCCATTTGTTGTGTTAACTGTGCAGTTCCATATCGCTAAATTTTCACATTGGTCACATCAGGGACGTATCCAGGATTTTTGAGCGGGGGGGGGCTGCTTGTTTACGGAGCCCGGCGAGGGGGGGGCTCAGCCCCCACCCTAAAATTTTACCTACGTGGTAGCGGAATGACGTAATGGCGCTGGCGCCATTCGTAGGCGCAACACCATGGCGCCATTGGCGTTGGCGCCAGAAATCGCTTATATGTATGTAAATATAGATACGTATAGAGCAAAAAAACACGCCAATTAGTGTATAAAATAGTGAAGATAGTACGGAGACCGATTTAACAACAATACATCTGCAGAAAGGGGAAATGCGCGCTTGCGCGCAAAAATTTTTACATTACACCTTTTAAAGTGGTACCAGAAGTTGCATTTTCACCGACTTTTTCATGTCTCACCCGGGAATGGGGGGGGGGGGGCTGCAGCCTCCCCCGCCCCCCCCTGGATACGTCCTTGGGTCACATCATATGCAAAACAACATCACTCACCATAACCACCATCATTATCCACAACAATACGCAAACAATGAAGATGACGTAGACTACTCCTTAAATAGCCCCAAAGGAAGAATTTTAGTGCTTCACATTCCGACACGAAAATGTTGAGATATGGAACTGTGCACTTAACACAACAAATGGGGTACATTTATAAACTGCCATAGAAAATTCGAGTACTTTTGATGGAAAATTGACGTGTTGGGAGTAGATTAAAGCCGTGCGGCTGATGTGCTTCACCCTGTATATATGACGACCCAGTAGGGCTCAAGCGGGACCGGACTTTCGGAATGGACAGACAACGAAATCGGAACCATGAAATCATGCTTGGGATCGAAGTGTCGGGACTGTCAGTACAATTCGGGATATGGTCCCGTCTCAACCATACCACACATTATGTGAAGCTTGTTTAAGATATTCAACGCCTAAGCCGGAATTACAGCTCAGCGGCATTTGACGTGAAATGATGACGTCGTAAAATTGATTACATCAAAATAGACAAAGGTACAGCATTGAAATTTAAGAATTAGATAGTTCTAGTAATTGTGTGTAATGTCCCAAAAAAATTTTATCAAATAATCATTAATTAAGTAGTTATTAATTTAACGTCAAAATTTTTTGGTGACATAAATTGTTTGACATGAAATGTTAACATAGAATGTGTAAATTTTGATGTGAAATTAATAACTTATCAAATAATTATTTTCTTAAATTTTTTAGGACATTACACACAATTACTAGAACTATCAAATTCTGAAATTACAACGCTGTACCTATGTCTATTTTGATGTAATCAATTCTACGACGTCATCATTTCATGTCAAACGCCGCTGAGCTGTAATTCCGGCTTTATAACCAGGACCCAGCAGCTGTAGGCAACAAACACTGCATGGCAACAGCGCTCATAGCGCAACTGCGTGCGCTCAGTAGGCCACAATCACCGCATGGCAACTGCAGCACACACACACTGACCGTAGGCACACGCCAAGCTGGCACCATGGTGCCGCCATCGTATGAGCGGCCGCTGCGCTCGCGTCCGACTGGCGCCATTCCTGCCGCGCGGCCGAATCCACTCCCACGCTACTTTTTTGTAAAAGGCACGCCGCCGCGTTCACGCCTATTTTTGCAGTATGTCTTTGGTTCAGCCGCATAACCCGCCCCTCGCATTATCAAACGTGCAGCCGCGTCTGCGCATGAGCATTTTCATGTATGCGACTGCGCTCATTTAATGTGCTAAACCAATCGAAAATTTGTGACATTCTGGTGCAGTGCTGATGATGGGAGGCAAAATGTCTATACTTTATATATTGATTCAGCTGTGCACCGCGGCGCAAATTATTTCGCGGCATTTTTGCACCCGCAAAACACACGCGGCGCGCTGATATTCTGCCCCCCGCTCCGCAGTACGTCTGGCGTCTATTTGTCTACTGCAACTTTGGGCGGCGGCGCGGCAGAATGTAAACACGCGCTGCGCCATTGGCGCCAGCTGGGCGGGAGTGTCGCGGTTGCCATGCGGTGATTGTTGCCCAATGAGCACACGCAGTTGCGCTATAAGCGCAGTTGCCATGCGGTGTTTGTTGCCTAGCGGTTACTTGCCGTCCAATTGGCGGGTCAAGGGGTTAACGCCCCCCTCCCTGAAAAAAAACGGCCAGCTATAACTGAGGCCGCTTAGCTAGCTTTTCTAACCCGATATCCGCTATCTAACGTACTGTAGGAGCGATTTGCCATCCATAGAACCCCCGCGATTGCCAAAATCCTGGAGACGTCCTTAGTTAATATTTAGCACCAGAACATTCCTGGGATCTCCAACAAAAACGAAAGATTCCGTGCAAAACGCATTCACTTGTTCAGTAATAAATATGTAATATGCGTAGGAACTGGACTCGACGCGGAGATTAGACCCAGCGATCGCAAATCTATTTATATTGATATTTAAATAAATCACACACTTGTACCTGACCATCCCTAATGCCGATAAACTGTGATTATCATTAGAGTGCGCGAACAAGCTCACAAAAATGCCAGTAAGTTCATGTATTTAAGTTATTGCATGTACAAAAATCATAACTTTGTAGAAAAGTCTTTTCTAACACACGAGGCATGTTTCGGCTTCTCCACGGTCATTCTATTCAGTTTTGTTTTCGAATTCGAAAAAAAGCCAGAGCTTGCCAGCGCACGAAAAGCGCTTGAGCATTCGTCCAGAAAATACAAAACGAAAACAAAAAAAGGCGGAGCCACAAAAAACCCAAACGCCCACCAGTCATCGCATATCTGCCGGGATGGGGCGGACCCAAATCTCGCTCAAAATCACCCAAAACTCCGACTCCGAGTGCACGACCAGTCTCAAACTGGCCACGGAGCGGGTGGTGTTCAGGCCGGACACGGCGGCGGCGCCCGCCTTGCTGAAGTTGGCCACCCTGTACCACGTGTCCGAGTCGAGCTCGTACTTGGCGCCGAGCTTGGCCAGGGGCTCGTGCGGGTCGGGCGACGCGTTCGAGGCGAGCATCAGCGACACGGTCGTGTTGTAGAACTGGTCGTCCGGGTGCTCCGCGTTGCCCGAGCGCAGAGTGAAACCTGCAGTGGGAGGGCGGGTTCTTTTCGAAAGTTTTGTGAAGGTATCGCATTGAAACGTCAAATCAAATCGTTCTTACGAATGCACTGGTGCTTCAACTAGCGCCATGGCGCTTTTGGCGCGAAATGTAACTAAGGTTCGATCCCGGAAAACTTCCGCAATCGGGATCCTGATCTTGGAAAATGTAGAGCAAAAAATAAAAAATAGTGAAAGTAATGACTTTTTGCACTGTTAAATGTGACCCAAAATATCCAATGTGGTTTTTTAATGCCACGTCTCTTGAATTCAAGTGTGTTTTTAGGCCTGGAAAAAATTAATAAAAACCCTCTATACCAAAACTTAGCCCAAAATCACGATCCCGTGCCCAGGATCCCGGGATAATCCCAATCCCGATCCCAAAAACTCGAAAAACCAACCCCGATCCCGAACCAGTGACCTCAATCCCGATCCCAAAAATTATAAATACCAAAAAAAAATTTGAGTGTGCGGCGTGTCAATGAATCTCACCTTCGAGCCTCACAGGTGGGTCGAAATCGAATCTGATAAAGTCGCCAGCCTGAGGCAACAGTGCCCAAAAAATGGACTCTCCATTATAAGCTCTCTCGATATTGTATTTCTGATATGTTTTTAAAGAGGTACTTGCGCTAGCGGGTGGGTTGTCAGAGTGAGGCCTGCGGGTAAAAAAGTAGGTAAAAATGGTAAATTAGAAATATTCCATCCCTAGTTGAAACATGACTCTGTCCTTACTCTTTACAACAATAATTGTGTGAGTTAGAGCGTTTTAACAAGTGAGGTTTAAGTTTTAAGTTGAAACTTTTCGGCTTCAATTTTCCAAAAGCACAATTTTACCTTTCCTTTTATTTTAGGTTTCCCGGTGGCAGAAAATTTACTATTCCTTTTAACGACAATTGAAAAAAATTACTTTGTTTTCCGTCAGCTAAATTTTTACCTTTAAATTTTCCGTAAAATCAATTCTTGGCACACCATCCACAACAGCAACATAGGTACGAAACTATTTATAACCAGTCAAAATTAAAAACCCCAAAAACCTATGCAACGTCGGTTTTCCAAAGTCCTTCTCTTTGAGTTTTTGCACTTTGCCGCGCAGCGACGACTGCATGCCGATGTGCTGGAACAGCGACGGCTTCATGCGAAATGCGTATGCCTTTTTCGCCTGTGGGGGTGAAGTGGCAAATTTTTACCGTTCGCCCAAAAAAAGCGTCGAATGGAGATAAAATGGAGCAGAAATATGGGGGAGTAGTATGCACATCTATCTTGCGCACATAATAAGTATGCACACGAAATTCAAAAACTCATACATGATTTTTGAACGTGTTTTAGTTTTCCACAATGAGTCATTTTTAATCTCCGTCAACTGTAGTTGATGGCCACCTCATTGTAGAAAACTCAAATGCGTTCTAAGCTGATTTGTGAGTTTTCGAAATTTCGTGTGAAAACTAGTGTGCGCAGGCACATAATCACCAATCTGCTTATTTATTGTTTGTTGGTGAAAGACATTTGAAAAAGAGAACGTTTTAAAGATACGTGAAAAAGGAGACAAGGTTTGGCAACCGTTAAAAAAGGGAGTCAAAAATTGTTCGCACTTCTCAATTAGATAATTTCTTTTCAACATCAATTGATAAGATACAGTACAGGCATTTCAAAAGTAGTCGGGGGTAACATTTCAGGAACATCACGCTAACCCCAATTTTTCTATTTTCCATCCGTTTCTAATAAGTTTTAGAACATCGCCCAACCCACCTTAGTGCACTCTTTGTTACTTTTCTCTAAATGACAATATTTAGTGCTCTGAACGTGATCCAGTAACCAGTCAACTGGTTTCTCCTTGTGAAACATCAAAATAAACTGCGTTATCAACGGTAGATCTCTGGTGCGGAAAAATTTGCCAATAAAGCCTAAACTGCTGAATTCCAACATGAACCACGGATGTTGCGAGTGTTTCCTCATAAACTCCATAATTATGTCAACGTAATTAGGCTTTGTTATCACATCGTCTTCTAATTGCTGTGAATTGTTGGGAAATTTAATTGTGTATTCAGACGAACGTTTGCGTTCATACTCGGAGGAACGGCAAGTATGCGCCCGAAATGACTTATGTCTTAATCGGTAACGAGCGAGCAGGATACTTATGTCCTATGTACGCACCTTCACAGAAAAAAAATCAAAAATATTTTTTAAAGAAAAAGGCGGAGTCGCGTACAAGCAACCAATGTTTCTTCCCGAAACAGTTTTTTCCTATTTTGCTGGAACAATTTTGATTTTACTCACGATGACGTCACGACAGTTTTTCCTCCAGAAAAATGCATAGCGTGCAGTCCGCCAAGTAAATGAAAAAGTTGATAACCGACCAAATAATAGAGCGCCCTGCGCTGGCAGTACATCATCATGTATGCATAATCCAAGTTCTGCTTGGTGCGCCACAACATTCTCTCTGGCGAATCGTCGAATGTGGGCGTGACTTCGTCCAAATCGGGAGGGTAATAGTGCGCTGGCGGCACCACCACCTGCAAAGTAAGGTATGTTGCTGCAAAATTGCAAAATTTTCGACAAGCGTCATGCTACACAACAACAGGGGTTACACCCTCGCCCCCAAATCGCCCAGCTCTCTATCTATCCCGGAGGCAATTTTTTGGCTACTATCCCCTGAACCCAAATCGGCTATCTATCTGGAGCGATTTTTGAGAAATTGTACCCCAATGTTTGCACAGAATCGCTAATTTTAATATCATTTTATAGATTTTCACCTTCAAAATCACTAATTCATGTTCTTTTTACCAATTTTCAGCTATTTTGGTACTATATGTACTTGGATTTAGCGATTTTTCCCCCGTCTGCCTTCTACGCCTTTCAAAACCCTATATTTTGAAACATCGAACCCCCCCCCAAAAAAAAAAAAGTTTTCAGCTATCTATTCCCCTGGGAGCGATTTGCTAACTATCGAACCCACGGAGGGTCGAAAACTGGAATAGTTACCCCTGCCCAGGGTAACCCAAACCCCCGCACAAAGATGCCCAGCGAACCTCTAACAAGCCCATCTCAATCTGCTTGCCAAACTCCACATTCACCAGCGACACTTGCTCCTTCACGAATTCACTGGCGGCGCCGAACCGCTCCAGAACGAATAAAATGACCAAAACTGAACCGCCGTGCGAATGTCTCATTTCCAGTTGACCGGAAGTGTTGCTATTTACAAATGAGTTTGAATTGTCATTGCCCTGGCCCGGCGACAAATTGTCGAATAGAGATCGCAGAGTTGTCACCAAGTAGGATACCTGGGTTGGGTGGAATGTGGCGGGGATTAGTGAGGAAATGGGTAGAAACCGTGAACACATACAAATTTTCGATAAGGATATTTATTTAAAAAAATTCGTTCTATAAATATCGATACCAGGGGTCTCCAGGATGTTGGCCCTCGCGGGGGCTGGATAGATAGCAAATCGCTCCTCCGGAGGGATAGATAGCTGGAAAAAATTTTCTGGGGGGGGGGGGCTGGGGGGGCTTGGGGGGGGGGGCTGGCGGGGGCACAATATATAGGCTTTTTCAAGGTTAAGAAGGCAGAAAGGGGAAAAAATCGCTAATAATCAGTTAAAAGTAGCCAAAAGTGGGTATAAAATGGCTAAAAATAGCTGTATAACCATGTATATAGCCGGAAAGCACGATTTTGAAGGTGAAAAACTATAAAGAGGTGTGAAAATTGGTGATTTTGTGCGAAAATTAGGGCATAATTTCTCAAAAACCACTCCAGATAGATAGATAGCTGAGCGATTTGGGGGGGGGTCTTTGGGGGTAGTAGCCAAAAATTTTGCCTCGGGATAGATAGATAGCTGAGCGGCCTCCGGGATAGATAGATCGCTGGCCGATTTGAGGAGGGGGCAGCCCCCCCCCCCTAGGAGACCCCTGATCGATACTCGGTCATTTTCGTCCGATTTTTCTACCTTTGCGTATTAAAAACAGGCTATATTTAGCTATAATCAGAGCGGTCGTAACAAATTCTGGAGCCACTCCATCACTACCTACACAACAAACTTCTGTTGCGCAAAATCAGGTTGTCGTGCGCCAGAATTTGTCGTGAACCTCACGAGAGCGCTTTTGAATGCGAAACTGCGTGGTTTCGTAGCAGAAGAATCCCTCAATCAGACATGTTTTTGCACCAATTTTCGTCTGCCACAATAACAATGTACAGTTTTTCAAAATCGTTGAAGAGCGGGATACAAAACATTTACAAAAACTCAACTTTAAACCAAAAAACAACAACAACAACTCAACCCAAAATCAACCTTTGGTCTCTTCACAGTGGGCACGGCGATAACCATGTCCACTTGTCTGTTACCGTAACCGGCCAAATTGTTATTCGGTCTTCTAATGTTCATGGCGGGCACCAGGTCGTTCTCGGGTGTGTTCAACAAGTGCGGCAGGAAGTCGTAGATGGACGGCAGCGCCACATCCAGTGGGGAGGATGCGAAAGACTGCGATTAAACTGGTTTATACTTTTATCTTAAGCCGTGAAAGCGGGGGATATAGTCAAAATAACTGAAAATAGGCAATCATGAACATGAACCAGCGATTTGGGAGCGGAAATCTAAAAAGGGATGAAAATTAGTGATTTTAGGGTAAAACATTTCAAAAATAGTTCCGGATAGGTAGATAGCTGGACGATTGGGTGGGGGGGTTCAGGGGATACACCAAAAATTTGCCTCCGAGATAAATAGATAGTTGAGCGGTCTCCGGGATAGATAGATAGATAGCTAGGCAGTTTGGGGGGGTACTCCCGGAGACCCCTGGTACTCACTGTGCATTTTAATTTGATTATTCAATCCTTGCTTACATTGGTTTGACATCAATTATAAAAAAATTGTTTTGTAATAAAAATAACTCAGTTATCTTTACCTTCCCGTCACACAGCCAAAACATTTATAGTAAACCCGTGTGCATGCAAGGAACTATCACATTTCTCTACCAACCGCATTCAGCGGGCTGGTGCCATTCTTGCTGGCATCATGCAGTATCTGCCTGGCCGCAGCGGCCGCCTTGACCCGTTCCTGGGAGCCTCGCGTCGGCTCGGGCGCGCCGCCGCCGTCCCGCGCACGAGCCGCCTGCCGGTTCAATTCCTGTCGCAGTTCCATGAGCACTTTGGACTTTTGCCGGTCCATGAAGCGCAGGTGCTCCACCTCGTTGCTGATGAACGCCAATTGTCGCTCGAGTTTCTGAGGTGGATTGGTAGTCTAGCTAGAGTTTTGAAAGTGCTGGCTGCCCTTGCTGAAGAACTTACCCAGCGGGGGTATTTGAAAAAAGTACACTTTGCCAGTACCCGGGTATTTTTGCCAGTAAAGCGTAACAAACAATTATGGATATTTTATGAAATGGTAAGCGTAAATAGAAATACCCTGGTATTTTAAGTAAACGAAAATAACCCTTCGCAACTCTGCAGCAACAACAACAGAATGGCGTCACTGTCGGCCAACGCATAATAAAAAGACACAAAATTCCATCTAAAATTACCCCAAAACGGACACACCTCGCTCTCATCGTCGACATCTGACACGTCGCTGGTCCAGGAGGCCACCAGCAGAATGAGAAAGAACGCACCCAGACAGCACAGAACTGTTGTCGCCTGTGCAAAAATAATTCATAGCAGATCAATTCACACAGGAAAATCAGAAAGTTAATTTTTATGGACCTGTAAACTGCGTCTGTTTACGGCCTGTGTCCACAGAACCATTTTAATGCCAACACGAAACTTTCAACCATTCTACATGGCAGCGGAGATGTCGTCTTATGAGATTTGTATGAGCATCAGCCATGTTGTAGTTTAATCCTGGAATAAATCCATGGGGCGACTTGTCCACTGATTTTTCTTTTAAGATTATCAAGGTCCCATGACGTCATATAAACATTGTGGGAACACGATGTGAATTGAAGCCCGGTGTTATTTTGTTCGAATCAGATGAAAGCGGCATCACTTTATTCGCATTTAAGTATTATTTGGAAGATAAATGATCAATTTGATCAGATAAATTTATCGTTGATATCGTCACACACGAGTAGCACGAGACTTATGGAGACAACATTCTGTTTGGATCTGTGCCAAAATTTCGTCATTGATGTTTGTTGGTGAGACGCGCGGAATGTCCGGATAACTTTTATCATGGCCAGTCGGAAATCGCGGTTCTCCTCGCGCAAGAAGAAGCCTGGAAAATGCAAACGTGGCATGAATGTTGTTGATTTTGATGCGAAATTGGAGGCGGAAGCCGCTCAACCAGACAAACCCGCGTCAGTTCTTACCCTGTCCTTATTTATTTATTTTTTCTCAACTTTAACGATGCGTCCATTTAAACTTACAGGGTGATAGATAAAGACGATTCGCCCAGCTGGTCGCAGAGACAATTTTCGAAGTTGTTGCAGGCTGGCAAAGAGCCAAAGAAGCGGCCACGGTCGACGCAGATAAATAAAAACAAGTCTCCGAACAATTTGAAGCGACTCCGTTTTGAGACAGACTGGCAGTATTCCAAGCGCATTTGCGGGGAGATTGATACAGAAGTCAAAAAGGAGCTCATGCAGGTTTGAGTCATCTGAATTTCCATTCTTCATTTCAACAATCTGGTGCCAGTTCCGCAAATTGAGAAGTAAAATGGCAAAAGAAAAGTAAAACGGCAAAAGTGACGTGAAATGGGAAGTAAATTGGCAAAAGCGAAGTAAAAAATAAAAAGTATTTTATTTTCGCTTTTGCCATTTTACTTATCACTTAACTTCGCTTTTGCCATTTTACTTATCACTTCACTTATCGCTTTTGCCATTTCATATAGCATTTGCCATTTTACTTCTGAATTTACGGAACTAACCCCTGGATTCCTAGATCGAAAAGAAACTTGCTATATTTGTACCGTTTGAACATTGATAACTTCGTCCAAATTTAGTAAAAGCCAGTCGCTACAACAAAACCAAATGATATATGAGTATTGTAGGCTGGCTCTTATATTTACGTGTATATACCAAAAAGCCGATCTTTGATTGTGATATTGCGCATTGTGACCGGTGCGACACTCGCAAACTTTTTATCGCTTAAATTCTTAAAATTGGTACAATTTCATTTAACCGATATCAGCTTTTCTGAGATCTCAGCTTTAACTGCCATTCGTAACTTTCATGTTTGCATAATTTGCCAAATTTTAGATTCGCGATAAAGAACGTGCTGAAGTCGCTGAACATCACGAGGAGCAGGTTAAAGAGAAAGTGCGTGCAAAACGTGAGAAAAAAGCCAAACGGCAGGGTGTGTTAAATGATTTAATTAACTACAACGCTTTACATTGTGCGTAACGTACACATTTTTAACGTGTGCACTACACATTGAAATTTTGTGTTCGGCGTTCAAATTGTTTGCACGCGGAATTACAAGCGCTGAAATAAGAAATTAAAAGAACACAACGCTTTTGAAGGAAAAAAAACTGGCAGTATTACACATTCCTTCAAAATTTCCGTGATGAGTATCCGTTTTTTCCAAAGATGAAGATTTTAAAAATGCAATTCAGCGCTCGCTGAATCAAAAACGTTCGAATGCTGAACCAAAATTTAAGTGTGCCGTGCTACGTAGAAACATATTTCCACAAAACGTTATTTTTAGCTACTAAAAGTTAATCTTCAACCCCCCCCCCTCCTGTGAAATATTTGCAAATAAAAATGCTTTTTTCAGCATCAAAAGATGCCGGCGGATCACACATGCAAAAAACTGACGACCAAATGAGTCCCGATTCAAAGCCAGCCAAGTTCGGTCGTAGTTCACATCCAAAACATGGAAATCGGACAAATTTGCCGAGAAATGATGACATTTTGAATTGCACAGGTAGTTTTGTCGCTGCAACTGCATATTTATTTATATGCGAAAAATATTTTGAAATTTTTGTTTGCTTACAGAACGCATCCCGTTGGGCGAGCGCGCTGATGCTCCACCTGATTTAGTTAAACTTGGATTTAATTCAAGTAAAAAAGTTCGTTTTTTTGTTGTTCTGAGAATATAAATTAAAAATTTGGATCTTCTCGCATTTATTTATATTCAAATATTTACACTTTTCTAGGCTGGCGCCAAGAACCTTTTGCTCAAGCAGCAAATTCAATCATCAACTAAAGTTGGCAAAAAAACTAAAATGGGTAACTCTGTGAGCGATGAACAACGGCAGGCAGTCATTGATGGTTATCGGTTATTGAAAAAACGCAGACGACAAAAATTAACTGTATCGGGTGGGCGCGCCAGCGCCATCCCTCGCTGCCGAGGGAGGGCGCAAGCGACCCACCCATAATATGGTCAGACACACCAAAATGCGGAAATCGCAAATTTAAAATCGCAATAACTTCGGAACGCAATGCGCTAGTGCAGCACCGACTGCACCATTAAAAAGCCCGTGTCGAAAAGTACCACCATGCAAATTTTCAGATCCAACGGTTGAGTTCGGAGGAAGTTATTACGCATTTTCTTTTTCAAGTAGTGTTCTTGTTGTTGTTGTTGTTGTTCTTGTTCTCCCGAAAATCTTCAAACTGCAATAACTTCCTTGAAACACGACCGATTTTCATGGTTGATGGCTCATTTGAAAGAGAATATGATGCCATTTCTTATTTTCGGGATTTTTTTTCACAGGCTCCGCCCACTTTGGTACAGTATCTGTTTGAAATTTTCAAACCTCAATAAATTTAAAATTTGAATACAAATGGGGCAATAAAAAAAATTTGTTGATGTGTGCCATGACTAGAGCTTTCAAATGAGCCAATTTTTGGCAATTTTGGTACAGATTTACAAAAGTTATTCAAGTTTGCTTATTTTGTGTAAAATGCGCAAACATGCCTGAACTACTGCTTCATGTGATACTGAGCATGTGACCTTGCATGCTGATTACTATCAGGTCATAAATGTCTAGTGGTTGATGTCAAGTCAAATGTCAAGTTATAAATGTCAAGTCAAATGTCAAGTGATAAATGTCAAGTGATAGATGTCTAGTGATAAAATATTAAGTGATAAAATATCAAGTCAAATATCAAGTGATAAATGTCAAGTGGTAGATTTCAAGTGAAATGTCAAGTGATAAATTTCAAGTGAAATGTCAATTGATAAATGTCAAGTG